>OX454415.1:27018427-28218427 GCA_949715475.1 Microchrysa polita | reverse complement strand
ATAAAAGGTAAGGGGTTGTTTTACGAAAAAAAAAAAAATGTGTGAAGTTCTAAACTGCTATACATTTGTAAGTTTAAGGGATTATACATTATACAGCCGGAATAGGAATAATCAGTCTCCGTGTATGAAAAGAACTAACTTCTTACCCCACGTTCAATTTTTGTGAAAATTTGTGAAACTTATTATTTCGTGAGCCGTTCATTGTTATGTTTTGTGGCGGTGTTAATATAATACTATAACGTATAGCACGCGGCCATATACAAGCTGCAAGTCGTACCTATATCTTATCACATGGTTCTTACAGAAACTGGTATATACTGTTTGATACTAAAGTGCAACAGAGTGAAGAACGAGTCAATATACTAAAACAGAACGACCTTGGATTAATCAGCTCATCTTTGATCTTTATTTTTAATCTCAAATAAATGTTGCACACAAGTATTTAAATCACGGTGTAGGTTACCACTGTATCACTGTAATATTGTTCTGGTTTAAGTTCATCCAATTTACATTTCGAAGTTAATACGTGCCAGATACGATTGTATCTCCACCTTCATCCAAGGCAATAAATTATTAAAAATTAAATTTCCGCGACGATAAGGTTCAGAATACATATAACTCCTTCAAAAGGAATTTGGAGATTAGAAATCCGTAATTTCAGAATACTTTGCTTGCTCCATTTTAGCTCATTTGATTCCCGGGTTTATGGTTAGTTGATCAATGCCTTTGCCACACTTGAATCAATAGTGATGTACAAAAGAATGCGCATTTGTGCTATTATAAATTTTATCACATAGGGACATACTTGAAATTTTGTTCAAGTTATAAGACATGCAAATAAAAAATTTTATTGCAGTGAAAATTGTACGACAGTCAAAGCGGTTCGAGATAGTATCTCCGTCAGGAAAATGTTTTACTTTAAACTAATTTTGTGCCTTCTACCAATCACATCTTTTTGTTGCCAAACAGAAAGTCTGGAGACTCGCATTACGCCCGGTCGTGTGTGTGGAAGTTTACTTAAATCACGTGACGGTCGAGATATCCATTCATTCCGCGGAATTCCGTATGCTGAACCTCCGGTTGGTAAACTTCGATTCAGACCGCCAATTCCGAAGCAGCCATGGGAGGGCGTTTTTGATGCTACCCAGGATGGACCGATCTGCCCTCAAAATTCCTACCATCAGTTCAACATGTCCGAGGATTGTCTCTTCATCAACGTGTATTCAACAAACTTGCAGGCATCGCAACCTGTTATGGTCTACTTCCATCCGGGCGCTTTGCACACTGGTACAGGACGAAGTGATCTGTTTGGACCGCAATATCTTCTCGATCGTGACATTGTTTTGGTGACTATAAACTATCGTTTAGGTGTGTTGGGTTTTATTGCAACGGATAGTGCTGAAGCTCCCGGAAATTTGGGCTTTAAGGATCAAGTGCTGGCATTGAAATGGGTTCAAGAGAATATTCGAAGTTTTGGTGGTGATTCAAATTTAGTAACACTATTCGGACAGAGTGCTGGAAGTATATCGGGAGGAGCACACCTGATATCGCCAATGTCGAAAGGATTGTTTCATCGGATGATTATGATGAGTGGTAGTCCGACAGAGCTGATACCACCTATGAACATTCGAAGTACTAGAACGGTTGCTGAATATTTAGGATGTCCGCTGAACGACTCTTTGGTGGAATGTCTGCATGGAAAGAGTGTTGATGAACTGCTCGAGGCCAGCGAAGAAATAAATGAATTTGGAATTGACCCGGTTCGAAAATGGAATGTTGTTGTGGAAAAAGATTTTGGCCAGGAGCGATTTATGGTGGAACATCCAAATACTGCAATGATTGAGGGGCGTTTTCAGAGAATGCCGCTGATGGGTGGTATGGTGTCGGGAGAGTATGTACGATTTGCGTATCGTAGGTATCAATTAATTAAACCATTCAGCTATATAACAGAACCTTCTTTTCTCAGATATTCTTTCAAGTCCAGATCTGCTGGAGGCAACAAATGTCGATCGTTACACTACGAATCCCATTAGCCTACTATACCCAAGAAAAGGAAATGTGTCACGACTGATTACAGATCGCTTGAGAGAAAAATATGTAGCTGGAGCCAACTTTTCCGCTGAAAACTTTCGTGAAATGGAAATTGTAAATCTTGCCAAAAAATATTTTTAAAAAAGTTTCAAATGAAAAATTCTTTGATACTTTTCTATAGCTGTGGGGTGATGCAATCGTTCGTTTTCGTATTCGCAAATATCTGGAACGTGCTAAAAATTATCAGGACGTTTACATGTATTCAAATTCTTATATTGGACGATACAGTCAATTTTACTATCCCGATGATAAGCCATTCACGGTAGATCATGGTGATGATTTGCAATATATTTTTTATATGGCAAATGGATGGGCACCGTTGTTTAGCAAGGACGATAAGGAGAATTTCATGGTTGAAAGGATGGTTAATATATGGACAACATTTGCTAAGGAAGGGTAAATTTACAGCCTGATGGGTATAACTGTGCCATGTATTTACTAAGTTTTCTTTACAGAGTCCCTTATGTAAACTCTAGTGAAGCATGGATGCCATCAACAAAAGCGTTTGAGCAAATCTATGATTTGTCAGGTAATCAGAAACCCAAGCAGTTTGAGTCGTATATTGGAGTATGGTATGAACTGTTCCCTGATCCGTGAAAAAAGTGAACGAACATGAAAAGACAAATACATAAAAGACTAATTTTTTAAATGTTTTTTTCTTATACCTCTATTAACCTTCGAAAAAATCATTCGTTCAAATGTGAATAATCCAGTGGCGGATTTACCAGTAGGCTGAGTAGGCTGGAGCCTAGGGCGGCAAATTTTTATAGGGCGGCAAAGAAGAATGGTCACGATCCATACAAAATTTACCCAGTCCCGGCACAAAAGAAACCTATCTCAGGAATTTCGTTATTTTATGTTCATCAATTATTAGATTTTTTTTTAAATATCAGTGGCTAAGTTTGTTTGTTGCGTAACAAAAGTTCTACAATATCCCTTCTAATTTCCAATAGACGTAGAGAAAGCACATATCGCCGACGACTACGTAGTGCATGTTCACACACAACACAATTATTGTCTCCAATTTTGTTTAGCGAATCGAAATTCCGGTAGATGAATACGCAAAAAAATCGTCGTAAAACTAAAAAGAAATACACATAAAATGGACATATTTCAACTAATGCAATCGAGCTACTGCAACGCAAACACGCTAGGTCCGCTAGCGCAGGTAGAAACCCTAACTGTAGATATCTCGCTTTTTAAGGGAGAGTGCGAATTAGATATAGTAGGTACCGAGCTAGCATACGCGAATGCTTTTGTTAAACCTTCAATAGACCAGGTCTTTGGTATTCGTACTATTTTTAGCTTTGATTGCTCGATATAATTGATGTAATTAATATGCATTATACAGAAGGGCGTCGATTATCCGAACGTCGATTATCCGAACATTCAATTAACCGAACCGGGCACTCAGCTTCTTTTCTTGTGAAAGACATCGAAAAAAATGATAAAGCAAGTTCCGAAGGAACTTCTCATCTGCATCGCTCAATTACCTAGATTTTTAGGGTTTTTTAGATTTTTTTCAAAAAACCCTTATGAAATCGATTTTGTCCGTCCGTCTGTCCGAAGGTCCGTCCGTCCGTCTGTTCACTAAATAACTCGCGAACGGCTCAACCGATTGTCATGAAATTCGGTATGAATGTGTAGAATGGTTACAGTCTTTGGCACAAATACCTTAGAAGTTGGTAGGAAGAAGATAACACGGTGTCCCGAACGTTTGAAAAAAGTCGACTTTTTTAGTTTTTATCGGAGATTAACGTATGGGTATTTAAATCAAAGATCTAGACGAGTACATCTAATATCAGTTAAAATTTTCCAGTTTCAGGTAACGGTAAAAAAGTTATTGGCGTTTAAAGTTAAACTTCCTTTTCGAGCTCCGTTTTCCTAAACCGTTATAGGGATCGATATGAAACTTTGCACAAAGATTGGTCAGTATGGCCGTATATACGTTAAATATTAAGACTGTTGACTTTTGCTAAGGAAAAGTAAATAACAGTAAATTTGTAAAATTTCAATTTGTTCGTGTGTAGCCCCTCTTAGGTTTCCAAATATGAAAATTCTGCTAAGGGTTTTTAGAAAATGACACAGGGAATATGTCTACGAATTTTCATTCGAATAACTGTATCCAAACCGGAAATATAGCCAAGTAAGTATTTAGTAAGGGCCTTTCGCAATACAAGGGAAGCCTCTTAAGCATTTCTTCAATGCATATCTTTTAACTTGATGAAACAATGTACATGAAATTTGGTGGAAATGCATAGAACGGTAATAGTGTTTGCCACAAATATTTTTGAAGTTTGTAGGACCAAGTTAACAGGGTGTCCCGGAAAAGCTGCAAAAGTATACTTGTTCAATACTCATAGGAGTATGGGCTCTAATGTCAGGGGACACAATGGAATCATTTCATATAAGTTGGTTTTCCTTGATTTAAAAAACAGTAACAGTAGATTTACAGCTAATAATTCATCATCATTTCATATAAGTTGGTTTTCCTTGATTTAAAAAACAGTAACAGTAGATTTACAGCTAATAATTCAGTTCATATATAATGCCAAGCCATCCTTACGTTTGCCTGAGTTTCTTTTTGCTCAAAGGCCATCAGAAATCTGAAATCGAAAAAATCCTGTAGATTTGCCTTGGAGTACTTTTATACAGACTGGGTAAATGGACCAATCCAAAAATAGATTTACAGGAAGCATTTCATTAATGTTGTGCACAATTCTTATCTATTGCTTATAAAATATATGTACAAAAAATATTCACTATGCATCAAAATTCTAAAAAACCCTCGTATTGCGGGCGCAGCCCTCTGTACACCGGTATTTTTTAATTTTTGTTCAGTTCTAGTCGTTTTACACGATCTCGGGTTTTGCTTAATTTCACATTTTGGGCTATTTTCCAATTTTTGTATGGAAGTTCGATTAGCCAAACGTTCGTTTATCGGAACCACCCTTGTCGACATTAGTTCGGGTATAGTCTCCTCCGCAGAACGAAATGAGTCGCCTTACGCTTGAACAACGTTGGGAAATATTGAAAACTTATTTTCAAAGTGAGTGCTGTCTAGCTCCAAGCCAGTTACAGAGCCATGTTATCCGACTTTTTTTTACTGAAATTGAAGACATGAATTTGGACGACCTCTGGTTCATGCAGGATGGCGCGCCATGCCACATAGCCCATGCCACAATCGATCTTTTACGCACCAAATTCCCAAATCGTGTTATCAGCCGTCTGGGCGATGCCAATTGACCGCCTCGGAGCTGCGATTTGACTCCTTTGGACTTTTTTTTTTGTGGGGAACCGTGAAGGACTGATGTTATGCCAACAATCCAGAAACGATTCAAGCACTTAAGGCCAATAGCATCCACGCAATCCGTGAGCTACAGCTCGAAACCATCAACAGGGTCTTGGAAAATTGGTGTGACATAATGCACTACTGCGACGCCAGCCGGGCCAACCACTTGAATAAAGTTGTGTTCCACCATTATTGGGAGCTTACTTACTTTCTGGTAAAGCCATAAGACATTAAAAAAAATAATTTTGATCAAAACTGAATTCAAATATTTTTCAATACCAGATATATCAAATATGGGCCAAATCATTTCTTAGACACGTGAAAACGTGAAGCTTTGTCCTGAAGAAGGGTTTCTCGTCATTATTTCAGAGCTTAAAACTCTGGTCTTCATTATCTTCATTAAAACCAAAAATAAATTTTCTAGCAGAAAATATTATAGCACGGAAATATGTATTTTGAAAGTTGCACCCCTCTCGAAAAAAATTACTGGCATTACATTCCTGCAACGGACGTAGATTTCTCATCATACAAGGAATTTTTGAAGCCTCAGTTAGTTTAGAATTAGGTCCTTCGGTGCCTTAACAAAATTAGAAGAGAGAAGTAGCCTCTCTCTCTAGTGGATAAAAGCTCCATTTATCAATAAACCACTATGAGATTTGGGGCCGGTTTTGTTCCAATGCAACTGATTTGGAACTGTACTGATGCTTAGTAACCGAAAATGCTTAAATTCTGTAGTTTGGCAATGACAGTGATTTGGTCGCGCCTAGCAGATATCCATTCGGGCTGGTCTCGTCAATCTTTTTGGCAAAACTTCTCCCGAAATATTTTCCTGCGTACGCCCCTGGTGTTCAATATTTATTTCATTTTTTTGATTGTCGACGAGTTGAACTGTTTTTTTTAGATTGTTGATCTAACTTTGTTAAGGCGAATTTTATCAGGAGATACACCAAGTAATACCATTTGATTTGAATGTTCGAAATTGATGTTTCTGAGGAAAGACAATATTTGAAATTATTCGCAGGGACGTAGGCAGAATTTTGTTTCGGGAGGGGTCCAACACTCGACACCAGAAATATTGTCGTGGCTATCAAATAAATGGGCTGCAAACTAGTGAAGCGCAATATAAATTATTAAATAGCATATGAATCTGACTCTTTTGTGTTTACGTGGTGCCAACATTTTCATATTTAATCGATTGTCCGTTTGATCTTCTCTCTCTTGTTAGGTTGATTTGATCGACAATGCGATCCCACTAAAAGAAGCAGTGACGGATTTACCACTAGGATGAGTAGGCTAGATCATTGGACGGCAAATTCTAGGGAGCGTCGAATTCGAGGCAAACATAACATTTGTTTATACCTTGCTCTGCCCACTCCTTGAATAGACAAAATCAGGAATCCTTCAGGAATTCTTCGACAACTCGGGCAAAAATTATTGTTTGATATTCGGAAAGATTCCATTTAGAAGAAAGGAAATCTAAAACATTGATCGCTTTTATAAAAAAAAAATAACTCCTCACACAGAAATAGATGTGGTCGAGAGTTATGGGCGTTCTAATCATGTAAATGACATCACTTCAGCTGAATGTCCAAGGAAATGTTCTTTTTTTTTTTAGCAACGATTGATTTGAAGTTGTGACATTTTATAAATTAATGGAAAATTTCAATTTTCAAAGTCAATGTTTACCTATATATGTAGATATATGTAGATACAGTTAAGTTAAACAAAGTAAGTTCTATTCCATTAGATTTTTTTTGCTTCGAAAGATAACTTTTGTTAACTGCGGATTCACCAGTTGACAGTACCGTTATAATTTTCCTTCAAATCAATTTTTAAATTTCTCTCGTATTTCCATATTTGAATTCAAGTTATACTAATTTTATTAATCAAATCAACTCGCATAAAGGCACCGGATTGTGATTGCTCAGCTGCCACAGGCATTCGAAGATTTTTTAAAAAAGTAATTTTCTTGAAAGACTTAAACCTCAATATCTCCCTCCAAAGCTAGATTAGCTAGAATAGTGAAATAAGATGATGCATTTATGCGGCAGTTTCCGAACACCCTGTATAATAATTGTCACGTTCTTTTAATTATTTTTATAATGAACGCTTCAATGGCAAATACCTTTTCAAATAGACGCACGCAATAGTAAAGGGTGTATACTATCAAATAAAGGTTGTCCAGTGGGTCACACAAAATTGGTCCAATGACGAAAAGTGTTCTTCGAGACCTATTACACAGACAAACGACCAATTGGTTGGGCCAATGACGTAGTCAGAAAGGTTTGGAGCCAGTTGTTTCACTAGGTATGACCATTTCAGAAAAAAATGAGAATTGTTTCATTTCTTTATAGAATTTGCAAAGGTTAAGTTGAATAAATGTTTGTTCTATAGAAAATCAGTTTAATTTTGCTTGAAGGCGTAATCCTGCCTCTTGCTATTTAAAATTTAAGAAGACGAAAATTGACTGCCGGGAAAATAAAAAGAATGTTAGAATCAAAAAAGGGTTGTATGGAGAACTTAGGGAAAATTAGAGTAGCAGCTAGCTCTTGTTCCAAATTTTCTGTGTTTTTCATGCAGCGGCGTACCTACTCAAGAAAATATTTCGAAAGGGGTTTTAGGAATAAGGCTGACGTTGCTCATATTTTATAACTACTCAGTGCATCCAATTTATCGTAAGAGTTAAAGGTACCATCATATTTTTGAACCTCCAAAAAATGTTCTCCACCTTCTCGTTTGTGGCTTGAATAATATTGTCCTCTTTTATTTCTAAAAAAAATATTTTTTTTTGTCGATAAAGCAAAGGTACTAAACTTACATACTAACTTACATAGGAAAAGGTCAAAATCAAGTGTTTCGTATTCCGTGATCCTTGAAATTAGAATAAGTATTCGATTTTCTTACAGTTGAATTTGTATTGCAGATTTTTTCTGTAATATTCGTTTGCTAAGCAACTCCACCGCTCTTTCTTCTTCGTCTTTGCCTCGTTCTTTATACCGCTCCATGGTTTCGCGTTGCTCGACCTGCGGTGTAGGCACATCGCCCGTTTTGGCGGTAATATCTCAGCATATGTCTACAGGCAGCTCTATTTTGGATCGTGTCATCGCCGAGACCAATGCGTTGTTGTTGCTTTTTAATTTGACACATCCAGGTGTTCTTCGGTCTGCCTCTAGCCTAGGGTCCATCAAGTGGAACTTCCATTGATATCGCTTTCTTTGCAGGGCGGATGCGTTTGAACATGACAATCCCAATCCATTTGTCGATCTTCGAGCTTTTCGGTGATTGGTTGGTCTTTGGACAAGCCGCCTCGGATGTAGCTACTCTTGAAGTGGTCCCTTTTGGTTACACCAAATGACATGCATAGCATTTTCAACTTCACCGCTCTATACGGTTGTAAAAAAGCAAAAAGCGCTGCAAAGCTTCATAGTATTTAGACGACCCTTGGGTCTTGTAGTCACTAATCAGGTTCTTTCTCCCCTCTCATCTAAAATTGCGGAAAGACAAATTCACAATTAAAGGCCTGAATAGACCTCGGGCGGAATGAAAATGAAATTTTTGTCCGCTGCGATTTTCTCAATGAAAATGCATGCTTACTGTCGTGGAACATGTCGGTAATGATGGGGAATTCCATAAGCTACAATCCGAATATGGTTCCAAAATTTTTCTCGGCCATTTTATGTATTATTTTTCGATTCCCCCGTCATTAGATATTTTCCACGGTGAAATGACCGGGGAATCGAAAAATAATACATAAAATGGCCGAGAAAAATTTTGGAACCATATTCGGATTGTAGCTTATGGAATTCCCCATCATTTCCGACATGTTCCACGACAGTAAGCATGCATTTTCATTGAAAAAATCGCAGCGGACAAAAATTTCATTTTCATTCCGCCCGAGGTCTATACTGCGCTTAACTGCGTCTCAAGCTAAAGGAAAAATTGAGAAACACCGGGGAGTAGTTTCAGTTGTCCTACTTCTAACCTGAGAGTCCCTACAATCAATCTTTGTTCAATGATCAACCTTGGTTCTTAATAAAATTCTGAAAGTAATATGTAGTAAGTAAGTAATAATTTTTGTGAAAGAAGAAACAAAAGAAACATCTTGCTTTCATCCATGTATTGTTATATCCCTAGCTCTTGCTTACTGTCAGTTAAGTTGCTACAGATTACTTGTATGTCGGGCTCGAAACTTTGCTTTTGAAGTTGCGGTGCGTGTTATATTTTAACCTGATTTCTGATTCAAATATCATCACCAAATTTTCGGAGGCAGTGAGAATATGGGTTTGGCCATATGTAGGATCGTCTCTAGTTTCAAGTAATTTATTGTGAGTTCGTTCGGCAATGTAAAAAATCAAACTGCCACCCTGATCGGGAACGCTTTTATCTTGACTTTAAGAGCGACAGCGCTAGTTTCATATCTCCGTTCTCGATTTATTGCCAATATCTGGAATAGTAAGTTGCCTAAGGGTAAAACTAAATTTACAAAAAAAAAAATCAATATTTTTCGCCCTTCTTTCAATTTTTACACATTTTTTAATGGAAAATATGTCTTGTGTTTCCACCGGAAAAAAATAAATTTATTTATAAATCATGGATTACTAATTACTATTTGGAATTTAATTGATTGTTGACACTATGGCCAAGAGGTTCCAAGTTGTTGAGAAAAAAAAAAACCAGAAAAATTCGAGAAACGGGATTGAAACGGCGCCGGCCGTGCGTCTACCACCATTTTCTGATAGAGATGAGATCGCCAAACTGGAGTTGTGTCCTGAACACGGTTCCAGTCGAAGCTATAACCGAGAGTTTATCAAAAACATTTTCGTCGATGTTATTCCATGGGTTATTTAAAATTTTAAATTTTTCAATATCCCACAGTTTACAAAAAAGTATAAAATTGCCGTTATTTGCTATATTGATCAATAAAAGCACCCAATCGAATCATTTCGTTTGACCAAAAACTGCAAAATAAATTTGACCAAGGCTGTTATTACACTAAGGTCATATGTTTGACCCGAAATGAATGACCACGATTGTCATTCACTTTTGGTCAAACACATTTTTAGTCATTTATTTTGATATTACACTAGTGGGACAAGCGTTGGCGTGATTGGTGAAACTTCGATAGTGTATTACCTCCTGTCGCTTGATGCAAATTTTCTAGTCGTTGGTACATGATTTTTAATTATTTAATTTCTTTTATTTTATGGCGACATTTAACCAATTTGGCAAGGAAATCGGTCAATCAAACTGCCTGGAAATTCGTAAATTTGAAATGGAAATTCGTCAATAGAAAATTTTAAAAACTATAAAAATTGAAATGTAAATTCATCAATATCAAATGAAAAATCGTCCACATGTTTTTTTCGCCAATTTCAAACAAAAAAAAAACGTAAATCTGATTTTTAAATTCGCCTATTTGTATTAAAAAATTTGCCAATATAAAAATATTCATCGAATTGAAATGGAAATTAGACAATTTGATTTATAAATTCGTAATTTTGTAATGGAAATGAATTTGAAATGAACATTAATTAATTTGATTTTGATATTTGTATTTTTGATATGAAAATATGTCAACACGTTTTTGAAGTTCGTAAATTTTTATCGGAATTACAAATTTGTCAACATGTTGCGGAAATTCATCAGTTCCAAATGCAAATTCATTCGATCTGGAAATTGGCCAACGTGATATTGGAATTTGTCAATTTGACCTGAAAATATGTCAACAACAAAAAAAAATAAAAAACTCACCAGCTTGTAATTTAATTGAAATTTTAAACCAGATTTTCAAATTCGTTAATATGATTTATAAATTCATCAATTTAAAATATGAATTCGTCAATTTATTCTATTTATTCATTTTTTTTTTCTGCGAAAGTTTGTCAATTTGACATGAAAATTCGTCGACATAATTTGGAAATTCGTCTGATTGACATGGAAATTCGGTGATTTGACATTGTCTTTCGTCAATTAGAAACGTGTTTTCTATCAGTTCGCTACTTCTGATGCTGCTGCTTGACTGCTTTGTGCTCTTGACTAATGAGCGTTTGTTTGGGCGCCCGTGTTCCAATGAACACATGGAACACTGTACGTTACGCCACGTAATCGCAGTCTCCCTAGCTTTCAGTCGCAAAAACTAAAATATCATGTTCATGTTGGTCAACCAGCGTTTATTGCTCATTGGTTCAGTATCTGACTTGAAGACCGACATTTTAAAATTTTACCCTTAGCAATCCCTGACTCTGAAAGTTCCCAGCTTAATGTAGTTCATGTTTAGTTGAAAAACGACGAATTTACAATACATTTCATGACCAGATTTGAAACTCCGTTGAATCATATGCTAAACGGAACAACGAAAAGATCAATCCTATAATAATTTGAACCCTCTTTTTTGTTAAGTCTGCTAACATTGCGTCCGAATCAGTAAACCGATCATCATCAATAAATCATTCAGGATTATCTCACAAATACACGCTCATGTAAATACATATGTGCCATCTAATTTTCACCCTCTTTCAACATTTATTCACAATCGTTGTCTACAAGTTCTGAACAGGGTGCCGCACGCTCACGAGATCCGTGGCCGTGTGGATTCTGCTTAACCCCTAATCAAACACTACTCATATAGTGCGCCACCGACCCAATTGACTTCCTATTCTTTTTGTACATTTCAGCAACGAAAATTATACGTGGAATAAATAGTATTTGCTTCCCCCTTTTTTGACACAATTGGACAAATGCCAACATTAAGGGGTGATAAACAAATAAGACGAGGTCGCTGCCAGTTTGAAATTTTTTTTCAATACGATATGCGGAAGGAAGTGTATGTTGTGGGCATGGGTGTATGGACAAGTGTTAGAAACGGAACTGAGTGGTAAGGAGCATATTATTAATGGATAATAGTTTTCCCTACTGATTGCGATTATACAGGACAGGGTGTCCCAACATTCAGCGGAATATAGCTCATATTCACTGTTAACTGCAGAAAAAATAATAAAGTATTTTTTTTTTTGAAGTTAGGCATACATACGTTTACGTTCGTGACTTTTAAAACCAAGCCATAATTTAATTATCAGCGCCCGCTCTAGCGCTTACGCCGCCCCGGGCAAGTGCACAATTTGACGCCCCTTCTGTCGCCCCTTGGTCGTTGTTGCCGCACACACGGTCAATCCATGGATTCTTCGTTCTGTCAAACTCCATATAAAAAATACCTGCCCAGCTGGTTTTTATAAAGACAACACATTCCTGGAGACTGTGGGATCCAGACCATACTTCCAGTAATTCAGAGAATAAAATCCCTACCCACTGAGCTACCGACCGAAGGCTCAAGTAGAATATAGTAGAGATCTGTTCTGCTATCATTTAGATTTTTGAGAGCAATACAACACCGTTCAGCACAACTTTGAAGCGAGTTTGGTTAAAATTAAAAGACATATTTTTCACCATCATCAAAAAAATATACGTGTTGCCAACGGGTGGCGGTTTTAAAAACCGACGTAAGACATTAAACGTTAATTCCAAAATACTTTTTCCACTAAAACCTTCAACACATTTTCGAAAGCATTGCTCTGGAAAAAGTTGTGCCCAAGAATGGTGCTCGTTGTCATTACTAACATTTTCGAGAAGTTTTTGATAACTTCCTTACACACTGCACAGCGGATAAACTTTAATCGGATCTCTTCGCGGATGAATTTTCGAATATGGTTTCTACTGGCGGCTTATTTTCATAGATGCGGGGAATTCGTAAAGAATAAAATCAGAGCTATTTAAATCGGGACAACCTAGCCAAATTACGGTATTAGCTTCTAAGCATATTAGCAGAATCAAATTAGGGAGGACTACGCGGCTCTGTTGGTGTGTTGTGGACTGGGCCTCCATACCTCATCTTGCTAAAACTCAAACCACCTTGTTCGGAATATGTCCTTTCAATGGTAGAAGTATCAATGCAATTGCAGCTAACTGACGGAATTGGCAAAGAAATCCAACCAGAATTGAGGTTGAATTGATGCGAAAAGTGAGTAGAAGTTATTGAAAATGACTCAAAAAACAAAATTTGAGATGGATTGTAATTTCTCATAGGTATGCTTGTATGTGCTGAATGTTTATGTGATTCTTATCTCATTTCATATGAATCGGGGATTCGGGGACTCAATATTTATTGAGTGTACGAGCGCTCCTGTGATTCAACCAACCGGCTAATCAACATTTTTAAACTTCATCTTCCGGAAATCAAATTAGGACATATCGCAAAGCATCCCTTCACTTCTGAAATAATTAGGGATCATGCAAGCAGTCTCAATTGGAATCCTTAATTCAGGTGAAATTAAGAACAATTAAATTGTAAATTGCAAAATTAGCGCATAGTTCATAACGGCTCTCTTTTTTAAGCAGAACTTAAGGTTTGTGTTCGTAGAGACGACTCATGGGATCATCGCCTAGCGATCAAAGTTAAACCACCGGTTTTGAGCACTATATGGGTATATTTTCTATACAGACTTGTTCCTTTAATCCATAGTCGATACTAGGACACGTACCTTTAATTAGCGCATTACTCAACGCAGTGACCCTGCTTGTTGGAAGTAAGATTTGGGTAACTCTCACTACAGTTTCTAAATGCAGCACCTCGTATCAATTGAGGTCTCAAGTCAAGTCAAAGAATCGCAAGGACTGTGCATCTTTAAAACACAACTTCCAAAAGAGAATTAATGGAACAGTTGTTAAATGAAAAACATCTTCAACACGTTTTTATTAATTAATTAACGTGCTTCTTTACAAACATATTCCACCATCTCTAAAAACAATGTAAAATGTTTTTGAGGGTGTCAAGTAATTTCCTCCCTTGCAAAATTTATTTCACCCTCTTTTCATTACATCAGTTAGTTACTGTGGTTTCCTTTCCACTAAATCAAAGGTTGATATTAAACTTTTCCTTCGGCTTTTTACACCGAGTACTAGCTTAAAAGCCGTCCCTAAAATTTGGTACACCGGGCGATCGACCGGCTGTTTATTATTCTATACGTAGAGTGTAGAGAGCACTTAGAATAAAATGAAACAAAACGGGAACTGGAGACATTTTTAAATTTAAATTTTTGTTTTTTTTTCGATTTTCATAGCATTACTGTAACATACTCAATTTTTTTTATATTTTCTTTTTGTGCGCGTCTGTTTATTCTGACTGTTGACTCAAGCGATTTGACTTTAAATTTTCGATAAGGCGCAATGCAGGGGCGGCGCATAAGGGCCCGCATCGCGGGGGAGGCCCACAAGATTTAGGGGCCCAGAAGCCACATGAAAGATTCCTCGAACGACAAAAAAGCACGATTGCGAGAAACAATACTCCGACATACATATGTATATATATTTTTTTTTTGTAGACAGAGAAATACACTTTCGAAGCAAAAACAAATCCTAAAATTATTGTTGCTCTTTCACCAGGTCCTTTAGATAAGCCTCTGCGCCCAAAAAAGTTCATATTGTCCTAAAATTTTTCCAAGTTTATTAGACAATCCGGATCCTCAAATTTTCACAAAAAAAAAATTTGGAAAAAAGTTTCTCTATATCTTACGACGAAAACGAAACAATACTAAAATATGCCGTGGAGACTTGCCTTTTATTCAACCAATTTAAGATAAATGTGCACTTACGGCCCGATTGATTGTTGATGGCACCTTTTCCCTGCGAAATAAAGTGGAACTGAATTGTTTTCGTTAGCGAAATGTCTAAAACCGGTGTGGAAACGTGTAGTTTTTTCAATTGTAGCAAGTTACAAACTTCATCTCGTATAGTCTTGCTCGTGCGCTCGTCTTGAAAGCATATTATGTTCCCGGGGTTGAATCCCACTTTAAGGCCTGGATAGACCTCAGGCGGAGTTAGAATGAGACGCTGCGATTTTCTCAATGAAAATGCATACTTACTGCCGTGGAATATGTGGAAAATGCTAGCGAATTCCATAAGCTTATAATCTGAAAACGATTCAAAATATTTTCGGCCATTTTGTGTATTATTTTTCGATAATTGCATCCTGGAAAATATCTAGTGACCGGGAAATCGAAAAATAGTACCTACACAAAATTGGCGAGAAAAATTTTGGAACGATTGTAGCTTATGGAATTCCCCAGCACTTGCGACATGTTCCACGACAGCGAGTATGTATTTTAATTGATTAAATCGCAGCGGACAAAAATTTCATTCTCTTTCCGCCCGAGGTCTATCTAGACCTTTAGGTATTTTATTATGGTTTTAGGAGCATAATGAGGTAAATCTGAATGTCGCCAACGCCTATAAAGGGCAATGCTGGGCTGTGTGAGCTTTTTTAATTAAAAGAAAAACTATTGATGAAATCATTAAATTAATAAACGTTACAACATGGACGCCATTCTCAATGTAAGAATGCAAGGATTCAAAGCAGCTCTTAACAAAGTTATTTTAAGTAGGTGCGATTTAATTTTAGTAGAAACACTCTAGCGTCAAAATCATGTTTGAAAAGAGTAGATTCAATCGTGTTTTCAATTAATTGCACTCAGAATTTCTCTTAGTGTATGGGACCCATCCATAAAGTTGGTGGGAGGGCCCCGAATAAAGTTGTTCCGCCACTGGCGCAATGATCAACATCGAAATATCGCTATTGTTAGGGAAATTTTCACTATTTACACAAACGTCCAAAATAAATGACGAAAACACATGCGCCACCCCAATTTCGTCATCATGATTTTGCTTTACTGGCTAAGGCCTAAAAATGCGTAGTCTTACTAATGGTTGAATTAGATATCCCGCGTCAGCATCAGCATCGGCGGAGGCAGTTGTCTCACGAAGCGACCATTTTTATACCCTTCGCTCATAGAGTGAAAGGGTATATTAACTTTGTCATGAAGTTTGTAACGCATTGAAGGAAGCATCTCCGACCATATAAAATATGTATATATATGATCAGCGTGACGAGCTGAGTCGATTGGACGATGTCCGTCTGTCCGTCTGTCTGTCTGTTGCGACGCGTTTTGCTCGGCCAGTTTAAAAGCTATGGAGCTGAAACTTTGCACACATGCTTCTTTTTGTTGCAGGCAGTTTGTATGTTTGAATCGCTGAAATCCGACAAGGGGGTCGCGGGGCTGCCATACAAACCTACCCCCCAAAATTGGGTTCTTCTTAGAAAAACTTTTTTATTTATGCATCAATTTCAATAAAGTTTCACACAAATGTGTTTTCATTGCTGACACACAATATATGTAAAAATCGACCAAATCGGACAATGGGGTCGTGTGGCTGCCATACAAACCTAGACCCCCAAATTAGGTTCTTCTAAGGAAAACTTTTTTATTTTCTCATCGATTTCAATCAAATTTCGCACAAATGTGTTTCAAGTTATATCACAAAACATATGTAAAAATTGAACAAATCAGACCATGGGGTCATGGGGCTGTCATACAAACCTAGCTCCCCAAATTAAGTTCTTCTAAGAAATTTTTTTTTATTTATACACCAATTTCAACAAAACTTCACACAAATGTGTTTCTATTGATGACACAAAACATATGTATGAATAGATGGAGTCGGACCATGTGGTCATGGGGCTACCATACAAACCTAGCCCCCCAAATCAAATTTTTCAAAGCAAAAACGTTTTTATTTGCACACCAATTTCAATCAAACCTCAGAAAATTATATTTCTATTTATGCCACATAACAAACGTGGAAATAAATGAAATCGGACTATGGGGTCGTGGGGCTGGCATATAAACCCAACCCCAAAATTAGGTTCTTCGAAGAAAAACTTTTTTATGTATCCACCATTTTCAACCAAATCTCATAGAAATGTGTTTTAATTGATGCCACAAACATACGTAAAAATTTATGGAAAGGCCATGCGTTCGTAGGGCCGCCGTACACCCCCCCCCCCTTTGGTTCTTCTAAGAAACCCACATCCCCCGCTTCTACCATTAAATTTTCGCCACGGCACTTATGTAAAAATTCAAGGAAAAGCATGGAAGCGGGGAGGACTAAACACAAGTCAAAGTCATAGATACGCCCCAAAAAACTTTTAGCCCGAGGGGAGCGAAGGGTATCCAAATTTCGGCCGCGCCCGAAATTAGCCTCGGTCTCGTTTTCTATTATGTTAGTAATAGACAACATGTTGTGTTTGGCTTATAGTTGAAATAGATTGGATGCGTCAGCATCGGCAGAGGCATCGGCATCATCAGAAAAATTTCAATTTAGAACACACGCAATTGCCTTTGATGACCCACATTGACAGCAGCGGCAGAAGCATCGGCAGAAGCATTTTTCTGCTTCTGCCGCTGCTGTCATTGTGGGTCATCAAAGGCAAATGCGTGTGTTCTAAATTGAAATTTTTCTGATGATGCCGATGCCTCTGCCGATGCTGACGCATCCAATCTATTTCAACTATAAGCCAAACACAACATGTTGTCTATTACTAACATAATAGAAAAAAATGGTCGCTTCGTGAGACAACTTCAATCCTATTATTCACACCGCGGGACTTCCTTGGCTGTTGCAATCTATATGCATCTATTACCTCCAATCCAGTAGATACAATAAGTGGAGCATCCATCAGATGGATGCACTCGTCATAGAATGAATAAAAGAAAATTAACCCAGTTATGGCGTGGACCAGTTATTTAATTATTGCATAACTACCATATAAGTAGAAATCCAACCGGTGATGCTCATTGTAAATTCCAGTTCCGTTTGGATGTTGAATTACATCGTAATGGGATCAAACTGGCTGCTTGCTCCAAGCTAATGAAAGGAGGCTATTTTCTCAAAAGGGGCTATTGATGCCATGTACTATCGGGGAAATGTCTAGTGTCCTTTGGAACTTTATTTTTATTAATGCTGATTCTTTACAAATATTAGTTACAAATTATTCCGTATTTAATAATTATAAATACGAAAACCTTTGATTAAGTACCTCTTTGTGTGTTGTAATAAATGGACTCAATCGTAGGCTTTTAAGTGTTCTTTCCCCAACATATGTAGCTTCCATAAACAGAAATTATTTCATAAGACCATAGTTATCGCAGATATTCCCATGAAATTGCATATAGGTTTGTACAGGCAAAGCTTCAGGCATCCTCAATGACATACGTATCTACACCTTAATACGGGTAGGTTTGGAGGTACTATACTTTTAATGCGACCAGGAACACATCGTGGCCACCACAATCCGTACCTACTTACATGCATCATGAAGAACCCATTCGAATCTCGAATGCACTACATTATTTTGCTATCTTCGTGGTCGTTACTGCTTGTTGGCTGCCGACACCACGGTACCACCTTATCTTGTAAGAAGTGATGTAAGTCAACTTCAACTTACCATAGACCCTCGCCGCCACCGTTTCTATAGGTACTGAAAAGCCGCCTTCTTCTGCCTATAAACAGCGGACGGCCGTCGGCAATCTTTCGTTGCATGCACTTTATATAAGTTATACGTTATCGGAGCAGAAAAAAGATATTTTTCACTTCCTCAATAATTAATAAAATGTCGGCTGTAGTTCGACACGAAGAAATAGGGCAACCCGGAACAGAATAGTACTTACCTATGCCATTGCGGTACGCAAGTATAAGAAGAGAATCGGTCAATTAACGCTTGGATGGGTCTGGTCAGTTCCGTTTCGTATAGTCGTGAATCGTGAGCGGACAACGCGAAGAGATGTTGTTAATGTCAACGAGTTAATAAATTGACGATGAAATTGTTTGATATACGGGCATAGACATTGTGAAGAAGGGTTCATTCCGTTGATAGATTGATTTATTTAAAAGGAATAACGGTTGCAATTGAATAAATACTATTTGACAAATATTTGAAGGATTATGAGGAAATAACTACATATTTCAAGTTTGCTCGATTTTCCGAAGTGCAGGTGCTTTCCATTTATGAGGTTCGTCCGATGAAAACTCAACGAGTACCTTAAAAATCGATCACCATGTTAGCGAAATGCAGAAACACAGAAGAGGATATCATATAGAGATAATTTTTCATGTGTTTCACGACGCCGACGAATTCGCATTTTCAAACAAATACGAGATCGAGGCTAATTTCGGCCGCGGCCGAAATTTGAATACCCGTCACATTTGAATGAAACTTAAGCTTCTTTTGCGTTAATAATTTCTACCGCAGTCCTATGACGTGTTCCGATTCCATCTGTTCCTGGATATGTTTTGAGGCTTTACTAGGAACATACCTAGTTGGGTGAAGTTTGTAAGAAAAAAACACTTTTTAGAAAAACCCAATTTTTAGGGGTTGGTTTGTATGCCAGCCCTATGACGTAGTGTTCTCATTTCATCCGTTCCTAGATAGTTTTGACGCTTTACTATGAACACACTTGGTTGAAGCTTGGTTAAGATCGGTTCATAAAGAAAAAAGTCTTTTTAGAAGAACCCAATTATCAGCAGTTGGTTTGTATGACAGCCGCATGACGTAGTGTTTAGATTTCATCCGTTCCTAGATATGTTTTGAGGTTGGAAAAACAGGAAAACACTTGGGCGAAGTTTGGTGAGGATTGGTTCATAAAGAAAAAAAAATTCTCAGAAGAACCAAATTTCCAGAGGTTGGTTTCTATGGCAGCCCCATGACGCCATGGTCCGATTCCATTACTTCCAGCATATTACCTTAGTAGTTTTTTTTAATTCTTACTTTAAATGGCAAAATTGTAGGTTATTTCAAAACAACCTAAAAATTCATACATCTCAGTGACCATTGAAAATCGGCCTAACATTTATGGCCTCATTTTGTTGCATTTTGAGACCCTATTATAACGTGTTGCAGGGAATAGGTCGACTTAACCAATAACCCTGTATACAAATAAAATTCTCACCGGTTCAACAACAACATATATCATCTCCCATGACTAAATAGAGCTAATTTTAACGACAGTATCCTAGCGTGAAATATTCAACTTTTGCTTCGGATGTGCTCAGCTCATGTCCCTTGGCGCTTTTAGGCTTCATTCAAACGACGAGCCGTACGGCTCGCAAGCTCTAGCCATACAAATGCATTGGCTTATATGGGAAATTCACGACGAGCAAGAGCCGTGCCGCTGTCAAAACACAACTAGCGAGACGTGTTTTCTCATATCGTGCACCATAACCCGTAAATTTACGGCTCGCGAGCCGTGTTTTACAGTGGCACGGCTCTCGCTCGTCATGAGCTCCCCATATAAGCCAATGCATTTGTATGTCTCGAGCTTGCGAGCCGTTTTCGCGCCGTTTGAATGAAGCCTTAGTGTTTCACTTATTCGCATATGCGCCATGATGAGCTAGCCTCCTTTTGTACTCAGATTTGAGTACATACCGGTTTTCGGTTTATTTCCAACCGCCCGGTTTTTTCAGTAGGTAGAACTTTTTTCAAAATCGTGATGGTTATTTTTGATGGGTTTTTAGCACCTGCTAAGTAATTTTTTTAGGTTTTTTTCAGCACCTATTCATTACCAGTTCTTTTTCAGGTTTTTTTTTTAACACCTGTTCAGTGCCGTTTTGTTAGGTTTTTAGTGCGTGTTTAGTGGCGTTTTTCAGCTTTCTTAGCACCAGGTCAGTAACGTTCAAATGATTTTCTGTACTTTTTCCAGGTTTTTTGATACTTGCTGTTCCTTGAGAAAATCTGGTTACAGTTCCAGGGAGGATAACCGCACAATATATATATTATTACCCTATACCAGTGGTTTCCAATCTTTTTCAGTCCGCGCCCCCCTTTACCAAATCTGGTGGGACTGACGCCACTCGAGAAAATGTGGCCGAAAACCGAAAACAGATGTGGACAATTTGGACAGAATTCAAGATTACTTTTGTTGTAATATAAATTATGACCAACTCCAATGCACATTTGCCTCATTAATAAATCCAGATATGTACCTACTCCAAGCTACCCACAAAATTGTCCAGCCATATCTCAATCCTGCATAGAAAAGCACAATTGTTGGTTAGTGGAGCCCAAGTTTGGAACTTTTGGCCTTTTTTGAAAAGTACGCAACGTGAGTTTCGTTGGAAGTTAGGCTATCTCCACGATAGTAACTAGACTAATTTTTGGTGTGGATTTGGACAGCGAAACGCAAGACGCAAATGTTAACTGAAAATTGACTTTTGCCGAAATAATTTATCCTAACACAAGAGATATATTTTTGGCTTTGCGATAAGTAAAGAACTGTAATAACTAGAGCTACCACAATCGGAATGTGTTCTAATAAATAAATAAAAAGAAATCAAAAGAAAATTATTTCCACACGAGTCTAGACGTCAATATCATCAAGTGATTTCGGCCTAAAATATTTCCAGCGTTCTTTTGGGTAGAGGCTCTTAGCTAGAATAAAAATAAATTTATTGTTACAGCGATATATAAGTTGTACTCACGCCCCCCTTCCCAAACCGCCACGCCTCCCTAGGGGGCGCGTCCCCCAGTTTGGGAATCCCTGCCCTATACCCATAAGATGGTATAGGGTTTATTGTTTTTGTTACGCCGATATTATGGAACACCTCAAAGGAGCCACCGGAGGTATGGAAAAGTATATATATAAATGATCAGGGTCGGCCCCTGAATCGCCATGTCTGTCTGTCCGTGTCTCTGTCCGTTAGCACGATAACTTCCGAAATAATGTAGCTAGTGGTTTGAAGTTTTGGTCAAATGTTTGTTTTGCTAAAATCATGGACGGTATTGAAAATAGGCCAAATCGGACCGCGGGTTCCTCTACCTCCCATACAAACTACCCCTCCTTGATATTTTAATTCGGCCATAACTTTCGGTAGAATATCGCTATCGACTTGAAGTTTTGATCAATACTTTGAGTTGATGGCTTAGTGATCCTGTCCAAGTCGAATGAAATCAGATCAAAATTTCCCAATTCAGTAACAGCTGACTATCGTGTCATCAGTCCCTAACGCGATATTTTGCACCGTGCGAGATACAATTAAAAGGAAAAGTCTCAAGAAATATTAAAATGATTAACTGTGAACAAAGTTTACAAACCAAAAATACTGAATAGCAAAATGACATGAGGGAAATTGTTCGCGGAGACACCTGGGGGACTAGTTTGGCAGATGATCCAAGTCATGCCCTGGATCAATTTCCAGGATCATCATTTTGTATAGGATTTCCAATAAATCTGGAAATAATGCAGTAAGCCGAAAAGCTCTATTGACTAAAGGTGATTCTTGATTTTCAGATTATGATTCTACACTAGCCAGCATATGTATTTTGAAATCTGCTACTCTTGAGCTAAGATACTGATTTTGTTTAACTAGAGCGAATAACGGTAAATTTCTTATAAGGAAATAAAAGTACATATCAACAGCAATAAATATGCTCAATATTTTTCCTGTCCGTTTTCGCACTCTCTTGCTATAAAGAAGAGAACAGATTGGTGCGAAATTTTGGTGCGACAAAAGTATTTTGACAATATTTAAATCATTGATTGTACACCAATTTCTCTGGAAAAAAATGGATAAAACATAATTTTGTTAATGATTTTTGTTTATATTTTGAATTCCAAGCAGAAAATTTGTCCAGTGGCTTGAAACATTGGAGAGAAATCAGAAATTCGAAGTTTTTAAGCCTCCGTAGAAGCAAACTTCAACCCTGGTTTAAAGGTTGGAAACGCTGCAATTGAATTTAATTTCATAAGGTAGACTGTTCATTATTAAACACCAAAATTGAATAAGAGAAAACAAATAGAAAACTATTCCATGCATCACAGAAATGGGAAGTGTATATGGAATAATTACCGAAAAATCTTCCAAATATTTATGGAAAATGTCCTAATTGAATCAAAGGATATTATGAATATGAAGAATGTGCCATCGGAGGTAGAGATAATAACGACCACCTTCGGCCTAGAACTAAAAAAGGAAAATTGCATGCATACGCAGATACCAAAAGCAAACCTCTGTTACTAAGGAAAAAGTTGAAGCTACTGCAACTTTCGGGAAAAGTTTTTTCGGCTAATATTCGTTATTTTATTACATTTTTACAAAAAAAAAAATCAATATTTAAAGAAAATGCCCAGTTTATGTGGAAAAACGGATACCTGGTTATCAAAATGAATACCACAGTGGAGGCTCTCTCATAATGCAGGGATATATTGCTTACAATGGCCTAGGCTGCTTAAGTTCAAATCACTGTTTCCATAGCCAAAGCTTCTTTTGGTCGTCATTGAACCGTCGGAAGTTATATTCGTTTTTTTTTCAGCACGATTTGGTTTAAATTTCACTTCTTTCTTAGAGTTCTTCATCGTGGCTCATTCATCACTCGGGGTTCACATTCGCTTTCTTTCAAAGATCGCCAAGATTTGATTTTATTTTGTTTCAAAACATTTTTTTTTGTTTGGTAATAAACAGTTTACCGTATAAAATAAAACTCAATAGTAGCGTATTCAATGTGTAAACCAGGACTAAGGCTGGCATCAATCGATGCTCAAACCAATCTTCGAAATTCTGATTTTTGCTTATGTTTCGAGCCACTGGTGATATTTTTTATTTGAAAATTAAAATAGGGAACTCAAAAATTAATAAAATTATGTTTTGTGCATAAATTCTTGCGAAAAAATGGGTGCGATCAAAGAGTTAAATGTTGTCAAAATACTTATGCCACATCAGAATGACGCCTCCATCTTTTCTCTTTTCTATAGCATGAGAGTCCGAAAGAGGACAGGAAAAATATTAAGCATATTTATTGCTGTCGATATGTGCTTTAATTTTGATAAAAGAAATTTACCGTTATTGGCTTTAGTTAAACAAAACCCGTGTCGGGGCTCGAGGGCATGAGATGTCAAAATACATATGCCGACTTACAGTGTTTGTACATAGTTGAAACAACTACGAAGATATGAGTAATTTTTCTATTCCTTATTAGTTTAAACTTCAACTTAATTTGCAAACTCAATTATTTAATTTGTAAAGATAGCTGTTTATTGTGTATAAATTGACCAATGTTAAATACAGTCGAGAACGGATAAGTGCAATCGTCTCCAGCAGCAAGAAAAATTGCACTTATCCATTTTTTTCTCACTTATCAGTTTTCAGACAGTTTGACAAAAGAAAAACATTGTTTCAGATTGAAGGATATTAAGCGTGCAAAGAAGTGTGTGTTAGGCTGAGTAGTTCTTAATCATTTAGTAAATTGCTCTCTCCAAACATTTTTAATGTCTAAATTGCTCCCAGCGTCCCAGTTTTACTAAATTACATTAGTTTTTCTAATGTAGCGGTAAATTTATCAACACAATGGACCATATTCTTTTTGTCGCCTTTTAATTCGAGAGTATAAATACTGAAGAGGCCACCATACTTGAAAACATATATTGGACATAATTTTCTATGATTTAGGAGTGTGAAAAAATAAAATAAAGAAAAAAATGGTTCCTTTGCAAGAAGAACAATGTTAAAATTAGCCATCGAGGATACTGGCAGGGCTCAGCAACAGGATTATTAAAAGAAGGTTAACCAAAAACAAAAAAGGACATACGCCTGTGTATCGAAAGGTAAGGATGGTAAAGATACAATATAATAATAATAATATTTATTTATTGCAAAAAATAAAAAATAATTCATTTTACATATATATCCACATGTAAGATTCTCCTATAAAAGAAATGATGTTGCAACGATCGCCGTATCGGAACAGAAGTTATCAGGACTAATTTCGTCTAGAAAAAGGATAAAGGATGCCATAATTAGCCCTAATTTTCATTAAAAGTTGACTATTTTCAAAATAAGCGGCTCACAAATCGAATTGGCTTTTAATAATTTGGGTTAATTTAAGAGCACTTGGCTGAGGGATACTTACAATACAGGGTACCAAAAGAACCTCTAGCTCAAATGGCATTTATTTGCAATTATTTATTTATTCCAAATTATAACTATAAACCGGATCAACACTGGCAAATCAAATCAAATCATACCTGATAATTATGATGAACTACATCTTTCAGTGTCTTCATCATAATTATGATGTTTTGATATTTACCGGAACATGGCTAAACACTAAAAAACAGGATAAATCGCCGATAAATTCAGCCTTGAAATAGACCTCCCAGAGTCCTCAAATGTTGATCATGGCATTTTATTAATGTTAGTCGGAAACAATCGAATATGCAATACCTTTTAGCGAGATCAGTGTAGTTATTATCCAGATATATATATGTATATATATATATATGTCAAATTTTTACTTTTCCATGAGGATGGCTCAGTAATTTGATTGGAAAAGAAAGATATTTCAGTTTTGGTAATTTAGTTAAACAAATTTTTTAATGCAATATATGAATAAGTCAGAACGTACTTTCCATTAGAATGCAAATGATTCAATGTCAAAATCGAGGCGGAAAGGCCCCAATTTCTAATTAAGTCAATGAAATGCCATCATCAATGATAATCAAAATTGGGCGCCGCATACTGAATCTGAAGAATTCAAAACAAAAGTAACTGCTTAAATTTTGGCAATATTTTTATTTCAAATAGGCATATGCAAATACTAATTTACCACGTTTTCTTCCATTTTCTTGTTACTCGTTCCAATTTAGTTATGTTAGGGGTGTCTTCGTGCCGTGTTATCCAGCCGAAAGTCACTAATTTTTGCGCTTTTCCATCTTAAATTGCTTGTTAAATTTACAGTGGTCCGCATATTTAAACTCTTTAGGTGCACATCAAATAAGACCTCTAGAACCGGAAATGGTAAGAAAGCCTGATGGCGACCGAAGCCAAGCCTAGAAATTTCGCAATCTCTTATCTGTCGACCTTACGCAATTTTTCCGTTCGTAACATCATACGAGGAAACCCTAACTACATTCATATCTAGGTTATAATGTTGCGCCTCCTATCCAATTTCTTCTAAAATGTAAGTGAATGCACTTTCAAAAAGACTTCCTGACAAACTTGAACCCACTGTCGGCTCTCAGTACCCATCCACCTTAACTTAGCTGCCCATAACGTACACAAAACACTCGCAACGGTGTGTATAATCTCTTTAAGCCGATCTTGAATAACAGGTTAAGTAACAGGCGGCATCCATGACAACCTAGGTATACCTCTTCTACACCGAGAAGCGGAGATGACACGAAATCTCGAAATAGCCGTGGCAAAAAAAGGCATCTATATAGGCATCACTTTAAGACACGAACCTAATCAAGAGCTTCTTATACAATTAATTAAGTTTACCTTATACGATGTCGATGCGGACCAAGTGAAAGATACGATACGGATAGAGGATAGGCACATATCGCTGTGAATGCGACCAACAAACCAAGGCAGTAAGTAAAGTGAAGTGGAAGTGCGAACCTACACTGTCTACATAATACCTGTGTTAAGGCCTACACTAAGATGCATTACGACGATAGAGGTGCAACCGCGACTTCACGCTGCGATTAGCCACAAACATCTTCCTCACCTACTAATTCTCTTCGATTACATAACAGCGTAACTTGTTTCAGCAATATACAAATTCACCAAACCGAAATGCAAAAGTACAAGTAACACCGCCAAATACTTTGTGTACAACTTGTAAGAGTAAGTGTAGCGCACCTTTCCTTGCAATGTAAATCACTACTGCGAAAATGTTAATTCATTTGCAATGGTGGTTTCTGGCGGAAAGTGAAGACACTGTATAGAGGCTTGGCTAACTGGGTATAGAGTAGGTCGAAACAACCGAGGAAGTTGGTAGTGAAGTCATGTTGTCGGCTTACAAAAAGCTCCTTTCTTTTTATTTCGAAATGAGCGTATGTGGTTAATGTTATCATTTCAATTTCGAGCGCACATGCTGAATTACTTTGAACTTATTTCCAATGAAGGAAGTGAGTTAGTAAAATGTTGTGTCAACTCAATGAAGGTGAGCGAAAAGTTGCATCGGTAATATGGAAATCGGAGAAGTTATCTTCTTCTTATATTACGCGGATTTTTCTCACATATTACGTTATCAAGAAAATCCACGAGCAGTGTTTTTTGTTCCAAAGATGTCTAGTGGTAAATAAATTGAGATCATCAATTTCTTTATGATTGCTGGTTAAGGAATAAATCCAGCCGAAAAAGATACCCTGAAGACGCTGACACATGACAATATTTCCTTCGATTCTGTTCAAATCGAACGTTATATCATCAAATCCACCAAAACCTAATCTGTGCATAATCTACAAAAACATAAGAAGTGACCCATCCAAATGATGTACACGAAGTATCAACATCTCAAGTGTGAGGAATAAGTTTGTATTACGTGAAGCTATAGATATATTGGAATCCGACATTTGTACAATTATATCTAACCAATTTAGTCTGTATGCAAGATAAATGATAGTTAGCATACAAACCGACAAACTTAAGACAGAAAGGCAGACCTACGTAAAAGGGGCATGACTGAACCTGGAAGTAATTGATTTGAACCCGAACTGAAACCGGTGATTACATCGCCTCAACCAGTTGTTTAAAATCATAAATTAACCACCGATACGTACTTGGAAGAGGAAAGTAAATATTAGGTTAAATAAGTCTATATGACAAATAGAAAATGAGAAGGGACCATTTAAGTATATATGTAATATATTAAGATTAATTCAAAATGTTAATGTACAAACTAGTATGGAACTTAATATGTAATTTAAAATACAAATTCAAAAAAAAAGTATGACCGCATCAATCCTTTTTATATATAGGTACACAAAAAATCGATACAATGCATTAAATTGCCTTTTCTTATTCAACATCAAATTTCTTAGAAAAAAGGATGCAACTGATACTGCGAAACGAAACCAAATTATCAACAAAAGTACTTACCGCCTCCATTTCGATACACGCATTGTATGATTATGTACCTCTCACCCGCGCGCTTTTCATCTTTTACACCTGACAAGAAAATTTTCTCACGGAAACGTTTCATTTACCCACAGAAAAAAATACCCCACACTGTCATTGTCGCAGGCATTGATATTCCTTTGGGTTTAGTTCCATATAGTAATGCGCAATAATATGTCAAAAGTACGCATTCCTTTTGTCACTAATGCCGTGTGTGCTCCGCATTTTTTCGAGGGAACAAAAGTGACTGTGTAACCAGTTGTGCAAGTACGTATTAGTCCTTTGATCATGTGACAATGGAGAATAAGGAAGAAAAGATTTTTGAAAAACTTATGTAGGTACATACGGAAAATGGTATCAAGAAAAACCCTTCGCAAGAAACTCTTCATTGGAACGCAACAGGATTTCTGACAACGAAGGAGTGCATTTATGTGGAGGTGTCCACACTACAGATACTGTGCGGAATCTTACGTCAAATTGGAAAGTCTCACATTTAAGCTGGCAGAGAAAAAACTGATATCTACAAGTATTGCTGAAGATATGCATACCAGAGCTAACGCGTTTCGTTTTCGAAGTTTACCTTTAAATCAAGTTGATGAAAATGGCTGGAGCACTATTTTGTGCTGACAATCAGTACTCTGGATGGATTTCCCTTATTTTCCTTCAATTATGTTCAATTATTCCTTTATACATAAATAAGTGCAATGGAATAGCTAAACTAAAACTAAAGTAAAAAAAAAATACTAAAACTCGTCAAGTCGGTGACTTTTACAAACTTTAATTATGTATTTTTGAAATGTTCTTATCTGTTAAAAAAAAAAGTAATTAGCGGCCTTTTTGGTGCAGAAAAATATTAGGCCTCTTCGTGAATTTGTCTTGCCGCAAATTCAACTATGAAAGAGGTTTTTGGCTTTGCCTTAAAGTTATCTGCAACGGTTGGTTATAGCTAGCGTTCGCATTTTCCAGCTTGTGGGAGAAGAATATCATTGAGATTTATTTGAAAAGAAGGCCAAGCTTTAAAGAAATCCTGTTTGAACTTTCGTTAACATAACAATTTCAGTTCGTGTCCGATTTTTACCTTTCAGCTCACTAAAATTCACTGGTGCAAACGTTTCTTTCAACCACATCTCAAACAAATTTTTGTCAATTTTAGCTATCTTTCTGTCCGAACTTAATTTATGTCAACATAACAATTTTGGCTCCCAAGGTTGTTTCGGATCATGGATATTTCTAGATGACTGGTGATAAAATGCTCTGATCAGCTGTCCAAAATTTGCCGTAAATAAATTAAATCTCAAATAGTGATTGAGCAATCTAATTTTGACGTTTAAACTTGTCTAAAGTTTCTAAATGTTTGGAAGTACATTTTTAAGAAATGTCATCTGTCAAAGATAAACGTATACGTAGTTCTGAGGTCTTTAGTGACTCCGATTTATATTTGTAGTCATACTTTAAAGAAGATATTCTGTAATCAAATTTCGAAAAAGGTTCCTATAGACTTTTCGATATTTTCTTGCGCGTTCAAATCAAATCTTTTTATATTTCATCTCCCCCCTGGTTTGGGCAATTCTGTTAGGGTTTTTTTAGCAAAGACGCCTTCAATAAAACTAGTATACTTTAAAAATTTGACTTCAGTTTAAATTTTTAATTTGTCTTTGCAAATGTAAACAACTATTTCATATAGGTACAAGGTACTTTCAATTGGTAAACCAACCGTAATAGATTGACAAATTTTGAGAGAACACTCTTTTCAAACAAGAACAACCTACTCGGCCTAATATGGTAAATCAACCACTATCCCACACAGTGGTTCAGATTCACATTCTAGCGGGGCAAAAATAAAAAAATCAAGTATGAGATTTTTGAAGTTCATGTTGGGAAATTGATTTGGACAGATTCATAGAATTTAGAAATAAAAATTTTATCCCGCATGTACAGTGGCGTACCTATTAAATCATTATGAAATGTGGGGGTAAAATTACCCGTTAAGAAAATGATACCAAAACGTTTCACAAAAAATTGTTTTTCATTGATGTGTGTAAGATTTTGAAGATTTTTTGTTTTAATTATTAAAAATGTCCGGGGGTGCAGGATCACTAGCTGTAAGTTTTTGGAAATAGTTTTTTTTTGAATCGTCAAACTTGTTAACTCGTTTCGAGCTTTTTCCAATGTTGCGTCTTTTCTGAAGGCAAGGGTTAATAGGGAGTAGCTTAGTGGTTCGTTTTTACTGGTGCTGGATGGAGCGCATAGGAACAGCTAGTAACAAGAATTTACCTATCTGCAAAAAAGGACTCTTGTCCGTTTTCGATGAGATTGAAATGAACTGTTTTTCACAAACCGGACATTCATTATCTTGCCATTTCAATATCCCGCCAGTTAAGAGTCCGGTTCAGACAAAATCCCTTCTAATCGAAATCCTGCCAACTCAATATCCTGCCCTTTCAATATCCCGCTTATATAAAATACAGCTACTCAATATCCCACCATAGAAGGGAAGTATTCTTTCAAAAAGGGAAGGGTACTAAAAGTCATGGGCGTAGCCAGGGGGGCCAGGAAGGGTCGGCCGCACCCCCCTGGCCGATAATCATAATCAAAATACAAAAAGTCATTACCAATGCAGTAGAAAAAATCACTTCACTATACACTTGAAGGCGTAAAAATATGCGAGTTTGATTCCAGGCCATACGTAAATTGTCTGCTGCTGAGACTGTAGTCTGGAAAACTAGCCAAATGCCATCTTTGCCGCTCCATATACTGCCGCGGAATGCATGACCTGATAGTTTACAGCCAGGTGGCTGGCACGGACGAATAGACAGCAGCAAGTGGCCACTCGTAATTGACGGGGGTGCGTGCGTCCCAATATATACGTTTCACTCGTGGAAAACTAAAATTTTTGTAGTTTTCAGGACGTAGCTAGGGGAGGGGTCCATGGGGTCTGGACTTCTCCCGAAATATTTTCAAAAAACTTCGGAATCCGTTTTATCATAAAAAAATGGAACTTGGAAAAAGGCACCTATATTAATTCAGTAGTTTTCATCAGACTGTCTGATAGATATCATTGTACATTCACCGAATGACAATCCAATTAAATTGATTTGTTTTATCCTGTAACGTAATCAGAAGAGTGTAGGAGTTCCACTTCGAAGATCTTAAATAAATGAGCGACGATCTTTGGCGATCTCAATTCTTTGGTCGCGTTGAGCGGCTGTGGAATAATTCACCCGCGCTGGGTTCCCTGCAACTGCGAATGTTTTTCCTTAAACGCCTCCCGGAATAATTATCTGCTTACATCCTTGCCCGGAAGAATTCATCAATTTCGAGAAGAGACAGCAAAAAAAAATCAAATAAATTTCTTCAACAACGTGTAAAATATAATTTTTTGGAGTACCAAGTTAAGCCAAAAGCTCGGCTTTAAGACTTTTTCATTCTTGAATTAAAAATAATTTAGCTCTTTTGATGTGAGGATATTCTTCAACAATTTATTGAGAATATACAAAATATCAGTGACTTCCAAGCCGACCTTTCGAGTTGCATTCCCTTATGTTTATACTGTAGAGGAGGACTTTAAAAATATAAATAATAAACGGTAAATATTGCCAGCGCTTTCAATCTTTTCTATTGCAACTAATGACGATAGTAGCTTTCGAGGCTTCACATTTATATATGAAATTGTGTGTGCCTACACTTAAAGTGTTTAAAGTAATTTGTAGGTATCTAAACATTTCTGACAGCCAGGACTCCGACATTTTATAATTTGGTGCTAACTGTTGTTGAGTTACGATGTGACTCATGACTGTATACTTACAGTAAGATGCCCCTCAATGATAATAAATTAACAAACAGATGCGCAAGATCCCAGAGTTCAACTTTAGTACCTTCACACAAAATGTCGATTTTGTCTCTTTTCTCAGTTAGGATCTCTACGTATAGGAAGATTAAGATTTTTATGGGAGTTCACTGGACTTTAATTAACGTCGTTATTTATTACTATTTTATTCAAAAATCGCAAAAATTGGTTGGTTGCCGGGCCCTCCCCTATGTAAAATGATAAACTGAAAATTTGGTAGGTATGTAGTACGGAGAAATGTGGACCCCTCCCGAAACAAAATCCTGGCTACGTCCCTGTTTCAGCCCTTGATATCCAGAACAGGGATACCTACGTGTGAGTATCACGAATCGATAACATAAGTAGATCAGAAATTTTTCCCCTTAGGGAGACTCTGTCTGTCTGTCCGTCTGTTGCAACGCAAACTTGTCCCTCAGTTTTAAAGCTTTCGGGCAGAAATTTTGTATAGTTGTAAGTTTCTTTTTAGTGTACGCTGTACATATGTCGAAACGAATGGAATCGGACCATGGGGTCATGGGGCTCCCACACAAACCAACCCCTAAGAAGAAGGTTCTTCTAAGAAAAACTTTTCTCTTTATGTACCAATATCAACCAAACTTCACCCAAATGTGCTCCTAGTAAAGCCTCAAAACATATATAGGAACGGATGGAATCGGAACACGTCATAGGGCTGCGGTAGAAATTTTTAACACAAAAGAAGCTTAAGTTTAATTCAAATGTGACGGGTCTCGGTCTCGTTTAGGACTGCTATACAAATCAACCTTTGAAAATTAAGTTCTGCTAAGAAAAAATTTTTCATTTTTAATCCGACCTTAACTAAACTTTACCTAAATATGTTCCTAGCAAAGCCTCAAAACATATCTAGGAACGGATGAAATCGGAACACTACGTCATATGGCTGTCATACAAACAAATTAGGATCCTCTAAGAAAAACTTTTTTCTTTATGAACCAATCTTAAACAAACTTCACCCAAATGTGTTCCTAGTGAAGCCTTAAAATATATCTAGGAATAGATGGAATCGGAGCTTTATGTAATAGGGCTGTCAGACAAACCAACCCCCAAATATATGGTTCATGTAAGAAAAACTTTTTTCTTTTTGAATCTTAACCAAAATTCATCCAATTCATCCTGGACTAGCCTAAACGCATCTAGGAGCAGATGGAATCGGAACACGTCATAGGGCTGCGGTAGAAATTGTGAATACTTAAGTTTCATTCAAATGTGACGGGTATTGAAATTTCGCCCTAGCCCGAAATTAGCCTCGGTCTCGTTTTGTAGCTATATCGTACCAACAATGAAATTTAGATCTCGCAATTGGAATATGCAGTCCGAGAGACAAAAATAGCACGGAATATAGATGAACTACGGTCTAAAACGCAGAAATCAGGATTACCAGCCCAAACACGCGCAGGGTAATTTTTCGTTAAATGGTGTAGAAAATCAATCTCAACTGTTCTTGGCGTGACAGTCCATCTTTGGACCAACGTCACAGATGTGTAAGTGACATCCAATTCAATTTCCAAGATCTTAGCTGCTTTTTTGTTGAGGTGTTGAGATCAACAGCACGCTCAGCAATGTTATTTATTCCCATAAATGGGTACTCGTTTAGCATCCGAGTTAGATCATAGTCCGTCACATGGGTCGTGAGTTTGAAAACACCATAAACTAAATTCGTTCACGGTGAGTCTCGAACCCATGACTCTGTGCACCGAAGATGAGCGCAGTAACCACTACACCAGCCAGACTGTTCTAAAATTTGCCTAACAATATGTTCGTGACCGACAATTTCAACTTCTGGGAAAATCATGATGTTAAAAAAATTTCGGGCTGCAAAAAAAAATTAGCACAAAGTATAGTATCGGCTGGGTATTTGCTTCACTAATCACTAACTGACAATCTCTCAACTTGTAAAGGAATTAAAATGTCAAACGAAAAAACGATGAGATGAGATATATCCGGCGCGTACACTGTATTATACCGTTTTGGACGAAGACGAAGCCCGCTGGTAACACCGTTACATATTGACGTTGCGGTAAATTGGTGCAGTAATTTGACCGTTACTAAAAAACGGGCAACAACAAATTATGTTTTTAAAGTCGGGTAAAAATTAAAATAATTTTTGGCGGTATTTTGACGGAATTTTTTCAATATCCACTAGCCGGATTTTTATTGGGAGGTATTTCCAGGAGGTAGAATTTTGTAATAGTGGGATTTTATAATGACGGGATTTAGTAATGTCGGGAAAGTGTAAAGCGAGATTTTTGGCAAAAAGCGGGATTATAAACGAGCGGGATTTTGTTTTTCGGTATTATGTAGGTATCCCGCCTATAGCATGTATGATGTATGGACAAACAATTTCGTAAAAATCTATCGAGCCGTTTCGGAGTTCAACCTAACAGAGATTTTTATATAGAAGTTACCCCACAATCTTCCATACAGTGTCCCGCAACTGGTTCCCCATGTTCTAGGAAAAATGTCGCCAAAATTATTTTTCTAGCTTTTACCGTTAACCTTCGGGCGGGCGCAATGCATCTGACAGATTAAGTGACCAGTTTTTGTTGCGCCAATCAAAAAATCAGGGAGAGATCTGAAACTCACAGTAGCTTAATCTTTATCGATCAACTAGCCAAACCCGTTTTCAGTTTCTATCTACCATATGTCTGAACGGCGGGAGGGGGTGAAATAATCTCTGAGAAGTATTGCGCCCGGTTGTGTTATTTTTCCTTTTCTATGAAAATTTCCACCTGTTATACTCTTCACATTGCGTAATGTTGACTTTTAGGCTCACCAAATCGTTCAATAGTGTGTTTTTAGTAAAATAAGCTTAGATTTTTTAAGCGGTCGAGTTGTTGGAGGTTTTTTAAATATTGAGGCTATTGAAAGCTAAATATTCTTAGAAAATTGAAAATGTGAAGGGTATTAAACTTTGTGAGGCAGTATTTGTTTCTAAAATTTCGTAGAACTGTTTCAAAAAGACAATGCAACAATAAATAAGAGTGTAGAATATACAGAAACTTAGTTCCATCCTATTTTCTGAACTTAATCTGTCAGATGCATTGCGCCCGATCGTGTTAGGATTAGTATTGCGCCCGCCGGAAGGTTAAGGAGTAATTGCTTTTTTTGTGATTCTTGACAAAAAACACGTTTTGAAAAACTCCTATTTTATAGCTTCCACTTTAGCCAAATCAATGTTTTTCATATTCTTCTGAAAGTACACACAATTTCCAATAAAAGGACATACCGAACGTTTCGAACGGTTTCGTATCTTCCGAGATACGACGTTTTGAATTTGGCAGAAATGTCAATTTCAATTTTTAATGTCCAAATTAAACCCGAATTTCGTAACTGTACATTGTAGTGGAAAATCTGCAAAGTTGATAAAAGTTGTCGTAGTATCTTAGCTTTCGAACGGCATATAAGAACAAAGCACAGAGTCATCCAGTTTCTGAATAATACGTATAAAAATGAAAAAAAAACCATGGGCTGCAAATGTACCAAACCGACTTCAATCTTGAAAAGCAACTAAAATTTTTACATCAAGCATAGACTTGGTTGTTATGAATTATGGAAAAATACTTTTCGCTACTGTTGTAGATGCTACTTTACTAATTAACTAACGGTAAGAATAAACAAATTTCTTTTATGTGTTGAATTATTTGTACGAAAGGTTCGCTGTGTACACATTAATATTGTGAGAGTATTTAAACATTTTAATTTGTCAGGTATTAATTAGTGTCCTTTTATGTCCTTTTTCAGAATTTTCCGATCCAATTTTTCCTTAGCAAATTTAATGATAGAATCTTAGATTCTAAAAAAATAAAAAGGAAGTAGCAACATGAATTATTCGCGTAGTTATGGATTTGGAAAAATACAGATGATAAGTTACGGGAAACACGAAAATTTTCAATTCAAACGCGATTTATTCCGTTGAGGGTCCTTGAAATAGGAATAAAACACCGGACATGTTATGTACTCGGCGTCCCCTTTGATATGATACCCCGCATGCCGACCGCCAGTCAAGGATTAAATAGTGTCCTTTTTGGGACCTTTCCGATCAAATTTATTTTAGCAAAATTAGTTTTAGACTCCTGGAACCCCACTGATTCAAAACCAAGAAAAAATAGCCTTACTGTATTTTTTTCTATTGGAAATGCTTATATGACTGAACTATTTCCACGTAAAAGCAAGATTTCTTCCGCTTACGGACGGACCTTTTACACATATTATTCACAAACTGGATGATTCTGTGCTTTATTATTATATGCCGTTCGAAAGCTTAGGAATGTTAACTTTGCAGATTTGCCACTTCAACGTATCGTTACGAAATTTGGGTTTCATTTTGACATTAAAAGTTGAAATTAACATTTCTGCAAAATTCAAAACGTCGTATCTCGGAAGATACGAAACCGTTCGAAACGTTCGATATGTCCTTTTATTGAAAATTTTGTGTACTTTCAGAATAATATGAAAAAACATTGATTTGGCTGAAGTGCAAGCTATAAAATAGGAGTTTTTCGAAAAAAGTCGTGTTTTTTTTTTTACAAGAATCACAAAAAAGGCAATTACTCCTTAACGGTAAAAGCTAGAGAAATAATTTTGGCGAGATTTTTCCTAAAACATCCTGTAGAGTCTACCATTGGTCTATGGCTAACCAGTTGCGGGACACCCTTTATAAAAGTCGGACATGTGTACCAACTCTTCCTAAACAAAAACACTTACGAATTATTTTAGCATTATAAAAATCAATTAGGTACATCCAAAAAGTGACCAAAGTAAATCCGAATAAATTGCCGCTTAATTTGAATCCTTTCTCTCTGCCCAAGTCCATTTTTTCTGTCAAATTTAACATGAATGATCCACGATCACGACTATGTAATATTATAAATCATTCGAAAGATCATTATCAAAAAAAAATCAGAATTCCATAATTGTACACCCACAGAAATTACTTCACTTTTTTGTGTGCTTATACTTAAATTTCCACTGTATTGGGCATTAAGAAAACAATCAATGATCCTTTTACGTATCAATGAAATAGATTTTCAAGATCCGCATTAGACATGTGCGTCGTGCACGAAAAAAGAGCGTGGGAATGAAATTTTCAATCACCTATCCAATACACACTGAACAGGTTGCTCTAATGCATTTCTCCTAAAGACATATTCAGAGCATTACTAAAGCCCCGGATAGAGTTCGAGCGGAATGAAAATGAAACGGTAATGAACCGGCATAAAAACCGTGGTGAATTTAACATTTTAGCTTCGAAAATTGCTGCAAAGGCGTTTTACGTCCTAAATCATCTTAAAAATAACTAAAAAAATAATTTCCCCCTTGTCCGAATGCATTTTCAACGTGAAAATGAGTCGACTCTGTAGCATATTCTCCGTCGGGCGTGGTGAATTTTGCAAACGTCAAACCGATTCACTGTCCACGACGAGTTCATCGCGGAAATTATCTAATGACCGGGGAATCGAAAAATAACACATAAAATGGCAGAGACAAATTGTGAAACCATTCTCGGATTTTAGTTTATGGAATTCCCCATCATTTACCACATATTCCACGACAGTAAGTATGCATTTTCATTGAGCAAATCGCCGCGGACAAAAATTTCATTTTCATTCCGCCCGAGGTCTATTCAGGCCTTAATACGTATACAGAAAAAAAGGACTTTCGTCATTTTTTTTTGTCTGCTTCCAGGCCTCCGGGATCGCCGATGTTAATGGTTAATGCTAATGGCTTTTCTTTTCGGGACTATGGTATTGTAGCGTAGACCACGGGTTTGTATTGAAGGATGCTGTTCTGCTCTGTGTTGTTCGTCTTGAACTGTTTTTGAGTACATTCCAAGTATCGGTTGCACGTGCACTCGTGCAGCATACCAATGCATTGGTTTCAAATTTCTATATTGGCCGTTATGTTTTGGTTTTAATGTGTATGGTATATCTAAAGGTTTTTTTTTGTTCATTTGTTTCCTGAAGGATATTTGGCGGAATTTGTTGAAAACATATTTTTCAAGGATGTAATTTTAATTGAAATTGTGAGTAAACGATGCGTTTAGTATAATGATGGGACATGTCGTTTGTGAGGCACTTTTTTTAGTAACGGTTAAAAAGAGAAAATATCGTTTTCAGGTTTTATTTTGAAATAATGGAAGTTACGGAGATTTATTTTTTATTTGTTGTCGAATAGTTTGGTAACTGCTAGTTGATGCATTTGTTATTGCTAGAGCCCAAACTTCTGTATGCACACCTCGAATATAAAAACCCCAAATATGTTAAATTCTAAATATAATTCCTAATTGTATCCATGGGCGTAGCCAGGATTTCGGTCAGGGGGGGGGCAAGCCCAAAATTTTTTAACATCATGATTTTCTTAGAAGCTGAAATTTCCGGTCGCAGAAATATTGTTAGAAAATTTTAGAGTAGCCTGGCTTGTGGTTGGATTGATGCAGAGGTTCATGGATTCCAGACTCACCGTGAACGAATTCATTTTATGGTGTTTTTCGAACTCACGACCTACGTGACGGACTATGATGTCGCTCAGATTGTAAACAACAGCGACGTGCATTCATAATAAGCAATTCCAAACTGCTTGACTAGGAAAAACTCCGGATTCATTATCACCGACATCACCAAATATCATTTTTGACAACATTTTCTCCTCCTGACGATTTATTCCGAAAACCCCGCGAAGTATGTATGTACATGCAAAAACTAAAACGAACACCATGCCGCACATAATCGAACCAAACTTGTTTGCAGCATGTGTACGGACTTGGCGAATGTATCTATCATATCATAATTCATGTACACGTACATGATGCAGTGAGCAGAGGAACATGTTGATTCCAGATGCTTGAGTCGGTTCATATGATGGGCGAATATTTTTTGTTTGTTTTATGTGCGAATTTATATGAGCGCACTCAAGCAGAATTGGTGTTGATTGACTTACATGTTGCGTGTGGATTGAATATGGATAGTAGACGTTAAATGCATGTTGAGAGGAAAATATAAACTTCAGTTACATTTTCCAGAAGAAATCAGTTGACTACTGGTGACTTTTTGTGGAATTTAAAAAAATGTTTGTAGTTTTCTCTTCAAATTATGTCGGAGTTGTGCTGTGCGGCAGATTTTTTAATAACATCGGAATTTTCGACCCTTTTATTCGCTAAGAAAGGAGGATCGTTCAATCTGGGTGGTCAAAATTTAAAATTCATTTTGAATGTAAACAAAAAAGCGTTACACGGAAATTTAATTTTGAAACATATGAAAAGTACATTTGGCTTACCGGAAGTTGTAAATTAAATAAATTATTTTGTTGGCCGTGTCTTTTGTTCGCGAACGAGAAATCTGTTTGGAATAAATCCGGATTTAGCATTTAAATATTTAACGGGTTCAGCTGTAAAGCACGCTAGTTCGGAAACACATCTTCAGTCGTTAATTAAGTTAGATTTCTTCGGATCGCAAAGAATAGAGCTTATGCCAAATTACCAGGCGGCATTATTGATTATTACATAACGAAAAAGTTGACCGTAATCGGAATATTTTGAAACGTTTAATCGATACAGTGATTCATCTCGCAGAGCAAGAGCTTCCTTTATCGGATTCTATGATATAAGTGCCAACCGTAAGGCAATAACTTCTCATATTTTCAAAGGATTTTAAATTATGTCGGCAATAAGCTAAATGCACAATGCTACGATGGCGCAGCAGTAATGAGTTATCAAATCCGCGGAGTTCAATCTCTAACTCGCGAAAGATATGAGCCCGCATCGATCGTTCCATGCTATGCTCATTCACTAAATTTGGTTTTGTCTAAAACGGTTGAATTGATTACAGAAATTAAGCTTTTTTTTTGCGTGCATAAACGAGATAGCTTTTTTCAGTACATCCACTTAAAGGGCAGATCTTTTTTTATCTATAGTTAAGCGCCGATTACCACTTGTTTCCAAAACGCGTTGGCATTATCATTTTCGAATTATTAACGTTATATTTGAAGACTAGGATGATATTATAATAGTTTTTGATACGATTTTAAATAATTCCGAGAACTGGGATGGCAATTCCTTGACCTCTTCCGATACGTACACATCAAAATTTACAGAATTAGATTTTCATTTTTTCAGAAATATTCTCCAAAACCGATGTTTAATTTAATATAATTCAGAGTAAAGCTATAAATATTTCATATGCAAGCCAAAAAATTATTGGATTTGAGAACTGGCTTGAAAAAGACTTTTCTCAGAAGTTTGAAAATTTATGCATATTCGAAAGTAGCAGAAGAATATGAGCCACCGCCGCAAAAATCTAGAAATTCAAAAGGTCCGATACAAAATTTGCGAAGGATATTTAGAGAGATTGTATACGTCATTCTCGGGAAAATTCGAGAGAGATTTAATTCATTCAAAAATCTTTCATTCTTAGAATTACTCGAACCAAATTATTTTTCCAAATTTAAATCAAATTTTCCAGAAAAAACATTGACTCGCTTATTGAGATTCACAATTAATTTTTTGATAGAATAAAGCTAAAAAATTAACTTAAAGTAATTTTTTCGTCAGAAGAATTTAGAAAGGCAAATGTGAATCAAATTCTAGAATATTTACAAAATCGGCCTTAAGTCGCGAATAGTTTTAAACAAGTATATATTCGAGCAAAATTATTAACAATATTTCCAGTCACTGTGGCTTCTGCCGAGAGGTCGTTTTTATCTTTATAACGTATCCATACATTTTTAAGAATCACCAATCCTAGGAAAGGTTTTCAGATCTTGTTTTGATTGCTGCCGAAAAGGATATTCTCATACAAATGCGAAGAGAAATTTTTTTTTATAAAGTAATTAAAGCTTGTTTGGATAAAGAGAGGCGTGAAGAATAAGAAATGCTTTATTTTTTTATACCTGATTTCTTCTATAAGGCATAAAGCCTCTTGCTATAAACGCTTTTGCAACTGTGTTTATTGTATTATTCAGTTCATTTTTATTTATGTGAAATTGGCTTTGGAATGATCAACTGCTTGACTATGAGGAATTTTCACTGCACGTCACTGGTAAACAAGTATCCTTTTATGGGGATAAATAACAATGCTGGGCGTGCTGTTGATCTCAACACCTCAACAAAACAGCAGTTCTTGGAAATTGTATTTCACACATCTGCGGCCCTAGTTTACTGGTGGACTGCCACGCATGTTATTTCTTTTTGTTTGCTAATTTTAAAGTAAAATTTTTAAAATGGAGATGAGAATGATTTTCTTCTGCATTCTGATTACATTCAACTGGTCTCCAATATCTGCCTTTTAGAGCGTAGTTTGTCTATTTTCAGTGCATTTTTTTGTATCGCATACTGCATATTCCACTAGCGAAATCAGGTTGTTTCGTCTGTCACTTTCATCTTAGCAAAGTAGCATCGTCAGAATATTTAAATCCTTTATTGATTGAAATGTGGTTAACGGTTTTAATAAGGTTTCCTCTAAATTTATCAAAGTATTAACAGTGGCTAAATTTTATTGCTGGAATGATTCAGCTAGAAATAAATTTTGATTTAATAAATTGAAAGACCCGCTCTGAGGCTCACTTGGTTGAGTCACACTCTACGATGCTAGTAATCTAGAGGTCTGGAGATCGAATCTCGGCGTGGTCCAAAATTTCCGTATAAATGGAAATATATAGTGCTTACAACATTATATACACTCAGAATTGATATGCAATGTAACGTTGACTCGAAATTGCCTATAAACGGCTAAGTTAACGAACCATGGCCCCACAAGGGGCTATACGGTAGTGAGAAGAAAAAGAAGAACTTGAAAGACACTGAAATATGAGACCCGTTCTTTCCAAGGTCCTTAAGCATGGAAGGTTGGAAGGTCATGCTTATTTTTGGTACGGAAAGGTCATGCTTCGTCGATTCGACGATGCTCAACTTTGACGCCTCATACAAATCACCCTTTCTCAAAATATTTATAAAATTTGACAGATTTTCAATCGTTAGTTTATTTAGAATGGAAAAACATCGATTTTGGAGCCGATTTTTATGAGTTCGAAATGCATTCTTCCTAAAATGAGGAAGAATTTTGAGCCATTTTCCTGATTTGTCCTTATTTTGTCCTAGTAAATATTTTTTCCTTAATTTTTGAAAAATAGGTCCCACATTTAAAAAATAAACATATTTGTTACGAGCTAGTTGTATGGACACAGACTTATCGTCGAATTGACAACCAGCCATAAGATATACTGGAGTTCAAAAAGTTACACAAAGTTCATCCTTCGTCGTTTCGACGACGCCAATTTCCAAAAATCTAACTTAGGGTATAAGTTCGTCTAGCCACAATGTACGCGGCAAGTACCTCGGCAAGGTAAGTGCTGTATAAAAACTTAGCTCCAAATATGTAGAATTGTCACGAAAAATTAAATAAATTTGATGATGCGTAGTCGATTCGACGAAGCATGACCTTCCAGGGCTAACAAAGCAAAGCTGTATACCATTTGTCACCGTTTCAGATGAAAATAAGTTGATAGTTGAATTCCACTAACTTCTCGAAGGGACCTAACGATTGAAATAGTATACTCCAGCTCAGAAGCCATGAAATGAAACAATAAATATGGTATCCACGCAGCCACAGTAGCACACTCCAAGTGAAATGTGTGTGCTGGTACGCAGCCTCTGTCAGTTACGAGAGCCCACTCGCTGTCATCTATTTGTATGCGCCTCCTGACTGCAAACTGTCCCGGTCATGGCTTCTCCGGCAGTACTTGGAGTGGTAAAAAAGGCATCTGCTGCACCAGCAGCAGAAAATTTTTGAAAATGGTGTATAGTGCAGCGGGTTTTTTTACTACATCGATAAGGAATTTTTACCATCTTCATCGACCAGGGAGGGGCGGTCGCCCCCCCCCCCTGCCCCCCCCCCCCCCCCCCTGGCTACGCCCATGATTGTATCCTGAAAGTTAAATCAATAAGATAAGGTTGGTTTTATAATACAATTTTTATGTTTTCAAACGAAAAGCAGGGCTTAGGTTATTATGTATTATGGTCAGGTTAGAAAATTTACTACATATGCGGCATTATGGAACAATATACAATCTTCCCTCATAATAAAATAAAATATAATTAACTTGTCCATATATTGTGGAGAAAATGTAAACACATCATAAACTGTTAACGTATACGAGTTTTCCATTAGCCGATAAATTGTTTAAAATGCTGTAGGCATTTTTTCTTCCCTTTTGAACCTTGTGTCATCTTTTAAAGTCGTTAATTTCCAATAACCACTAAAGCAATAGACTTTTACAATTAATTGACTATTACTTTCATACTTTCCTTGCTTGATGTTTTGAGTATAAATGGCGTAAGAGTCGACCTTAAATAATATCCGTGAAATGCGAATTATTTTGACGTCTTCAACTATTATTAATTTGATTTATGCCAACAGCATCTCAATTTATTTACGGTTTACAACATTAGGTAGTTGCGCAATATGTGCGGAACGTCACATAATGATAATGCTGTATTAGGCAGACTAAAAAGTACCTACACCAGACAAAGTAGGTAAGGTATACCTATTTTACTCTTTTATGAAACAAATTTAAATTCTTCATCGATTTTCCGAAAAATGTAAGTATGGTTTGAGAGCAATTTACTAATAATTAAGTTAAAAGATTTACCTCAATCATTCGATTGTTCTATAGTTATTCACAAATTTTCTTATTATTTTAAGTACATACGTAGATTAGATACATTCTTGTACTAGCTTTAATTGTTTTTTTTTCCTAAAATGAAAACAAACTATCGGAGAACTTTAGAAGGAAGAAAAAATGGAATCGCTTGGAAATATGCAGTAGGGAATTCTTCTAAAATAATTAAATATGCAGAATTTCGTTATTGTTCAACCACTGTTAAGCTCAATAAACATTTAATGCAGAATCACTTTTTATGTGTTTTAATGGAGTCTTTATGTCATCTTTTCACTAATTTTTCCTAAATACATATCTAGCATCTTTTGAAGAAAAAAAAAACATTCACTCGAATCTTTAGGTCACGTTGGGCCATCATAATAATCATCAAGAAAAACAGCATCCACCACATCATAACCGTCAGCAGCATAGCATAAATAAATTTTCGTAGTATGTATTTACAAGATGATCGGGTAATGAAAGATTTTTGTACATCCTCCCAGCAGGTCGTCCAAATCGCTCGCAGTAAGAAATACGTGTACCTTGGTATCGTCTCGAGCAGGAACTTCACGATTCCCGTCAAATAAAGATATGTGCTGCATACAGGGAGGAGGTGCTGCTTGTGTACTATGTACCTTAATAACTTTGGCATATCGAAAAACTTTCACCTTTCATGTACCTACTCGTAATCTTTCCGCATTATTACGGCAATATAGAAGCATAATAATCCGATGTATGGGCGTTTTGTTTTGTCTATTACGCTCGAGTCGAGGGACCAGCCAGATAGATATCCGACAAGGGGAGTCTAGCAGCTATATTCTATGTGTACATATCAGGTACATGAAACGAGTGTGAGTGCTTTTAAGATTGCAAGCAAGAAAGCCAATTTGTTTGGAGGTGCATTAATTTAATTTGGAAAAAACAAATGAAAATCAAATGAATCACATTGGACAAGGATAATACATAAATTTTTTATAAAAGACTCACTCACTAATTTCATTTTGCACTAAAATTGCATTGGGACTTCCATTCTAAATTCGTGCACAACAGATTTACTTTATTAATGTGCTCAATTTTCGTACAATGTAGACAATTTCTATAAATTTTCGGAGCAAAGGAAAAATTGCCCATTGAAATGAGTATACGATGATGACGGATTTCGTAACGACTGCGCTTGAATGATTTTTCGCGTGCTTTGTCAAAAACACTAAACTAATTTTTAAACCAAGGTTTGTATCGCATTTTTAATACAGAAGGCTGGAACTTTATTCTTTTTAAAAGAATAATTTTTCTGCTAATAAAATCTGTGTAAAAATGTAGCTTATATTAGTATTAGTATGTATATAAATTGTAATATCCATATGTAGGGTAGGGCGGGGCTAGTTGAGCAATTTTTCACTTGAGCGTTTATAGTTCCTCAACGGTAAGTCTTAATGGCTTCTTATGCATACTGATAGATTGGTAGTATATCCCTTTGCAAATGTGCCCCACAAAATTATTTCTAAAAAGTCATATTATGGAGCTGTATCTGTTTAAATGAAGAAAGTCATATATGCTCAACCTACCCCGTAGGTGGGGTAAGTTGAGCTAGGGTATGGGGCAAATTGAGCACATAGAAAGTTTAGCCGAACCATGTGTTAAATGCTAACTAGGCATGAAATAAATTTTCCGTTTCATAATCAACTTTTTATTTATAGACTTTAAATGACAAAACAACAAAACTTAAGGAGGTTTTCACACTTGTACTTAATCTGACCACATTACGTAATCTGAGGTGTGGTGAATTTAAAAATATATGGAATTTGACAGCTCAAATGAAGTAATTTGCACAGATTACGTAATCTGGCCGTAAATGTGAACACCTCCTAAATCGATTTTGTTTCAAAATTTAGGGTTGGGGTTAGTTGAGCAACTATAGCTTCAAAATGTAGGGTTGGCGTTAGTTGAGCAACTATAGCTCAACTAACCCCAACCCGAAATTTTGAAACAAAATTGAGGTTATAAAAAAACGGTTAGTATTATACCCAGAAACTATATACGTATCAAAAGTACAATATATTTATGAACTTTTAACACTTATCTGATTAAAGAAGGATAATATTTGCCTATTACAGACGAAATATTGAGGTTTACGATTATTTCACTTTTTGATCACAAAATAAACAATGCGCGCGTGTACTTCAGTTTATCGACGAGTCGCTACTGACGTTTGTGCGATAAGTTCTACTCCCGCGACTCGTTATTTCCGCTTTATGATGATTTTGCGTGCGATGAATAGTTTCGGAGATATTTCGATTGCCCAACTTGCCCCTATGCTCAACTAGCCCCGCCCTACCCTACAAGAAAATAAAATTCCATACCCAAATTAATGCAAAAATGTATATTAAAAATATACTTTTTTTTAAATTAGTTTCACCTAATGATAATGTTCTGTTAACTCTGTAAATGCTGTGTTAGCGCTCCGAATGCTCTCTTGACCCATATAACCACGTGATCCTTCTGGAAGGATTTAGAACATCGTAACGATTTAATTTATTTTCAAATAGTTCATAATTTTCAACAAGATGGCCAAATTGATTATGACAAAGGTAAGAAATTCCTCTAGCTATGTCATTAACCTGGGCTGCTCATTTGCGAGCTGAGTTTATGTTAGCAGCACGTTCTTACCGATGTCATCGTCGATAAGTGAGTTTATTTTGAAATGTCTTTACTTTAACGGTAAGATTTTCAATTTGAGTGATAACGGGAAGTTATATATTTTTTTTAAATTTCACTACCAAAGTAAGTTAATATTAAAGCTTTCTCCATTGAAGATGCCCTTGGAGTATACAGATTATAGGGATTAAAAAACAATATCTGAACAAGAGATGAATTTCAATAAGCATTAGGTGAATAAGAAACATCTTAAACTGTCTTGCCACGGGCACATAATCTTTAGATCAGAGCTTGCAAAAATAATAAAAGCTCGGGTCCTTTACTACGATTTTTCTTACGGCCGATTTTTTGTAACTGTTAAGGGCCCCATAAACTCAGCGATTTATCGGCCGATCAAAGCTGATTTCTGTGGAGAAAGCCCATTTTTTAGGTTCCACTACCGAATTCGCACGAGAAAATAAGCTTTTTCCACAGAAAATGTGCTTTCTCCACAGAAATGAGCTTTGATCGGCCGATAAATCGCTGAGTCTATGGGGCTTTTAAGTCTTATCGTATAGAGAAGACACATACTATTTCCAGAAAGCTTTTATATTATATATTGAATTACATTTTTGTTTATTTTGCATAGTTATGCCATATTTTGCTTGGATCAATCAATAAATCGTCGGATTGTAAAGAAAAAAGGAGCAAAAATGTAGAACTGTTTTTGCAGAGTTCATTTTATTTTTTCTAATATGTAATTTTTCAAAACTTAAGGGATACTAAAAAGACAAATAATTTCAACAATTTTCCTTTTATTTAAAACCGTTATTCTTCTTTAAAAGAAAATCTTAATTTACCGTTCGTTATTCATAACTATAGCCGCACTTGAAATTAATATGCCAAAGTATGCCAGCTCCCTGAAGATATAATCAATGCACGAAATATGACACTTTTTACGAAACGCCTGAAAAAATATTATTACAAGAAAAGATCTCAACCTAACTTAATTAAATATTTTTCTCTTAAATTTGTTTCACTTGTCCTTTTGCTCTTAAATTATACTTGAATTATTATAGTGAATTTAGAAATTTATAATTTTAACAAAAACATAAGCAACATAAAGCGCTGTTTTCACGATGGATTTGTCGTCCAACTTTTGAGCATTCAAACAAGTTGGACAACAAATCGTGTAAACAGAGGTCGGACAACATGTTTGAAGCAGAACGAGCATTCAAACAAATCCACCGTGAAAACAGAAGTTGGACAACTTGTATGAGATGCATTGATTACATTGATCGAAATATAAATATACCTAGTTTCTAATAATAAAGAATTAATGCGCCTAGCGTTTTTTGTTGTTGTAAATTTTCTGAGATACAGAGATTGTTCTTGTAATCAAACTGGAATCATCCGACCATATAAAATATACATATTTATGTATGAATATGTGTACAGAATATTCTCCGGATTAATTGATTAATGTAGTCTGGCTGGTCTAACTTCACTCGGAATTGACCGCACTACGTTCCACAGGACCCATTCGGCCGAAAAAACAGGCGACCATTTGCTTGGAAGTGCTTCGTGCGCGAACAACTTTTGTTGGATTTGGCTCATCTTGAAACACCCATACAGTCGACTGCTGTTTACTTTCGGGCTCATACGCGTAAATCCACGATTCATCACCTGTCACGATGTCATAAACGTGTCTCGAAGCACCGCGATCGTATTTTTTGAGCGTTCCTTTCGACCAATCGACAAGAGCCTTTTTTTAGAGCGATTGACAAATTGTGTGGGATCCAACGCGAACAAATTTTTTTTACAGTCAAATGTTCATGCAATATTCAATGTATGCTGGTCCCACTAATGCCTAAGGTTGTCTCAATCTCACGATAGGTCACATGACGATCTGGCAATATCAGTTCGCGCCCAGCATCAATGGTTTCCGGAACAACAACTGATTTTAGACGACCTTCACGAAATTCGTCTTGGAGTGAACTACGACCTCGATTGAATTCACCATACCATCGATAAACACTGGTCCTTGATGGAGCTTCATTGCCAAAAATTTAATTCAGTTCATCCATGCACGTCGAAAGTTGTAAAAAATAATCGCACGAAAATATTCACGATTTAATTCCATTATTTGGCCGAGATGAATCTTTTAAGTTAGGTACTGTAAAAAACACAAATAGCGCTCGTATGCCAAAACGTTCTGAGTACGTATAACCTCAAAAATGTGAAACTTTACGATAGATCTGTCAGTTGCCAGATTGCAAGTGTTGTCCAATCCCGAAATATAAAAGGCAACCTCTATATCATTGAAAAGAGGGTATTTTAGCTCTTTATATTCAGTTTTTGCTTGGGTTATTGGTAATAATTGTGGCAAGTAAAAGAAAGTTGACTTTGAACTAGGTGGCTTAGACATACCGGTTGCCAACTAGTTTTGTTTTATTCAGTTAATTTTGAATTTTAGGTTTCAATTTTAGAACGAATAAGAAACAGTTTCAATTTTAGTTGGCAAAACAATTTGCTAAACGAGAATACTTTCCACGTCCTTGAAAATGGGCGTGAAGTATTGTTACAACCCTGCAACCATGGGCGTAGCCAGGGGGGGGGCAGGGGGGGGCGACCGCCCCTCCCTGGCCGGTGAAACTTTTTTTTATTGAATTGAATATTAATAATACTGAAAGAAAAAAAAATATTTCAGGGATAATTTTTTTCAGATTCACTTTTTTGCATTTTCGTTTGCAGTTTCCATGTTCCGAAAACCACACAAACATTTCCATATCAATTTATTACAAGCCGTTCTTCTTCCTTACATAGTCATCTACATAGATACATGTGGACATACCTAATTCTATACTATTTCGTCCAGATTTACAGCAATCCTGAGCGCTATGGATAGCTCTTTTCATGTCTATACAGTAGACTCGGGTAAACGTGTACTTCGCCAAACGTGAAGGTGAACAATTTTATGTGAGTTACTACTCTGAAACGTGAACAAGTCTTGAAAGCCCTAAAATATGAACATTAATAGTCCTGACACATCTAAACGAGTTTATGAACGAATGCAGTTTATGAGTCAGGAGCGAGTTTATATGCGGTTTATAACGAGGTTATATGCCGTTTGGAGTTTATGAAAGCTCTTGTAACCACGTTGTAACCCGCAATTGGATGGAGCTTTCGATTCATAAACCGCATTATAACCATCAAAAAGCCCTTGTTTCAACAAAGGTAGCGTATTATTTAGTTAAAAATGTCAGTCATCATGTGTCTAATCCTTAATAAATTCTGTCATTCTTGAGCATGAAAGTATTTTTTATATTAGATATGTATGTACATGTGTACACAAAAAGTATAAATGTATTACCAGAATTATAATCCGTAAGGAAAAAAATAATTTCATTTTCAACCATTTTATTATATTCGCCTGTCTACTATATTTTTAGAAACTGAAAGATGTCCAAGGAGACCTCTTCAAGTTGATAGGAGATCTGGGTTTACTTGCCGAAGCCAATTTGAAGCGAAATTCACATAGTCGTATCGAGTCGTGTCTCTGGCCTACAAATTACAATGTGTAAAGAGCGCAAGCACGAAACAGGAACAATTCGTGAACAACCTTTATTGATTGAATTGAGCCGGACGCGGCATTTATGCACTTAATTAGATAGAAAATGTCCTTGGTGTGAATTGTTATGTATACTTATGTGCAGTTGCGTGTGAATTAAAAAAATGGAGCAAATTGACTGAGTGTTATTATTTTTAAAAGGTTCTTTTACCAACGACTATAGTAGTATTAAAAACTTTCGACAATCTTAAATTTTTTGTAGAAATAACTCTTTGGTCTTCACCACCAATTCATAAGCTTGGCTTGAAATCCTAGAAATTAACTGCAACAAATCCCCTGCAAATGGTTAGAACCGCCATTATCTTAAATATTATGTATGTATATTATGTATTGGAAATCAAAGTCACATTTCAAAAGCTCTATATGAGTTTATTTTGACGTTCGTAACCAGCATACGCCTAGTGTGTCATGCTTATCGAGTTTATGAAGCTCGGAGCTTTTAGCGGTTTATGGAACGAGTTTATCGTCTAGTGTGTCAGGACTATAAGGGAGGAATTCATAGTCCTCACTTAAGGAATACGGATTCCCTTAAGGAATAATTAAATAAAATAAGGAATGCTTATTGGGACAAAACGTCACTTTTAAATGCATTACCTCATTCAATAAAATAATTTAATTCGGAAGCCTAATTAAAGTAACTGACAAATAAAATATAAAGAAGTATCTAGTAGCTGCAAAACTTAAATTTATTTTTCAAATACGAGCGACTATGAACTGTAAAATTTATAAGGATTCCCTTATAGGTCAGTCAATTTATGATTTTAGGTCGCAAAAACTAGCTCGGCTCTGTTTTTTTGGGATACTGTTAGGGTAGATACCAGAAGTGTACCACCAAGTTTGCAACTTCGAAAACCTATCCTAACCCCGTGACCCTCAAAAAACCTAAAAATTTTCGAAGGTTTTTCATATTTTGGTTTGTGATTTCCAAAAGTCGTCCGCTTAATTCTCAAAGCTAATAAAACCTTCTTTAATTTGAGACCAGCTTTGTAGGTGCAAAGGATCTCAAAATACTCGTACAGCACTTTAAACATTGTTTTTTTTTTTTTGTAAAAAAGTTCGAAATGCTGTATCTTGGGATCCTTTGTACCTACAAAGCTGGCGTTGCACTCAAACTAAAGAAAATTTTGTTAGCTTTAAAAGTGCAGTGGACGACTTTCTTGTGCCTTACAGGCCTTCTACATCTGCAACTTCGTTGCCAACCTAGGTTGCAGGTACCTAACTACACACTTGCAACATTCCGGCAACCATGCCATTCACGTTCTTGCAACCTGGTACCGCAACCTGCACCATGCCTACAAATCACTTATTTTCCGGTTTTTTTTTTGCGTGTTACCAACTTAGGTTGGCAACCAAGTCGCAGGTGTATAAGGGCTGTAAACCACTTGTGGAAAATATAGAATCGACTGCACTTACGTCCCATAACGTATACGGTTTCTCGGAATGCCTCCTAATTTGACCACAGTTTTTCAGTCGAACTCTATGCATTCAGAGAACTAGCGTGAAATTTTGTCGGCCTGTTTGCATCGACCAGTAATTTAGGTACGCTCTCCAAGTACTGCTTCCTTTCAACAGCTTTGGTTTTTACAATTTGGTTTGCAAAATTTTGGACAAGAACTTGACTGTGGAATGCTCTTGATACCGCCATCCGCGGCAACGATATTGTCTAAATAGCAGCGACGTGCATTCATAATAAGCAATTCCAAACTGCTTGACTAGGAAAAACTTCGGATTCATTATCACCGACATCACCAAATATCATTTTTGACAACATTTTCTCCTCCTGACGATATATTCCGAAAACCCCGCGAAGTATGTATGTACATGCAAAAACTAAAACGAACACCAGTGCGGCATGGTGTTCGTTTTAGTTAATCGAACCAAACTTGTTTGCAGCATGTGTACGGACTTGGCGAATGTATCTATCATATCATAATTCATGTACACGTACATGATGCAGTGAGCAGAGCAACATGTTGATTCCAGATGCTTGAGTCGGTTCATATGATGGGCGAATATTTTTTGTTTGTTTTATGTGCGAATTTATATGAGCGCACTCAAGCAGAATTGGTGTTGATTGACTTACATGTTGCGTGTGGATTGAATATGGATAGTAGATGTTAAATGCATGTTGAGAGGAAAATATAAACTTCAGTTACATTTTCCAGAAGAAATCAGTTGACTACAGGTGACTTTTAGTGGAATTTAAAAAAATGTTCAACTTTGTGTGTTTTTTGGGAAAAGTTTGTAGTTTTCTCTTCAAATTATGTCAGAGTTGTGCTGTGCGGCAGATTTTTTAATAACATCGGAATTTTCGACCCTTTTATTCGCTAAGAAAGGAGGATCGTTCAATCTGGGTGGTCAAAATTTAAAATTCATTTTGAATGTAAACAAAAAAGCGTTACACGGAAATTTAATTTTGAAACAAATGAAAAGTACATTTGGCTTACGGGAAGTTGTAAATTAAATAAATTATTTTGTTGGCCGTGTCTTTTGTTCGCGAACGAGAAATCTGTTTGGAATAAATCCGGACTTAGCATTTAAATATTTAACGGGTTCAGCTGTAAAGCACGCTAGTTCGGAAACACATCTTCAGTCGTTAATTAAGTTAGATTTCTTCGGATCGCAAAGAATAGAGCTTATGCTAAATTACCAGGCGGCATTATTGATTAGATTACATAACGAAAAAGTTGACCGTAATCGGAATATTTTGAAACGTTTAATCGATACAGTGATTCATCTCGCAGAGCAAGAGCTTCCTTTATCGGATTCTATGATATAAGTGCCAACCGTAAGGCAATAACTTCTCATATTTTCAAAGGATTTTAAATTATGTCGGTAATAAGCAAAATGCACAATGCTACGATGGCGCAGCAGTAATGAGTTATCAAATCCGCGGAGTTCAATCTCTAACTCGCGACAGATATGAGCCCGCATTGATCGTTCCATTCACTAAATTTGGTTTTGTCTAAAAATTCCAGAAATTAAGCTTTTTTTTGCGTGCATAAACGAGATAGCTACTTTTTTCAGTGCATCCACTTAAAGGGCAGATCTTTTTTCATCTATAGTTAAGCGCCGATTACCACTTGTTTCCAAAACGCGTTGGCATTATCATTTTCGAATTATTAACGTTATATTTGAAGACTAGGATGATATTATAATAGTTTTTGATACGATTTTAAATAATTCCGAAAACTGGGATGGCATTTCCTTGACCTCTTCCGATACGTACACATCAAAATTTACAGAATTAGATTTTCATTTTTTCAGAAATATTCTCCAAAACCGATGTTTAATTTAATATAATTCAGAGTAAAGCTATAAATATTTCATATGCAAGCCAAACAATTATTGGATTTGAGAACTGGCTTGAAAAAGACTTTTCTCGGAAGTTTGAAAATTTATGCATATTCGAAAGTAGCAGAAGAATATGAGCCACCGCCGCAAAAATCTAGAAATTCAAAAGGTCCGATACAAAATTTGCGAAGGATATTTAGAGAGATTGTATACGTCATTCTCGGGCAAATTCGAGAGAGATTTAATTCATTCAAAAATATTTCATTCTTAGAATTACTCGAACCAAATTATTTTTCCAAATTTAAATCAAATTTTCCAGAAAAAACTTTGACTCGCTTATTGAGATTCACAATTAATTTTTTGATAGAATAAAGCTAAAAATTAACTTAAAGTAATTTTTTCGTCAGAAGAGTTTAGAAAGGCAAATGTGAATCAAATTCTAGAATATTTACAAAATCGGCCTTAAGTCGCGAATAGTTTTAAACAAGTATATATTCGAGCAAAATTATTAACAATATTTCCAGTCACTGTGGCTTCTGCCGAGAGGTCTTTTTAACTTTATAACGTATCCATACATTTTTAAGAATCACCAATCCAAGGAAAGGTTTTCAGATCTTGTTTTGATTGCTGCCGAAAAGGATATTCTCATACAAATGCGAAGAGAATTTTTTTTTATAAAGTAATTAAAGCTTTTTTGGATAAAGAGAGGCGTGAAGAGTTAGAAATGCTTTATTTTTTTATTCCTGATTTCTTCTATAAGGCATAAAGCCGCTTGCTATAAACGCTTTTGCAACTGTGTTTATTGTATTATTCAGTTCATTTTTATTTATGTGAAATTGGCTTTGGAATGATCAACTGCTTGACTATGAGGAATTTTCACTGCACGTCACTGCTAAATAGATGAATTAATATTTAATGGGGGACTTAAATTCCCTTTCAGACTAAAGGTACGTTGTCCTCGACCCGGCCGCACGACAGCGACTCGCTCATTCCATATGAAAACTCGTTTTTAAAATGAGAGAGAAACGAGTTTTTATGGAATGAGCGAGTCGCTGTCGTGCGGCCGCGTCGAGGACAACGTACGTAAGCTGGACTCAAATTTAGCACTTTGGCCTTGTTTAATTTTTTCTTTAAGTCTACTGCGTTTGATTCCTTCTCGAGATCCAGAGCTATAACGATCGTTGATTTTGTGCGAGAGTACTTAATTGTCAAAACTTCATCATGCAAGCTCCACGGCGCGTCCCGGCAACTTAGTCGAATGAGCAAAAAACTATCAGAATGGAATCCTGCCCAACTTCGGTTTAAACTTTACTGTGGGATTCTGTTCTGGGGAGGGTTAGCTAGGACTCCCGATGTTATTGTAGAAGTGTAGAGGAGCAGCTGAGTTGAGCAGCTAAAGAGGGCTCTCAGTGGAATAACTGAGCGCTTGGGCTCCTATTTGGAAAAGGAAAAACAGCTTAAGAGCTCCATTGGGCTCCTATTTTAAGGAAGTGGAAAAGCATGTACCCTCAAATGTCTCCAGCCGACTGTCGGATAATGTTTTTTTCTATGGATGCTGTGGATGTAAGATAAGAGGCTTCTCGGTATATTTCAGCAGGAGATGCGATCCTGTAGAACCAAGCAAAGCCAGATTTCAAAACGGACATTGATGTCGCAAGTGGAATATGCTGCCCAAAAGCCAAAAATAGCACTGAATATAAACGAGTTACGTTTTAAAAAGCAGAAACGGAGGCCAGTTGAATGTAATCAGAATAACCAGTAAAAGTCTAAACACTTTCAGGGGCAATTTTTCTTTAAATGGTCTTGAAAATCATTCTCGACTGTCCTTTCCTAAAATAAAAAAAAAACAATCATGAATGGGTACTCGTTTAACATCTTGAGTGAGTTCATAGTTCGTCACAAGGGGCGTGAGTTCGAAAAACAAATTAACTGAATTCGTTCACGGTGAGTCTCGAACCAGTGTGCAAAGAAGGTGCGGCCACTAACCATTACACCAGCTAAAATACTCTAAATTTTGCCTAACAATATTTTCGCGACCAACGATTTCAAATCCTAAGAAAATCTTGATATTGAAAAAATTTCGGGCTTGCCCCCCCCTGACCGAAATCCTGGCTACGCCCATGCCTGCAACCATAAAAAAAACTTGCTTGAAATGTTTTGAGCGCATATACCAAAAAGCAGCCGAAAGAAACTCAAGCATTTTGTGCTCTTTTTGTAGACAAATAGTATATATCCACTAGGAGAGAAACATTTTTTTTTTGTCAAAAGCGAATTAATGTCAACTGATTTTATTTCCCTTTGGCAAAAGAAATTAATGACAATTGCCATTATTTCCCTATTACGACGAAATAACGTCAATTGACATTAATTCGTTTGACGTTAACCAAATGAATTTTTAATGGAATAAAGTGTAATGTATTAAAAAAAAAGTTACAATGCTAAAAAATATTAAAAAGCGGAAATTCCGGAAATTAATAACGGGAAAAAATCTTTTTTGCCTAAAATTTACTCTTATTTTGTTTATTTCTACGGTTTTTCGAGTTTTTTACTTATTGACCTCTCAGTATTGATAACGTTCTCCTTTACATAGAAAACTTTTTGAAATTTTATTTTTTTATAAATTATTCGTAAAAGTGTTTCTCAAAGATTTCCTGTGTAATTTTATTGACCTCCGGAACATTTGTTATATTAGAGCCTTCTTGAAGTGCAATGATTGGTGCGAGATATGATGCAATCTCTTACAACAAAATCCGTTATGTGTCAATACATAAAAAACCATGCTAAAGACTATTAAGGAATTCTGTCTAAAAATGTTATTGAGATCTATGAAAACTCGGCAAGTGATCGTTAAAAGTATTGGCGAGGATAGTCTACCTATGAAACAGGAGATCTCGTCACTTCCAGCGTTGGAAAAATTCCATAGGATTGTCCTGACGATAAACAGCTTCCATTTTATACAGGAGATGGGAGACATAACGGATTTTTAAGCAAGAGATTGTATCTCTCACCAGTCGCAAAACAATAAAGTTTGGTTCCAATCAGGGATTTGGAGCGGAGCGGAGCGACCTTAAATTTCGGAGCGAAAGAGCGGAGCGTGGAGCGAATTTTGCTTTGAAGATCGCTCCGCTCCGCTCCGATGTAAAAAATCAAAAAATTCCGAGAAAAAAAAGGATTTCTTTTCGACGAAATTTTTCATTTTATGGAACGAATTGATGATTTTGGGCTATTTAAAGGCGAAGAATTCGCTGAGAGACTTCCAAAATTTCGTATTATTGTGAAATTCATTGTGATAAAAGAGGTTTTGCGTTTAGTCATAATCATCACTCTTCATTATTAAGAAATTCAAGATCATCTAGGACAGAAAAGTCCTGTCCTGTACTCGATAAATGAAACGCCCTTTTTAATTTAAATTAGTTATTAGGTGCGTTTTATTGGATGGAGTACAGGACAACGCAGCTTCCATAACCATTTCAGAGATCTCGTTCTATACGGGATGTCCGGAAACTATCGCATTAAAGCACCCAAATATGATTCCTCGTGATATTTCCAGCAAAAAGGAGTATAAAAAAATTATCAACTCTTCAGCTTCCACAGACATTTAAAGATTTTTCAAAAATTTAACATTTTACATATACATACATACATATTTTCTTTCGGTTGGGCCCAACAATTTTTCCTAAGAATAAACTCCATAAAAATTGGATAAGCAGTTTAGTTTTTACAATTTTACACAGCTTCAAAGACAAAATTTTGTGATCTTACTGCATATACATTTTTTTCCCACGGAGGTGTTAGTGGTGGCATTTTTGGAAAATCTTTAAATGCTAAGGAGTTAAGAATTCAGCACCTATTTTGCTGGAAATGACATTAATAATAATCAGTCTTGACTCGGTAATCCGGATCTCCTTTAATCCGGATATCACGCTAATCCGGACGACTAAATATTTCCACTATGTCTTCTATAGTCCGGATTTCGGCAGCAATGTTGACTCTAAAGTCCGGATATTTGAGATTTTCAGTGTGAAATGGTAGATTTGGTCTCGTACTTTTTTACGGGACTGTTTAGCAATTGACATGATGCTGGCTAATTTCTAACAAATAAAACATTTATCGACTTCTGTTCCGCCTTTTTATTTGTTTGGATTGTTTTTCCAAGAAAAAAGTGATTGCTAATCCGGATGTTCCAATGATCCGGATTACCCCTTGCAATAATTGATCCGGATTACGAAATTGGTGCTATCCTGTTCTGCACTTGATCGAATAAAACGCACCTGTTAAGTCATATTCTATAATACGTGAGTAGATATACGTTAAATTGAATGATTTGCGGATAATAATAAATATTTACTAACAACAATGAAGTTTTGTTGTATTTTGTAATGGAGCGGAGCGGAGCGAAACAATTTTAGTCGGAGCGGAGCGCTGGAGCGGAGCGGTTTCAAATTGGTCGGAGCGGGAGCGGAGCGGAGCGAAAAAATGTGTCGCTCCAAATCCCTGGTTCCAAATGTTACAAATGTTAGGGAAGGGGCCTCCCATTGATTCAAGTTAAACAGGAAACATATGCAATGTAGCGTTGACTCGAAATGGCCTATAAACGGCTGAGTGAACGCACCATGCCCCACAAGGGCTTACGGTACAGCGAAGAAGAAGAAGGAATAACTGTGCTTTCTTTAAATTTCCAAGAATCCGTATGTGTTATGTTGCAGCTATACAGGGTGTCCGGAAACCGCCGCATAAACGCACCGCATTGTGATTCTTCGTGTAATTTCCAGCAAAAAAGCTGTACGAAACATACTCCCTTACCTTAACCCTTTAGCTGCCACAGGCATTTGAAGATTTTTGAAAAAATCATTTTCTTGTACGACTAAAACCTCAATACCTAGCTAAACTAGCTAGAGTAGCAAAATAAGATGATTCTTACAGCCAACAAATTTACCTAAAAAATAAAGCTAACGGGACTAAAATCAAATAAGAGGTTTCGCTTTTACAGAGCTTCAAATTCAAATTTTTGTGATTTGACCCAAAAACAATATGTTTTTCCATCTCCAACTTCTGCCAAGGTGAGGTGCTTGTACGATTCTTTAAAAAATCGGCGCATAGTCTAACGATCATTTCTTTCTTACATCATTTAACTCTAGCCTCGTTATTTCTAACAGTTTTAATGCAGAAAACTAGGATCGATTTTGATATAATTTGAATAAATTTTACCAAATTGCAGATCTTTAGGAGCAGTTTGAATTGAATTGAAATCGAGCTAAAATTAAGCCTAGTTTTCAGCACTTAAGTCATTAAAACTGTTAGAAATAAAGAGGCTAGAGTAAAATGATTTTAGAAAGAAATGATCGTTAGACTATGCACCAATTTCCTAAAGAATCGTACAAGCACCCCACCTGGGCCGAAGTTGGAGAAAATTGAGATGGAAAAACATATTGTTTATGGGTAAAATCACAAAAATTTTAATTGAAGCTCTGTAAAAACGAACGATTGGACGAAACCTCTTATTTGATTTTAGTCCCGCTAGTTTTATTTTTTAGGTAAATTTGTTGGCGTAAGAATCATTTTATTTTGCTACTCTAGCTTGTCTAGATTTAGAGGTTTTAGTCGTACAAGAAAATTATTTTTTCCGAAAACCTTCAAATGCCTGTGGCAGCTAAAGGGTTAAGCTAAGGAGGTATGTTCCGTACAACTTTTTTGCTGGAAATCCGGTGCGTTTATGTGGCAGTTTCCGGACAGCCTGTAGTAATGGCAGACAGTGCGTTATTGTTCTTCTTTTCTATTGTCTTTTTTCGATGACCTTATTAATTTAAATACTGACTCGCCTTTCACTTCCTTGAGAAGAAAATAAACTCAACTATACATTACACAAAAAGTAATAATCATCCATATATGACGCATTCAAACAAATGCCTTAATGTCTATCAACATCAAAGCAAGATGTTCCGACAGAACTTCAAGAAACTCAAAGCAACATGCAACCGGAAAAACGGTCGACCTTTAACATGGACAATTAAAATCGATCGACACCCTCGAGTACATGTAATTGAATCAAATTACGGATATTTGATGCCCGACCTCAATGTTCTCAAATAACATTGTACTAAGTGAGTTTCGTTCCTTTTGATATCATATGGCGGTCTAGTTGCGCGGTCGAATCGAATCGGACTTATGCATATGATGAACGATTGGACGTTGGCGTTCCTTAGCACTAGATACTGTACGCAATAATCGTTTGCTTTATCTAAAATGATAATAATTACATGGAATGTCAGAGACAATGGGAATTGATTACCGAGTTTCATGACGACAAGTAGCCTTACGAACGGCAGTGTGGCGGCTTTTCGATTTCGATTCCGAAACAATTTGTTATATTGTCGTTTATTGAATTTATAAGGGATGAACAAGGGTGCGTGTAAGATCCGACGACTGGCTCGTCGTTATATGAAATAGGCTACTATACGAAAGCCACGCCACCACACCACTGCCATTCATTGCGATAAAATATGACCATTGCAAAATTTTAGCAACAGAAGGGCCAAATACGCCCTGTGAACAGTTCCGTTTTATCGAAAATTATTGCATGGATTACACGTTTATATCGAGGTATAGAATGCATTTGATTTGTATTAACCCACAACCGTTAGCGTAGGTGGTGTAGTTTTATTGGCATCAGTTTTGCAAATTAGTTTCCACACCAAATTTTTTATGAAACATTAAATGATGAATTAAAATTAATATTATAGATAATATTCATAAAATAAAGTAGATACGGTAATTAAAACAAAATTTAATACCTACACTTAAATTTAATTCATAAACTCAATTCCCTTATTTATAAAAAACTCAAACGAAGCCTTCAAAAACTTTTAGCTGCCACTAACCACGGGTTAAAATCACCAAGCACCACGCCGCCATTCACTTTTACATACGTATATGTGTGCACAAGGATAATTCGCCGTGGAAAAAATGGGGTGTGAAATCATCAGGGGATTAGGAATGGAAGTCAAATGACAAATTGCATTGCAACCGTACAGACTTGACATGTACTGGCCCATATGTCGCGAATTTTGTGCAATTTCGAAAATTTGAACACTTGTTCCTTCTTCAAATTGTATTTTAGCCAGCCACCCTTCGCACATTTACTTCCGATTGTCGTATAGGCCGCACGCAGCAATTGCATCATTTTTTTATTTTGTGGGTTTCCAGCTTGCATGTGGTCTTTGTGCGAGTGTGCATGTTGGTTTCGGGGGTGTGTTGAGAACCCTACGAAAATTTGAGGTTATCGATTGACCATATTATTGTAATAACCACAAATTGAAATGCAGAAATAGGGGTAAGCACTTTTTTTTCATTTTATTAGGTACGGGAAAAATATTATTGGAAAATCGTAAAATACTTTAAAATCTTGAAAATATCTTATGAATGCAATAATTTAACCATTACCAAACCACTTCCCGGCCATAATGTCAAATTTAATTATGAAAACTCGTTAAATTTATGAGCAATTGCGCAAATACGTTTCGCCGCCGCCATAATAAATAATTATCTTAATCAATATGGCCATTTCCACCCATCAGAATATTATTAATAGGATTTCTAAAAATGTAACGTCGAACCACCCCGTGAGCATATTTCCTATTGACAACAAACAACTCGTTCAACATCCGCAAATAATTCAAAATAATTGCCACTTGGCCCATTCTCAAAATAATGCTTCAAGCGTGAATACGCCCTGTTAATAGGCGATCTACAATTCTTGGCCAACCATCCCCCGAAGAATAAGAAAAAAAAAGATTTCGTCTTTTCATGCAGATCATCCAATCTCGCGCGTTGGTTTGGTGCTTTGTTTGTTCCACATGTGCGATGTAAATGCTAGGAGCTAGGTACACACGGTCTCATCGTCATATGCCTAGACTATGACTATGAATTTAAATCGTATAGGAAAATATTTGCGACATGAATGTAAATTCTAATAAAAGCATTTGTTTAGTGTCTGTGCGAGATTTAAATTTATCTTTTCAAAATTCTATAAAGGAGAAATATTGAATTTGACAGGAACATTATTTTCGGCAAATGAATGATTGGTGAGGTGTGTACTCTCACTCTGTGTGTTTTAGAAGAAAATTATTTCATAAGAAGCATTCGAGGGTAAATAAAGAATTTTAGTTTGGCCCTTGGTGACTTGGTGGACGAAGTCTGCACACGTTCGTTGAGATAGCCTCACTCCTGATTGAGCGATATGAACTCTTGGGCAAAGTTGTATTCAGGGATTTGGAGCGGAGCGATGGAGCGGAGCGGAGCGACCTTAAATTTCGGAGCGAAAGAGCGGAGCGTGGAGCGAGTTTTGCAGGCTGGAGCGGAGCGAATTTTGCATTGAAGATCGCTCCGCTCCGCTCCGCTCCGATGTAAAAAATCAAAAAATTCCGAGAAAAAAAAAGGATTTTTTCGACGAAATTTTTCATTTTATGGAACGAATTGATGAAGGCGAAGAGTTCGCTGAGAGACATGCAAAATTTCGTATTATTGTGGAATTCATTGTGATAAAAGAGGTTTTGCGTTTAGTCATAATCATCACTCTTCATTATTAAGAAATTCAAACAGGACAAAAAAGTCCTGTCCTGTACTCGATAAATGAAACGCCCTTTTTAATTTAAATTAGTTATTAGGTGCGTTTTATTGGATGGAGTACAGGACAGTGCAGCTTCCATAACCATTTGAGAGATCTCGTTCTATACGGGATGTCCGGAAACTATCGCATAAAAGCACCCAAATATGATTCCTCGTGATATTTCCAGCAAAAAGGAGTATAAAAAAATTATTAACTCTTCAGCTTCCACAGACATTTAAAGATTTTTAAAAAATTTAACATTTTACATATACATATTTTCTTTCGGTTGGGCCCAACAATTTTTCCTAAGAATAAACCCCATAAAAATTGGATAAGCAGTTTAGTTTTTACAGTTTTACACAGCTTCAAAGACAAAATTAATAATCAGACTTGACTCGGTAATCCGGATCTCCTTTAATCCGGATATCACGCTAATCCGGACGTCTAAATAATTCCACTATGTTTTCTATAGTCCGGATTTCGGCAGCAATGTTGACTCTAAAATCCGGATATTTGAGATTTTCAGTGTGAAATGGTAGATTTGGTCTCGTACTTTTTTACGGGACTGTTTAGCAATTGACATGATGCTGGCTAATTTCTAACAAATAAAACATTTATCGACTTTTGTTCCGCCTTTTTATTTGTTTGGATTGTTTTTCCTAGAAAAAAGTGATTGCGCTAATCCGGATGTTCCAATGATTCGGATTACCCCTTGCAATAATTGATCCGGATTACGAAATTGGTGCTATCCCGTTAATAATAAAATAAAATAAAACGCACCTGTAAGTCATATTCTACCTATAATACGTGAGTATTTACTAAGAACAATGAAGTTTTGTTGTATTTTTGTAATGGAGCGGAGCGGAGCGAAAAAATTTTAGTCGGAGCGGAGCGCTGGAGCGGAGCGGTTTCAAATTGGTCGGAGCGGAAGCGGAGCGGAGCGAAAAAATGTGTCGCTCCAAATCCCTGGTTGTATTCAACAATCTATCAATTGCTCGGATAAATTTGGATTTAGTTATCTCTCTCTCTCTCTCTCTCTGCTTCCTTTTAACCCCTAGTGGGGCACCACCTCTGTCTATTAGCAGCCATCGCCTTTAGCTGGTCCCACGATTTGCCTATAGATTTTCCCTCTGCCTCAACAGATCTTCTCCACGTATTTTTGGGTCTTCCCACACGACGCCTTGCATCGGTTCCCTGAGGATTCCAATCTAGAGCCTGTCTTGCAATGTTTTTTGGCTCTTTTCGAAGTGTGTGACCTATCCACTGCCACTTCCGCCTTTTGATGTCGATGCCTATCCTATTTTGGCCAGTAATTTGGAGGAGGTCGTCGTTAGAGATTACCTCAGGCCAGCGAATTTGTAGGATGCGTCGAAGGCACTGATTCAAAAAAAGTTTGTATAGTTTGGTTGTAATATCACTGGTTACCTTCCAAGTGGAACACCCATATAAAAGCACGGATTTTACATTGCTTTCGAAGATCCGGAGTTTGGTATTTCTGGAGATGTTTTTGTTTTGCCAGAGAGGAGTCAAACTGAAAAATACTGCTCGGGCTTTATTTATGCGCGACTCTACATCGGCATCAGCCCCACCATCCGCTGTCACTACGCTCCCAAGGTAAGTAAAGTTCTCGACTTTTTCTATCTGCTGTCCGGAGATAGAAATGTTTCTTTGCCTTTCTGATGTCAAGCTCTGGTATTTCGTCTTAGCGGCATTAATTTTTAAAGCAGCACTTCGACTTTCACGATGCAAAGCATCTGTCATTTGAGACAGATTATCTGCGGTGTTTGAAAGAAGGCAAATGTCGTCGGCATAGTCCAGGTGCTGAAGGTAATCAAATAATTTCCACCTGATACCCTTACTTTTATGGTCGCCTAGAGCGTCGCAGATTACGTCGTTGATGGTAATAAGGAACAGTATTGGTGATAAAATACAACATTGTCTAACTCCATTGTTCACCTCAAAAGGACTAGGCAATTCGCCCTTGTGCAAGACGTTATAGGACTCCTTTATGATGGCAATCAGTTTCTCTGGTATGCCTCTCCTACGTAAGGCTGTCCAGATATAAGCCCGGTCGATGCTGTCAAACGCCTTCTCGAAGTCAATGAACAATAGATGTAACGGGGATCTCCATTCAGCGGATTGTTCAATAATAATTCGGAGGGTGATGATATGATCGCTACATGAAAAACCCTCACGAAAACCAGCTTGTTCATTGTTCAAAGTGCGGTCGATCGTTTTCTTGATCCGGTCCAAGATTATTTTGGCCATCAGTTTAGAGACTGCAGGGAGGAGACAGATTCCACGCCAATTATTGCAATCCTTGAGACTTCCTTTTTTGGGGATTTTAATAATGACGCCCTTCTTCCATTCTTGAGGGAGATTCTCGGTTGTCCAACACTCTTGGATAAGGGGAAGAAGAATATCCGCTGTAGCGTTGATGTCCGCTTTAAAAAATTCCATCGGGATACCGTCTGCCCCCGGGGCCTTACCTGCTTCCAATGATTGAAGGGCCTTAATTATTTCCAGCTTGGATGGTACGTCGGTGTTAATTCTGGCCACTTGCGGAAGAGTTACTGTCTCCGGTGGAGATTGACTTGAAGGGTTAAAGTTGTTGTTAAGAACCTCCACGAAATGCTCTCTCCATCGGCGCAGTTGTTGTTCATCTGTGACTAGCAGAGATGCGTCTTTATCTTTCACAGGATGCTCATTGGTAAAAGATTTACCAGTCAGTGGCTTTATGAGCTTGTAAGCCGCATCTTCTGCCTCCAAAGCTAACGCGTTGTTGCGTTTATCACGTCTAACGCTCCTCTGCACTCTTTTTTGAAAAGAACTGTACTCGGTCCTCAGTTGTTGCTTGACTGAATTATCAGTAGCCGAGTTTATTTATTCTTTAATCCTCTTCCGTGCAGTTACCAGAGACCATGTATCATCACTGATAAATGGTCTCCTACTGTAGTCTGCCCACAAATGTCTCGCCACACGATAGAAAAGCTTCCTTCACAATGTTCCATCTATCATCAATAGAAGAAGCATCTGGCGTTTGTGCATTAGCTACCTCGCGCAATGCGCTAGAAACTGCGCGTATTGTTGATGGTTCTTTAAGGTTTTGCACATTGAATCGCGGCAATACACGCTCGTTTTGTGTGCGACAAACAGCAGCGGTTTGCAAGCGAAATTTAGCGATGACAAGTTGGTGATCGCTGCCTTCATCAGCACCACGCTTAGCCCTGACGTCCATGAGACAATTCCTCCATGTCTTGGAGATGGCTATATGGTCAATCTGGTTCTCTGTTCGGCCATCTGGAGATATCCATGTTGCTAAATGGCAAGGTTTGTGTTTGAACAGGGTGCCGCCAATGACAAGCTGACGAGAGTTACAGAACTCTACGAACAACTCGCCACTGTCGTTCCTGACACCCAGACCGTGATTGCCCATTAGATGTTCCAATCCAACATTGTCAGACCCAATTTTAGCATTGAGATCCCCCATAATAATTTTTATGTCACCTCTGGGAGCCTTGTCGAAGGTGTCGCCAAGCAGGTGGTAAAAGGCGTCCTTAGCATGCTGGTCGGCTGACTCAGTCGGGGCGTAGCACTGAATAATAGTAATGTTTCTTACTCTGGACTTGAATCTGGCAGTTATTATTCGGTCGGAAATAGGCCTCCAATCTATGAGAGATTGGCGAGCTTCCTTGTTCAAAAGGATGCCGACTCCAGCCATTCTGGGTGAGGATTCAAGTTCACTACCAGAGTAAAGCAGCACAGTTTGGGAACAAGGTGATAAGGTCGTTCCCGAACCGGTCCATCTTGTTTCGCTCAGTCCTAATATCGAAATTCTATATGCGGTCATTTCCCGCTCGACTTCCGTGAGTCTCGTACTACTGCACTCACCCCACATAGTTCGAGCGTTCCAAAAACCAATCGTAGTCCGTTGTTTGTAGCCAAAAGTCGTTGCCGGTAAATCAGTCCGTGGTATCCGAGGCTCGTTCAATGTTTCGAGTGTAGTTTAGTTTCAGGTATGCAAGTTACAAGCCTACACACCCTATCCCTCAAGTCGCCTTCTACGACAAGCCAGGAACGCTGTGGGATAATTCTAACCCCAACACCACAGGGGTCAATTTATATTAAGTTTCGTACATATCCACACAATTTAGCACAAACAACGTCGCGCGCAATTGCGGTGATTTGTACGAAACCCAGGAGAGTTTTATTCTCCCCTGCCCCATTAGTCGCCTTCTACGACACGCCGGAGGAAGCGGAGGCATTATTCTTGACCCATGCCACAGGATTTAGTTATAGTATACCTATAATTTTACAAAGAACCAAACTAAAGCTCAGGACATGAAGAAATCATGATTCAAACTTTTAAACCGAACGAAGTAGATTCATATATGTACATATATAATCTTGCAATAGATGCTCTTATTAAAGCCATCCTGTACGCAGACACAATACCTAAAATTTCCCAAAAGGATTCTTCTAGTTTCGCTAAGTAACACAACTTTTTTTTCCCGCAAAAAAAACAATATTTAGCGCCGACGAAAAGCCGAATCCCGGAAAAGAAAAGAACTTCATTCACTGTGTCATCTCATCTTTTCAACTTTTATGCGGATATCTTTCATTTATGTTTTTTTTTGTGTTTTGGTGTCTTTTTCTTACATGTATACATCTCACATTTGTCTTCTTTCCTTTTCAATTTTCCTAATGTTCTTTGCATATTGAGCGCATAAATTCGCGCCCTTTGATGCGCCTCTTTTATCCATTCAGTGAATACTTTTGTTGTTTGTTCGCAGGACTATGTTTGTTTGCTTGTTTGCAACATGAATTCAACGAACGTGACAGACAAATACAAAACATGTCATAAAATCTCGAAAGAATCAAGAGAATATGTGTATTTTCAATATGAACAAGAACATGCACTGAAGGAGACATACACAGGGCAACACATCGATGTTTGTTCACCGGAGGAAAGAAAGAAAAATGCATAAATGTAAAGGCGGAATACATATAGACACTATGCATATTAGATGATTCGAATGGTTTAATGTTTTTACGAGGACTTTGTCGGTAAGTTGAGTAATATAGTATTCACTTAATTCTTTAAAGATTTTCAATGAAACCTAGTGAATACACCAGTTATTTAAATGAAATTAGTACTGAAAACAAAATCTACTGTTGCTTTTGCATAGTTTTGATATTAATTCCGATTTCCATAGATTATGCCCAAAATCAAATCCTGGCGAATTCGCAGAGATGCAGTAAATTTTTTATGGATTCCACCTTCCACGCTAAATGATGATTTACCTACCAGAAGTTAAATTTATTGTTTTTTGGAATTTGATCCAAGGCAGCATGACTAACAACTATGTAGTCGGAAAAAAAATACTTTTAGAACTTACAATTGCTAGTTCAAGTCGATCGATGGCCTTCCTATTTTAGAGACCATCAAAGTTCGACATTAATATTGAGCAACAATTTTTTCCAACTTTACTGATTAAAAGAGCTAGGTAAGCCACACGTTTTGTCTACATTTATGCCCATATACAGACATATTCCACTTTGAGAAAAAATTAAAAATTTATCTTTCAATGACATTTCAACACGGCCTTCCTAATTTCATAACGGTATTTTGAGCTTTCAAATCGGCAAAAGTGGCAAACTTTTTTTTTTCAACATGTACGCTTTTTAAAGGCTTATTACTTGCAGCACATTGATATCAAATTTGTATGGAGGAATACATTTTTAATCCCCGGATGGTTGGTTGGATTCTGACAGACCCAGAGAAATTTTATGTTATGTATATTGTATATATAATTTATGTACAGTAGAACCTCGATTATCCGAACTAATTTATCCCAGGGGTGGTTCGGATAATCGAAAAGTTCGGTTAATCGAGGTTGTTGAATACATGTATAAAAAACCTCGGAAAAATAAAAAAAAATTATTATGTATGTATTACTTTAATAGTATAGGGTTTTCCAATAAGAGCTGGTAGATGTTGAAGTGGAATAAAACGAGCTGTGAGGTTTAAACGATTTTTTTATTTTATGTCGCCGCGGCTTGTCACGATGATACAGATCCGAGTGTTCCAATTATCAATGACTCTGCCGCATAGATCCTGCTGAATTTGAGCGAGGGGTTGGTTGATATTGACTTTAAGGGCATCGATCGATTGTGGACAAATTGGAAAACCAAAACCAAAACCCTATACATATTGTGTATATATAGGTACATACAAAGAAATTAAGAACATATATTGCATATGGAAGCCAAATCCTTTCTGTTTGAAGGCGAAATCTGGAAAATACCGGCGGACATTCTATATAGCAACTTACAATGGCACACCATATCGGCGAATGTATCACAGGAGAACAATTTTGACACTTTTTTCTGTTTTCTTGAATTTTGCATTTAATTTATAGTAAAACGGCCTCGCTGATTCCAAAAATGCAAACCATTTTTCCCCTATACGTCAGGTTTTTGAAATATCGGGGTTTTTTAATTTTACGGAAAATTACAAAAGGCCCCCATAAAAAACAACTTTTTTTAAAAGCTACGGGGATGCATCCTTGTACAGGACCTTCTAGTACCTGTATACAATCAAATTAAAAACAATAAAAGAAAGTAATTTGTCGCTAACTGGATTTTTTGTTAAAAGTTGTAAATTTCTTCGGCCATTTTTAAGGCTCTTTTATGAAAAAAAATGCATTTAAAAGCCTCTGCTCCAGTAGATTACCCTATTATTGTGCTCTTAATTTGTGCAATGGAAGCCTCTACTATCCCTCGTCAAAATGTCTCAACACCCCGGACTCATTTTGCTGTATATGTGGCAGTTATACATTTCTAAGGGCAGAGGGCAAAAATAGGCCCCTTTGTCCACCAGACATATCTTGCCTACTTCAAAGCTCCAATTTGCATTCAGGAAAAATGGTCGGTCCCTTATAAAGTGTGTAACGTGGATATACAAAATATCCGTGCTTTTTGTGTATGTGGGAAAGCAGAGCTCGCGATAAACATTGTACACAAAGGAATTGGCCCTCGAGATCTGATCTGAAGGCTGGTGATCCGAATATTGTTCATGAACCGCTTGTGGATCGACAAAAAATCATTTTCCCGCCGTTGCATATAAAACTAGGCCTGATGAAACAATTTGTATTTGAATTTGAGTTTACCAACAGAAGGAAATTGTTGTAAAAATATTCTGTCGGCACTTCCTGCGACATCATATACGAGAAAATAAAGGCTTGTGTATTTGACGGTCCACAGATTCGGCAGCTTCTTAGAGATACAAATTTTTTTGAATCAATAGAAGAAATTGAAAAGACAGCATGGCTGGCATTTGAGAGTATAGTTAACAACTTTCTAGGCAATATACGTGCATCAAATTATGAGATAGTAATCGAGCAACTATTGGAGGCTTGGCTCATTAGCTGTAAATCTACTATAGTGGAATGTGTATACTGGGACGCAGCCTCCGCATCGCACGAAACAGCCGTGGAGCCCTGCGCTGCCGACCCGTTTCCCATTAGTGCGGGTACACAAGTAAATTACATTACTATATTGTTAGGAATTTTGCTCTCCGAGCGATTTCCCGATTTACGGGCATATCCACTCGGAGATTGCAAAAATATGTATGACATTCATCGGTTTCGATTGAATGCATATGACATGGCACTCTCATCTATTGGCGTTATAGCCAAAACATTGGGATGTTGCGCGGATCATAGAAATAGTATGTTGCTATTCGTTTATAATATGATCCGCAGCTTCGTATGATTTTTTCGGGTTTATATACGGCGAGTAACAACCAGCCGGTGCATTCTCAGTCGTGCCGTCCTTGAATGCATATGACATGGCACTAGCGGCGGCACCTGATGAGAGTGCCATGTCATATGCATTCAATCGAAACCGATGAATGTCATACATATTTTTGCACTTTCCGAGTGGATATGCCCGTAAATCGGGAAATCGCTCGGAGACCAACATTCCTAACAATATAGTAATGTAATGTAAATCTACTGTTACTGTTTTTTAGTCAAGGAAAAGCAACTTATATGAAATGATTCCATTGTGTCCCCTGACATAAGAGCCCCCGCAAGCTTTCCTATGAGTATTGAACAAGTATATTTTTGCAGCTATTCAGGGACACCCTGTTAACTTGGTCTTACACACTTCAAAAATATTTGTGGCAAAAATGTTCATTGTTTCATCAAGTTAAAAGATATGCATTGAAGAAATGCTTAAGATGCTTCCCTTGCATTGCCCTTACTAAATACTTGCTTGGCTATATTTCCGGTTAGAATACAATTATTCGAATGAAAATTCGTAGACATATTCCTTATCTAATTTTCTAAAAACCCTTAGCAGAATTTTCATATTTGGAAACCTAAGAGGGGCTACACACGAACAAATTGAAATTTGACAAATTTACTGTTATTTACTTTTCCTTAGCAAAAGTCAACAGTCTCAATATTTAACGTATATAAGTCCAGACTGGCCAATCTTTGTGCAAAGTTTCATATCGATCCCTATAACGGTTTAGGAAAACGGAGGTCGAAGAGGAAGTTTAACTTTAAACGCCAATAAATTTTTTACCGTTACTCGAAATTGGAAAATTTTAACTGATATGAGATGCACTCCTTTAGATCTTTGAATTAAATGCCCACACGTCAATCTCTGATAAAAACTAATAAAGTCGACTTTTTTCAAACTTTCGGGACACCCTGTTATCTTCTTCCTACCAACTTCTATGGTATTTGCAAAATCTTCGTGTTTCCCGTAACTTATCATATGTATCTTTTCAAAGCCATAACTACTAGAATAATTCAAAGTGTCACTACCTTTTTAATTTTTATACCCTTCGCCTATTAAGCGTAAAGGGTATATTAACTTTGTCATGAAGTTTGCAACGCATTGAAGGAAGCATCTCCGACCATATAAAATATGTATATATATGATCAGCGTGACGAGCTGAGTCGATTGGACGATGTCCGTCTGTCCGTCTGTCTGTCTGTTGCGACGCGTTTTGCTCGGCCAGTTTAAAAGCAATGGAGCTGAAATTTTGCAAACATGCTTCTTTTTGTTGCAGGCAGTTTGTATGTTTGAATCGCCAAAATCCGACAAGGGGGTCGTGGGGCTGCCATACAAACCTACCCCCCAAATTTAGGTTCTTCTTAGAAAAACTTTTTTATTTATGTACCAATTTCAATCAAATTACACACAAATGTGTTTTAACTGGTAACACACAACATATGTTAAAAATGGACCAAATCGGACAATGGGGTCGTGGGGCTGCCATACACACCTAGTCCCCCAAATTATGATCTTCTAAGAAAAACTTTTTTATTTTCTCATCGATTTCAATCAAATTTCGCACAAATGTGTTTCTAGAAATACCACAAAACATATGTTAAAATCGATCAAATCGGACCATGGGGTCATGAGGCTGTCATAGAAACCGAGCTCCCCAAATTAAGTTCTTCTAAGAAATTTGTTTTATTTATACACCAATTTCAACCAAACTTCACACAAATGTGTTTCTATTGATGACACAAAACATATGTATAAATAGATGGAATCTGACCATGTGGTCATGGGGCTACCATACAAACCTAGCCCCCCAAATCAAATTTTTCTAAGAAAAACGTTTTTATTCGCACACCAATTTCAATCAAACTTCAGAAAATTATATTTCTATTGATGCCACATAACAAACGTGAAAATAAATGAAATCGCACTATGGGGTCGTGGGGCTGCCATACAAACTTGACCCCCAAAATTATGTTCTTCTAAAAAATACTTTTTTATTTGGACACAAATTTCAACTATACCTCAAGGAAATGTATTTTTATTGATGTTACCAAACATATGCAAAAATGAATTAAAGCGGACCATGGGGTCATGGGGCTAGCATATAAACCCAACCCCCAAATTAGGTTCTTCGAAGAAAAACTTTTTTATTTGTCCACTAATTTCAACCAAATCTCATAGAATTGTGTTTTGATTGATGCCACAAACATACGTAAAAATTGATGGAAAGGCCATACATTCATAGGGCTGCCGAAGGGTATCCAAATTTCGGCCGCGCCCGAAATTAGCCTCGGTCTCGTTTTGAGTCTTTTTCATTTACACCGGTAATTGGCAGGGTTTTATATGGCACTACGTTGTAAGTTTTGCAGATTTTTAGCTCGGAACAGAAAGCCCTTCAAATTCACATCGATACTTGGGCCCATAAATGCAAAAGTTTCAACTAAATTTCCTAGTAACCTTACTAATGGAAATGATTGTAACGAAGGATCAAATGGCGTTTTCTATAACAGATAGTTCCCCTTTTTTGTGACAAGATTCCCTGATTACCCTACTCATAATAAAATGGCATGTACCTTCAGAAAATAAATTCTCCTGCAATTACATATATCTTCCAATAAAAATATAACCGCGCGCCAATCCAACCTAGATTTCCCGCATTAATTTCCTATTGCTGCATTCCCAATGCAATTAATCTGAAACGGATCGACAAAGTACAGATACAAAAAGAAAATCTTCTCGATCTGTTTTTTCTTTGATTTTTCCATTTATCAATTTCTCATGATAAACCAACGGGCTCGCGCACGCGTATGGGAAAAGACACAATTCTTCTTTTTTACTGTTTTCTTACGGGAAAACCACACAACATATTCGGTAAAGTGCAATTGCTCTCAGCTGTTCAGACCGTTCGTTGGAAATGTGCCTCTGGTATGATAAATACGGGCTGCTCCAAATGTAACATGGCTAAGACAAAAAACGCTAAATCGCCTATATCCTACCTCTTTACCTGTTGTTATTGGTTCAAGAGGTTTTCGCGCATAACATACTCGTACGTACAGGGAAAAGACAACAACGTTACGATCCGTTGCATTCATAAGATACCCGGATAAGATTGAATAGAATTTCGCATAGTTTTGCACTTCTATATGTATGTACTTCGATTGTGGTGTTATGCAATCTGGTTGGGGGTCTTATGCATAGTTGGTATGAGGTATGTATATGCGTACGTAACTAGTCGTAATCTTTCGCATAATGCGTTTAGGAAGGTACAATTGCAAACCAGACCAGACGATTCAACTGAAAAATGCATAATTCTGGTTGAGGCTGTATAAGTTACAGATACTATATACTTGCATTGATCGATTCAAATGATTCGCGACACAAGAGGGGTGTTCCTCGATGTTTAATCTTCGGAGTTTAAAACCTAAAAACATCATTACGTAGGTTTTACCTACCGGTTTCTTCGAAGGACACCCGTTGGTTGATCAATGACATAAGTGCACTTCCAATTAAACATATATTCAACAAAGAATTGGATCAACTTCATCATATTTCTTACGGATTATGACAGCCATTGCGTACGTGTGTTCCTGGTAACACCTTTTCCTATTTCTTCAGCCTAGGCTTACATTGTGCTCGTAACTGGTAGGTCGTGACGTAACGTGTGATCTAATGGGGCCGCATAACTTCAGTCGGATCAGGATAGGTAAACACGGATGGAGACAAACAAACCAGCGTATCATCATCAGATTCAGTCCTCATTTTTGCCCAGATACTCTCATGCGTCTTTCTTGACATCACTTGATTCTTAGGATGTTGTAATAATTATTATGATTGCATTGCATTATTATATGCCTATTATTATGTGGCGTTAAGTTGTGATGCCAATGGACTGTATCCATCGGATACGGCGAAGACGCCGGAAAACTTGGATCTAGACTTGGATTTTTTCCGACTATGTAACTGCAAAATACGAGAGTCTGGACAAATTGAAAGATCGACAAGCGATCAAGATGGTGGTGAACGGAGCGTCGTCCAAAGCTCGTTAACGTGACAGTTATGTCTGTTAAGTCTTCGACATCTTGTATCTGATGTCGTGAAATTCTCATGAATAACACTCGTACCGTACGCGGATAAGAAATATCGACTGAAGATATCGCCATCCATAGACGATGCGTTGCTTGATGCTTGGTGTCAGACATCCTAATACAAAAAGGAATGGTTGTATCGTATGACTGTTGCAATGCATAGTAAACGGGATGAAACTGCCATGCTTGCTGTGTATAGAGTTTGAAAAGTGGGTCAAGTAATCTGACCAGGTGACTTATTTTCTTTTAATTGCCTGCCAACTTGATGATGATTTCGTAAACGGTTGACTTAGCAGTATCTTTAATATGTAGTAATTAATTAGTAAGGTGGACATGAGACACGAGTTTACCACGGATCTTAGATATTTTTGAAGATCGAAGATACGAAGGAATGAGTTCATTTTGATAGCTCGGGAAACCTTCCCTGGAACTTGGCACACTTGCAGAGCTATGTGGCGCTCAATTTATCTCCAAATCACATGGTCCTAACCTATCTGCGTTCGGAAGTTACGGCTGCCTAAATTGCAATTTTGAGTTTTCTAATTTAGATAATTGTGTGTCACTCGGAAATTCGTGAGCGGAAAATTTTGAAAATTTGTAGAGCACTATACTGGCCACATTTGGTGAAAATTTGAAGGCTCTCGCTATCGCAAGGTTCAGAAGTTGCGATTTAAGGTGCAAAGCTTGACCCATGGACGATCGATATTATTCAGAGAGATAATAACATTTTTATGTTAGCCAATCGTTCATTTTCGATAGCTCGGAATCCGATCGAAATTTCTGAAATTTGGGATACATGTAGACCTACTTGGCACACATTTCCTCCAAGTTTGAAAGTCCTACCTCTCGGCGTTCGTAAGTTACAGCTGCCCAAATCGCACTTTTCTGCTTTTTAATCGAAAATTGTTCATAACTTGGAAATTCTTGAGCGAAATATTAAAATTTGCAAGACTTGTATAGTATTGCACTGTCCATATTTTGGGGAACATTTCAAGGCTCTAGCTACCAAAGGTTCTAAAGTTACAGCCATCAAAATATGTAATTTTTATTTATTTTTCCTATCACAAAATGATGGAAAATCAGCCACTGTGCTCTATCTGATTCCCTCCGCAAGGCTTTTTTTAAGCTCAAATCCGTTAAAATTTGGGTTAAGAGCTCAAAGGACCGGCATGACATCACTAATGTAATCATGGAGGAGTGTATACTCTCCTCCAGAAATATCGCAACCAGGATAAGCCACCCTTCCACCACACCCTATACCTTATATTTTGTCATAGTAAAGGTAGTTGTCAAGAGTTATATTTTTGGTATTACAGTCTTGACTCGGTAATCCGGATCTCCTCTAATCCGGATATCACGCTAATCCGGACAAAAAAATGTTTCCACTATGTATTCTATAGTCCGGATTTCGGCAGCAATTTTGACTCTATAATCCGGATATTTGAGATTTTTAGGGTAAAATGGTACATTTGGTCTCGTACTTTTTTACGGGACGGTTTGGAAAATGACAAAAAAAAAAATAACAGGCGCGACAATCCAACATTGGACTAAGGCCGCAGGATGTGTTAGTGACATCCTTTTTCAAAGATCTTATCTGCTTTTTGTTGAGGTAATGGAGATCAGCATCACGCTCAGCAGTGTTATTTATCCCCATAAATGGGTACTCGTTTAACATCTGAGTGAGATCATAGTCCGTCACAAGCTCATGAGTTCGAAAAACACCATGATGCACGGTGAGATTCGAACTCATGACCCTGTGCACCGAAGGTGCGCGCACTAACCGCTAGACCAGCCAGACTACAATGGAAAATGACATGATGCTGACTAATTTCAAAGAAATAATACATTTATCGGCTTTTGTTCCTCTTTTTAGGGTTTTTTAGAAATTTTTTTTTTCAAAAAACCCTTATGAAATCGATTTTGTCTGTCCGTCCGTCTGTCCGTCTGTCCGTCCGTCTGTTCACTAAATAACTCGCGAACGGCTCAACCGATTGTCATGAAATTTGGTAGGAATGTGTAGAATGGTTACAGTCTTTGGCACATATACCTTAGAAGTTGGTAGGAAGATGATAACAGGGTGTCCCGAACGTTTGAAAAAAGTCGACTTTTTAAGTTTTTATCGGAGATTAACATATGGGTATTTAAATCAAAGAACTAAACGAGTACATCTCACATCAGTTAAAATTTTCCAGTTTTGAGTAACGGTTAAAAAGTTATTGGCGTTCAAAGTTAAACTTCCTTTTCGACCTCCGTTTTTCTAAACCGTTATAGGGATCGATATGAAACTTTGCACAAAGATTGGTCAGTATGGCTTTATATACGTTAAATATTAAGACTGTTGACTTTTGCTAAGGAAAAGTAAATAACAGTAAATTTGTAAAATTTGAGTTTGATCGTGTGTAGCCCCTTTTAGGTTTCCAAATATGAAAATTCTGCTAGGGATTTTTAGAAAATTACAGAGGGAATATGTCTACGAATTTTCATTCGAATATCTGTATCCAAACCGGAAATATAGCCAAGTTAGTATTTAGTAAGGGCCTTTCACAATGCAAGGGAAGCCTCTTAAGCATTTCTTCAATGCATATATTTTAACTTGATGAAACAATGAACATGAAATTTGAAATAGAATGGTAATAGTGTTTGCCACAAATATTTTTTAAGTTTGTAGGACCAAGTTAACAGGGTGTCCCTGAATAGCTGCAAAAGTATACTTGTTCAATACTCATAGGAAAGCTTGCATGGGCTCTTATGTCAGGGGACACAATGGAATCATTTCATATAAGTTGCTTTTCCTTGATTAAAAAAAGAGTAACAGTAGTTTTACAGCCAATAATTCAGTTCATATATAAAGCCAAGCCGGCCTTACGTTTGCCTGAGTTTCTTTTTGCTCAAAGGCCATCAAAAATCTTAAATCGAAAAATGCATGTAGATTTGCCTTGGAGTACCTACTTTTATACAAATTGGGTAAATAGTAAATCTATTTTTGGATTGGTCTAATTAAAGGTGGAACAGAATGAAAGGCGCTAGCCTTTCATTCTGGAACGCGTTTATTTAGACCAATCCAAAAATAGATTTACAGGAAGCATTCCATTAATGCTGTGCACAATTCTTATCTATTGCTTATAAAATCTACATATGTACAAAAAATATTCACTATGCATCAAAATTCTAAAAAACCCTCGTATTGCGGGCGCAGCCCTCTGTACGCCGGTATTTTTAATTTATTTGCACTGTTTTTCCTCAGAAAAAAGTGATTGATCCGGATGTTCCGATGGTCCGGATTACCCCTTGCAATAATTGATCCGGATTATCGAGTGAATACTGTATACCTTACAGCTTACAAGCCTCTGAACTTTAATTAACGTTTAATTAGTGCAGAGGTTCATCAAAATTTTCTCGGTCCTCACCATTACCAATAATTTAATTGATTTATGTGGCTTGTTTTTCCGTAATAAGGAAAAAAATAATGCGGAAAGAATGTACCTTCACATTTCCAAAATAGTGATGAGAGATTGTTTAGGAAATGGTTTCAAAATACAGCTAAATGCAAGCAATATGACTCACAATGAGTAAACAGCCATCAGAGAGAGTTCTGGGTTGTATTACGGTTTCTGTAAAAATACTGCCCAAAAGACATATCCCTAAAGTCACAAACTTAGTTTACTTGGAAGTTGACAGTTAATGGATAATCTGTAGTAAGCTGCACACGCATACATAGATTTTCACCTTAAGCTCCTTTAGTATGGAAACCTAAGTGCCAGTACCAAGCGTAAGTCATGAAATTACCGTACCATGGTAGGCTGAGGGTTTGCCTGAAAACCGCAAGTGTGTACAGCATTGGGCCTTCGGGAGTCTGGTCACCTTATGTTAGATCTTTGCGGCTCAGCTTGAACATAAAGGAATTAATCCCAATCTAATTTTTGGAAGACATAATGTTGTTATTAAAGGTATACCGTATTCTACTATTTTGTAGAGTCTACGAAAAAATGGAACACAAAAGTCAATCACATCTTTCACAAGCGAAGATCGTGGTAGAGTAACCGCAGTATCATCTTCGAGCTTTACCATATGCACAAGAAAAATTGAGTTTTAAAACTCACCAATTCAAAAGGTGCAGGTGTTTGATTTTTCGGAAATTATATTCATTTTTTGAATACGCCTTCTCAATGAAACGACGATCGACTGGCAAAATTCATAAGCACGCACCCGCATGTTTTCTTTCATTTAAAACCACTCCATTCAGAAGTGTATTCAAATAATACGCTCATCACTCATTTTCCTTCAAAGCATCTACTCTGCATTAAACATATCCTGCGATTGTCCTTTTCACAGACACAATGCTGCAAAGTGGCCGCGTGGATCATCATTATTATCAAACATGTGGTCGCCGCATACTAACCAATCCAGTAACCACTCAAAACCAAAAAAAAAAGAAAATACGAAGCCAGAAAACAAATCTGATAAGTTTCGTGAACATCATGGTCTTTTACTAAAAGATCTCCGCCCGCAACATCACTCCCTGATGGCCCTTAACGTATATGCTCTTCTTAATGATCTTAATCTGAATATGTAGTGTAGTGTAGACTATAATCCGATCTCTGGTCCTTTGGGATCGCGTCCTTTTATGTATGTATGTACATATAAATACTCAAGAGCGCGCGGCACAAAATATCCGTTATCTTTTGAACATCTTTACACTGAAATTCAATATGGGTTCCGGAAAATGTTGAATGATGATGAGCATTTTTGTTTTGTTTTTTTTTTCATTCGTTTTCAAGTGATCTGGAATTCGAATGGAATGGTCAAAATGTTCATTATCATTTTTCATATGGATTTGTCAGAATTTGTTCGAACCCTATATTTGAAGCTAATGTATTTGATCAGAAAACCTGTAATTATTGTTAGATTTAGCTGTAATTAAGGATGGAAAATTACATGAATTTGTGGCCAGATTTTAAGTTGAAAATTAATGGATTCTTAATATCTAAAAAAGGTATAATTATTAAGGTATGTGTCGATGTATCAGAAATTAAAGGGATCATCACTAATTTTTGTTCTACGTTTTATTCAATATTTGATTATAATAAAGAAATGGGAATATTTCATGTTTTTGAAAAAGTCTTGGAATTTCACGTGCACCATATTAGCCACACTCATGACTTAATAAGAATTTAACGCCAGGAAACATCCTTTTTCTTAGTACCTCTGAAATGCCACAGTACGATTCAACTTCACGATTTCACTGCTCTCACCTTTATAAATCCGAATGTGATGTGATATACATATTTGCCATGCAGTGGAGTTACTTTAAAAAAGGCTTCTTTAAGGGTACATTAAAATTAAAAAAGGATTACTGAACGTTTGGGTTGAAACAAGGGGGCGAGCCCAGGAATTCATTTTGGCAGGAGACTCGTGTATGATTAAAATTAAAATAATCGTTTTCAAATGAGCCCTTTTATATAGTGTGGTACACGTACCTTAAAATAATCGTTTTCAAATAGGCCCTTTAATACAGGGTGGTGCACAGCACCCCGACGATATTAAAAACATTGTAAAAAAAAAATATTTTTTTTGCCCCTCAAACACTCAGCACCGTGGTAGAATTTCAATGACCTTTTTTCAAAAAATGTCATGCTATAAAATGGTGTCCCACTAAGTTTTTGGAGTTTCAATTTTCTCTCACTGTATATGCAGCAGACAAACTTCAATTCGACTGATATCTTTGCGGGTGGATTTAGTTGTCTCCAAACCAAAGAAAGTCAGACCTGGTTAAGTCGAGGACCCGTTTGGGACGTCGCAAAAATCTTGATATGACCCTGGCGGATTGAAATTTGCAGATGACTAGTATTGAGGCTGTCGCAGTGTGCGTTGTGGTCTCTTTTTGCTAAAAACACCTTTTTCGAAGTTTTTTTCAGTCAATGCAATACGACTTTATGTAAGGGTCAGATGAAAATTGAATGCACGGCGAAACTCTCACTGTAAGCAATGTTACCTGCTTTAACGTATCAGAAGCATAAGCACAGGGTTCAATCGTTCAATCGTCTACTGGCCCATCTTGCAAGCTAAAACCAAGGAATGGAATGTTGACTGCACTGTGAATAAGCGTCTTCGGTACGGAAATTGAACACTGAGGAAAATAAACTTACATTTATATAAAAAAAACGTACATGTAATTTATACGAATTGTACGTTCAAAAAATATCATTTGAATTTAACTACATGACTGCTTGAATTAATTCTTTTATTTAAAAACAAAAGAGCAAACGGATGGCGTTTGGAGTTTAGACACCATCCCAGTCAAACAAAGTAGAACGATGCGGTCTGTGATTGACCATCTTTCAGATAATGCTCATTCGCATGAACGATTTGGCCCTGAAAAAAATTCAATACAACGAAGATGCTGAAAGGAAAGTTTGAGGAACCAAGAAGTAAGCTCCTGATCAAGATAGGAAGTATAAGTAAGAAGTTTGAAACTTTTACAGTATAACACGGATAAGTGCGCATCGATAATGCAGTGCGGGTTGTGCAGTTATCAGGGCTCCGTTCAAATGTTCTAATTCACTTAACGTAAATGAAAACTAGTGATATTAATTGATTTGGAGTGACTTTTAAATTTTGCAGAATTGAAAAAAAGTTAGAAACAAATGAATAATAAAAAAAACTTTAATGCGAAATTTCCCAGCTTATGCATGCACTGTCCGTGGTTACACTCACTCAATTAGAAGATAATTACTTCATTACTAAAAGTATACGTTGGCTGTACCTAATTTGTTGAAAAATAAATCTCCATTAAAAGAGCCAAAAATGTCATATATGTATGTATATTGTGAACTAAACATCCGCTTAATTCAAAATCATCTGAATTTCCCTCAATCCTGTGCTTCTGTAATGCAAATCATACTTTGATAGCTAAAGCAAAATGCTGCATTAAGTTTGTGTTTGTAGTAAATTATGCAAATTTGAAACAAAAAAAAAGAAAAATTTGAAAATCAAAGCTCTCAATTTTGATTTTTAAATGTGTAAGACAATATATAAAATTTGGGCAATGATTTTTTTTTGACTACTCACTTGTTGATCCCTCAAGACTGCCGACCATTTTAAGCCTGAAACCACCGCCGTCTATATATTAAGGCCGCAATGTAGACTCGTAAACGTCAAATCCTCAGATTAAATTGCATTGCATTGTTGTTGCTTCACATGACATTGTTGTTGTTTGCCCGTGTCCGACGAAAAATTTAAGCAGGATCCATGACGTCATTGTACAGCTGAGTTGTGGCTATGATATATCTAGATGGCGTTGCTGAAACTATAATTAAACTGTAAGTTTTGTTATATAGCTTCACACACAGAACAGACATATTGGTGGAATGACTACGATAAACGAATTCCTCTAAAATTAACAAATAAAATGGAACAGCTCTTACGATCCCATCTCAGCGATCGCACCCTGTTCCGGAACAGCTCTTACGGACCCATCTCGGCGACCGCACCCTGTTCCACGAAAAGCTCTTACAGTGGCATTTCACACACTGCACCCTTTTCGCATAATCCACAAAAACAACTTCACATTTTTCAACACTCCACCAATTTGCCACCAATGAAGTGTATTGGTGGCAAATTGGTGGAGTGTTGAAAATTATTGCATTAAATTATAAAAACATGCCAAAATCTAACTTATCCAGACTACAAGCTATACAACCAAAACTTAGTGATTCACTCACCTTTTTACCAAGGGAGAACAAACACAAAACTTAACACCAAATACTTCACCTCTGCCACTCTATGAGACATTTCCACAACTGACTGCTTGCTCTCTCAGGAGATCTTTCTAAAGCCAGTCCTTTCTTTCTTTCGACAATACAAATCAATAAATTGCTGACTCGAAAATCAAAATATAAACATTGGACCAGCAAAAGATCGTAAAATGTAAAACTAAAATGGTTCTAACGACAAACTTTAGTTACCATTCGTTGTAGACAATTTCGTATCTACAGTAGAAGCTATTACTATTTTTAAATCAAAATCAGAACATACTTCTTACAAATGGAAATATAATTGATCATTTTTGCAGTGGCAAAATCTTCCTGGTGTGCCCATCTTTTTGAAATATACTTAATCCATGGTTTTGAGTAGCTTCGGTCATCTATGTTTCCGAAATATGTTGTATGCGATTTTATTGTGAATCAAGAAGCCATTTATAAATGTTTCGTACCGACCGAGGATAAAAATCTCAAGCTCAAAAGGCATCTTGCTCGAATTATACGCAACTTGGCCGAATGTAAATAAAGCACAATGTAAATAAAACGCAATATTTTTTATAGTTGCGAAAACACACCAACAAAAATCAACTTTTATCAAACCTTGCTCTTTAACCCTTGAAATACTGTAACACTTGCTCTGTACTTGCGCCTTGCTCGTATAACGATCGGGCGATAATTGCTCGTTCCGCGCCAATAAATTACAATTCAATCTACGGACTAATAAATTCTAAAACTTAGCACTCTGTGCGATACAGAACGCATTTGGTATTTACGTCAGCACGTGTGTTGCCTTAAACTGAAATTAGTTTTAACCTTGCACTCTGATCTTAGTGAAAAAGTGTATATATGTACTTAGAAAGGACCCACTGCAATACGACTTTGACCACCGTCCAATCGTCGATCTGCAAAATATCTTATCTGAACAAAATATTCTGATAAGCTGACGACTATCTTATTTGTGCAGTCCTGCCATCATGTTACTAATAAAGAAAGAAACTCCGTTGCGGAAGTATGTTACGCCCATACTTTGATAACTTGAACGCTGGTATCACAAAAAACTGTAACTTTTGCTAAAAATTTGACTTCATCAAAACAATGTTCCATCGCAACTTTAACGAACGAACAATTTATAAATCTCAAAAATTCGAAAAATAGGCCGATGGTTTGACACGTGTGCTCTAATAAATTTTCGCAATAAACATGTGCACTTTATGAATCGTTTGCAAATGTTTTCATACTGCTAAAAAATTGCGTGCTCTTAAGCGTGTTGTGCATTTATCCGCAGTGGAACGCAGAAGAACAACTTGACCCTGGGCCCTGCCATCTTCTTCCGTGAGCCCCCCTATATGAAACGAAAAATTTCCATCCCGATTTTTCGAATTATTCGGATTTTCCAAATGCTTTTAAGACTCCGGTAGACGGTAGAAATGCTGAAATTGTTCAAAATTAAATTCTTTTTAACCAAAACAATTAATTTTATGGCCGAAATAAATGTTTCTTTAAATAGAGTGCACTACGATAGAAGAATCTGCATAAAATTATCGAACTGTTCAAAATCAAAGAAAATTTTGGCTTTAATCCGAATCCGAATTATCAACTATCCGGATTTTCGGGGTTCACAAAGTTCACTGTATCACAAAATTAGGTTTAAATAATTTGAAAGAACTTTAAATATCTTTGTTTCGCTGGAGACCTCAGTTTCGTACAATTTTTGTATCAACTATACCAAATCACGCTCGTTGGTCCCGGCATTTGAGTCACTATTCCACGATACTATCAGTAAACAAGTTCTGGGCGTGATAATGAAACATAAATTTAGCAAAATTTTTATGTTAGAACCTAATGTATGAGAGACCTAAAGGATCGTTATAGCCACATGTCCCTTGCACGGCAAAAAGATGCGGGTGTTACGAACCGCGGCTACAGTAAATTGATTCCGTAATACTGGCTTATAATCATAAGGAAGAAATCGGACATCTTATTAAAGATAAATTTTGCATAAATAAAGCCGAACATTTTTTTAAACTTTCACTATTCTTATGAAATCACATGATTTTTATGTCACAATGAATAATTATAAAAATATAGAGAAACCTGTTGAGAGACGGCATCCGAGCCGAGTGCTCCTTTCACCCTCCGTTCGCACGGCTCTGATCGCTATCATCGCAAGCGCACTGGGACCATATTGCTTGACTAACCATAGTTTTATGGTGAAATTGGCTGGTCAGTTCGAGAATATTTTTCTGAACATAGATATTTTGGGGACAAGGGTTAGTGAAAAATCGTCCGACTTTAGGGAGCAGCTATTTTCAGCAAGAAATTTTTAGGTTTAAATGAGCGCCCGGCGATTTGTCTGATGAATTTCCAAAATTTTTATTAGAAAATAACATTTTATACACGTACAAGCTTTTTGAGGGGACTAATACATCATTCATTTATTTCGCGTAAGCTATGAATACGAGCGATGCATTAAACATATATGTTACACATGATTTTGTAATCATTATCCGTAATAAGGCGCAAAGGCGTGTGTTGATGATATATGGGAACATCGTCATATACTGTTTGTATGAAAACGTGATAAATGACAAAGGTATCTCGGCTGACGTGTGATGCATGAATGATAGGTCACACATGTGTTTTTTGCTGGCTGGGAAAACTTGCATTTATGTCTGCCGTGAAAAATATGCGCGAAGACTTGCCTTTTATTGACTAAATTTAAGATAAATATGCACTTGCGGCCTGTGAAATAAAGTGCAATTATACATTTTTATTTTTGTTTGAAATTTACACTTCTCTTTCCGATGTAAATATTTATTGTAGGTATTCCTTATTGCACATTTTTCTCACACCTAAATATGATTCAATTTAGGTCGTTTCGACATACGTCGCTTTTTCCTGGTACGCAATCCTGTCGTAAATCGACGTATTCCTGTATACGACAATTTTGAACTGACAATTACGATACGACCCGACAGCCTCGACTGTTTAACGTACGTCACATACACATACACCTACTTAAGAAATTCAAAACTGTTGTAATTGTACTTTAAACTTTATTGTTTATTCCGCTCGTAAGCTCATCGCATCAACAAACTGATTGGTATGCAATGATTAAGCTTTAGAATTTAGATAAAAATCTTTTCCTATCATTCGCATAATTTATCGACATGTTTCTTTGATGTGTAGTGTTAACGATCTTATCACGATAAATTAACCACCATCTGGTTACACGGTAGATGTAGGTACATATTTCACGCTTCATGCATATTAAAAGCAATCGACAAAATTTTGAATGAAAGGTGAATACAAAAGCACTATTTGTATATGTAAAATGTGTATAGCCATAATATTCAAGTTGACTTTTCTAACACCTGATAAGACCTTAATAATGGATAACACGAGTAAATGCATATTATCTGGCTTTATTAAGCCGGAATGCAAGAAGCCGCATCCTAAAATCGAGCCGATTTTTTAATATACATATATATATTCTAACTAGCATAAGCATTACTATAACTTAGACAAATCAAATCGGAGATTTGGGTCTATAATCGTACATTAGAACGACGACCAAATTAAAACAAAAAATGTTCGTCGATCTGAAAATTAAGGATTCAGGAAACACTAGAGAGTGTTACATTGTCGTTGCAAATATAACGACATAGTTTGACATTTCCATACAAAAATAGCGCTTGCCGACAACACGCAAAACAATTTTGCATGTCCGAAGTAGGCATGGGGTTATAATCACGACAAATAATATCCTCAATTTCTACTGTTTACAGAATATCCAATATTCGGAAATACAACCATGCCTACATCGAACATGCAAAATTGTGGTTTACTGATTTACGTATTGTCGACAAGCGAATTTTTGCATGGAAATGTCAAACTATGTCGTTATATTTGAACGACATGCTAAAACTCTCTACTAATTTTATGTATTGAACTTCAGTGAAAAAAAGCTGTACCATTCCCATGGGTCATCGGCTCCTTTAAATGAAACCAACGTACCAAATACTACGGTCTGTGGCACATAGTAGCAGAGCCGTGCAAAGAAACTTTAGCGAAAGATTGGAGGATCTAAAACGTAGCGCCGCGCACACAGGCTATTTAGTGATCCCATTGTGTTGCTCGCATTATGCATCCTTTAGAATATTAAGGTGCTGTTGAAGTATCAATTTTTATTACACACATAAATTAATAACAATCAATCAAAAATCCATTTTTTTTTTTTCGAATAAAAATATGTTTAACATCTAATAAATCAACACTTGATCACATTACGTCTTTACTTCAAGACGCAATTAAACGTCTTCTAGAAATGACAGTGAATCGTAATTTACGTACATACATTCGAGCAGTTTTCTTTTGTTTTCTTTTTATATTCAAACGTATTTTAGTATGGCGGCATATGTATGTATTTGCTGATCACCATCATACGAGTATGCATAACAATTAAACGTGCCAGGAATTGAATAAGAACAAGAAACAAGATTGCTTTAACACTCGGACTCTCTTCCTTCTCAACTCAAAAAATTCTCAGGAATTCCTCCAAGCTTTTTCAATAAATTTCCATAATTCAACACTATGTGCCTCATTATAATTCTTTGAAGCAAATTGTAGAGTTTAATCGTTGTTTTGTTTTCTTATTGGTGGTTAACTTTTTGTTGTAACGTTGAACATGTAGGTGGCACAAGGTGGGTCTTTAAGATTTAGTCGGAAGATGTAGGTATGAATGGATAATAATAATTTGTCAGATATATGTATGTATGTATTAATACAGTTGGTCATATTATTCCAATGTAGCAGTAGGTAAGTGGAAAGTATCAATTCCGCTGAATATAAAATACGTTAATAGCACATACCTATCACTTACGTGAGTTGCAGGAATTCGGAAAGATCTTGGGGGAAGTACAGAACAAGAGAGTTGAAAAAATTATCCAATGATACACACATAATAATAATGTTTATATGTTACACTAAATCTATAATTCTTGATAAACCCACTTTTTATATGAAACAGTGTGCTATTTTATTTATTTCTAAGTAATCATGGATTTTTCTCAACATGGCTCGTAAATGAGATTTTCTGCAATTACGTAATTACTTATTTATTATTTTTATTTAGAAAATGTTTTCACGCAGATTAATATTCCATTCATCATTCAATTAGAGTACACACGTACGCTATAGTGAAACATAAAAACATGTACCTACTTCCGGCAAAATCAACCCTGTGTCTACCTTCATTATTACACTCTTAATAATATCATTTGACGTCAAAAGCAAGCCTTTTGTTGCAAATAAACTGATATCTTAATTATCACAGACATGGCATTTCACATTATGAACATTTTACAACATTTTGATTTTATTTTTAGGCACATTTTATATCGGAAGACCGCCATACCATTAACATCAATATTTTCTGTTTCATTCCATTCAAATGCCACTTAAATTTTCAAAAATTAGAAATAAAACAAAGCCCACGGGCTCGTTAGAAATCATTATAAGTCCCCCGAGTAGGTGTAGGTGTAGTGTGAAAAGAAGAAAATAGGAACTAGCCATTATTTTTAACACCTAATTACCGCAACGATCATAAACTACACAACAAATAAACTTAAATCGCATTATCTCCTCGTTAAAGTGGTGTCAGCTATTTGTAAAAATATATTCAAATTCCGGAGTATATTTTCCACCTTAAAGCAACTGTGTGTGTGTACGTGTGATTTAAGGTGTATATTTTATCGTCACCCTATCATTTTATCAAACACCGCGCAGCATAGAACATGATGTTAGTGTCGTGAAAATTGTCTCATTAGAGGTCCCACAAGAGTCACAACTCTGTCCATAGTAGAGTGTTGTTCAATGATAATAATTTCCCCATCCGCTTTTGATCGTCACGGGGCCGATCAAGCGTTCTAAAAAGTTTTTAATAGAGTCGTAAAACTAATTTTAAAAAATCGTAAACAAGACAACACAACATGACAATGACGATGTCCTGTCCTATGCGCGTGTTTTTTATATCCCTTGTATGCAGTTTTTGAAAATTATACGGTACGATGATTGGTCAAATACGATTTTTCGACAAAATTTCACATGTACAGCATATGATTGAAAAATGATATTGTTTTGGCGATTTATGGTTAGGTTAGAAGCTGAAATGAGAAATGATACACTGAAAAAATCATTTGCTAAAAACAACAAACAAAAATACATCAAAAAACAGCCAAGGAATAATTTTTCCTGATTTAAGATGTATTTTCTTGTTCCAAGAAAAGTCTTTTCTTAAAATAATGCTTTTTATTCTTGTTGAAACAAGAAAATACATCTCAAATCGAGAAAAATATTTCTTGACTGTTTTTTGTTGTATTTTGTTCTTGTTTTTAGCAAATGATTTTTTCAGTGTAGAATAATATTTAAATCTTGGTACTGGAATGACGACGAGAAAAAAAATCTGCCCCGTGATTTACATTTCAGGTGTAAATACATAAAAAAATACATCTCGGGTGTAAATTTGATCAAACAGATGGCAACAAATGAATTTTATTAAAAATTCGATTGGCAGAATTTTTGTTAGTACTGCGTTGAATGCTTTTCTAAGTAAAGTACAGATAAACCGTTTTTGCCCAATTCAATGCATCATAGGGATCTTCTTCTTGAGTTTGAAGAGAGTATGCGCATTAATGAATAAAAATCTTTACAAACCGTATATTGCGAGAACTGAAAATAATATATAGAAATACAGTAAGATATTTTGCAATTGTAGGAGTCCCAAAAAAATTAGAAATCAATGACAATTTTTACAACAATGCTTAATCTGTTTGTGATGGATTTTCAAGATTTTTGAGTTCACTTTACGAATTGCCTGACTCGGTTTCATCAGAACAGATTGAAACTTCCGAGTGCATTGGTCACTCGGATAGCCCAGGAGGACCTTGGGAGTGCTCTTGAGATTTCTGAGGATGACCTATTGAGTGCTATGCTATGGCATTGCTAATATTTTTCTTGAAAAAGTTCATGCAATTGTTATGCGGTCCCTTAGCGCATATTTTTAATTTGTCCTTGTCTTCGAGTGTTTTTCTTGATGAACGGAAGGTTTCACATATAACACCTGTTCACAAAAAAAGCCCGAAGCATCTTATTGATAATAACTATAGGCGTCACAAAAAAAATAGAGGTCTAAATTTCCTGCATGCGGAGTTATTCTACACTGAACCAAATCGCCTACTAAAGTAAAGAAAATATGACTCAAATCAAGAAAAAAAGACAATGAAAAACAGCCAAGAAGTATTTGTCTTCATTTGAGAATTAGTCACACTGATCCAAGTAAAATGCCAATAGCAGCGCTTTAAGGAAAAGTAACCTTGAATCAAGCAAACTTTTCTTATGAAAAAGACAAGAGATTCTGAACAAAAATAAAAAAATAAACTTGGCTCCAACCAACATCGAACCCATAACCCCATTCTTCCCAGTCAAACGCGCTACCCACTGAACCAGAGACACTTCTGACTAATGTACTACAACGCTCCAATATGAGCAAAAGCTAAAATATAGCTTTTCCAGGAGCTTCACATGGGAAATGTCAAAAAAAATCTATTATCAAGCATTTGTTTGCTTGAATTGAGAATAATGGTTTAGGCTTGAATTTACTTCCTATTTCTCAAAAGAAGGCATTGAAAATAGGATCGATTCAAGAAGAAATTTTCACATTTTGAGAAATTTTGTCTAAATTCGGGAATTTTGCAAATGAGAAAAGAGTTTCTTAATTTTAGATAGCCCAATTTTTTCAGTGTACGTGTTCAACTATGACCTAAAGGCAACACTGATGAACGATCTAAGGCAGGGGTTAAAACTCAAAACATGACCCGGGCCAAATATCACTGTCGCCAGGTTTAAGCGGGCCGCAGGATAAAAATGAAGAAATATATTTTTTTTTTCAAATTTTAATCATAGAATATTTCTATTAAAATTTGACAATAAATCAGATTCACTACCGAAATCGGTATTATATCCTTTGCAAATTCCATCCTTTCCAAAATGTTCTTCAAACAAATTTAGAAACTTAAGACCAGTGGTTCTCACCTCGCAGATGTCTGTGGACCACTTAGCCTGGAAATGAGTTGCTGCGGACCACTAATACGAAAATTGAACAACTTTCGAACATATTTGTATGCCTATTCAGTAGCCTGGGTTTTAATTTTTGGATTTTGCGTATTTCAGCATTATGCCCTTTCGGGTTGATGATTGATCCTTTTCCCTGTGGTAAAAAGGTTTTTAGGCCTTCGTAATAGTACGATGCGGTACCTTCAAACTAAATGGGCGGCTGTTTTCCCGCTTCGGCTACTGCTTGTATTCGTGTTCTGCACGAATATTTTGTAATGACATCCAGTATGTAGTAGCCACGACGGCAACAAGGCCAAACACTTTCACTTCTATGCTCTTATAATTAGGTGATTGTTTGTTTTTCTCTTTGGAAAAGACACCGTTTTCTCATTACTAAAAATGTGGTTGAAAATATCAGGAGGCACCCAAAACTGCTCGCGAGTTTTATACGGATAGTCAGGGTTTTCTGCTAAATAACAGTAAAATTCGACTTTAGGCTGAGTAAAAATCAGGACCCTACTGCACAAGCGACAAAGCAATTATGTATGTAAAATTTTTTGGTTGCGGGAATCGAAAAATGCTGACAAATGTTCAGAACTAAGCATAACCTCTATAGTAAAATAAATTTGAAACTCATAAATTCGTCCATACATCCGTTCGTCCGTTCCCGATCGATTTCGTCAAACTTGGCTATCTAGAGACCACGTTCACACAGATAAATTGCTCAACAAAATTTGAATTTTTGAGTTAGTAACAGAGTAATATTTCACTTTAGTGACAGACAGATTCTTAAGCGAACCACCTGTAAGGCACTCACGGACCTCCTTCGGTTCGCGAACACCAGTTGGAAAACAGTTCTTTAGACAGTTAAAATAACAAATCATCAAAATTTCGTTAGTACACCTACTTTGTGAATTAATTTCTGCAACATTTTAAACAGCTGATCAGAACATTGTTGCACCGGTCATCCAAGATTTTGGTAATCCGAAACTACCTTTCTAGTAAAAATTGCTAGGCTGACCTAAATGAAGATCGGATAGAAAGGTGGAAAAAATAGATAAAAATTTGTTTCTGATGTGGAAACGTATGCACTAGTAAATCTAAAGCTAATAAGCTAAAGGGCAGCAAAAAATGGTCAATGGACTGAAGTTATTATGTTTACGAAATTTCACATCCAGGTGGTTTTCTCATCAAATATACATGTTTTCGGAGTTCTTAAAATTTGGTCTTTTTTCAAATAAATCCTAATTCAAGGTATTCTTGTTCCATTACCTAAAAGATGCAAACACGAAATTTAATGCAATCGTGACAGATAACTATAAGCTTCGGTAAAGCCAACAACTTTGCTCTTAACCGGATTCCGGGACAAAACAATTTTACAAATAACTGTCAGCAAAATGGTTTATAAAACATAGAGGAAAATTTCTAAAATACCTACATAGTTTAAGCTTGCATAAGCCACCGACTTCTTGACATGTCTGATCTAAGTCATAGTGACACCACAATGAGTAAATTAGTCGTACAGGTTCAGAAAACTACGAATGAAATCCTTTTGATTTCGGCATACTTCCCATATGACAGCACCGAAGTTTCAGCAGCGAGCTTCATCAAATTGGTAAACTATGCCAAACGGAAGGGTGTAGGGATAGTAGCCGTGTGCCATGCCAACGCGCATCATGTAGGTTGGGGAGCACCGACATCAATTCAAGAGGATCCAAACTCGCCGAGTATCTAGTTGCGACTGACTTCGAGATTCTCAACAAGGGCAATGATCCTACATTTGTGACAACTGCAAGGAGAGAAGTGATTGATATCACATTAGCTTCTAAAGGCTTGACAAACCTGGCCCACAAATGGGAGGTCTCCAGCGACATCACGCTATCGGACCATCGTCGCATTGATTTCGTACTGAACCTAGGTCACACACCTAGGGAACCTTTTCGAAATCCCCGCAGAACCAACTGGTCAAAATATGAAGAAATTTTGCAGACCAACTTACCGTCACCAAGCCGCCGAATCAAATCTGTTGAAGCGGCTGAGGAGGCGACACTTTTGCTAACCAATCGGATAGTAGACGCCTGCAGGACCAAGGTTAGGTAAGGTTAGGTAAGGTTAGGTGCAGGAGCCACTAGAATTGACATCTAGTGCACTTAGACCGAAAGATTGGTCCATTGTGATACCCCATGGAAGAAGAAAAGTACGTACTAAGTCATGCTGTAAAACCAGCCCGTTCTGGCAATACACTTATTGAGCAATATTGGGCTCACATCCCGAAGATCGTCCATATCATAGAAAAACCTAGAACCAAGAATACGTCTTCGTACTTCGGCCAGGGCCGGACACTGACAGAGAAAGTGATGCACGCTTTCTTCCTCTTCTTCGTCACCACAACTTCTACAGTAGTCATTATGGGGAATGCGGAGTCTCCTTGCGTGCTCCCCAATAGGACAGTGCCCCGTTATAGCACCGAGCACCCCACCAATGTGTTTCCTGTCCAGTGACAATAATATGGTTGATCGGGCCGAGTCAAGCCGTGGCCAAATCAACCTAGTTGTCGCGCAAGTGCTGCCGTGAATCCATCTGGCACTAGCGCTGAGCAAAACAGCCGCTTCTACTGCCACTCTGCAGGATGAAATCGGCTTTTTTAGGTTACTATGATGGTCCTCTAAATTCATATTTGTCGCATTACGGGCGAGGCGATCCGCATTACAGTTCCCCGCGAATCCACTATGACTAGGTATCCACCAGAGGGTAATATTGAAAAAAACGACCCATCTCTGTAAGGGCCGAGCGGCAGGTTTCGACAGCTTTAGATGTTGGCAGTACCGAATCGAGAGATCGAATTGCAGCCTGGCTGTCAGTGTAAATAGTGAAATCCCTCGCAGTAACGACATGATTACCTAGCCATGTTAAGTATTCCATAAACGCCGAAATCTCCGCCTGCAGGACGCTACAGTAATTAGGCAGACGAAATGACAGGTTAACATCAAGAGCATCCGAGTGGATGCCAATACCCACTCCTTCGTGTGACTTGGAGCCGTCAGTGTAGATAGCAAATGACTCAACGTCCCTCGACGGAATCAAACTGTAATGGCTCTTACCAAAAGTGTATTTAGGGGTAGTATAGTCAGTTTCCAAAGGTAGATTAAAATTACTTAGTATAAGCGAATGCCCATAATCAAGCGTTCGCCACTGATTAGTTTCCCGCAGACGTAAAGCGGTGTTAGCAGCCAGCTTTTGACCGAACAAATCCAGTGGCAGCAGGTCAAGTAGCGTATCCAGTCCGGCTGAGGGGGTGGTACGAAAGGCTTCAGTTATGAAAAGAGAAGCCATTCTTTGTACCTTCGCCAGCAAGTTATTATAGGCTGTCTTGCTGAGTGCCGTCCACCATACACATACACCGTATAATAGAATAGGACGGACAACAGCAGTGTAAATCCAATGTAAAGCTTTTGGCTGCAAGCCCCAGGTTTTCCCTACGGCTTTCCTACATGTATAGAGTGCTATAGTTGCTTTATTCATTCGTTCCAGAATGTTAGGCCTCCAGCAAAGCTTCCGGTCTAACAAGCTGCCAAGAAATTTAGCCTTTTCAGCAAAAATTAATGGACTATTCCGTAGTGTAGGTGGGTCGAAGGAAGGAAGAGTATGTCTCCTAGTAAAGAGCACAAGCTCTGTTTTAGCTGGATTAAGTCCCACGCCACTGAGGTTGGCCCATTTAGTTACAAAAGATAGGGCGTGTTCAAGTAGTCCACTAAGGACTTCCGGGAACTTACCTGTAACAGCGATAGCCACATCGTCAGCATATGCAGTGACCTTACATCCAGACCTCTCAAGATCCAGAAGCAATTGATTGATTGCTATGTTCCACAGTAAGGGAGATAAAATACCACCCTGTGGGGTGCCTCTAGAAACATACCTATATAAAGACGTTGGGCCCATGGTTGTAATAATGCGCCTCGATGTCAGTAGCGCATTCACCAGTATGCAGATAGGCTCGTCGACATGAAGGCTCCGAAGTGCGTCGGTAATCGCCATTGGTTTAATGTTATTGAAGGCGCCCTCAATGTCTAGGAACACAGCCATCGTGTATTCCTTCTGATGAATAGATTTTTCAATGTACCTGACTAGAGAGTGCAGAGCCGTATCCACTGACCTTCCTTTCCAGTAGGCATGTTGTGCCGTAGAAAGGAGATGTGGCGGAATAGTAATTCGTAGATGTGTATCAACAAGTCGTTCAAGTAATTTGAGCAAAGTTGAAGAGAGACTAATGGGCCTTAGGTCATTAGGTCGGGCGTGTGAGCTTCTGCCCGTTTTTGGAATAAACGTGACCCGCACCTCTCTCCATACGCGAGGAATATAAAGAGAGAGCTACGCCAGGACGATAATAAATCCAGATCAACGTACGACGACAGACAATCTTCTAGGCATGAAGTAGATCTTGCATTCATCTGCGTACAAACATCCTACATACAGCCGGAAGGACATTTACAAAAAAGACGAGGTTCAAGATAGACCCATGAGGTATCCCCGACGTTGGTGAAAATTCAGAAGAAGCTATTAAAAATTACTTTAGATGGATGGGATAATGGGTGCAAAATTTAGGCAAGGAAGGAAGTGCTTCGAATGGCCGATCGCCATCCCATAGTGTCTTAGTACGTACGCGTGTCCCTAGATTCACCCGGTGACCTGCAAGACACGTTCCATTCATTCATTGCAACATCAAACTAATAAATGATTGCGTATCAGTCGAAAATTTGTATGCATCCATCGAGCGATTAGAAGACATCAATCTTCTCGAAAACTCTCCCCTGCATTTGATGACTTGTAAATGTCAATGAAACATATTGCCAAAGGTCATTAGCACGACTGTTGTTGCAAGCATTTTCCAGTTTGTCAATGCGTCAAATTTGTACTTATAGGGCGCTCGCAACATATGCTTACCGTATGGGCCCTTTTTGACTTCGATGTGGGGTATGCGGTTTCAAAAAATCCGAAATGTGTCTAACACGCGCATCTTTCAAATGTCAGCCTTATCATTCATATAGGAACACATGGAAGAGCACTACGAGTATAATTCGATATATCCACGAACGTGAACGTGTCGATCTGTTCTGTTTGTCGAAGACATGAAGAGGGATGATTTCCAATGACAAGAAGATCTTCTTCAGTTTGTTCTGTCTTCCGCGACCACCGTTTCAAGCACAACAAGCTTCTTATATTTTTTTTATTGTTTTATTTTAATTTTGGATCATGCTTCGTTCTTTTTTTTTCAGTTTTTGAAAAGGCGTGTGCACAGAATGTGCCACTCGATTTCAATATGATGACGAAATATGGGGATCTTTTGGAGTTGATCCGATCGTGTCATTTCTGGGGAAGAACATATAAGAAGAACCAAATCATAAATTGTTGGCAAAGCATTAAATTATCTAAACGACATGACGCCTTGTGATATGTATCTTGAAGAAGGCACTGCGCGGCAGTTACAAAAATTCAAACTCGGAACTTTGCGTGAACTGATTGTGTAATGAGATGACGTGATGTTCGTGGCGGAACATGATATGGAAGTTGTTCGATGATATTAACATATACGGATCAGAAGTCGCGAGTGGGTTACACGAAATATGTTTTTTTTCTGTTTTATTTTATTAATGAAAATGGAACATATTTTAAATTTGAAGATATCTTCTTCTCTGTACCGCAACCCCTTGTGGGGCATGGTGCGTTCACTCAGCCGTTTATAGGCTACTTTGAGCTTCGAGTCAACGTTACATTGCATATAGAGTTTCGGAGTGTATATAATGTTGCAAGCACTATATATTTCCTGGACCACGCCGAGATTCGATCTCCGGACCTCTAGATTACTATAGCATCGTAGAGTGCGACTCAACCAACTGAGCCACAGAGCGGGTCAATTTGAAGAAATATAATAAATTGAAATTGTTAACTTGCTAAAGCATTTCACAATTTAAAAAAGCCGAAGGCTGACTTACACTTTTTACTGTTAGTCAGCTAAATTTTGTTAGTATGTAAAAACCCAGTCCGCTGCCACTATTATTACTCATTACATGCAGAAGCCAATAACTTTGAAGATCGGTCAGGACTCAGAGATTTAGGGGCCCAAAAGCCACATGAAAGATTTATTGAACCATTAAAGCAGAACGACCGCGAAAAAATATGATATTTTTTGTAGACAAGATATACACTTTTCGAAACAATGCTAAATTTATTGTTCGTTTTTTCGCCAGGTCCTTTAGATAAGTGTGTTTACACTTAGTTCAAACTAGTAAATACGGCTTATATGTGTCGTTGAAGACTAAAATGATTTATCTTGCCTGCGGTATACACACGGTCATGAGGGCTGTGGTGCTGAGGCCACATTCGGTTTGAATTAAGTCTTTCCAAGTCAACACCTTGCTAGGGGTTTCAGGCTGTACTACGGTGGCTAATATGTGAATTGAGACCCACTAGTATCGTGGAGAAATTACCGAACTGACTGGGAACCGGCCAGAACGTGATGTGGTAGTTTGTACAAAAATTGTACGAAACTGAGGTTTTCAACGAAATAGTGGAACAAATTAAGAACAAACGTTGTACAAATTGAAGGATTTAGATTAACGTGTCGTTTTTTTTTTTCAATTGTTTAACAAGTTACAAACTTCATCACGTATAGTCTGGTTGGTGTATAAGATAGGCGGATTGTTTTCAAATCATCGACTACGACGAGCAACAATTGATGAAAGTAATCATTAATTTAATGAACGGAACAACAAGAACGCCATTCACAATATAGGCCAGTCATTTAACGATTTTAGGTCGCAAAAAATTGCTCGGCTATGTTGTTTTGGGATATTGTTGGGATAGATACCAGAAGTGTACCACCAAGTTTGCAACTTCGGAAATTCTGTGCTAACCCCGTAACCCTCAAAAAACCTACAAATTTTCGGCCTTTTTTCATATTTTTGTTTGTAATTTCTAAAAGGTGCTTCCTACAAGTAAGTCGTCCACTGCACTTTTAAAGCTAAGAAAATCTTCTTTAATTTGAGGCTTTACTAGGAACACATTTAGGTGAGGTTTGGTTAAGATTGGTTCATAAAGAAAAAAGTTTTTCTTAGAAGAACCTAATTTCCAGAGGTTGGTTTGTATGACAGCCCTATAACGTAGTGTTCCGATTTCATCCGTTCCTAGATATTTTTTGAGGCTTAATCAGGAACATACTTGTGTGAAGTTTGGTTAATATTGGTATATAAAGAAAAAAGTTTTTCTTAGAAGAACCTAATTTTCAGGGGCAGACCTATGACCCCATGGTCTGATTCCATTCGTTCCGAAATATATACAGCTAAGTAACTGGTTTATAACTTCATGTCACATGACTTTCTCCGTAGAATGCGCATTTAAGCCGATATTCAGCTCAGAACACTACTGAAATTACAATTTCGAACTTTTTTACAAAAAAACAATGTTTAAAGTGCTGTATCTTGGGATCCTTTGCGCCTACGCTGGGGTTACACTCAAATTAAAGAAGATTTTCTTAGCTTTAATAGTGCAGTGGAATACTTACTTGTGGGAAGCACCTTTTAGAAATTACAAACAAAAATATGAAAAAAGTCCGAAAATTTTGAGGCCTTTTGAGGGTCACGGGGTTAGCACAGGTTTTTTGAAGTTGCAAACTTGGTGGTACACTTCTGGTATCTATCCTAACAATATCCCAAAAAACCAGATCCGAGCAATTTTTTGCGACCTAACGACTTATATTTCGGTTTATTGACTGGCCTAATATAGGAATGTGAAGATTCAAAATAACTCTTAGCAAAGTTATTTAAAGTACGACGTTCTAAATTTGAGTACTGTAAAGACAAAAAGTCGTGCTCTGTGGCCGTGATCGTTCGGTCGCCACTCTGTGAAATAGACACTCATAGAAAAACGAGTTTCCAAACTCGGCACGACTCGTCGCAAGTTTATTATTCAGAAGAAGATGATAAGAAATATTCTTATCGTAGAATAATAAACTAACAATGCGACTATAGGAAGTGGTATGGCTGACAACCGTATCACACTCCGAATTCAGTTGTCTTTGTAACGTTGATGACTACACAGGGTAGTCATCAACGCACCATGCTCCACTAGGAGTTACGGTAATCAAGAGAGAGAGAGAGATAGACAAAACCATGTTTTAAAAATTGATCGTGTTTTCGCTTGATTGCACTTTGTTTTTCTCTCAGTGTAGGAGGGGCCACTCAAGAATTTGGCGGGAGGGCCCCGAGTCAAGTTGTTCCGCCACTGGCGACTTGAGTTTCTTTGCACATTCCTCACAAGAGTATTTACACAAAGTCACACTAATCCACACATAACTTCCAATATTCCCCCAATTAACAAATGGACAAATATTTTCTTTTTCAATCTTTCTCGGAATGATCAAGACATTTTAGTGTCTAAGTTTTTTTTTGTAACTTATTGCATTTAACCTCACAAATGATAAATGTCCCAATTTCCAAAAATACTTTGTCTTTGTGACAGCCGAAAAAAGAAACATTCACAAATCACAAATCAGGGAATTCTTGTACTCAATATTATGTACATTACTACACGACGCTTCTTCTTAAAGATTATTTTGCTGTTTTCTCTATACGTCATTATGTACGAAAATATTTGATATCGGCCGCGCATACATCATACAATGAGGAAGATCACACCTCTGCTCCGCCATCTTCATGTCCGGGAGGCGAACATCTTCCAAATGTTGATAGCAAGTCTTGGCACAAATGCTTGATGAATATGGGACCCAGTTCCTACCCATGTGGGAACCCGCCCCTATTCTCGTTTACATCGTATCGACCGCATAGTGTGAGCTTGAATGACAGATCTCTGACACGATTTGCTAAGACACAGTCTGTTGTAGTTCCGAAATTCGAAAGAAGAGAGAAGCGAACAAAAAAAAAATTGTATTGGATTATGGGATGACAAGTATCGATTGTTTAGTCAAAAATATCTTGAGAGAAAGATGACGAAAGATATTCAATGATTAAGAGATGAGAATAGAATAAAATATAGAAAAGTCGTGTCGATGAATTCGTAGAGATAGTGTGTATTAAGAAGAAAAAGCAGCAGGTGATAGTTTATGCCTATACGAGTGTCCATAATTCAAGTACATAACATTAGAAATATTATTAACAAAAAGTTTTTAATAAAAATATGATTGCAATTAGGTGCATAGGTAATCAGGTCACATTAGATCAGTACAACGTGCATCATTAAAAAAAGAGAAAATACAAAACAATAAATTTCCAATATACCTGCAATCTCAATTCTCTCAAAATCCCAACAACAGAATCAAACAAAAAACTTACGATAGCAAATTAAAATGTTTATTCAGATTTTTTTTACACTTCAGCATCCATACTTAAAAACTTCTATTGCTTTTGTTCTTTACCGTCTAAACTAAATTTACATATAAAAACATATGGAACGTCTTAAGTGACACATTTTTGTCAGATATTTTGGGGTCTAGGCTCTAGGAAGCAAATTTGTTTGTCGATTATCAACATGGATGATGATTTCTTGTGTACGTCCATACTACAAAGTACATATAACGCGTCTGAGTACATTGTTTTTGTTTGATATTTAATCATCACCTAAGAAGAATTTTGTATATTCATCATATTGTTTTAAGCAAATGTCCGATGAAAAAATCTGTGGAGGTCGTTGCCAAGAACATAAGACACAATAGGAAGGATTAAATGTGGAATTTGAGTAGTTGTTTATTTTTTGCTCGAAAGAATTATTTGAGAAAATTGAATATTATCCGATTGATAATTTTTAGTTACATAGTGTAGTAATCACATGATAAACCTAGTAAATGAGATTGCATAATGTGGTGAAGAAAATGTTCTTTTTTTGTTGCTTATTGTATTATTATTATATTTTTTGGGGGTGCTGAGCCGGAATCCGTAGCTTCCCACTAACAGGGTCAAAATCGCGAAAAACCCCAAAATGTTCGCTGTTTTTCCGTTTTTGGCCCCTAAGAGTAGGTACTAACATCGTCAGTTCACGTGAAATCTATGCAAATACTGTCAAAATTTTGATGATCGTGAAATCGGATTCGCTTGGTGGTACTCACTTCACATGAAAGTCTCCACACCGGTTTTTGACATTTCGCCAGCGAAAATAATGCAGTTGCACTTTATTTCACAGTGAAAAGATGTCATCGGCCTCGGCCATCAATCAGAACGCGAGTGAACATTTATCTTACATTGAGTGAATAAAAAGTAAGTCTCCACGGCACCGTTTTCACGGGAGACTTATATGCACGTTTTTCGCTCAGTGAACTCAGTACATACCTTAAATCTGAAACAATTCATGCGAAAAACTCTCCATAAATACTCGTATGTTAGAGAGCACATGATTGCGCGTCCAAAGAGATATAAATAAATAGAGCGCATTCATTCAATAGGCATAATCGGGCGGTATTACTACAACTGACAATTTGCCATTTTTAACATAGTTCCATTATTATGAAATTTTTTTTTTAAATTGAACGGTTTTTAATTTTTGGTCGCTAAAGTTGCATTTTTCTGGCTCTTATGTATTTTGGGGTGCGGAGCCTGAATCCGTAGGTTTCGTTGTGATACAGTGTCAAAATCGCAAAAAAAAAGTAAAAAAAAGTTACTATCATTTGTAGCGATACTTAGCTAATTTTGAAGATTAATGTCGCGTTGAAATCGAAATCATATTTTTTTTAACATGTTAGAACTCGGTCTCGTTTTTAATTAAATTATCTATACAGGGTGTCCCACATTAGGTGGTTAATACTGTAAGGGTTGATAGCGCAACTTGTTTCAGCAAGAAAATGGCCAATGCAATCGGAATTTTTTTTACCGTTACCTTGTTATCGCTCTTTTTGTGAAAGTCATCGAAAATTGTGACTTGTCATGCAAAATCATAATTTGCAGCCCTCCTGATGACTTAATCCAAGATTTGATTTCAGTTTCAGAAACTAATAAAATTTCACAAAAAGTTTTTCCTGTTGCCATCATTATCGCCACTTTCAAGATACAGTTACTCAAAGTTAATAGAAATTTTAAAATAGATTTTTCATCGAAAATTCAAACAGTCATTTCATAACGGTGCTTTAAGTGATGCCCAGACCAACGCGTCACGAATTTTCCGTCGCGAATCCGCGCCGGAAAATTCGCGGCACATTTTTGGGTGCCCACACCGGTGCGGCGCGAATAATTCGCTGGGTACTGTCACTCACAGCTGATATCATGTTGTTGCCTTAGAAAAGGTATTAGATTTATGTAAGGAAGGGACTTAGACATGATAGAGAACAACTATAAGAACTGACCAAATACAATTATTTTAACATTTATAATCATGCTGCAATTTTCGTGCACTATCAAAATGTCGCGGCATCTTTACTTATTAATTATGTCAAAGCCTAAGCGGAAGCAATCAACGTGAAATTCGTCATTTTACCTCTCCATATCTTATTCTAAGGATAAAATCATTGACATGCGCAAATTGATGGAAATATGCAGTGCAGTACAACCTTGTTAAACCGTACCCTAAAAAAAGTTGCGGGAGTGCTCGATTTGATTGTTTGAATTGACTGTTGCGTACCCGAAAACTCTTACATCTTATCTTGTGCCCGTCGAATCGTTAGTCTTATCGTATAGAGAAGACACAAAGCGTGAACATTGTTTTGTGGCTGTTTTGAATTGAATATATGTATGTTTACTTAGCATGGTTACGCAAAATGCGTAGTTACATATACAAGCTTGAATATTCTATTGAATTTAATGTTTACTTTGCATAGTTACGCCATATTTTGCTTGGTTACGCCATCGTATGAAATTGCATAATAATTTTTAGTAGAATCCTTACGTGATTCCTTACGATGGCGTATCCAAGCAAAATATGGCGTAACTATGCAAAGTAAATGTTAAATTCAATATAATATTCAAGCGTGTATGTAACTACTTAGGGACAAACGCAAGTACCGAACCACCAGGATCCTCATTTCCTATCGTATACTATTCATGAATGAAACGATTGACCTTGTATTCTTTCGGCAATCCGTCGATATTTCTGCAATCCTTTGGTGTGGCGGTCGACCGAGGTGGCGCTAGACTCACCATAAAATTGCCGAAAGGGTCATCGGATCCTCTTAATTTTTCCGGTCAGTGCACAGGGTGCATAACCGTCAACCCGGATGTTGGCCACATCAATTTCACAACTAGCTTCGTACTACTTCGATAATCCGTCGATATCTTTGGAATCTTTGAGTCCAACGAAACGATCAAGGTTTCGCTGGACTCGCAACAAAATTCTGTAAAGTGGCGTCGTAGCCTCTTTCCTGCGAAGCTTACAAGGGGATAACCCAGATAAGTACAATAATTCACAAAATGTATGCTTTTGTTAGTTGCCAACCTAGATGCACTTGGAAAATAGTCGATATCTCTGCAATTCTTCGGTCCAGCGATACGATCGGGGTGTCGCCGGACCTGCCACAATAGGGCAATTTATTTGTGTAAGTCCAAACAACGAGTAAAAACCTTCCTTCCTTGGAATTCATGTTTCCAAAAAGGTTACTTATTTTACTCATCCACTTATACCATAAAACATTCAAAACTTAAATGCTCGGTCAATACCTAAAAAGACAACCGAAAAAAATACTGCATAACTTGCGAATATTCGCGTTGGTGTGGGCATCTCCATACAACGCAGTGTGTTACAATTTTGACGCCGCGGAAAAATTCGCCGCGAATATTCGCTGACGCGCCGGTGTGGGCATTACTTTATACGTACAACTCTGCAAAGTTGATAAAAGTTGCTTCAACATGTTGGCTTTCCAATGGTTTATCAATTTTCATATTTACATTGCGGGATTTTGGAATTACACATATTGGATGTAAAAAAAAAACAAGGTAATAATTTTCTTTTCGGATTATTCAAACTGAAATTTTATTCATTTATTTTTTATATTTTACTATCGCAATTTTGAAAGTTTGTTAAATTAAAATGAAAATAAAGTTTTAAATATGAGTAACAACCAATAAACTAAAAATATTAACTAATGATTAAATGGGTCTGTTTGATGAATTTGAATAATGCTGCTGGAATTGGCCTTTTTTTTAACCTTTTAGTGTAAGTGATTGGACCCGACTTTATTTTCATAGGAATTGTGGCATTAGACGTAGTTTCCATTTGGCACAACGGTAAATAAATGAAAAAAATCATCATGGGTTTCGAATGGACTGTGATTTTTGGCTTCATTACTCTAATTTTCTCGCGTGGCTTCCTAGCTTTATTGGCTAAAAATGTCTCTTTCGGTATCCGCATAAAAAATCGGAGACCGTGAGCTTTGTTCGACGATTCTGAAAGCTAGTTTTCCCTTCTTGCTTATTCAAAAATAAGAGACATTTGAAAGATGTTAGAGTTTGTAATTAGTTTTTAAAAAAAACTCTAAGATGTGTTCTTTCTTTTATGTTTAGAATTAATAAAAAAAAAGTAAACATTTCGTGAGCGAATAAAACCCCATAGTGACTTTTGGGCTACCCAGTACTACTAAAACTTTGTCTACAAATTCGTCTGCCTGTACTACGAGTTAGTCAGTTAGGCTAAGGATTCTGTTTGTGTTAGGTGTTGTTAATCTATAACCCTACTCCAGTCGCCTCCCACTCGAGATCCAGAGTCATTATGCTCAGATCCATTATGTGCGAGAATCGGCCAACGTCATCAGCATATTTCAATTGTTGTAGGTGAAACTTCAGGGTCCATTGAAAACCGCGGCGCTGTAGCCGCTTCATACACCACGAATCACTAAAATAAATAAGATCGATGAGAGGATGCTACCGTGACTTCAAATTCGCTTCCTTGCTTGACAACTTTACATATAAGGAGTTAATGTAATCGGCGCAAGAAAAATCCGACAGAAACTCGTGCAGCCTTTTTTTGGATATAGCAACTCGGCTGTAAGGTCTGGTGCTGCTTGATCAAAGTTGGACAGGAACACCGTCAAGCCCAGAGGACTTATCGAGCTTTAGTCTAATAATTGCATTGACCATTGACTCTGGTCTCAGGGTCGTAGGTAGAAAAAGATTTCGGTGGGGGGGGGGATGTTTGGTAGGTGTGGATTTCGAGAAAACCCGAGTAATATTGCCTGAGAAATTCAGGAATAGGTTTACATAAAAATCTAGCGTAGCAGAAAAATATTCTATTTGCGAAAGTTCCATAAAAAGATAAATGTAAGTAGCCAGACTCACTTTTCTCTGATGGAAAATTGTATTGTGTTTTAAAAAAGGAGCCTGACCACTCGTATGCGCTCAATAGATTTCTTTCCTAGTAAAACAAGACCTCATCCTGAATTCTCTTCATTTCAGGTATCAGAAGCTCAAATTGTTTGCATATTAAGCATAGCTCGTAATACGGGGCACATTAGGGTTTCTCATACTTAATGTGTGTGAACAGCATTGAAAACAAGTCAAGTGGCATTTAAACTTACGATTCGGGTAAAAAAGCTAAGTGATAAGGGAAAAGTTAAGACCATACCTAAAAACCGTGTGGTGTGCGACTTGGCAACGTACATCAAGTCACGGTGTCGGACCCGAGTAAATTTTAGAGTTTCAACCCAAAACCCTTAAGACCACATCTAATTGGACGATTGTCGCAACTATCATGAGCAGTGTTGCCAACTGGAAATTTAGAAAACGGCTAAATTGAGCCGGAAAACCGGCTATATTTTTTTTAAAAACGGCTAAAAATCCGGCTAAATCAATTTCAGTCAGAAAAACGGCCAAAAAACCGGCTAAATCATACAAAACAATCACATTGCGAAAAAATATAGTGAAAAACTGATTTTAATAAATTTAATTCTTTTCTGGAGGCAGATTTTTTAGTTTTATTACAAATATGCTTCAATCGCTGCCATTACAGTCAAAATTTACTTTGTTCGGAGTTGGATAGCTCAACTAGTCAAAATTGTTGTATACAGGTACAATTTCTCGGTCAAATTATTATTATTATTATTTATTATATCGAAAATTATGAACTTGGACGGGAAATGGTATAGATTTTAAATACGTAGGTTCTATGAATCATCTGACGTTGTGCAAGTTCAGTCTTGACTCGATAATTCGGATCAATTATTGCAATGGGTAATCCGGACGATCGGAACATCCGGATTAGCGGATTTCTGAGGAAAAACAGTCCAAATAAATAAAAAAGAGGAGCAAAAGGCGATAAATGTATTATGTATTTCTTTGAAATTAGTCAGCATGGTGTAATTTGCCAAACTGTCCCGTAATAAGGTACGAGACCAATCTACCATTTCACCCTGAAAATCTCAAATATCCGGATTACAGAGTCAGAATTGCTGCCGAAATCCGGACTATAGAATACATAGTGGAAATATTTAGTGGTCCGGATTAGCGTGAGTCAAGCCTAGTTTGCCCAGTAAACTACAAAAAGTGTTTATATATTTTAGGGGTAACTTACACCCTTCTTCAGCACTTAGGTTTTGTGCACGCTCCAAGACTTGCTCAGCAAATAATTTTATTTAAGAAAGTGTCTTCAATTTTGCAATTTATTCAGCATATTGGTGGTTTGTAAATTACATGCTTAGACTAGGTACTAATCATCATTTTACGTAAAACTCATTATCCTAAATTTGTTGAAAAAAGGCAAGTCTCCACGGCACATTTTTCCCAGGAGACATAAATGCAAGTTTTCCCCTTGGTGGACATAGTAGGTACTTACCCTAACACACGACAATAAGTGTATGTAGAAAAAATTTCACGCCGATTAATTATTTTGGTTGTGAATATCGAAAAATTTATTCTAGTTTCAAAATAAAAAAACGAGACCCAGGCTAGTTCTCTTAGACAACTTCAATGGCGGGCAGCGGGGGACATGGTCCCTTAGTAAAATTCCACTTGTTTTTTCATTTTTTCTTGTTTCGATAAAGACACATTAATAAAAGGTTTGGTGAAATTAGTGTAGCGAAAAATGTTTCTCAAAAGAACCAACATGCGGGGGAGGGTTTCTACGGCAGCCCCTTGATCCCATGGAACCTTTCCATTAATATTTACGTTTGTGTTCTCCCATCAATAGAAATCAATGTGTATGAAGTTTGGTTGAAATTGGGAACAAATAAAAAAGTTTTTCTTTGAAGAACTTAATTGGGGGGGGGGGGGGGGTGTTGGGTTTGTATGGCAGCCCTATGACCCCATGGTTCGATGTCATTTATTTTTGCATTTGTTTTGTGACATCAATAGAAATACATTTTCACGAGGTTTGGTGTAAATTGGTGTTCAAATAAAAAAGTTTTTCTTAGCAAAACCAAATTTGAGGGTTTGGGTTTGTATGGCAGCCCCTTTACCCCATTATTGGATTCCACTTATTTTTACGTATGTTTTAGGGGATCATTAGAAATATATTTTCATGAAGTTTGGTTCACATTGGTGCCCAAAAAAAAGTTTTTCTTAGAAGAACCTAATTTGGGGTGTTAGCTTTGTATGGCAGCCCCATAACCCCATCTTTTGTTTCCATCCATTTTCACATATTTTTTGTGACATTCATAGGGATCCTTTTATGCGAAGTTTTGTTAAGATTGGTTCATAAATAAAAAAGTTGTTCATATAAAAATAAAAAAATTTAGCCGAAAAAACGGCTAAAAATCCGGCCGGCTGGAATTAGAAATTTCTTCCGGGTAAACAGCACGATTACCGGCTAAATTTGGTTGGAAAACGGCTAAATTGGCAACACTGATCATGAGTGACAAGTCAATAAAGAACATTTCAATTTCCCAAATGGTGCTCGTTGCAGTGTTTATTATTTTTCGTAATTTTCTAGACGGTTCGAGAATACCTAACTACATATTTGCAAAAGCAACAGTACCACTGACTATTTCGATATACGGAATGAATTTGGAATTACACCTGTCTTTTTTCAAAAATCAAACTTGTTCATCAAAGAGTTCGATTCAGGAAGGTTTTTCTGAATATTCCTAATTGAAAGTGAAAATCTGAATAATTTATATTCAAGGAAAAGCATTTTGCAAATGCGAGTTGCTGTCATTTTTAAGCAATTTACATAATTAAATCAATTGATTTGAATAATTTTCCCTTTTTCTCACTGTGCTCATATCTTGAAACTGTGTAAACTTTCGCCTGAAAACATGGACAAACAATTTATTTCAACTTCAAGTCCTAGTCATTGATAAATGATGAATTGTGAATTACAAAGTTTTAACGCACTTGTTTCTAAATCATTCGCCCTTTAACAGTTACCATAGTCCTATATGAGCATAGAAACCCACATTACGAGTCGGTGCAAGCTATCCGGTATCAATATTTCATTTTACTTATTTCTTCGATTCCCATAAGCCGTAACAATCAATGCAATCACTTGGTTCATTCAATTGACTCCAAACGATGGACGTCATCGAACTGATGTTCAAATTTATTATTTTTGTGCTGTGTAGCAAGCACACTTCCTCAAATAATGATCTATCGTCCGACTTGCAGCCTGATGGCTGTTTCTTGTACTGTTGGTTGGTCACTATATAGTTTTAGACCTGGTGTCAGGCCATCCATATTGTACTGCAATTTATATGGACAAATATTGTAAGGCTTAAAGGTCATCTGTTATAGGTACTCGGGAATCAAGTGTAATATGAGCAGAAAAAAGATGTTTGCCCAGTGGGAAAGTTATGCAATAAAGTTTACACAGCATAACAGCTTTTTGAAAAAAAATAACAAAGGAAGTCATCCTGACCAAGTGAAGTGAGAAAATCTAATTTTTATAGATATCTATACATACTAGTTAACTCCTAGTGCTAATTTAGTTGAATTGTTACAAACATACGATTTTCGAACATTCCTTATCTCCACTTTGAATTTTTGATTAAAATTAACAAATATCGTGTTAGATTGCAAGATGAAGTGTTCTCATTATTGTTTGCTCTTCATATATGAACTATACGTACATAAGTGAACAAATTGTCTATTTATAATACGATCTTATATGGCTGTGGATGGAGAATAGTATGTAATGTACATGACAAGGCATAGTCGTCGTTCGCGTAAGTGTTCCGAGCCAATAAGTAGTTTATGATCATTTCGCCAGAGGCTGCAAAAATTCCATTGAGTCAAAATTGTCTGTAGTTTTTACATTAGTTCCTAACCCGATTTCAGTTCCACATCTTCTTCATATGCATATGTGGCAGAAGGCAGACTATCATTATTATTATTTTACTTGACTACTTATAATGTCCGTTTGTCCGTTCTTTGGCTTCAATGTGATGCGAGAGGGCTCAAAGACATGGCACATCTAGATTAACGAAGACAGTGGTCAGAGTTCAAATACCGTCAATTGAGCCAATCAACTCGGAAGAATTGAGGCATGCGAGATGCGAGTTGTTCGGTATAATACTCGTAAGTGTATGTAAAGTTTATTATATGTGGCCGATTCTAATATGGTGAATATTGTTAAGTGTTTTGAATCAGACAGCGACAGCCCAAGCCTAAGGAAAGAACAAATAGCGCAACGAAGCTTAGATGTGATCTGAACACCTAATGTATTCTATTCTGGATGATGTATTACTATTGGCTTTGGTTGTAGGAATTGAGTACACACAGAGTTCTCTTTAATTTCTTTGCCTCGTTACAAGTAGCAATCATTACGTATGTGGTGATTATTCTACTATGGGACTTTTTATTTGCTTAGTTCGTTCGTATGTCATTTGCAGGTTATAAGATAAATTATCATTGGACTCAACTTTAATTTTCAAATCATCTATCATTCGTTACACCAGTGGCGGAACAACTTCTCCCGCCAATTTCTTCAGTGGGAGAAAAAAAAAGCAGAGTGAAATCAATCGAAAACACTCTTGAAGGTCGATCCACACTTTTCAGCAGGGCCGGATTTGCAGTCTATGGCGTCCCTGGGCCGTAGTCGAATTGCCTCCCTCCGGCACTAGTTATGGCAGTCGCATTCACATGGATGGCTAATTGGGGGTGTATGTGATGTGAAAATCGCTTGATGGATTTTATGTGAAAAATGCGATTCTGTGCTAATCTACCGAAAGTTTGTTTTTTTTATTAATTATTTTTATGCGATTTTAAGCAGCAGAGTTTGAGTGAAATTCACTTCTCATTAAAATGTTTTTCTTTCGACTGAACTACCAAACCAGGTTCATGTTGAATTAACCTTCCGGCGGGCGCAATACTAATCCTAACACGATCGGGCGCAATGCATCTGTCAGATTAAGTGCAGAAAAAAGGATGAAACTAAGTTTCTGTATATTTTAGACTCTTATTCATTGTCGCATTGTCTTTTTGAAACAGTTCTACGAAATTTTAGAAACAAAAACTGCCTCACAAAGTTTGATACCCTTCACATTTTCAATTTTCTAAAAATATTCCGCTTTCAATCGCTTCTATATGTAAAAAAAACTCCAAAAACTCGACCGCTTAAAAAATGTGAGCTTATTTTACTAAAAACACACTATTGAACGATTTGGTGAACCTAAAAGTCAACACAACGTTATTACGCAATGTGAAGAGTATAACAAGTGGAAATTTTCATAGAAAAGGAGAAAATAACGCAATCGGGAGCAATACATCTGAGAGATTATTTCGTCCCCTCCCTCCCCTCAGACATATGGTAGATAGAAACTGAAAACTGCTTTGGGTAGTTGATCGATAAAGATTAAGCTACTGTGAGTTTCAGATCTTTCCCTTTTCATATCGCTGATTGGCGCAATAAAAACTGGTCACTTAATCTGTCAGATGCATTGCGCCCGCCCGAAGGTTAAGTATATGTCATTGAAGGTGAAATTCGATGATTCCATCCAGTGAATAGACCAAAGGAATATATGAAAAAGATATGAGTCTGAGCATTGGATGCGGAAGATAGCAGCACACAAAACCAGTCCGGCTTTTCATAAAATATAGAAAGGAGAGGCGACTCATGCTACAATTTTCGTGTAGGCCGTGGATACTGACCGGTAGAGACCTTTTGTTTTTTCTACTTTTGTTTCGCACTGACACTGCGTTTTAACTTTTGTATTACATATAGATAGGGATAGTGATCCTGCAGCCACAATTTAAAAGTGGGCTCATGCCTAGGGCGGTTGATTTTATGGGCGTCATTTTAACAGAAACGCCTCGTAGGTTTTAATTAAAAATTTGGTGCTGCTCAGATATTATTCCGATTTCAGACGTGTTATCATAGTTTGATCATTTTTCACCCAGCCATATTTGCCAAATTTTCGCTACTACCGGCCCTCCCCCTAGCGGCAAACACCGTGACTCGGTGTTTGCAGTATGGAGCGCAACGTCCTCAGCTTAGCGCAACTTTTATACGATTCTCGACTATGTAGCCATGGAGCAAAGTAAATGGCGGGAAAATAAATTTGAGAATATAATGACGAATTGTATTGTTACAATAAAAATAGTACACCTTCATATTTTTTTTATGATTGATGATTTCCCACCACTTTAGTCGCTCAATTGCGTGTGCTTTCTGGTGAAGGATAATAAAAGCCAACGTCGCTCTTCAACTCGAGACCACTCATTTGTTAGTGAATGTACTCAATAGCTATGTGTATAGCTTAAACTTGTAGAAAGCGGAACATTTAGAAAAACCTACTAGCACTATTCTACAAAATCGAAGAAAATGTATGAATTTGACAGAATGAAGAATCCAAAAAATTGATTCGGACGCTTCGTGTGTGGGCGGCCTAAGTTTTACTTGCTATTGATACACAATTGAAAAAAGGGACACGTTATTAATTCAACTCTATTCCTTGTTTTAGCTTTAAAATGAATTTAAATTTTTCGATTTTAAGAAGGTTTGAACTTAATATTAAATTCAATCTTGGCAAGACTACATTGAAACCAAATGTGGCCTCTGCAACACAGCCCTTATGACCGTGTATATACCGCAGGCTAGATAAAATATTTTAGTCTTCAACGACATATGCAGGTCGTACTAACTATTTTGAACTAAGTTTAGTACCACTATCAAACTATTTTGTTCGTGTTTGACATATGGTACTTGGCAAGGGAAAGAGTGGGTTGGATTACAAACCGCGGCTACAGTTAGGTACAGCAGCGCAGCCATGCCAGGAGCAATTTTTTTTTTGTACAAATTTGGGGATCCGGATTGTCTTATGAACTTTAGTACCTACCGTTACACCAACTCTAAGTTGTTCGGCAGGTACTAGAGAACCCTAATCCGACGATTATGGAACATACTAGCACCAAAATAAATATAATTGAAATGAGCAGAACGGATAGCAATGAACTAGAGTTTTTTGTTCTGGCAAAGTAGAAACCTTTTTTTCTCTAGAACAATATAATGCTCATACAAATATAATTTAAGACGGAAGATAGATTACTCATTGGTGCGCAATATAAAAATGGAAAGGTGATGCGAGGAGGTGAGGAGGATAAAAAAGACCTCCAAAGATATTAGGAGAATATTAAATTTGTTTATCTAAAAGATCTGGTGAAAGAGGAACAATAAATTCAGCATTTGTTTTGACTTCCAAAAGTGTATTTCTCTCCTTGTTTACCAAAAATATCTACGTCGGAGTGCCGTTTTTCGCAGTCGTGCTGCTTTCATGGTTCGAGAAATCTGTCATATGGCTTTTGGGCCCCTATATCTCGTGGGCCCCCCAACCACGCGGGCCTTTATGCGCCGCCCCTTACACTATTGCGGAGTTGTTCCATTCCATCCTTGTAAATTTTTAAAGGCGGAGAAATTGAATAAAAAACAAAAGAAATTCCAACCGATATTTGCAATTCAGCTCTTCCAAGAAGTAAAAAGAATCAAATTTCGAAATCCTGAGAAATAATTCAATTTTATTCTTTTTTCCTATGCTTATCTTATCATTCGCGTCAATTATTGTCTTTGGAGTGATTCTGACCATCTCAAATTGGACGAGTATTTTTTTAAATGTGTTCTGATAGTACAAAAAGGACAAGGACAACGAGAGTATAAAAACGACATTAATTCTCGATTGTAAGTTCTATACAAAAACTCCTTGGTTCAATATTTTTTTCGACCACAGCCCTGTTCCAGATAACCACAGTACACTTCCTATAGATCATAGGTTTTTAACGTTTTTTAAATGGGCGACCACTAGATAACATTTTTTAATTGCCGGGGACCATAAAATTAAAAATCTTCGGAAAGTAATTCGTTTTCCGCCTGAAGTGGCCACAATATGGTCAATTTATTTACTGGATAATCGGTTATGCTCTTTTTCGCATTTATGGTATAGTGTCTAAAATTATTTCGGGTGACCGCAATCGCCTTGTGATGGAAGAATACTCATTTATTATTCACTAAATCTTAAAAGTTTGTGTTGAGAGTTTGCAAAAATCACGTTTATTTTTGCGGACGGCGTTGGTTTTAGCCTCTATTTTGATTCATTAATTAGGTATCACACATAATTTGATGAAGACCGTTTGAAAAACCAACGTGGCAAGCAGAGACGTTAATCCCCAGGAAAAAAATCCCGAACCAACAATTTTACTTTATTAAGAATAACTCCCTCTATTTTGATTTGTTTGGATAAAATACCCGTAATATCCTTTCTGGCTAAAATTGTTTTAAACCAGATAAAGGATGAAGTTGATCACACTTTGAATAATGGCTGGCTTTCGTGAGTGTTTTTCATATAGCGACCATATAAACACTTTCTGAATTATTATTGAGGAACCCGCCGAGTGGAGATCCGTATGGGTGGTTTCACATTGTAGAAATTCGACTTACTTCTACAGGAAAATATTTTATATCAAATTTTAAAGCCTGTATGAAGCCTTACGAAATTTTCCGAAGTTTCTATAATTAAAGACTATCTCATTCTTGGGTCACAAGATTTTTACGTTTGTCAATTTGTTAATTATACGAGTATATTCACGGTTGAGTCTAACTTCGTCCAGATGACACAATTTCTCGGCAAGCTTAGATACCTACTATCTAATTTCCACAGCATGCTAGAAATGAATAAATTTTAAGCAATTTGGAAAGTTAAGTTTCAAATCCTATTGAAATAATTTCGGGAGGTGATATGAGGTCGTATTCTCGCATGCATCATATAGTGGTATCCTGGCGAAATAGTAGTATGGTTGAGGATTTGTCTGAAAACTAAACTCCGCAAGTATGTGTACAGCATTGGGCCTTCGGAAGTCTGGTCACCTTATCTAGTAAAGCCTCGAAACATATCTAGGAACGGCTGAAATCGCAACACTGCCTCATAGGGCTGTCATACAAACCAGTCCCTGTGAATTAAGTACTTCTAAGAAAAACTTTTTTCTTTTTAAACCAATCTTTACCAAACTTCACCCAAGTGTGTTCCTGGAAAAGCCGCAGAACATATCCAGGAACAAATGGAATCGGAACACATCATAGGGCTGCGGTAAAAATTACTAACATAAAAGAACTTAGGTTTCATTCAAATGTGACGAAATTAGCTTAGGGTTTCGTTTTAATTTGATTTTGCTTACTTACAAAGCACTTTTTCCTACAATATTTCTCCTACTTTCTTTAAAATTTCAAAACAACAATTCGTCGCCGAATTTGGAATTCAAAAATAGTCGCGAAAGGATGTAATGTTACGATTATCAAAAATCCTAAATGAGTCGAATATATAGTGTAGTTATTACGTATGTGATTTGAGATTGCAAAATGTGGTTGAGATTTTTTTATTTGTTTCTTATATTTGTGGGAGTTCTGATCTCGAATCCTGAGCTTCCAACCAAAATTTCGTTACAGAACAGAGCCAAAACCGCAAAAATTCCAGCATTGTACATTTCTGAGAAAACCTGCCTAACGCGACATTAATCTTCAAAATGCGTTAAGCGGTATAGCTAGAATTTATATTAAATATTTTTACGTTTTTTTGCGATTTTGACCCTGTTTTGCTACGAAATTTTAGTCGAAATCGGACTCAGCTCTTCACAAAAAAAAATAAATAAAAATTTCTCCAACGCATTTTGAAATCTTATGTAGGTACCAGGTGTATTCGATTATTATCCCACTAATAGTTTGTTTTTATTCAAACAAATTTATGTTTTATGTTTTCACTTATCGGGAGTAAAAAATACCATATGAACCCTGCATTTAGAAATCGTGTCTCGTGTGTTCGGAGTATGTTACCATAAAATTTTATACATTTAATTCCAATTTCTGGGCCAAGAATTCACTTTTAATTTAACCACTGTATTCACATGTGAGCCCCAATCGGAAGTAGTATAAATTTGTTCCGCCTCTTTGATTCCCATATGTCAAATTCACAGGTTTTCACTTAATTTTGCAAAGTTTTGTATCAAAATTAATGAATTACAGTCTAATTTTGGTTTCAATATGTTAGAAAATTACACTAAGAACGTTATTTTGCAAAGCGTTTTGCTAGATTTTACGGTCAAACACTTTGACTAACGTTTTCACTTTATCCCGGCTTTCAAAACAGCAATTTTCACACATAATTTTCAATTTTAAAATTGTACTTTCTTCAACTGTCAAATGCAACATGGCGTGAATCATATGTTCACTTCTTTCTCCTGCTCTCAGATAAAAAGTGTGCAGGGTTGTGAGAAAAATTTTCGCTTATTATTTGTGTGCAGTTCGTAGATAAAAAGTTTTCAATTGCGTGGTAATAATGAGGATAACAGTTTAGTGAAGTGTTGATTTGCAATTATTTATTCTTTTTGAGTGTAGTGAGCGACGACGAAGATAAGAAATAACTAACAAAAATATGTTGTTGATTGAATTACAGTATTTTCGATTATTGAAACAGTTATGGTCAATCCTGATTTTAATTTTGATTGGAAAGTGGAAGCAGCTTTCTCATTTTTGTGTACGGATATGGAGATGATGCAAATGTATTGCTGACTTCAGTAGAGTTCATACTGGCGAGGTTCCGTGCGGCCTCTATGTATTATAATCTCTTTGGTTATGACCCAGCTCTGATCAGCGGAGAGATATTGAGCGTATAGTGTCTCTCGGAACTAGGTTACTTAAAATTTGTAAAATAAAAATTGCATTTATGTGTGAATTTGTAAAAAAAATTGTATTTATAGTAAAGTGATTTTAGCTGAAAAAATGATGAAACCCAAACATCAAAAAAAAGAGCTGACTTTTGATGCCAAATTGTTCTATGGCCTGACCGCATTACCCAGTAAAAAGTTAGACGTTTTTGCGCGTCACATTTGGAGGGAGGGGGTGGCAAAGGGGTGAAATTATGATTTTTCGCCAATATCTTGTTAACTGTAATATTTACAGCAAAATGTTCTGAGGACGATTTAAACTACACAACCCTCCACCAAATATTACTTCGATCTGATTCAATCAAAGGGTACCTTCCATACAAAATGACTGGAAAATTGCCTACGAGCAAAACTTTAATTTTGGTTGACTTGTTCCCTTATTTCTTAATAAACTAGTGGCATTGAATTTGAATAATTTGTATGGGAGGTACCCTTTGTTTTAATCCGATCGAAGTAATATTTGGTGGAGGGTCTAATGGGACTTAGCCTTAACGTTTACCAAAATTTTTCCCGCCTGCTGTGATTCGGCGAAAAGTTACAGGCATGATTTTTTTTTTAAATGTTAATAGCGATCATAGGGGAATGCTTTGTCGGGGCAGCCTGAGTCTCCATGTGGGACAGCTATATATTGTTAGGAATAGTTATCCCAATTACCATGGCTCCAGTTTAATTACTTCAGGAGCTAGAGCGCCGAATGTAACTATCAAAAAATCTAAATTACACCAACTGTTTTAAGGTCTAGTATTTAATCTGCCAAGAGAAGGTATATGATATAATATATCATTAGAAAGGAAATTTTGTGTAGTTTAAATCGTCCTCAGAACATTTTGCTGTAAATATTACAGTTAACAAAATATTGGCGAAAAAGCATAATTTCACCCCTTAATCTCAGAAAAATCCTTAAAAACCACAATGTAGAGACACCGACCAAAAATCTCAATGAAAATAGTCTTCTGTTTCTAATCTTTAGCCACTTTAAAATTAAAAACAAATCAGGTTAATTTTCAGACAGTTTCAGCTCCTTGAAAATTTAAAATCTTCATATCCAATCGTGTGAGTACAACATCAAAGGGTTCGCGGAAAACCTTGTTGTTATCCCCTGGACCACCTGTCGTTCGCGGACCACCGGTTAAGAATCGTTGCTCTAGATCATGCATTCTCAAAGTGGTCCCTACGGACCCCTTGGGATCCGCGAAGCCGTGCTGGGGGTCCGCGGGTGGTGTGAATAAATTTGGGGGTCCGTGAAGCCGATTAGGGGGTCCGCGAAAGATTTCGATGAAATAAAATATTTATTAACCATTTATATTCAATTTCAAATTAATTTTTACGAGAGAAACTATGTATTTCATTAATAACTCAATTCCACAAACATGTGCAAACAAATTTAAGATGCGAAAATACGAGGGTTCTAAAAAAGTTTCCAGAAAATAAATAAAAACGATTTTTTTGTACAAAAATGGTTTTATTGTTTTTAAAAATATTCGCCATTAGCATTTATACACTTTTGCATGCACCTCCAAAACATGGCTTCTGAAAGCTTCAAAGGCTGCTTCGGACGAAGAAAACCTTGTACCTTGTAATTTATTTTTAATAAATGGGAACAAAAAAAATCATTCGGTGTGAAGTCAGGGCTGTAAAGCGGATGACTTCGGGCAAGCAAGGGGCAAGCAAGTCGTCGTGTACCACTCGGAATTGACCGTCTTACGTTCATCAAGTGGAACAATGGCCACAGGACCCATTCGGCCGAAGAAACACAGTGCTTCGTGCGAGTTAATACTTTAATGAAAACACTTTTTTCATCTTCTGCTTCGCTCTATATTTTCAAGACTAATCTTACAATTTCTAAACCTATATTTATATTCAAATTCCTTATCACTATACATTCTTCCTAATTACTATTTACGAGTACTATCAATATCTTACATACTATTTGCATATATCGATTACATACATTGGTCATTATCTCCTATCAGTTATTATTTTGTACTCGTAAAGATAATTAGGCTTCTTAACCTAATCTTATCTTAGTAAAAATGAGTGACTCATGTCATGTCATCAAACGTGTTTGCTTCGTTTGATAACGTTCCTTAACTCACCCCTTTGTTAAAATGAAATGTCCTCATTTCAAAACATCTAAGCTTGGAGTCGGCGCATTTCAGTTTCATATGCTTGCTCAAAAATTCTAAGTCGTTTAATATTCTTTTGTAGTTGTAGGAATGTACATATTTTTACACATGAATATATAATTAAAGTTAATGTTATGAATGCTAAAATAAAATATAAACTGAACTTCCAAGGATGGTCTTCGATTGGTATTAGAAACTTATACATTGTTTGTATGTTAGAAAATTTATAATTAGATTCAGATGTCAAAATGCTTAATATTTTTACTTGATCCTTTTGATGAGCATATATTACATTTTTTATTTGTTGGTCATGGTTTATAAATGTCTTATTATCTATGGTTGTACTGTAGTTGAATTGAATAAGATGTGGACCATTTATTTTTTTACCATTCCATATATGTTCATTATCTACTATAATGTTACCATGGTCTAGTACTTGTATGGGAATATTATTTTCTTGAATAACATTGCAATGAGCTTTTTGTTTTAATAACAATTGAATAGTGCATTCATCATTTGGTTCTTGTTTACAAATATTGGTTCCTATATAATTTTTACAATTCGATAAGTTAGTAAATTCCTTATTACATTTAGCAATTTTTTGTTTAAGTTCATATTTTCCGTGTTTGAATGCTAGAGGGATTAAATTATACATTTGGCATTTATTTGTTATTATTGGGTATTTGTAAATAGTAACAATTGCACTATTGAATATGCAAACATGGATATCAGAGTATTCTAATATATTTATTATCGGTAAATCGTATAATTGATTGTTAATTACTTCATTAATGTCTTTAAGATTCAGTGTTCCAGAAAAGAAGTTTCCCATTTTCGCAAAATTAATTGTATTTGTGATAGCCTCTAGTTCTTCATACACTTCTCTAATTATCAAACTTTCGGTAATAGATTCTGGGTCTAGTGTTTCTAAAATTTTCTCAAACTGTGAATTTATTTTCTGTTGTTGGTTATTGTTATCAATGAGTTGATTGAGTCCTGTCTTTATTTCAATTAGGTCATCGTGATCTGGTGTTCCTGTTATAAATTTTAAAACTGAACCTAAAAAGTTAAGGGCACGTTTTGCACGATGTTCAGGAGAAATTAATTGGGTTTTGAGTCTTTCTATTTTATTAATAAGTATGCTTTCCTCTTGGGTTTGTTGTGAACTGTATTGGTTTTTCATTATTTTTTCGTATGGTGCTAATATGACAGAAAGGTTAGCTACATGGTAAAGGTAGGCTGTACTGTTGTAAATAAACACGTTATCCGTTTCAGTTAGCACATACTTTTTGTTCACTAAACTCGTAATTGTATCGGAAAGTCCTACAGAAAATATGGAAAAGATTACGAATATTATTCCGATGGATTGCATGGTGTGCTATCCTTTCGTATGCTATCTTTATGTATGATTCTCCCTCTCACTGTGAGAATCGTGTCCCCACGGTCTTCTTTCACCTTGTGTTTGTTGTATTTTGTTGCAAGCTTGTTGCGCCGATCTGTCCTGCTGTATATTATATCACCTGGTTTATAACTTATTACTTTTCTATTTTTGTTATGATATTGAAGAAGCTTACCCTGTTTTTGCCCGAGTGTTTCTTTGATGTCAGGATATTTTTCACGATTGAAAAATACTTCTTCAGGCTTGTACCCTGTAGAGGAGTGGATAGTCCGATTATATTGCCGAACAGCGTTAAATATTTCCTCACCAGGTGCGGATTTATTTTGAGCGGCTAAACTTTGGCAAAGTTCGATTAAAGTGCTATGCAACCGTTCTACTTGAGCGTTGGACGTTGAGTGATGAATTGGCGTTACCGAATGCGTTATCTGTAGTCGGTTGTATACTGACTTGACAATGCTTCCGTTAAATACACTTTCGTTATCTGTCATGAGATATTTGGCGTTCGGATATATTTGAGCAAGCACCTCTTCTATATATTCATGACAGTCTATCTTTGTGTCAAGTTTACGCAAAAAACAATATTTAGAGTATCTATCTATTGAACTGAGATACTGCTTGTTATTAATATGAAATATGTCCATTTGTATGTATTCTCCTACTTGGTTTGGTATTGGAGTTTTTCCTATAGGTTGCTTATTAGGTTGACGTTCATACTTGTGTTGTAAACATATTTCACAACTTACAGCTTCTTTCTTACACATCTCTTTAATGTTAGGCCAGAAAGTAGTAAGTAATATTTCTTGTGCGTTATTTTTGTAATTTCTATGTGCACGGTTATGTGTTTGTGTGACTATTTCTTTTTGCTCGTTTATGGATGTAACATCAATTAGTTGATTTTGAGCTAGTACAAACTTATAGTTTGGGAAAGTGCTGGTGATTTCATTCTTCAAATGGAAAAAAATTTCATCATCTATTTTAAATGCGTTTGTAACATTCAAACTAATGACATCCTTTAATTTGGCTAACAAATCTGGTATATCTATAAAAAATATTGTATGTCTAGATCGACCAGAAAATATTGTTTCGGACAGAACCTGATTTTTTTCCTTATCTTGTTGTAGAATTATTTGATTTTTAAAGGAGTTAAGTGGCTGTTTAACTTTTTTAATAATTTTATTTGGCGAACTTCTTTGTGAATGATCTGAACAATATGTAGTGCTATTGATTTGCTGACGTGAAAGTGCATCGGCTACGACATTTTGCTGTCCAGGTTTATAGACTAATTTGGCACCATATTCTTCAATTAAATTTTTCCAGCGTTTTAATTTTGCATTAGGGTTTTTCTCAGAAATGGAAAAAATTAATGATTGGTGGTCCGTATAAATTGTTAGATCTGCTACACCGTACAAATAGTTTCTTAGCTTTTGTAGAGACCATACAATTGCAAGTAACTCTTTTTCATTTGTACTATAATTTTGTTCGGTTTCATTTAATGTTCTTGAAATAAATGCAATTGGTTGACGATTTTGAGCCAAAACCGCTCCAATTGCGAAATTACTAGCGTCTGTTGTCAAATTAAAGGGTTTAGAGAAGTCTGGTTGGAAAAGTTCAACCTGTTCTTGTAATGAATTTTTAATTGTTTCTAAAGCTTCCAATGCTGCTGTGTCCAAATGTACAATTGTCTTGGCACTTTGATTTTTTGATACCATTCCTAATTCTCCCCTTAAATGAATAGTTAATGGCTTCGTAATCTTAGCAAAATTCTTTATGAATTTTCTATAATAACTTGCTAGTCCTAGGAAAGATCTCAATTCTTTTAATGTTTTAGGTTGTGGATAATTTTTTATAGTTTCAACTTTTTTAGGGTCAACTGTTATCCTGTTGTGTTTTACAATATGCCCTAAGTATTCAACTGAATCCTGGAAAAAATGTGATTTTTCGTCAGAAATTTTCATGTTTGCATTGTGTAATGCGTTAATTATTGTCCGGATATGTTCCATGTGTTCTTCGGGTGTCGAAGAATATATTAACACGTCGTCAATATAAACATAAGCGAATTTGCCAATGTAGGGTCTAAGAATATCGTCGATGCATCGTTGAAATATGGATGGGGCATTCTTTAGTCCGAATGGCATCCTAATAAATTCATACTTCGCACCATTGACAGAAAATGCTGTCTTCTCACGATCAGATTGTTTAATTAATATCTGATGGAAACCTGATTCCAAATCAATTGTGGAAAAAATCTTTGCCTTACCTAAGTTTTGTATAGTCATATTTACATCTGGAATAGGATACCTGTCAGTAATCGTATGAGCGTTAATTTTTTGAAAGTCAACAACCATCCGTTTTTTGGGTCTGCCTTGGTCATCGGTGCCCTTTTTTGGAACAGTCCATATAGGTGAATTATATGGGCTTTTGCTTGGTTGAATTATACCGTCATTTAATAGTTTCTCAATCTCTTTCCTGACAAAGTCGTGATCCGAAATGGGATATGGATATTGTTTTGTCCATATTGGATCCTCTGATTCAGTCCTAATTGATGCTTCTATAGTGGTTGTAAAAGGCAATGTTTCACTAATATATTTATTTCTTTTCATAAGTTCATCAACCTGATCTTTGAAATTCTCATTATTAATGGTATAATTAATCTTTGGTTCTAAAACAATCTTTTTTCGATATTTTAAGCTATAATCAAATAAATTTATCTCTGCTTTCATTTGGCGTAGTCCTTGTTCTCCAAGAATCATGTCAAAATCGCTAAGTTCATTAATTTCGAAAAAAGTTAGGTGATGACCATACATTGTAATAATTTTTTTAGTATATATGACTGAGTAGCCATGTAAAGTTTTAGTTCTAAAGGGTTTTATTTTAATTGATTTTCCTATTTTACACGTTGAATTTATATAATTATTAGTAGATCCTGTGTCCACTAATAGGGTAACGGGTGTGCCTGTTATACCGCACTTTGTTTGAATGCAAGGCAACCCGTTCAATCGCCTAAAAAAGTACTGCCTGACTCAAAATGTTCTTCATATTTGACAAAATCTACTGACCCTAAATCTTCTTGTCTAGTCTGATTAATTCTTTGCATATTATTTTGCCATGTAGCAATATTTTGATTAGATACCCTGTCTCTTCTACTTGAATTTTTATAATTATGATTTACAGCACTGTTATAATTTTTATTTGTTTGTACATACCGTCTGGAGTCATCTACATCCATTGGAGCAGCTGCAGGTTGCAGTTGTTGAGGCTGATTGTTGTAATTTCTTGGGTTCGAATTGTGCCCCTGCATCCTTATATTTGCCTTGTACTGATGATTGTATCTGCCGTCTTGATATTGAATTGGTTGAGTATTTCGTCTTTGATTGTAGCTATTGTTGGAACTTGATGATACCGCTTGAATCTCGAACTGTTGGTTTACGTTGTCGTGATAAATTGTAGACGCTATCGCATACGCTGTTTCCAAGTTACATGGATTGTTGCTATATAACGTCCCGCTGGTGTATTTCGAATTTAACCCAAGGATAAATGTCCTGACTGCTTCTTGATTGGCGAAAACTTTCATTGCTTCATTGTTTTGGTCAGCAGACATCTCAATTTTTGATAATACCAAATTGAGTGCCTTTGATAACTCGCTATGGAACTCTGCGAGTGTTTTTTTACCTTGCACAATTGCCTTCATTTCGTCCATTAAAACGTATAAAGGACGTTGATCACCAAAAGTATAATCTAGTCGGTTGATTATTGAATAAAAATTCATTTTCGTGTTGTGGTTCGTGAGAATATCAGCTGCTGGTCCTGTGATTTTGGTTCTGACGATTCCCAGGGCGCTATAGTATCTCGGATGACTACTGAAGTTTTTTATTGCCTCCATGAAAGTCCATACTTGGGATCTCCATGATCTGTATTGAGTTTTATCACCATCAAACTTTGGCAAGGATTTGAATAGTTCCAAATCAATTTCTTTTGCATCTTCAATGTTCAATGCAATATCTTCTAATTCGACAATCGTTGTTGTTTGGGGAAAGTTCCTTTCCATTAATGTTAACCTTTCGGTAAATTCTTGTTGTTGTTGTTGCATGACTCCAAGTAAAGATGAGATTTGTGCGTGGAGCTGGGCCATTTGTTCTTCCATTTCGATAGTTGGTGTTGTACTTCGATTTCTATCAAAAATTTTGTGTTTCTTCGGAATCCGCAGGCTTCGTAATAAATCCAGCTTTCACTTTTTCGAAACTCACTGTCCACTCACTGTGCTGTCCAATATTTCAGGATCTGCAGGATTTCAGTTCAAAGTAATATCCACTGTTTCAGGATCTTTACTTCGATATTTGCTACTTTTTTTCTGCACTTTTTTCAAGCATATAGTGCTGGAAGTCCTACTTCCCGTGGAATTTTTTAAATTTATTTTATCCTTTTTTCATCGGATAAAAATGGCTTAGACCGGTTTGAGCCCCCAGTTAATACTTTAATGAAAACACTTTTTTCATCTTCTGCTTCGCTCTATATTTTCAAGACTAATCTTACAATTTCTAAACCTATATTTATATTCAAATTCCTTATCACTATACATTCTTCCTAATTACTATTTACGAGTACTATCAATATCTTACATACTATTTGCATATATCGATTACATACATTGGTCATTATCTCCTATCAGTTATTATTTTGTACTCGTAAAGATAATTAGGCTTCTTAACCTAATCTTATCTTAGTAAAAATGAGTGACTCATGTCATGTCATCAAACGTGTTTGCTTCGTTTGATAACGTTCCTTAACTTGCGCGAACAGCTTTTGTTGGATTTGGAACCCACACGGTCGACTGCTGTTTAGATCCATGATTCGTCGCCTGTGACGATTTTATTCACGTCATTTGATGCAGCGTCATCATTTTTCTGCACCAATCGACACGATGCAACGGGAACAAACCTTTTTTACGGTCAAGTGTTCATGCAGCATCGAATGTATGGCCAGGGGAGTAATACCCAAGGATGCCTCTATCTCACGGTATGTCACATGACTGTCTTGCGTAATCATTTCACGCACGGCATCCACGTTTTTCGGCACAATGGCTGTTTTTGGTCAACCTTCACGAAACTCTTTTTTGAGTAAACTCGTTAAACCAGTTATAAAATATTTCCGAACGAGATGGTGCTTCATCCCCGAATGCAAAATGAAGCCGAACGAAACACTGTTGTTGTGATAATCCAACTTTAATTTAAAATCGTAGAAAATCATTGCACGAAAATGTTCACGTGTTGATACCATTTTTAGCTAAATTGACTTCTTTAACTAACTCTAACTTACACGAGTATCACTTGTCATCAAAGGGTTCTGAGCAGGTATTTGCTAAAAAAAAGGTTAACTTTTCTGATGGAAATAACATATTTGACGAAAACGTACTATAACATGCCTAATAAAAAACTTTTGAAGTAGCCTACGTATGTTATCAGCAGTAACATCAGAAATCGATAACCGGGAGGACAAAAAACAGGAAATTTCGTTCAAAATATGCCAACGGTAGATTCAAATTTATTGAAATTGTAGAATTTCACTAATCTTTACCTCATTGAACTGTCAAAGCTTTCTTTACTATGATAACCGGCCGGATTCTAAGCAGCATCACACGTTCCATTTTGAAAAGTAGAAAGACACGACAAGACGTTGAATTGAACCGATTTCAGAACCGATCATATATCCGGTGTCCTCCTCCGTTATTGTATCGTTCAATCGGAGTAAATATTCCCGATCATTACAATACAGTGCAAGTGTCTCGCCATTTCTGGGTATTTGAAGTGAACTTTTCACACTTAACAAGAATTAAAGTTAAATTTGCAAATTTGTCTAAACTAAATGAAGACCTTTTGGTTTACTGCGAGCACCTTGAGGAACTTCATTCGGATTTTAAAAGAAGGTTTGAAGATTTTCTTAATTTCAATATTCCTAATTGCGTGTTGAATCTATTTTCTTTTAGTCAAGAAGAGGACATTTTCAAGCTGGAACAATTTATTGAGTTGTCAACGAATGAAGAGTTGAAACCTAAATTCGAGAAAGGAAATCAGGAATGAAGCCTTCAAAAAACATACTTTTAATCGCTTTTCCCTCAACGTATTAAGTTGAACGCGGTTTTAGCGCCGTTATGAGGCATACAGCTAAAAAACCGATTAGACATAAGTGCTCGTGGGAGACTTAAGGCTTTTATTGGCAAACATGGAACCCGACATCAACAAACTCATATCGTCCTACAAAAGCATTATGTTGCAACTTTTTTATACTTTTGGAGTTGATAACTGCATGAATGTATGTATACTACTAATAATATTAGGCACAATAAACAATTTGTTAAAACATCAAAAAACATTTTTTTATTTGTGTTTATTTTTAAATATTTAAACAAATTTAAACATTCAAGGCTTGCAATTCAATTGGGGGTCCCTCAACAGGCTTTCCATGTGTAAAGGGGTCCGCGGTCAAAATAAGTTTGGGAATGACTGTCTAGATCATATTTCGTAATGATTATGTCAACAAATAGTTACAAAACGTTATAAATTCTAAAATTAATAACAAAAACCGTATATGTACCAATTTTCATAATCCCAAAATCAGATCTAATCCTTTCAAAGATATTTTCTGTCAAACCAAAGTGATTAAAGTGATTTACCAGCAGCATATTCGAGCGTGGGCATCTTAGCCATCTCCTTCCCAACTCACTTGAAACATGCATTCGCCACCCGCAGGAACAAACTGTCTGTAAAAATTAGCGAAAACTAATGTGCAAATAGTCTACTTCATGTTCTTGTTCATTTTCGGAATAGTTTTCAAGCGTGTCAGAAAATCGAATAGAAAAACCGGCACGATGTAAGGGAAATCTCTTTTCCTTATGCACATTCAGACTGTCTGGATTTATTTGAAATTACATTTAATCTAATGTACAAGACGGTGTTGATTCTGCTTCTTTGGCTGCAATTTACGTGATGAAGTAAAAAGATAAAATAAATTCTATGCGCGCGGTCTGGACCGAAATTGCACTTAGAGCGTGCAATAGGAGGCCGTATATTTCGGATAATATGTAGTACGGAAGCTGAACAGACACTATAGATGTCTGCCGGTTTGGCAATAAATAGATGTGCTTGTCCTGCGATATGATCGCACAACATGCTCCCTAGACTAGAGTAGACGATCGTGCCAGCTGGCGTAGTCTATTGACGATTATCCGTGAATAATTGGATTTAATAAAGCAATCAGGGAATTTAGAATTTTAGAAGGAAAATAAGTTAAGCGTTTCATTTTGTTCGATTTTTTGATTTTGAATGTTTCGAGCAAATTTAAATACATTACAGAGGTGCGCAATATTAATTTACTCGGCTAGAATTTTTTTTATGAGAATCGGAAATATTCACAATCCGTCATAATGTCAAGAAATCAGAGTTAAAACGCAGAATAATGTCTTCGAGACTTAGTTGTGGGGGTTCCAATTCCACAAAGCTTATGATTTTTTTTCATGCAGATGCAGATGTTAAATTTGATACCCAGGACATGTTATTGATCACAACACCTATACAAATCCGTCAAGATTAAATAAAAATTAAATCTTGCTTATAAGCTTTTCACACTGGCAGTTGGAGTACATAGTGTGCGGCTAATTATGTACTTAATTTATGCTGCCAAATTCCGACGATTTTAAATTCAGTATACTTCAAATGACGTAATCTTACTAGAGTGCAAGCGTATAAGTGTGAAAACCTTAACACGTCGCGAGGTTTATAATCGAGTTCGAGCTGTTGTACCGTTTTTTTTTAATTTTTGAAAGTAAAATAATTACTTTTGCACTTTGATGTTTAGAAAATCCGAATAGATCTCAAAAAAAGAACACTAATCAACAAAATGTCCTATAATGCCTGGACTTAAACATCTCAGCCTATAGCCAACTCTGTAGTGAAGTATATAGGTAAAAATCATTCTATTTTCGTAAGTGTCTCTGTCGAACATTTGCTGTCGTTAGTTTTAGTTTTGATACGACTGAAAACGATGATCGAGTTCACCATGATAAATCATATTCAATGCGGAAGACAGTGAAACAAGAAGTCCTATAGTCAAACACTATACAAATCTTGTAGAGCTCATCCCTATCGTGATGCCTATAGTAATCCTCTATAGTCCAGAGATTGAAAATTCGAGCGATTGTTGATTTTATGCCAACAAATTTTGTTATTTTCTGTTTTCTACAACAAGCCCGCTCGCGCAAACGAACCAAGAATATTTTAATTGAATAGATATGTATGCGCAAAGAAGGGCGAAAATAGATGAAATTTATTTGTTCCGGACTACGTGAAATATTATGGAGCATTTGTTTCGATGTGTGGTATTTTACGGTAATTCAGAAATATTTGTAGATGCACTCAATGGACATAACAAGGATGCAGAAGGGTTTGATGAGGTCGGTTTCGTGAGGTAAGGATTTATTATTTCATAAATTCAGAAAATAATTATCCTAGATCTATCGCACTGTTTATCATATGCTGCATTTATCAACACTGTCCATAATTTGTAATTTGGCATTATTTATGCGATGGATTTCGTACACCCTAAAGATATGAAAAATAAAACAAAACATCAAATTAAATTTTCCCCCCGTAGGGTGGAGGATAAAGGTTGAAAGGCTCCGGCCGATTCCTATATCTTCTTCAGTTGTGGCATAACTGCGGACCCTTAGCTATGCAGGAGCAGCTTCATAGGGTGAACGGCTCCAGCCAATTCCTATGTTTCTCTACGGGGCGTTACTTTCCCGCATTATCCGAGTAACCGCTGCGCCTGAGTGTTGTATTAACAACCTCAGCGTCTCAGGCTACTATACGTAATAGGGTGACAAAAACCGAATAGTCAATCACCGAAGCAGCACCTCCGAGGCCCCTCCATGATGGACCTCTTTCGTTTACGAATACTATCATGGTTAAGCGATGGGCCGACAACTCATCCTTGTAAAAAAATTTCGACGTCAAGAAACCTGGAACGAAAGCCTCGGATTGGACGGATACAACTCAACGACGACCTCGCAAATGAACAACGGATTACTCTTTCGGAACCTGGAATGTACGCTCCCTGAATAGGGCAGGGGCCTTAAGGGCCCTCTTGGATCAGGTTGAAAAATATAAGCTGAGCATAGTTGCACTCCAGGAAACAAAATGGCTTAGTAGCGAGATAGACGACCGAAATTCGTACAGAATTTTCACAAGTGGAAAACCTTCGGGCCACAGGGAGTTTGGAGTGGCGTTCATTGTAAACAATCAACTTAAGCCGCATGTTATCGACTTCAAACCCATAAATGAGCGACTGTGTGCGATTCGCATTAAAACTCGGTTCCTCAATCTCTGGCTCATAAACGCGCATGCCCCCACCGAAGTCAGTGAAGACGCGGCCAAAGACGAGTTCTACCACCGCCTAGAAAATCTCTTCGACTCACTTCAATCAAACGATGTCAAATTGCTGCTGGGGGACTTCAACGCCAAAGTCGGAAACGAAAGTTGGCATAGGGGGATTACTGGAGGTTTCAGCCTCCATGAAGAATGTAACGACAACGGCCATCGACTAATAGACTTCGCGACCAGCAGAAACATGGTCATTAGCTCAACGTGTTTTCCGCATCGTCGTATTCACAGACAGACCTGGAGATCTCCAGATCAACATACCGTCAACCAAATTGACCACGTCCTTATCTGCAAGAGATGGGCATCGAGCATGATGGATGTTCGGTCCTATCGTGGAGCAAATATTGACTCTGACCACTATATGGAGAAGGCGACTTATAGGTGCAGAATTTCTTCGGTGCATCATTCGAGATTCAACCCGGCAAAAATTTTTGCGGTTGACAAATTGTTGGATGATGCCACGGTGGTCACTTATACGACTGCCCTTGAGGGGAAGCTGACGCCCTTGCTAAACAACATCAGCAACAAAGGCGCCCTTGAGATTTGGGATACACTCAAAGACACCATCAAAGGGGTCGCAGAGGAGGTTGTGGGATACAAAGCCCGGCGAGCCCGAAATGATTGGTTTGACGAGGAATGTCAAAATGCGGTAGATGCGAAAAACGAGGCATATCGCCAATGGACCGAACGCGCAACTAGAGCCAAAAAAAACAAATTATGACGAGCTTCGACGATTTTCGAATAGGTTAATTAGACGTAAGAAAGGTAAGCATTTTGACGAGCAGTTGATGCAAATAAACCAAAGACTAGCTAGTAGGAACAGTAGACAAGCGTACAAGCTAATTATTTCAATTAAAAGTGGATACCAATCCAGGACCAGCCTCTGTAAGGATAAGGATGGCAATATAATTAGCGACACCGATAGCGTTGATAAACGCTGGGCCTCACATTTTGAAGAGTTTCTTAATGTTCTACCGAACAACCCCACACAAGAAGCGCTGGAGCTGACGGCTGAAACAGGCCCTCCCGTTCAACCCCCAACAATAGAAGAAGTTGATCTCGTCATGCAATCACTGAAACATAATAAAGCCCCGGGCGCTGACGAGATTCCAGCTGAACTGCTATAAGGCTATACACACACTTATCGTTAAAATATGAAACGACGAAATAATCCCGGAAGATTGGCGCAAAAGTATAATTTGCCCAATCCGCAAAAAAGGGGATAAGTTAAAATGTGAGAACTACAGAGGCATCTCATTAGTTTGTACGACTTATAAGATTTTATCTAAAATTCGAGAAAATAGAATTAATCCGTACGCAGAAGAAATCATTGGCGAGTACCAAGGCGGCTTTAGACCTGGTCGTTCGACGACAGATCAGCTTTTTACAGCGAAGCTGTTACTCCAGAAGTGCTGGGAATATAACATCGACGTATACCAAATATTTGTCGACTTCAAGCAGGTATACGACAGTATCGATCGAAGTGTACTGTACAACATTCTGCTGCATTTTGGTATACCAGCTAAGCTAGTGCGACTCATAAGGATGACGATGACTAATACCATCTCGCAGGTCAGAGTACAGAACAGACTCACTGACCTATTTGAAACTCGTACTGGACTCAAGCAAGGCGACGGGCTGGCGCCGACGCTCTTCAACCTGACTCTGGAGTATGTAATTCGAGCCATGAATTTGGACAGCAGCGGAACGCTACTCATTAAGTCGACTCAACTAGTAGCTTACGCCGACGACATCAACATCATGTCTAGAAGATTGGGTGATGCAGAAATCCTCCTGCATAATCTCAATAACGCCGCCAAAGAAGTTGGACTACATATCAACGAATCTAAAACCAAGGTCATGATGCAATCAAAAACTAGAACGCCAGTAAATTCAAGCATCACAGTGGGGGACCTCAATATAGAGTATGTAGACAACTTCACTTACCTGGGTTGCAATTTGTCAAAGGACGCCAACGAAACAGATGAGATAAAGCGACGGATACAACTAGCTAATAAGTGTTATTTTGCGGTCCTCCAAATTATGAATTCGAAGTTGGTGCACAGGAAGACGAAGCTCCACGTATCTCTCTGGTTCCTTTTAACCCCTAGTGGGGCATAGGGCATTGACTACGCCTCTTTTCCACCTCTGTCTATTAGCAGCCATCGCCTTTAGCTGGTCCCACGATTAGCCTATAGGTGAATGGCGCATCCGGTACAACCTTGAGTTGTATCAGCTGTATGATGAGCTACAGGTGTCGAAGATCGTGAAATTGCAGCGAATGCAATGGGCGGGACATGTACAAAGGATGAACGACGATCGCATGCCCAAAAAGGTGATGAACGCGCAACGAGTGGACGGAGCCAGATTGCGTGGACGACCGAGAGCCCGATGGGAGCATTCTGTATGTGAGGACGCCCACCAGATGCTAGGCTTTCGGAACTGGAGGACAAGGTCGCGTGACCGCGACAATTGGAGGTCTTCAATCCAGGCAGCCAAGGCCCGACGTCGGGCTATCGTGCCATAAAGAAGAAGAAGATATTCTATCCAGAGTGGACGAAAACGGATTGATTTCGCCTTACGTTTTCAGAAATCACCGAAAAGTGTTCACAGTGCACTGTTTGTAATTTCATATGACAACCGACAATAATATTTTGCTTATAAATCGTTCTAAGTTTAAAAATGTGCTGAATAGGGGAATTTAGGTTTGAGACCTGGGTGCTTATACGTTTTCATTTAAAAAAAATCAAGGTTTCACAGAAAACACGCAAATTAGCGTATTGTCAATGTGTCAATTTGTATGGGAATTGAAATGTTTTCGGGCTGTTTTCATACGAAAACATGAAAATAGCCCCAAATTACATGATTTCTCTCACTGTGAACATATTATTATGGTGAGGCCTGTGGTCAGCCTTGCCTGCTTTCGAGGTGTAAAGTTTGACCCCTGTACCCCTGTACGATCGATATTTAGCGAAATTCCAAGGTTCAGAAGTTACAGCCGCCGAAAGATGCGATTTTAATTAATTTTCCCTATCACAAAACGATGAGAAACCGCCACTATACTCCACCACCAAATTCCTTTATCAACCTCTCTCTATAGGAAAATACATACTAAAGAAAGAACTTGGCATTAGTTTTCGATAAAATTTTTTTCCCACAACATTGCCTCAGAATGCATTTAAAACGGTGTTAAAGAGCCCAGAGGACCGAGATGACATCATCAATTAATGACGGAGAAAAATGCATACTCTCCTCCAAGAATAATGCAACCAGATTTAGGAAAAATTTAGATCTCCCAAGGTTTACTTTAATCCTGTGGTAGGTGCGAGCGCATCAATCAAGTTTACCATCTACGAGGTTTACCGTCAGGGCACCTAGCCTTTCGGCCTTTATCTCCCGGTCCCTCGAACCCCAGGGTTGCATCACTAGCTGGATGACTTGGGTAACAACCTCCAGTCACTACGAGGCCAACACCTTGATGGGCAAGGACCATGGTCCGCTGGGCACACCCATCCCCGTAGTACACTATTCGCTATAGACTTCTCTATAGCAGGTGTGATCTTCCTTCGGCCCCCTATCGGTTAAGCCTCACGTAAGAATTCAGATGTGCACATCCCAGGCTCGTTGGACCTGTGACTACGAGCCTGTGCAGACTCGTAGCGCTGCTTTTCAGATCCAGGTGGCCCCTTCAGAATACTCGTCAGCAATGCGATTCGGGCAGAGTGGTCATCAATCCACAAACTAGTTAGATATAGGCGCGTAGGTATTTACCACCAAGGCCGTTTTCCCTAACTAGCCCCTTCAGGACTCGGGTCATGCGAAGCCGTCAACTCTGAAGCTCACACGATTTCTATACGATGCACTCCCCACCAGAGGACACCATAATCGTGCTTGGCCTTTAGTGACTTCCCTCCCGTAAGTCATGGGAGGAGGTAAGTCACGCCAAGAGCCACCCGTACAAAACTCAGGAGCACGGGAACGTTACCGCCCGAATGGTCTTTGTACAGATCCTCGCCATGGCGTATCAACTGTACCAGGGGCCCCCTTGCGCTGCTAGGTCCGTGGTGTCGCAACTCACCAAAGATCTTTGTCCCACTACATCCAGCCTTCCTTGGCTGGTGTCACAAGGACACCGACCCCCTGCGGGGCGAGCGCATCGAGCAGTGAACTTATGGAAGCAATTCATAAGATGCAAACCTTTAATTCGTCCATACGTTTATTTAGATCCTGTGGCTGGCCCCATAATTCGCCAACGTCTTTGCGACCAGCGAGGTGCAATTGCAGCAATTCGTAGGATTTAGACCTCTGGCTCATGCTTACGTTAACTTAAATCTTGTCTGTCACGCTTTTCATAATTCGGCAATATCTTTGCCAGCAGCGCTGATGGGAACCAGATAAGGCGAGGTGGGAGCGAAGCGAGCGGTGAGTTGATGGAATGCAATTCGTAAAATTCAGACTTCTGGTTCGTCCATACGTTTACTCAAATCCCGTGGCTCGCTCTTCGCCTCGTTGAGACCTTTCCCTGTCTGTCGCGCTTGTTTGAATTTGCCATGAGTGGTAAGAAGCCAATTCGTGGAATTAAACTTAATGACTCGTCCGTAATATTACCAAGATCCTGTAGCTCGCCCTTCGCTCGGCTTGGACCTTGTTCTGTCTATCGCGCATTACACAATTCGCCATGAATTTTGCTTACACATATCTCTGACCTAGAAGTACGGCTTCCTCAGCCTTTGCTTGAAAATCGAACTCCCTAAGTAGCCCAATAATATCGTATTTTCGTCAGGAAAAAAATGCGGAAGTTTGTTTCTCAATTTTGTTATACATATGTATCTTGGGGCGCTGATTCCGAATATCAACTTTGCACCCAAAAAAAGTTCCGGAACATCAAAAAAATTAAGCAGAAAGTGGCAAATTTCTTGTTTTTTGCGTATAAAAAGAAAACAGTTCATTTCCCGTAAAATAAATCTACTACAAAAATAAAGTAAACATTATTTCATACAAATATTGCCATATACATATCATTCTTTTTTGCCTGACCTGAAGTTTGGAAGCTAGAGCATTGCTGAATTTAGGCAGCAAAGACTTCTTATTCTTTATGTCACGATAGCCCGACGTCGGGCCTTGGCCGCCTGGATTGAAGACCTCCAATTGTCGCAGTCACGAGACCTTGTCCTCCTGTTCCGAAAGCCTAGCATCTGGTGGGCGTCCACACATACAGAATGCTTCCATCGGGCTCTCGGTCGTCCACGCCATATGGCTCCTGGCTCATGGTTGTACCGGATGCGCCATTCACCTCGTTCACGAACGGCCACGATGATTCTTCGGAGAACCTTTCGCTCGAATGTGTCCAACAGGTGTTCAGAGTTTTGGGTTAGGGTCCATTCTTCGCAGCCATAGCATAGCACAGGTCGGATTATTGTTTTATACACGTGAAGCTTCGTGTTCCTGTGTACCAGCTTCGATTTCATAATTGGGAGGACCGAAAAATAACACTTATTAGCTAGTTGTATCCGTCGCTTTATCGCATCTGTTTTGTTGGCATCCTTTGACAAATTGTAACCCAGGTAAGGTAAGTGAAGTTGTCTACATACCCTATATTGAGGTACCACACTGAGATGCTTGAATTTACTGGCGTTCTAGTTTTTGACTGCATCATGACCTTGGTTCTAGATTCGTTGATATGTAGTCCAACTTCTTTGGCGACGTTATTGAGATTATGCAGAAGGATTTCTACATCCCCCAATCTTCGAGACATGATGTTGATGTCGTCGGCGTACGGGATTATTTCGTCGTTCCATACTTTAACGACAAGTGTATGTATAGCCTTAACAATGCTCTCCCCACCATGCTTCAGCAGTTCAGCTGGAATCTCGTCAGCGCCCGGGGCTTTATTACGTTTTAATGATTGGATGGCGAGATCAATTTCTTCTACGGTTGGGGGTTGAGCGGGAGGGCCTGTTTCAGCCAACAGCTCCAGAGCTTCTTGTGTGGGGTTGTTTGGTTGAACATAGAGGAGCTCGTCAAAGTGTGAGGCCCAGCGTTTATCAACGCTATCGGTGGTGCTAATCAGTGGCGGATTTACCAGTAGGCTGAGTAGGCTGGAGCCTAGGGCGGCAGATTTTACGGGGGCGGCAAATTCGGAGCAAATAACAAATTTCAACTCCATGTCATATAGTACTTATTCTTCTCGTGAAGGGTGTTTGTACTTCAGGGAGACAAGTAAGGGTAGAACTACTATTTGTCATCGTTATCTCACAGCTTTGACATGCTCTGTGGCTCACTTGGTTGAGTGGCACTCTACGATGCTAGTAATCGGAGATCGAATCTGGGCGTGGTCCAGAAAATATATAGTGCTTGCAACATTATAGACACTCCGAAATTATATATGCAATGTAACGTTGATTCGAAGTAGCCTATAAACGGCTAAGTCAACGCATAATGCTCCACAAGGGGTTACGGTACAGAGAGAGATCTCAGAGCTTCAAACACTAGGAACGATTTATTATTACAGACGAAAAGCGAAAAGACCTCTTATAGCCAATTGCTTGCAGGCTGAAATTCGCAACCAAGTTCTTTTGTAGGGTTTTTTGAATTTTTTTCTCGAAAAACCCTTATAAAATCCATTTTTTTCGTCCGTCTGTCCGTCCGCCGGTTCACTTAAAATTTGGTAGAAATGTGTAGAATGATAACAGTTATTTCTTATTGGAGATGGACGTATGGATAGTAATCAAATCAAAGGACTTGAGGAGAACATTTTCCATCAGTTATTTTTTCCAGTTTAAAGTAACGGTAACGGTGTTTGAAGTTAAGCTTACGTTATCACTTCGGTTTTTCTAAACAGTTAAACTTTGCACAAAGGTAGTATGAGCTGATATACGTTAAATACTAAGGTCCGGTTACTCCTACATTTTATCCAATCGACAAGCTTAAAGCATGTTACAGCCAGTGTAAACGACCATGCTACATGCTTTAAGCACAGAGCCAATTAACTAGACAGAGATGCCAACTCCATATAAGCACTTGTCCCAAGTAAAATTTCAAGTTGGACGCATCATGCGTCCAAAGAGAAACGATTTCGCCAGAAATAAAGTCTTCTCTTGAGTGGAGAGTATTTTCGTCTCTTATATGTCATTCTATTTCGCGTCGCTCTCACGTAGCTTTTGTTTATGTGCGTATCACATTTTGTTTATTCGCGTTGCTACGGAAACAGTATGTACACGTTGGCCGCGGTTGGCCGATTGGCGATAATTTAATGTGTGGACTCGCGTGGACGTTTTAATTATGAGAGAGAAGACAATACAAATAGCACAGGCAATAAACGTATGTAAGAATCATAATAATAAGACGTTTGATAGCAATTGGACATTTTTTTACTGGATGAAAATCGACGAATGTGCATATGAATGAAAATGTTTTTGATGTTGAAATGATGTTCATTGTAGATTGCAATGATTACTATACAATTGATATACTGATTTTATTGCTTGGTTGCAAGTTTCATGAAATACGTACTTATGTAGAATATGTCTGAAGATACGTATGTGTACATAACAAAGGAATATTTAATTGGATTATTTTTAATTATTATGCGACATTCAAATTTCGCAACGATTTAAAAAATATGTACGTGTACGATACATCACCTTGGCAGAAGTTAGAGAAAATTAAGATGTGTACATAAGAATAAATTTATTGGTTTTGGGTACCAACCAAATTAATTGAAGTTCTGAAGAAACTGAGTTGTCTATCCGATTGTAATGCACTGAATTTTGTTCCTTACATAAATTTGCTGTGATTTTGACTTTATCTTTAAACGTCTGTAGCACACAGAGGATTGAGAATGGCGGGGTATGTCATGTACATATTTTGTGATGAAAGTGCGACAGCGTTTGCCACAAAGTCTCATAATATAAGGAATAATATAAAAAACTTTAACGCAGTTGTATAGACATGCAAAAAAAATAAAACTTTTGCCTTTTCGATAAATTCTTACTCATAAATTTATATTATGCTATCCCATATGTATGTACTTATTCCCAAATATGAATTCTCCTTTATATTTTTATATTTTGTCTTCAATTTATGTACACACAATTTACCATTGGTTAACATATGATATGAGAGCGTATCATCCCGATTTCTTTTATTTCTTGATTCGCACTTTTGCATCTCCTGCGCTAGGGCGTGTCCATGGGCGTAGCCAGGGGGGGGCAGGGAGGGGCGGTCGCCCCCCCCTGGTCGATGAAGATGGTAAAAAATCCTTATCGATGTAGTAAAAAATCGCTGCACTATACAACATTTTCAAAAATTTTCTGCTGCTGGCGCAGCAATTCAACTTATTTTCATCTGCAAGAATAACAAATGGTATACAGCCTTGCTTTGTTAGCCCTGGAAGGTCATACTTTGTCGACTACGCATCATCAAATTTATCCCAATTTTTGTGACAATTCTCATTATTTGCAGCTGAGTTTTCGTACAGCACTTACCGTGCCGATGTACTTGCCGGGTACATTGCGGCTAGACGAAGTAAGCAGGGTAAGTTGGGTTTTTGGAAATTGGCGTCGTCAAAACGACGAAGGATGAACTTTGTGTAACTTTTAGAACTCCTATTTTTATTTCTTATGGCTGGTTGTCGATTCGACGATAAGTCTGTGTCCATACAACTAGCTCGTAACAAATGTGTTTAGTTTTGACATGTGGGACCTATCTTTTCAAAAATTATGGAATTTACTAGGACAAAAATAGGACAAATCAGGAAAATGGCTCAAAATTCTTCCTCATTTTAGGAAAATTGCATTTCGAACTCGCAAAAATCGGCTCCAAAATCGATGTTTTTCCATTCTAAATAAACTAACGATTCATAATCTGTCATATTTTGAGAAAGGGTCATTTGTATGAGGCGTCAAAGTAGAGCGTCGTCGAATCGACGAAGCATGACCTTTCCGTACTAAAAATAGGCATGACCTTCCAGGGTTAAGGACCTAGTAAAGAACCGGTCTCATATTTCAGTGTCTTTCAAGTTCTTCTTTTTCTTCTCAGTACCGTTTAGCCCCTTGTGGGGCCATGGTGCGTTAACTTAGCCGTTTATAGGCAATTTCGAGTCAACGTTACATTGCATATCATTTCGGAGTGTATAATGTTGTAAGCACTATATATTTCGATTCACATGTACGGAAATTTTGGACCACGCCGAGATTCGATATCCGGACCTCTAGATTACTAGCATCGTAGAGTGCGACTCAACCAAGTGAGCCACAGATCGGGCCTTTCAAGTTATTAAAACAAAATTTATTTTCTAGCTGAATCATACCAGCAATAATAGTGGCTAAATTTTACTTTAATAACTAATACTTTGATAAATTTAGAGGAAATCTTATTAAAACCGTTAACCATATTTTAATCAATAAAGGATTTATAAATATTCTCACGATGCTACTTTGCTAAGATGAAAGTGACAGACGAAACAAACTTGTTTCGCAAGTGGAATATGCAGTCCGAGATGCAAAAAATGCACTGAAAATAGACAAACTACGCTCTAAAAGGCAGATATTGGAGGCCAGTTGAATGTAATCAGAATGCAGAAGAAAATCATTCTAATCTCCATTTCAAAAATTTGACTCTAAAATTAGAAAAAAAAAGAAATAAGTTGCGTGGCAGTCCACCAGTAAACTAGGGCCGCAGATTTGTGAGTGACATCAAATTTCCAAGATCTAAACTGCTGTTTTGTTAAGGTGTTGAGATCAACAGCACGCCCGATAAATGGATACTTGTTTACAATCTGAGCGACATCATAGTCCGTCACGTAGGTCGTGAGTTCGAAAAACACCATAAAATGAATTCGTTCACGGTGAGTCTGGAATCCATGACCCTGTGCACCAATCCAACCACAAGCCATGCTACTCTAAAATTTGCTAACAATATTTCTGACACCGGGAATTTCAACTCCTAAGAAAACCATGATGTTGAAAAAATTTTGGGCTTGCCCCCCCCTGATCGATATCCTGGCTACGCCCATGGCGCGTGTCTATGCCATAGATGGGTGCATGCATGATTATGATTTACAATATACCCCACCCGCGAAAAATAAGATGTATGATTTGGAAAAAAATAATTGGATGAATGTATGTATGTATGTATTAATTAGACACTCATTGATTAATGAAATAAATAAGATATAAGATCGATTACACGATGAAATATGAAATGAAGATCAAATTGGGAAAACTGCAATTTTACAGCGCATTTTCTCGGCGTTGAAGTGTTTGTGTTTTGTAAAATTCTCAGATTATATGTAATTTTGTGTTAACAAATTCGAAGATGTACAGATAGAAGAAAAAGACAAATGTCTCGTATTTCTATACATACATAATGAACATGCATACACCCTAAATATTGTGTTTCTTCAAAAGAGGTGTCTTCCGCCAATTCAGTTTTCCCTTGGATATTAGATTTTTTTCGCGCTTCATTGAGTTCTCATCAAACTCGAGTCATTCATTAAATACAGAGAGCAAATTTAACGAATTCGGGGTAGGTAGTATGTATAGGGGGGCCAAACGAAACCTACAAACTTCAGTCACTTTTTTATATATATTTTTTTTCCTTTTTGCTTCTTCTTATTTAGTTTTTAGAAGTTGCCATGGATATGCAGTGCACGTCTTGAAAATATTTTTTTCTATTTTCGTCATAAATCTATTATTGCTTTTTGCAGTAAAACTGTGCTAGGGAATACAAAGCATTACGTTTTGTAATGAAAAACAAGCTCAAACGCACATGGATGCACCGAGCCAAATGATTGGCATTTGTCTCAGTGTATTTCTCATAATAAATTAGCATAACATAAATTTCATACATAAAAAATAAATAAATATAAATAAAACAAGTTTAATTTAAGGTGTTATACTTGTCTCATTTGATCCACTTTCTCTGTCGTCATCTAAAAACGCATTGCGGATTGCGGATGACCTTCAATTAAACAAAATGAATATGTTCTCAGAACTGCCCCATTTCAGCTATCATTTCAAAAAGCTTTGTATTATAGTATTAAGTTTTGATAATGGGCATTACAAATATAGATTTATTTGAATTATATATTTAAAAATGAATTCAAAACACCTTAAATGTCTTTGCTTATATATTTTAATTTGGATGGATTTAGACTTTCGTGTCATCCTCAGCGAGTACAAAATTGATACTAAACTAAAAAAAATCACGAGTTTCTTGTTCTTCATTTTATATTTTATTGTATTTTTATCCCGTGCAGGTTTGGGTAGAACTTCATATCAAAAAAATGACACTTACCCAGGTAAAGTTCACGCGTGCAACTACCCTACACGGGATAGAGCTCAAATGTAGATGGCGGACGCATAGGGGAAATTTGAGGGAATTTGTCTTTTCAAACCAAATGTGAGAGTTTTTCTCATCACGAGAAAAGATTTTGCAATGAAATAATCATCTTTTGTGATAAAATTCACCACATCTAAAAAATAAGCCGACGAAGGTGAGTCAAAGATGCGCAAAAACTGTCAAATGTCAGCTGTTTGGTCTTAACCGGGATGTTACCCGCGATCCTTTTTTTTTGAGTCAGATTTACCCGCGATGCGAAAAAAACGTCGCTATTATGAAAGTTTCATGATTTTCCTATTGATTAATTATTGTACTCGCTGAGGCAGACATAAAAGTTAAGTTCATCCAAATAAACATTATAAGCAAAGTAATCTTATGATCCTAAGTCTATTTTATCAAGAGTTACAGTGCGAAATGTAAAACTCAAAAAATGTAAATTCACTATAATACTTTTGGGTCTATGGTATAATTTTCTGAGAAAATATCAAGAGTGTTATATATCATCACAAAGCTAATTTTGGGTAGTTTGTTTCGTCTTCAGAGCTTTTTAAGGTCAGACTCATACTTTTCCAGATATTTGCAAAAAACTGAATTTTTATCCCTTTGCCACCCCTCCCCCCTTAACCCATGGCGCAAATTGGTGTAACTTTTTACTGCGTATATTGGGCAGTGTATTCAACAATTTGGCATCAAAAATTTCTTTTTTTTTATGTTTGGGTTTGGGGCTATTTTGAACCTATTGTACTAGACTATAGTAGGAGTAGCCTGTAAGTTCTAAGTTGTAAAGTAAACGACACAATAAATGTGATCACCGCGTTTTCATTAAACCTGTCGTAGGCCATCTTACAAAACTCAAGTCCAAATCACTGTAATGAGCCGAAAATTGGGCTTTTTAGAATCTCGGGATCTGCTGCCGCTTTATTTTATCCACAAATTAAATTGGATTAAGGAATTGGGAGGGTTTTCTGCGGATGAGACCCTAAAAATAAAACAAGACTTCACGGGATGCTCATAAATCTGTAAGGGTTTCGGCTTGGAATAGTTTTTATAATTACGAAAAATTTTAAAAACATTCCTACTTATAATCGTAAATTTTCAAATTTTGCTCATATGGAAAAATGTGAGGAAGATGTGAAAAATTAAGACTCATATCGTTTTCTGCCCCCTAAAATTCTTCTTCCAATAAAGGAAGGAATCGTCGTCGAGTACTTTGAGTACGGAAAGGTTATGCTTCGTCGAATAGATGATGCTCAACTTAGGTGCCTCATACAAATCACCGTTTCGTAAAATAAAAACTGATTTTTCATGCCAAGTCACGATTTTCGATGACTTTCATAAAAAGTGCGGGTAACGATAAAAAAATTTCGATTGTATTGGTAGCTTACTGAAACAAGTTGTGCTATCAACCCTTACAGTATTGACCACCTAATGCGGGACACCCTGTATAGTGCTTGCAATATTATATACACTCCTCTATATGTAACGTTGACTCGAAGTAGCCTATAAACGGCTGAGTGAACGCACCATACCCACAAGAAGAAGCTAGGCGATCCTTATATGAGTGTGAAATACATCATTATCATTCTAAAATGAGGAACAATTCTTAGCCCTTTCCTACTCAATATTTTTTGTAATTTTATTTTAAATAGAAAAAGACCCGTTACGAATTGTAATTGTATGGACACAGACTTATCGTCGATTAGCTATATAAAAGCTCTAAAAGTAACACAAAGCTCATCAATTTCTAACAAAAAAAAATTATCCTGCTTACTTCGACTAGCCGCAGTGTACCCGGAAAGTAAGTACATCGGCACGGTAAATACTGTACGAAAAATCAGATCAAAATCATGAACAATTTCATCGAAACGGGATAAATGTGATGGTGCGTAGTCGATTCCAGGGTTAAGATTTAAGAATCACTATAAAATTTGAAAACGCAATACACTCATCAAATGCAAGAATTTCTTTTTTTCTTTTCACGATACAGTCTTGACTCGGTAACCCGGATCACCTTTAATCCGGATCATTAAAAGTTACCACCATGTATTTTATAGTCCGGATTTTGGCAGGAAATGTTGACTTTACACTCCGGATATTTATGATCTTCAAGGTGTAATGGCAGATTTGGTCTCGTACTTACTTATGGGGCAGTTTGAGCAAGAACACGGTGACTACTTTTAAAAATACATTTATCGATATTTTATCCTCTTTTTAATTTGTTTCGGCGGTTTTTCTACAGAAAAAAAATGATTGTACTTATCCGGATTTTTGGTCTTGGTCCGGATTTCCCCTTCCAATAATTAATCCGGATGATCGAGTCAAGACTGTACTTGAAAATTCGATTAAAAAATCACATGAAAAAAAATCCATTTAAAATTTCATGAAAAATGATATCCCTCTTTATAATGTGAATTCTCCATCGTCCTTCTAATTCATCAAAAAATAAGAAATACATACATATTTGCTTGCTTTGCCAATCATAAGAATGCAATTACTCCAGGCGATTGGTCGTGAAATCGGGCTTCAGAGTGCATGCCAGGCACTGTCTGAGATTATTTTAGAAATCGATAGGGTATTAGTCAGAAAGCTTAAATTTAAGTTTGCACCACTTGAAAAATTTTCTAACGGTACTTATGAAGGTTTTTGTCTTGTTTGGGTTTCCGGCGTATATTTCCGCTCCCAATGGTAGCATTTCCAAAAAAAGGCCACCGAATTGTTTGGTACAACATTTTCTTCATCTTTGGCATAGCGATTGTTCACCATAAAGCAGTAGGTAAAATGTTACAGCGTGTCAAAGTTGAAAAAACAGTTTTTCAAATCAGGTTTTTGCAAATAAGTGAATAACGGTGATTTTTCGCGCAAAAATTATTAAGAGTGGACTTGTACCACAGAATCAGAAGTAAACAGAAGTTTCAGCTCCATACATCGAAGTGTCCTAAGTAAAATTTCGACCTGGACGCACGGTGGGTCCATAAGAGAAAATATTTAGATGCCTTAAGCGAAGAGAACGTTCCTTCTCAATGTAGATACACTTTTGCTTGTTACTCTTCTTTTCATGCGCTACTTCGATAGATATTGTGTGAACGAAAAAAACTTATGCGTGTACATGAATGTGAATGCGATAGAGATAGCGCGACGACGACGGCCGCGTCGATATTCGTATTGTGTAATTAGCGATGGATAAGGATAGATTGGCGGGTGCGGGTGTATGAATTGGCGAGGACGATACGTGATGTGTTGATATATGGTGCGGCGATAGTGCCGCGGTGACGGAACATTGATGGGTGCATGAAATGAAATGTGTGAATTCCCATTCAGATACATACATATGACCCATATCTCCTGCGCGACGCGCGGCGGCGAAGGATAGTTAAGATGCGTAAGTTATGTTTGCATATGAATTGGGAAAAAATAATGAATAGGCGGCAAATTTGTCCAAAAGATACTGTTGTTCAGCTAGAAGTGCCGCAGTGGGATAGTAATGCGATATTTTAAAAACTGTAGGTTTTCTCAGCGTATTCAAGTGGTTGTTTAAAAAAAAAACTTACGATCATTATATCATAAAAAAACACTGAAAATTTAGGGACTGAAGAAATTTTTTTTTTACATTTATGTGGTTTTAACAAAAAAATATTTATTTTTGCTCTAATTAATTTTTTATAGGAATGTACATATGTATATAACATACCTATAAAAAATTAATTAGAGCAAAAATAAATATTTTTTTGTTAAAACCACATAAATGTAAAAAAAAAATTTCTTCAGTCCCTAAATTTTCAGTGTTTTTTTATGATATAATGATCGTAAGTTTTTTTTTAAACAACCACTTGAATACGCTGAGAAAACCTACAGTTTTTAAAATATCGCATTACTATCCCACTGCGGCACTTCTAGCTGAACAACAGTATCTTTTGGACAAATTTGCCGCCTATTCATTATTTTTTCCCAATTCATATGCAAACATAACTTACGCATCTTAACTATCCTTCGCCGCCGCGCGTCGCGCCGGAGATATGGGTCATATGTATGTATCTGAATGGGAATTCACACATTTCATTTCATGCACCCATCAATGTTCCGTCACCGCGGCACTATCGCCGCACCATATATCAACACATCACGTATCGTCCTCGCCAATTCATACACCCGCACCCGCCAATCTATCCTTATCCATCGCTAATTACACAATACGAATATCGACGCGGCCGTCGTCGTCGCGCTATCTCTATCGCATTCACATTCATGTACACGCATAAGTTTTTTTCGTTCACACAATATCTATCGAAGTAGCGCATGAAAAGAAGAGTAACAAGCAAAAGTGTATCTACATTGAGAAGGAACGTTCTCTTCGCTTAAGGCATCTAAATATTTTCTCTTATGGACCCACCGTGCGTCCAGGTCGAAATTTTACTTAGGACACTTCGATGTATGGAGCTGAAACTTCTGTTTACTTCTGATTCTGTGCTTGTACCTTATTGGATTCCCTACAATCCAGAAAAAAAATTAAGTCGATAAGATCAGCTGCAGCCGAGATATACCCGAAAGAAAGTGAGCATTCCGAAGTAACTATGCGTTATACTCGTACATACTTATAGGTATAATTTTTTGCAGATGCAGTTAGGATGGTGAAGCTTCGGGTCTTTGCACGACATTTTGGAAAACAAGTTGGAGTGCGACCGCTGTGATCTGCGCAATTTCTGCTCAAATATTCTATTTTAACACTGTTAAAGTCTGTAGTTTGTTGACGTATACCGGGAAAAAAAGTCTGAAGCCATCAGAACAGGCGATTGCGGTAACCATTTTATGTTAGCATTTTTCATCATTAAATTTTCCAAAAATCTTTCCTCCTCATCGGAAAGGGACGTTTTACCCACCCGATATTTGTAATACATTAGCGGGAATTGAAATAGGTTCACCCGCATAAAGTAAGGTTTTGCAAAAACCTGGCAGTTTACTAATGGGATAAAGTACCTAACTTACTTTCTTTTAATTTTGGATGGTTTATTTAGTGATGAGGGTACGTTTTTTTTATTTTCTTCAGTAGAATCCTGAATATGATATACAGATCTACTTGGTTGTGGAAGGGGGACGAACGTTGGAATATCATAAATGTCATCGTAGCAATCTTCATCATTTATGTCTTCGGTTATGACTGCGACATTTGAGAATATTTTGCCACAACACGTTCTACAGATATTGGTACATGTGAGTCCAGCCTTCTTACAACCACATGCTGTCCCACAGTTTTTTTTACAAGAGCACGAAATAATATTTAATAGGTATGAAGGGATAATTTCTCCCGAAATCATCACAGGCTCCAATCCCACCTGAGTGCGCTTCCAGCCCAAGTTTTCTGGATTTAAAACGTTGCCGAGCCATGTCTGTATTTGGTGGTACGCTCGTTAGGAATGATGATCAGCGGCTGATTCGGTGGAAGGCAAAGCAGCAAGATTAGCTTTAATTTTCGTTCCTGCGCGAGCAAAAAGTTTGAAACGGAAATCGCTTAGTGATGTGTCGTTAAGTGTACTTCCGTACAAGGCAATGAAAACATTCTTCCCGATAGTGCATATAGTGTTTGCATCTGAGCACTCTGCTTTAAAAACCTCGAGCGATTGTAAAACGTGAGTATGTTCCTTCTTCTTTAAAAAGGAGAGAAGCCTACTTTTTCCATATCTAAAAACGGCCGAAGTCGTATCACACCCTGTGAAGGCGTGAAGAAAAAGTATATCCTCTGAAAGAGTTTGGTGTTTTAAACCTGTTGATGAATACAAAATTGTATTTTCGGATCCTCGCTCCATTTTTTAAAATAGACGCTCTAGACATGATATCCAATACCTGACAATATAACCAGCAGATCAACATCTTCTCCAACGATGAAAATTGAGTCAAACCTGGACGACATGCCTAAAGCCGTTTGAACAATCTGTGTATCCGCATCCTCTACAGCCTGGGATAAGAAACCATGATTCGTTAAATGATTTTGCAGTATATCAACAAATTGGCCAACAAGCCCCTTGCTTCATACCTCTGAAGATTGTGGTCTACTCAAAAATAAATTCAGCTGACTGTTGAATTGTTGAATTTTCCAACATGATTGATGCATTAGAACACTATTCGCATTTCCCAAAATTTCTTCATGCTCCCTAGACCACGTTCAATGCATCTCTCAATCAATGTACGGATACAACGTCACCTTCGTTTAAGGATTTTGCACAAACAAAACAAAAACTCATGGCAAAACTAAACAAACAAACAATACTATTTCGAAAAAAAAAACGAAGTTTGTCAAATTGACTTTCATTTACAAAAAATACCGCTAATGGAGTCACTGTTCGCAAGCGTGTCGCGAAATTAACATATCTCTCTCTGTCTGCAGCGAAAGACAACTGGCCGTCAAGTAAAGCCCAACTGAATGTTGGTACATACTAGGGATATCAAAAACCGGACGGTTAGTCCGAAAACCGGTACTTTCAGAACGGTTAACCATTTTTTTTTTCGGTTTATTCCTCCTCCCGGTTTTAACCCGGACGGTTGTTTGTCCATCCGGTTAATACCGGGACAAAAATTCTTTCCAAATTTATACAATTTATACAAATTTCGTTTCCAAGTTCCAGCCCTTAAACATATTTTCGAACACTCTCCTTATTGCTATTACTCGTAGAACCATCGCTTCGTCAAATTACTTCTCCTTGTAGCTTTGATTTAATTTTGCATACGATACGAACTATAGCAATACGAGTGTGTATGCGTGTTTTTACTAGAATTCTAAGCAAATCAATGAGACCGGTTAAAACTGGACGGTCTGACCTGACCGGCTTTGCAAAAAAAAATCGGAAAAAAACGAAAATCGGGTTATGGGCCGGTTTTTGACATCCCTAGTACATACCCGTAGAATGTATTGCTATCTCAGATCGTCGACTTTCTCTTGGGCATATCTCGGTTGTGGATGATCGTATCGATTTAATTTTTTTTCTGGATTGTAGGGAATTCAATAAGCTACAAGTGAACTATGATTCACCGTTATCGACTTATTTGCAAAAAACTGATGAACAAAACGGGTTTTTCCACTTTGACACGCTGTAGCATTTTATCTACTGCTTTGAGATGAACAGTCAGTATACAAAAGATTAAGGCAATTTTGTACCGAGCAATTTAGTGTCTTTCTTTTGAAAGTCTAACCATCAGGAGCGGAGATATACACAAAAAACCCAAACAAGACAAAAACCCTGATAAGTACCGTTAGAAAATTTTCCAAGTGGTGCAAACTTAAATTTAAGCTTTAGGACTAAGCCCCTACCGATTTCTAAAATAATCTCAGACAGTGCCTGGCATGCACTCTTATTTTACCAAACGCCTGGAGTAAATAGATACGCACATAATTACAATCCTATGAATACCTTCGCGTCGCATCTACAACGCGTACTCCATGACAACGGCAGTTGTTTACAATTGAGAGGATTACTAAATTTGTATATCGTTCTCTCAATCAACGTTGCCGCAATGACCGCAATGTAGCTAAAAATATCTTTCCGGCATCCTACATGGGGCTACACAGCACTACTTGGCATACTCGCGGCACCACGCGGGATACACATAGATTGTTGAAGAGAACAAATCAGCTCTCTTCGCATGAAGGTACGAATTGCAAGGCAACGTGTAGCTTCTCTTCGTTCGATTGAAATGATGTAAAATTTTGATGCCATTTCTTTGTACTACGTGAACTATCTGCCTAGTTCTTATGGCTGTGCTTTAAGCTTAAATTATGGTTACTCCTACATTTTATCCAATCGACAAGCTTAAAGCATGTTACAGCCAGTGTAAACGACCATGCTACAAGTATGCTTTAAGCTTAAATTATGGATACATATACACGAGTAACCGACGGTAAGTTTGTTTACTTTTGCTAAGAAAAAGTAAACAGTAAATTTGTGAAATTTCAATTTGTGCGTGTGTAGCCCCTCTTAGGTCTGCAAATATGAAATTTTTATGATGGTTTTTAGGAAATGACATAAGGAATATGTGTGCAAAATTATCCAAACCGGAAAATAGCGAATCTAATATTTGGTAAGGGCGTTTCACAATACCAGGGCAGCGTCTGAAGCATTTGTTCCCTGCATTATCTTGTGACTGGATCAAACGATGAACATGAAATTTAAAACTGTATTTTAGAAGTGGCGTTCATAGAAAAGTATTTGAAATTGAAAAAAAAAACAGTTTATGCGAAATTTCAAGTAGTTTCAAAACCGGATTTGAAGTTTTGTAATTGCAGTTTGAGTTGTTCTTGTCAATTTGTTTGTCAAATTTTTTATGGAAGGTGAGCTGTTCTGTCCTGTACTACCAATAAAAAAAAAAAACACAAAATTATCAGCAAAAATGCGTCAAAATGAAAGAAATGGGTTGTTAAACTCAAGTCTAAAAATTTTACTTGTACATGTGATTTTGGCCAACATTCAAACCTTTTTTTTTTCCAATGAAAATGTGTAAAACCCAGGTCCCAAACTTGATTAAAATGAATCGGTTTCCGACCACTCTGAACATATTAGCTTAAAATATGCCTTTTTGTACAGGAAAATATTAATCTCCTTCGTGAAATAGTTTTGTCCTATGATTCGGTTCCGAAAAATGGTAGTGATTCTACTGAACCCCATAGTCATTTGCGACGTTTGCAATATAATTCGTTTGCAACCTTTCAGATTATGGGACGAAAGTATCTTGAATTAATATTTATTTAAAAAAGACCAGAAATTCTATATTTGGTGAGGAAATAGTAAATTTTGCAAACACTACAATTTACAATTACAATATCAATTATCAAGCTTTACCTACTGATGAATGCGTTTGTTTCACACCACATCACAACAATTTTTGCCTATTTAAACCACCTTCCTGTCCAAAGTTAATTTACGTTAACAAATTTTGACCTTTTAATTTCTTCTTTAAAATTTGCATATTTTCGAAAAAAAAAATGCATTTTCCAGGATCCCTAGGTCGTTAGTGATTTATAGTCATATTTTAAAGAAATATTTGTGTAATAAAATTTTGAAAATACCCGTTAATTTCCGTAGACGTTACCGAATTTTTGATCCTACGGCTTAAACTGAAAGACAGTGATATTTGGCCTAGGCCAGGCTTTGAGTTGGACACCCATCTTATAGAGCTTGGTAGGGGCGGCAAAATATCAACAGCCTACTAGCGGCAAATGTGTAAATCCGCCACTGGTGCTAATTATATTGGCATCCTTATCCTTACAGAGGCCGGTCCTGGGTTGATATCCACTTTTAATTTATCAACCGCAAAAATGTTTGCCGGGTTGAACCCCGAATGATGCACCGAAGAAATTCTGCACCTATAAGTTGCCTTCACCATATAGTGGTCAGAGTTAATATTTGCTCCACGGTAGGACCGAACATCCATTATGCTCGATGCCCATCTCTTGCAGACAAGGACGTGGTCAATTTGGTTGACGGTATGTTGATATGGAGATCTCCAGGTCTGCCTATGAATGCGACGATGCGGAAAACAGGTACAGCTAATGACCATACTTCTGCTGGTCGCGAAGTCTATTAGTCGTTGGCCGTTATCGTTACATTCTTCATGGAGGCTGTAACCTCCAGTAATCCCCCTATGCCAACTTTCGTTTCCGACTTTGGCGTTGAAGTCGCCAAGCAGCAATTTTACATCGTTTGATTGCAGTGAATCGAAGAGATTTTCTAGGCGGTGGTAGAACTCGTCTTTAACCGCATCTTCACTGACTTTGGTGGGGGAATGCGCGTTTATGAGCCAGAGATTGAAAAACCGAGTTTTAATGCGAATTGCACACAGCCGCTCCTTTATGGGTTTAAACTAGTGGGTTTCAACTCGATTAATTTAGTGGTTTTATGAAATCCTGTCAGTAGAGTGAATTCCCTCTTAGACCCAAAATTTCTTATACTGGAGTTCAGAAATATGCAACAAATAAATTGGTTTACGTTATTTCTGCAAACATGCACTGTCTTCAGAATTTGCAATCAAAACTATTTTAATAAAGGAAAGACGTATTTTAGGTCCAGTGGGATACTTTACTTAACAATGATATTCCTTAGCACTTACAGGAGCTGTAAATAAACAGAAGTATGTATTCTTATCAAGAGACGCGAGAGCGTATCGCCCGCCAAAGGAAAAAAAACGAAAGCGAACAAGTCTATGATTACCGGAGACAACTTGCTTTTTTCTTTGACAGGGCTACAGCCTTCCAGGCAACATCCACCAAAAAATTTTGTTTACCAAAATATTCCACATATCCCGTTCTAGTGCCTTTCCAAAAAAAATCTTCGATCGGCACAATAACAAGTAAAATATATGCAATAAACGGTGGAATTTTCACCCTCACAGACTTAAGCGAGTAACCCAATTTCAGACTGGAGTCTACAGTGGCAGAAAGACTTGCTTCTACTGTCTCTCTCCGTAATGGGATTTTTATGAAATTTGGAATTAATGATCCTCTGGTGGTCCTTCCAAAGAATCAATGTCTTCCATTTAGATAAGTGGATGGAATAACGGTAAATTAATTGGTAAAGTTAACAAAAACAACAATTGCGTTTTTCGGCTCATCGCATTGACAATTTTTTAACACACTCCGGCATTGGGGCATTAGGATAAGACACTGGCAGACTAGCATCTTGGGGCAGTGGGATATTAGGAAATTGGGACACTGGGGTCTCGGCACATTAGGAGATTAAGACATTGGGATATTAGGCACACTGGGGAAACTGGGACGTGGGGACATCGGGATATTGGGGCATTGGGACATCGGGATATTGGGACAATGGGACATTGGGATATTGGGATATTGGGACGTTAGGACACTGGGAGACTGGGACATTGGGGCACTGGGATATTAGGATATTGGGACATTATTATGACCTTGGGACAATAGAACAATCGGACATTGGGACATTGGGAAACTGGTACATAGAAACATTGGGTCATTGAGACATCGGGATATTGTGACATTGGGACATCATGATATTGGGACAGTGGGGCACTAGGATATTAGGACATTGGGACATTGCGAAAATTAGGACATTAGCACATTATGACTTACGGATATTGGGACATTAGGCACACTGGGGAAACTGCGACGTGGAACATTGGGCCACTGGAACATCGAGATATTGGGACATCGGGATATTAGGCCATTGGGATATTAGAACATTGTGACATTGGGACATGGAGGCACTGGGATATTAGGACATGGGGACATTATGACCTTGGGATAATAGGACAATCGGACATTGGGACACTGGCACATAGGGACATTGGGCCACTGAGACATCGGGATATTGGGACACCAGGATATTGAAACATTTGGGCACTGCGATATTAGGACATTGGAACATTGGGATATTGGGACATTAGGACATTGGAACATTGAGAAATTGGGACAATGGGACGTTTTTACATTTGGACATTAGGATATTAGGCACACTGAAGAAACTGGGACGTGGGGGCATTGGGCCACGGGGACACCGGGACATTGGGACATCAGGATATTAGGACATTGGAGCATTAGGGTATTGGGACATGGGAACATTTGGATATAGGGACATTAGGACACTGGGAGACTGGGACGTTGGGGCATCGGGATACTAGGACATTGGGACATTATGAACTTCGGACAATCGGACATTGGGACACTGGTACATAGGGACATTGGGCCACTGATATATCGGAATATTTTTTTCAATGCCACTTTGACGGCTCCCACCAAATTACCTTAGGAAGTGTAGTCATGTACATTTAAACTTCTCCAGCATTTAAACCTAAACCAAAATTACATCCAGCATTTACACCTAAAACAAAATTATATATGAGCGACAGATTGGAGTGATATGTATTCTTTTTGCGGCAGATGAATTTTTCTTTGGCGGGGTAACTTTTACAACTTTGTTGTCTTTGGTCAGATAACTATTACATGTAAGTATTTTTAGTAAATCTACAATTGTGAGAACTTATCCTCTTTTCTGTAGATAGAAATCATAACAACTTTTCTTCGAACACGTATGGAACAACGTTATGCAAATCATTGCATGACTCATCCTTGAACAGGATGTAAAATTTATATTCTCTTGCATATTACTACTATGGATGGACTGTGTTGAGTATTGTCCACTATCGTCACGTCGACAACTTCACAAACGCCTTATTGACCATTCTCACATACTTTCAATGATGTTGTGTTTTGTTTGGTTCTGCAATGAACCATCATCCACACATTTAACACATATTCACGTTTCTTATGTTTATTTTCTTGTATATATATTTTATTTTTTTAATGTATGCAAAAGTACGTACGTAAAGCACTTATTTTTCTAATGTCCGTTGGGGACACGACAAGCAACTCCTTCTGTTTGTTTGAAGAAATTTGCCTCATGCTGGATATGCATCAGGAAACCGAAATGAAAACATGAAATCGTCATACATGATGTAAGTGAAGTGTGCTGACTGTCTTGTGTTGGTATGAAAACTGAGTTCATTACTTCAATAATAAATTTATAATTCAATTCACGCAATCAAGCCACCATCTGGTGACTTTAGAATCGTTGTACCTTTAAACAACTGTGGGATTTTCTTTTTTTATTCATTTCTGTTGTACATATTCCTTTATAATTTCAATGGTTTGAATTATTTATTTTATTACTCTCTAATGAACACGGAATTTCTGTTGTCGGTATGTCTTTTGAGACTCTCCAAATCGAAAGTCTAAATTTATATTCAATTGTAATTCAACCCTTTAAATACAGAAAAAAAAGCTTTCATCTAATTTCATCATCTATCCATCCAATCCACTATTGCTATCCTTTCGAAACATTCCCATTACATTCTTCATCAATCATATGCCAAACGGGCGAACATTTCTTGAATAAATCAAACAATATGTACTAAGATCACCTTCCTCTTTCTTTTTGAATATATTCTCTGAATATATGTATTTGCGTTTGAACTCTATTGGCTCTCCATCAAATCTCAAAGATAGTGTGTTGTTCCAAATGTCGTAAAACACTTAAAACCAACACAAACGCAACAAAGCGGACGTGTTACACTGTGCTGACTGCCGAACATGACAATTATCGGAAAATTTATTAGAGCGCCTGAAGCCTGAAAAGTGTATAGTTAGACCGAAAAGAAGATCTTTATATCCGCCCGAATAGATCTTAGCCAATCATTCTACCTATAGAGATCTGCCGCACACGATCGTTAGACAAAACGGATTTGTAAACAATCATAACATTGGATAACATGCTATTAATATTGATGTGCTGTATAGTATCGCTTTTCCTTTCAAACCCTGTGGTGAACCTCAATCAAGGAAATACCCCTTTAAGATCTAATCCCCATCCGCTTTTTTCCCATACATCCGTTTTTGAATATTTTATAGTATACGATGGGGTTGCGGATGCGCCAGCTATTTGTTTTCTGTTTGTATGCATTGCAGGAGAATATTGATAGCAGGGGGTACATTGATCAAAAAGTAGTTTTTTGAATTTTCAGAACAGATGGGGTGACTATAAAGGGATTTGTGGAAAATAAAACAAATAGTGTAGTTGAGGGATACTTAGTTTTTAGTACCGAATCAGTATGTATGGTTATTTTGGGAGTTTTCAGGTGATCAAAATAGATCAAAACTATCATCAATCGTTTCGGAATGTATACATAAAAAAATGTATTGCATTTTTTAAAGAGCTATTCAATTTGACTTGTTAGTCATTTTTTTCTAAATTTTTATAAAAATAAAAACGATTTCAGTTTTTAAATATACAGTAAAGGACAAATTTTGATGCGGAAAGTTATGTGTTTTCAAAAATTAGATTTTTTGAACTCAAAAATCCATGTGTCTTGTTTTGTAAGCCTAAGCAAAGTTTTTTACCCAGTCAACAAATTAAGGTCGTAGTCGGGTTGGTGTAGTAGCTCCCCATCAAAGCACAGAATCGTGTTTGGTAACAGCCCAAAGCAAAAGCCTTGAAGGTTTCATGCAGGAGGAGGTCTGTTCACACATATTTTTGGTGAGTTGCGACACGGCTGACCCGAGCTAGCGTTACCACTCCGTGTTACAACAATACAATACAACAATAACATTTTGTAACAATTTCAGTTTTCTTGTTACAATGTTATATATATATATATAACTTTATTGATTTCAAATAGTTGTGTATTACAATTAATCCTTAAGAGCTATAGACTGGAAGAGTCTTTTCAACTTTGTTTAAATGGTAAGCTTAAGCTGTTTAAATATTCAAAAGTTTTGTTGTTTGTTAATTCACAGGGAAATTTTTCAAAAAACCTTGACTAGGCGAACATAAAGCTAAAATTAAAAACGACCTTAAATCTAAATTACGAGTAAGTTAACACTTTCCCGGACACAACGTCTATAGACGTCCAATTTTGAGCATTTGACCATACAAATCGTGTCAAATTTTGGCGTTGTGTCCGGCAATGAGTTAATATTAAGCGGTAAAATGAATGAAGTTTGCTTAAGCAAAAGATGAGTGTGAGTGCGTCCAGGAAGTATTGATTGCTAATCGGTCGTGAAAATTTGAATACATTTGGTCTATGCTATCCTTCATATAAGAAACTCCGGTAATAAGATGTAATCGATTGGTAGAGAACCCCCATCGTTTATTCAAAATGATTTTCAGACATGTATTTTGCGCTACTTGTAATCGGTCTTTATGACAATTTCGCACATTTACCCCATACAGGGGCCCCGTAAGTCATGATTGGCCACACGGCGGTTTTATATAAATAACAAAATTTTGTGAAATAGATTCATTCTAGAATTTCTGTTAATAAAAGGGTATAGGGAACGTATGCGTTTGTCCATTTTCGAGACTTTATCCTCTATGTGATGTTTGTAGGTGAGTGTTTTGTCTAAAGTTAAACCCAGATATTTAACAGTAGAGCTCCAAGGGATATCCTTACCCAAGAAATTAATACACCTATCCGGCAAGTTAGCTATTTTCCTTCTCTTGGAAAAGAAGATGGATTTCGTTTTTGAGATGTTAAATTTGATTCTCCATCTGTGATAATATTGATAGAGTTGCTCAAGCTTTGTCTCAAGGGTATCTATTATTACGGTGGGATCGGTTGACTTCGTATAGATGCCATGTGCAAACAAAGCGAGCTCACAGCGATTGTCACAAGGGATATCCGAAATAAAAATATTGAACAAGGTTGGACTTAAGCACGCGCCCTGTGGCACAACTGCTGGTATATCTTTTGGCTCGGATAAGCTGTTATTCACCTTGACGCAGAAGAATCTTTCGGACAAAAATGACTGTATGATCTTTATAAGATACAACGGAAATGAGTGTTTACTTAATTTATATAAAAGACCCTCGTACCAGGTAGTATCGAAAGCCTTTTCGATATCGAGTAATACCATGCCGACGGAGTATTTTCCGGAAAATGATTCTTTAATCTGCTCTATAACTCTGTAAAGTTGGTGGTTTTTTGTTAGGCCTTGTTTGAATGCGAATTGAAAGTAAGGAATTACAGGGTTTATTTTTAAAAAGGCTTGTATGCGACTGAGTACAACTTTTTCAAATACCTTACTGATCGAAGGTAATAGACTTATAGGTCTATAATTATTAGGGGATTCTATATCGTTGCCTGACTTTGGAATGGGTATGGCTATCGCTTTTTTCCAAGCAGCAGGAAAGTAACCCAATTTAAAACACGAATTGAAAATAAAATTTATAAAAACAACAATCTTCTTTGGTATCTTTTTAAGGACGAGATTGGGGAGCTTGTCTATACCAGGTGATTTACTTTTTTTCAATTTATTAAAAATGCGTGAAATTTCCTTGGGCTTACACATGCAGTTTGTGGGAAGATCAAAGCCGGGACTCAGTTGTCTTAAGGTTGTTTTAACTAAGTCCTCATGTATAAAGTTGCCCATTTGACGGGTTAGTTTGTGAGCAGCATGGAACGTTTCAGCGAAGAGATTAGCTTTTTCGCAGTCTTGATACACTAAAATGCCATCATTTTTTTCATGGGTCCTGAGTAGCGACTTTTGTTAAGAGTCAGTGCTTTTTTCAGTTTCCGCACACATTTCTCGAACCATTGGGGAAGTTTTCTAATGTTCTGTTCCAGTTCTGATTTCGGTGGACAATAACATCTCGTTGAATAATTTTAGTGAGATCTGTGATACGCGATTTTATATTTATATCACGGGTTCGTTGCCATTGTCGTCTCAATGAGTGTAGCTACACGGGGAACAACATTTCGAGAACTAAACCGGTTTTTATATGAAAATTGAATCTTTCCTTGCCTTGCTCCTCACGAATCTCTTCTAAAAAAAACCGGTTTTCATCTTGTTCTTGTTCCGCGTGTAAACAGGCCCAATGTGTTTCATTGCCGGATCATATTTCTGGTCGCTGGGCTTAGATCAGGTGTGAAGGATCTAGTCGTTGACAATTGAGATTGTGTTGATTGCGATATTGCAGTCCATATTTTATTAACTAATGAGTTTATCATCGCATCAACCTGAGTTGGGTTGTCGATCACTGCTAAATCGAGATGACTTAACGAGACAAGTTCGTTTAGGATTTGACGGAATTGAGGCCAATTTGTGTTTTTAAAGTTATAACTTCTTTGGTGATCAACTTGATCAGAGGCTATTTGACAACTGAGTTCAGCAAGTGTTGGAAGATGGGTTGAAGGTAATGCATGCAGAACCCTGAGATCCGATAAATGGAAGTTGGCATTGGTAAGTATAAGGTCGAGATAGGAACCTCTTCCTTGCGGAGAATAGAAGGATGGCTCATTTGGAGCATGAACTGTTATGTTACGTCTCGAACATAGGTCGTAAAGTATCTTACCTGCTTTGTTGGCCCTTGCGCACTTCCAAAAACGATGCCTGGCGTTGAGATCGCCGTAGATAATGTACTTTTGTGGAAGGTTAGTAAATGTCTTTAAATCATCTTGAAAAGATTGTAATTTATAGTAATTTAAATTTGTACCCGGAAAATAAGCTGCTACTATTGTGAGATTTTCATTGGTTATGTCCACACATGTGCGCTTTCGTCTTCCCTATCGTCTTCAAGCTCCGTATCCACTTTCAACATTGAACATGTCAATGATTGCGTCAAGTGAACAGAAGAGATCAATGTCTCATTATATCCAGATCTGTTCATTATTTATCGTTAAATATGTGTCACGGCTTTGGTCAGGACGGGTAAATGATAAATTCTTTCATGAATTGTATGAATAGATGATGTGTTGTTAATATTTAACATTGGCAATTGCGTTCAAGAATGAATGCGTTTCTTCAATAGCGCATACATCTCAAGTTTCAATTGTCAAAATGATGAAGACGAACGAAAATTGAAACTGTCTAGACAGGCACATTGGTTAGCATAATGGAAATATTTTCAATAATCTTTGACTGAATTACTTTGACGGCTGTGTGTTTAATGTCTTTTCTTATACCGATAGCAACACCCCCTCCTCTGACGCAAACCCTGTCATTTCTATAGATACAGTAGTTTTGATAATATAAAAGTTATCATTTGGCTTAAGCCATGTTTCCGTTAATATTATTATGTCAATTCTTAACCTATTTATGAAATCAGTAGTTTCAAGTATTTTATTTTTAATGCTTTGAGCGTTCCAAATTAATATATTCAACATCTAATTATGTGTACAGGAATTTAACAGCAAGTTTAACAATAACATCATATTGATCCTTTTTCGACTTACAATGAGCTAGGTTGACGATTAGTTCTGATGATATTTGTATGAGCTCATCGGCAGTAAATAAATTTTTGTTAGAAGTTTGTATTTGCTGTTAAGAGGTTTACTCCTTTTCGTCATCTCACTAAAGACTAAATGTTGCTTGAGATGTGTGTTGAACTTTTACTGTCTCTGCAGGATTACTTGAGTTCAGAAGACTCGGAAAATTCGACTCTGTGTTTTAGAATGAATGGTTTGAAGTAAATAATTTGCCTTCGAGTTCCGGGATGCTGATACCTTGCGTTCATTTGCAAATAAAATAGTTTGCACGGCTAACGCAGTTTTTATCATTGGCATAATGATTAATTCCACAGTTCACGCATTTAATTTTATCGACTTGATCTGCAAGCAGCGTACACTCTGAGTGCGTACGATCTCCACTACGAATCAAGCATTTGAGTGGGAGATGGCAGTGAGATGAGCCACCCAGCCAGCATCGGCCTCATGTACCGCGAACATAGCCACAAATAAGCTTTACTTCATGAATCACGAATCGGCATTATGTAGCGATAGGACGCATTGAAATTTAGATACATGATGGTCAGCTGAAGGAATGCCGACGGATCATGTATATAAGAAATATAGTGTTTTTTTCCTGAAGTGTGATTTTTGTTGCTGGGGTGATTAGAATCACGAATAAGACTTGATCATTCATATAGTCTGGCTGGAGCAGTGGTTAGGGCGCGCACCTTCGGTGCACAGGGCTATGAGTTCGAGACTCACCGTCGCACGTATTTTTTTAATTTTAATTGATGCATTTAATATATATGATATTTAACTATTACATAATGTTCACGAATAACGATTTTATAATGTTTATCCGTAATAAGGCGCAAATGCGTATATACATGAAATAGGGGGACATCGTCATATACTGCTTGTATGAAAAAGTGATGAATGAATAAGGTATATGTGCTTACGCGTGTTGCATGAAATAATGATTACAAATGTGTTAAATGCTGGCTGGGCATGTCAAAACATTTGACAATTGCGACATTGTGTGGGACACGAATTGCGACGTGAGTGATAGTCCCATCGAACCAACGTGTGCATGATGCTTTTAGTTGCACGTAGTTCATTCAACTTTACTCCCAGTGGATGATACAGTAAATAACGAACGTCATTTTTGTACTGCTTTGATACGAATTTTTTGACGTCATCACATTTTGCATTAATAATTTCGTTGAGATGGATCTTATCATCGCATGGCATGTCGTGTTATCCGGTTAAAATAAATTTTGTTGCACGCCGATCGGATCGGCAGTGTGTGAAAAAGCTAATTTTCTTCGAAACCATATATTTGCAAATTGTGTCGTATTCTTCTGGCGTTGAAAGAAATAGTCTCCTACCAATCGACATCATTTTTATGTCGAAATTAGAAATACCCAATTCCATCATTATAGTGACAATCATCTCCCTCGATATTGTTGGAAAAGTGATAGGTGGTACTTTTACCTTGATTGTTGTGGGCGGTGTCCCAGCATTGTCACAGTCGCTAACGATATCATCCGCTAGTAGTTGGAAACGATTTTCGTGAACAGCTGTTGAATTTGATGAGTCGTCCTCGTCCGTGCGTCGAAATTTTTGTTTGTCCCGAAGAAACATTGTTGGGGAAGTATCCCCAATGGGTCTTTTCCGAGGAGGATTGGGCTCGGATATAATTCCACTTATACTCAACAAAGATCAAAAACAAATTATTGAAAACCGGGAAAGATTAACCACTTTCACTTATATAATATAATATATAATCCATGCAGGGATGAGCAATTGGAGTTGCTCGATCCAAATTTAAATTTGAGGAATAAATTTGAATTGAAAAAAGAAATTATATAATTAGCACCACTTGAGTTCAATCAATTAGGAGGGGAGGAAGAGTTGGATCGCCTACTAAATGTAATTCGGGACGCAGAAGCTGAAGCTGATAGAGAACAGAATATTACTGAATGAAATGAACCACTTGCTGACTACGAATATGAGGAACAATTTGATGATATAGGAGATTTGATACCGGGGGGAAATCCAAAAAATAAAAATGATGATAACTCAATTGGGATTATAAAACAGCCTGCAATATTTTCAAAGGAAACTCCTTTAAAACTGACCCATATGCTTAATCCTGACCAGCGGAATTTTCTTTTGCACATTTCGTACTTCTTTCAAACAATGATCCCAACAACACCGCCGATGTACGCTTTCATTTCTGGAGGAGCTGGTGTAGGAAAAAGTCTTTTAATAAAAGCAGTTTACCAAAATCTCAACAATTTTTTCAATAATGAAGCAGGAAGTAATCCCGATGATATAAAAGTTCTTCTTTGTGCATATACGGGTAAACCTGCATTTGGAATAGGAGCTTAAACTGTTCACAACGCTTTTAAGTTGCCTTTATCTCAAATGAAATTTAATATGCCAGCACTATATCTGCCAGTATAGCCAATACCATTGCATGTAAATTAGCGAAACTAAAGTTGATGATTATTGACGAAATTTCGATGGTTGGCTCGCGAATATTTCACCAAATAAATAATCGACTCCAGCAGATATGTATTTCATAGCCGAGAACATTTTGGTGGTATTTCTATAATAGCTGTAGGTGATTTCAACCGGTTGGCGACAATTGGATATTTCAAGAAATTCGAACTGCTAATTCCTTTGGTATGTTAGTAGGTTCTCCATTATGGGAACATTTTAAACTTTTTGAGCTCAAAGATATAATGCGTCAACAAAATGACGCCGCTTTTGCAAGTGCACTTAATCATATGTCAAGGCCAACGGGTAGGTACTATGACTCAAGATGATGTATCACTGATTCAATCGCGGTGTTTTAAGCCGAACTGTCCTGTCTTCCTCCTGAGGCCAAAGGCGCTATCCATTCATTTGCTACTAACAATGAAGTTGATGCACACAATAGACTTATCTTGCTTCAAATGGAAACAATGAATGCAATTGTGGCATATTGACGAGGTGTTTGGCGCACAAAATCCTCAAGCAAAGGAAAAAGCCCTGGATTCTGTTGAAGGTTTGCCTCTAAAAGAAACGTTTGGAATGCTTAAAACACTGATTTTAAAGATAAGTGCGCGCTATATGATCACTATTTATATTGATAATTCTGACGACTTTGTTAATGGAGCTACGGGCACTCTTAAAATGATCGATTTCGGAACAAATTTGTTTTCTGTAAGTAGAAGAGCTTTAAGAGTTTGCCTGCACTTTCAGGATAAATTGATAGGTCAAAAGAGAAGGTCTTCAATGCATGCTAACACTGTTTTTAGAAGAAGAATTTATCAATATTTAACTCCAATCGAGAGTACTTCAGCAATAATCAAACGTTGGAAAATGTCGCTATTACAAGTTCGTCGAACATAGTTTCCCCTTATACCAGCCGAGGTGATTACTGTACACAAAAGTCAAGGGGCAACCATGAATAAAGTTGCCTTTACTTTATCCTCTAGTCTAGATGTAATCGAAGCTTGACTTATGTAGCTTGTTGAAGAGCAACATCCTCCGATGGACTATTCATTATTTCAAAGACCCGGCTTAAAGCTCCCAAGGCGCCTTCAAGTGAAAATCCTGTAGTTAGAGAAAAGAGAGAAGTTAAGAGACTACAGGAGTCTCCTTTAATTCCGGTGTTCTGGCATTTGAGAAGTGATAATTTCGGTAAACTCCAATTATATTTCCACAACGTGCAGTCATTGAGAGCGCACATAGCAGATGTTGTTTCTGACCCAGTGGTTTTGTCGTGTGACATTTTAATGTTTGTGGAAACCTGGACATATCCAGATGATTCTTTTGAGATTCGGGGATTCACACCCATCGGAAGAATAGATATTTGCATAATACTTCAAATTGTTTATATAATGTGTATATGTATATGTATGATAGGAATCGCGGCCACTGTGAAGTAATAGTTTGCAAAATAGGTGGAACAATATTTGCAACCGTCTATCGATCTCCACAATGCTCATTGAACATTTTATTTCACGTTTTTAATGAAAAAATATTTAGTATATACTCAGAAAAATTATTAATAATCAGTGGAGATTTCAACAAAAATTTTCTGGGTGTAGATTCAAATAGTGTCGACCATTTCTTTAGTACTTTTGGTTTAAGAAAAGCTTTACAAGATGAACCAACAACAAGGCAAGGAAGAGATCGACAACATCTTTTCAAATTTTGAAATAGACGCAGGAGCTTACGAGACTTTTTTTTTAGCACAAAACCACACAATAGTGTGGACTAGGCGGCTATACAAAATCGAATAATTCAATAGCTATTCAGCTATTTCAGGAGATGGTAAATTTGGTTCAGCCTCTCTTGGAGCTATATTACTAGTATGCGTTTACAATAACCGTAGATTTTTATAGTAAATACATGGGCGTAGCCAGGATTTCGGTCAGGGGGGGGCAAGCCCAAAATTTTTTTAACATCATGAAATTCTTAGGAATTGAAATTTCCGGTCGCGGAAATATTGTTAGCAAATTTTAGTAGCCTGGCTTGTGGTTGGATTAGTGCACAGGGTCATGGATTCCAGACTCACCGTGAACGAATTAATTTTATGGTGTTTTTCGAACTCACGACCTACGTGAAGGGCTATGATGTCGCTCAGATTGCAAACAAGTATCCATTTATGGGACTAAATAACATTGCTGGGCGTGCTGTTGATCTCAACACCTCAACAAAACAGCAGTTTAGATATTGGAAATTGGTGGGTGTATTATAAAAAGTATAAATATATGATCAGCATGACTTGGAGAGTCGATTGGGCCATGTCAGTCTGTCCGTCTGTCTGTCTGTTGCGACGCGTTTTACTCAAATACAAATGCTTCTTTTTGCTGCAGGCAGTTGTATGTTTGAATCGGTAAAATCGGACAATGGGGTCATGGGGCTGCCATACAAACCCAACTCCCCAAATTAGGTTCTTCTAAGAAAAACTTTTTTATTTGTGCACCAATTTCAACCAAATTTCACACAAATGTGTTTCTCTCGATGAAACAAAACATATCTAAGAATGGACCAAATCGGACCTGCGGGTCATGGGGCTGCCTTACAAACCCAACCTCCCAAATTAGGTTCTTCTGATTTTTTTTATTTGTGTACCAATTTCAACCAAATCTCACACGAATGTATTTATGTTAATGACACAAAACATATGCGAGAATGGATCAAATCGGAACATGGGGTGATGGGGCTGCTACGCAAACCCAACATCCCTTTTTTTTTCTTTTAAAAAACATGTTTTGCATCAATTTCACAAAACCTTGAATTTCAAAGCAACAAAAAGGTCAAAACAAATGCTCCCGCATTCCCCAATAAAATTTTCAGAGTAAATATTTTTATTTGCCCACTTATTCCAACCAAACCCCACACAAATAATATAGTGTTTTGTGTTTTTTTTTGCTAATTTTAGAGTCAAATTTTAAAACTGAAGATGAGAAGGATTTTCTTCTGCATTCTGATTACATTCAACTGGCCTCTAATATCTGCCTTTTGGAGCGTAGTTTGTCTATTTTCAGTGCAATATTTGTATCTCAGACTGCATATTCCACTTTCGAAATCAGTTTGTTTCGTCTGTCACTTACAAGGTCCCTAACAAAGCAAAGCTGTATACCATTTGTCACCCTTTCAGATGAAAATAAGTCGAATTCCACTAACTTCCCGAAGGGACCTAACGGTTTAAATTGTATACTCCAGCTCAGAAGGCATGAAATGAAACAGGAAATATGGGATCCACGGAGCCACAGTAGCAAACTCACAAGTGAAATGTGTGTGCTGGTACGCAGCCTCCGTCAGTTACGAGAGGCCACTCGCTGTCATCTATTTGTATGCGCCTCCTGACTGCAAACTGTCCGGATCATGGCTTCTCCGGCAGCACTTGGAGTGGTGAAAAGGCAAATTTTTTGAAAATGTTGTATAGTGCAGCGATTTTTTCACCATCTTCATCGACCAGGGGGGGGCGACCGCCCCTCCCTGCCCCCTCTGGCTACGTCCATGAGTAAATAGTTTGCTATAAAATACATATATTGAACAACTATTTCAGTGGATTTATTTTTCTCTTTTTCTTTCTTTCTCCATGCATGCAACAAATGGTGGTTTTAGTGGGTTAAAGTCCCACACTCCGGCTTTCGATGCTTTCCACCTAAAAAAAAAAAATCTGTCTTATTACCGATATTTTTGTAAAAGCAACCAGACTCTTCATGAACTATACAGGGTGTCCCGCAACTGGTTAGCCATAGACCAATGGTAGACTCTACAGGATGTTTTAGGAAAAATGTCGCCAAATTATTTCTCTAGCTTTTACCGTTAAGGAGTAATCGCCTTTTTTGTGATTCTTGTCAAAAAACACGACTTTCTTCGAAAAACTCAAATTTTCTAGCTTCCATTTTAGCCAAATCAATGTTTTTCATATCCTTCTGAAAGTACACAAAATTTCCAATAAAAGGACATATCGAACGTTTCGAACGCCGCGATTTTTGCAGAAATGTCAATTTCAATTTTTAATGTCAAAATTAAACCCGAATTTCGTAACGGTACATTATAGTGCCAAGTCTGCAAAGTTGACAAAAGTTGGCGTAGTATCTTAGCTTTCGAACGGCATATAAGAATAAATCACAGAATCTTCCAGTTTGTGAATAATATGTGTAAAAGGGAAAAAAACATAAAATTTCCAATAAAAGGACATATCGAACGTTTCCAACAGTTTCGTATCTTCCGAAATACGACGTTTTGAACTTTGCAGAAATGTCAATTTCAATTTTTAATGTCAAAATTAAACCCGAATTTCGTAACGGGACATTGTAGTGTAGAGTCTACCATTGGTCTATGGCTAACCAGTTGCGGGACACCCTGTATAATAAAATACACCAGTTTTATATTTCGGACACAGTGAATCATTTGCCACAAAAATTTTTTATGCAAAAAATAAGAATTCTGCACAATACTAATGAAGTGCCTCTTGTAAATCTATTTTTTCTATTGGTCTAAATAAACGCGTTCCAGAATGAAAGGCGCTAGCCAATCCAAAAATAGGTTTATTTTTTACCCAGTTTGTAAGGAAAATCTACAGGCATTTTTCTATTTAAGATTTCTGATGGCCTTTGAGCAAAAAGAAACTCAGGCAAACGTAAGGATGGCTTGGCTTTATACAGGGTGTCCCGCAACTGGTTAGCCATAGACCAATGGTAGACTCTACAGGATGTTTTAGGAAAAATGTCGCCAAAATTATTTCTCTAGCTTTTACCGTTAAGGAGTAATTGCCTTTATTGTGATTCTTGTCAAAAAACACGACTTTTTCGAAAAACTCCTATTTTCTAGCTTCCACTTTAGCCAAATCAATGTTTTTCATATTCTTCTGAAAGTACATAAAATTTCCAATAAAAGGACATATCGAACATTTCGAACGGTTTCGTATCTTCCGAAATACGACGTTTTGAACTTTGCAGAAATGTCAATTTCAATTTTTAATGTTAAAATTAAACCCGAATTTCGTAACGGGACATTGTAGTGGAGTGGCAAATCTGAAAAGTTGACAAAAGTTGGCGTAGTATCTTAGCTTTCGATACCTTAAAGCACAATAGTGCTTAGTCCATTTCGCAACATTTGGAGAAAACGCGAAAACAAAGTTTCAAACCTTGTTCCTATCTCAGAAAACTAGTTGTTTGCAAATATTTTTAGCTTTTTAAGCAGGTTTCACTGTTAAAAGGATAATTATATTAAAAACTGGCAAGCAATCGTTATAATTTTGAAGAAAAATCGAGAAAAAAAAGAGGAATGTACGGACTTTGCACTATTGAGCACCTCGCTTAATGCCAACGATGGACTTGACGGAAGAATGTTTGTTCGTATTGTGGTTACAATTGGATATAGTGAAAATATTTTTAATGCGTTAATTCGCCATGTGAGACAAGCATTTCACTGTGTTTCAACCAGTTGGTATTCATGAAGTAAATATGTCTCATGAGTTTATGGAAAGTCGTAATGACCGCGAGATGACCAGAAGATGGTATGGTCAAGACTAAACGTTGGTCTTTCTATCATACTACTGTTATTGAATAGGGGACACATTTGTAGTGTGATGGGGGTTATAACAGGGCATGACCCTACTCTGGAGCTCGCCAGGAGATTCAGACTCAATTTCATCACATTTACTACCGCAAAAGCTGTGATGATAAAGAGGAGCTACTGTACCTACTCTGTCATTGTTCGGTACTAGTCGCACTTTTACGAGATGGATGATCTTAAGGCCGCGCGCAGACTTAAGGCGTATTAGAGCGTAGCGTAGCGTAAAACCTGTCGTCCAATGCAAGCGTTGTATTTGGCGACAGGTCTTACGCTACGCTCCAATACGCCTTGAGTCTGCGCGCGGCCTAAGTCTTCATTTCATTGCCAATGCCACAAGCTGCGCCAAGCGAAACGATGCTTCTTAGTCATCGGCGAGAACATTTTTAAATCACGTTCTTCAATATAAGACATAATTTTTTTTTGTTGAATGCAAGTTGCCCAGATCTATTGCCCGTTGGATAAGGGCGACATGTTGAATGTTGTTTTTATGTTGAATCGGTTAGTAGGAAGAGGTATAGGACGACCTACTATTGTCGAATCACGTTGCTCCAATGCGGTTGCTATGGGAAAAGTTTTAAACGACTTCCCCTTTCCTTTAAGTGCAGTTTTGGATGTAGCTTCTACTCGACTATTATCTACTCTCTACATGCATAAGCTGGTGAAACACAAACTCAAGACACTCATTAGGATTAAGCATGCTTATCAATTAATTTGGCAGATATTAAGAGTTTATTCTGTAAATACTATGTCGAATCCTTCAAATAAGTAACTGCCACTCGCATCCAATCCCCAAGATCTAAAAAAAATAGATCCACAGCACGCTCTGCAGAGGTTTTTCTCCCCAAAATTGAGCATTTGTTTAACATTTGAATGAGACAATTTTCCGCCACATGGATCAAAAACCATAGCCCTGCGCTTCGAAGGCGAGTTGAATAGAGTGCTGCACCTACCACTGGGAAGTACTCGACCTAACCTTTGGTAACCAAAGGACAGAAAACTGGATCCAGCTGGCTGAGTCTGGACGGCTTGGTATCCAACGTGACCAGGGCCTCATTTGAGGAAAACTGCCCCCTCACAAGAACGAACGATAACAAAGGAGTACCCTGGTGGACTCCGGAGCTATCGAGACTAAGGAGGTCAACAAGAAGACTCTTTAATAGAGCCAAAAGGACAGGAGAGTGGGAAACGTACCGCTCCAAACTTCATGAGTACAACAAAAAGATCAGGTCTGCCAAAATGAACTCGTGGGTCAGGTTCTGCGAAGGTGTCGAATGCACCAACACGGCTGCCAGCCTCCACAAAGTTCTGGCTAAAAATTACACCGAGTACCTAAGTACCATACAGCATCCTGATGGGCGCCACACAATTGACGCCTTAACGACGGGCGAACTAATCCTCAGCACCCACTTTCCGGGATGCCAAATACTGAGGAACGAGGTCCCCTCAAACGATAACAGTCTGCATAGAACTAATTCCTCAGACTGGAGATTAGCAAGATCAATCTTCACTCACGATAAAATAAGATGGGCAATATGCTCATTTGAGCCATTTAAATCAGCCAGTACTGACGGGATTTTTCCAGCTTTACTACAAAAGGGTCTGGAGCCCCTAACTCCATACCTCATAAGTATCTTCAGAAGCAGTTTTGCGCGAGTTGTATTTTTTCCTAAACTGGGAAACCGACCTAAAGAGGATCCCAAAGCATACAGACCAATCAGTCATACCTCATTCATGCTCAAATCAACAGAAAAAATCATTGATGAGCACATAAGATATACCACACTGATCAGAAACCCGCTTCACAAGAGACAGTTTGCTGACCAAAGAGGTAAATCAACAGAATCGGCGCTACATAGCCTTGCAGGAGATATTGAAAAGTCTTTGCGGCTAAAAACACCGTGCTCGCTGCTTTCCTGGACATCGAAGGGGCATTCGACAAAGCAAGTACTTTACAAAAAATCATCCCGTCTAAAGTTATCGTGCGATGTAGCGGACAAACCCATCTTATTCGAATCAGGAAGCCACCCTGGCCACTCCTTTTTATGTCTCCTAATGGTATTAATTCGTTTTAAGGCAGTTATTACCACAAATTTAACTGCCTAATTGTTCCTAGTATGGACTTAGCACAAAATAGCACTACAACTGGACTTAGCACTTTTGTGCATTTTTCTTCGGATCAACCTAGGACATAGAACTTCTTGTAAATGTTAATTACCTTGAAGTTAAATGTGCAAATCTTGTTTCAAGATTAACTAGTCGATGGAGAACTTAAGAAGGAATAATACAACCCAAAATTCGAAAAAAATGGACTTGGCACTTTTGTGCTTTAAGGTATCGATATGAACTGAATTATTAGCTGTAAATCAACTATTACTGTTTTTTCAATCAAGGAAAAGCAACTTATATGAAATGATTATATTGTGTCCCCTGACATAAGAGCTCACGCAAGCTTTCCTATGAGTATTGAACAAGTATACTTTTGCAGCTATTCAGGGACACCCTGTTAACTTGGTCCTACAAACTTCAAAAATTTTTGTGGCAAAGAATATTACCAGTCTATGCATTTCCACAAAACTTCATGTTCATTGTTTCATCAAGTTAAAAGATATACTTTGAAGAAATGCTTAAGAGTTTTTCCCTTGCATTGTGAAAGGCCCTTACTTAATACTTACTTGGCTATATTTCCGGTTTGGATACAGTTATTCGAATGAAAATTCGTAGGCATATTACCAATGTAATTTTCTAAAAACCCTTAGCAGAATTTTCAGACTTGGAAACCTAAGAGGGGCTACACACGAACAAATTGAAATTTTGCAAATTTACTGTTATTTAATTTTCTTTAGCAAAAGTCAACAGTCTTAATAGTTAACGTATATAAGGCCATACTGACCAATCTTTGTGCAAAGTTTCACATCGATCGATATAACGGTTTAGAAAAATGGTGCTCGAAAAGGAAGCTTAACTGTAAACGGCAAAAACTTGTTTACCGTTACTCGAAACTGGAAAATTTTAACTGATATGAGATGTACTCGTTTAGATCTTTGATTCAAATACCCATACGTCAATCTCCGATAAAAACTAAAAAAGTCTACTTTTTTCAAACGTTCGTGACACCCTGTTATCTTCTTCCTACCAACTTTTAAGGTATTTGTGCCAAAGACTGTAACCATTCTACACATTCCTACCAAAATTCATGACAATCGGTTTAGCCGTTCACGAGTTATTTAGTGAAGAGACGGACAAACGCCTTCTAAAAAACCCTAAAAAGTATGTCGGAATTTTGCTCTACGCTGCAGGATGGTTCTTGATGACCAACTCTTATTTATGGCACGATAGCCCGACGTCGGTCCTTGGCCGCCTGTATTTACTTCAAGGACTCAATTTATTCCAATACGCAATTACAACCTTCTACTATCAGAACAGTATGTTGTCGGTTGCTATCATGATTCTGTAGAAATACAGAATTCCTCAAAAGATGACCCCTCGGACTAACTCAACAGAGCGTGTTATTGATCTCAACACCTAAAAAAAACAGTTACGATAATGGATATTTGATGCCGCTTAAGCTGACGTACAGCATTTCGCTGTACAGTACAGCATTTTGACCTGTCGTTTAGAATTTACAGCATTTTCCATGCCACACAATGAAGCCTAATTCACTACATAATAAGGTCCTCGATGAGATCTGTGATCAGTCTCGTCTGCCTTTAAGGAGTCAAGTTGGACTATATTTTAGCTTGTACAATCGATATTTAGCAAGATAATATTGAAGCTTAATTTGGGATTGCTACAGCGAAACGTTTTCTTACTACGATGCAATTTGAAGCCGGAACTTCGAGGAACATTTTATTGTCGCGCTGAAGAGCTGCATTTTTTTTTACCAGAGATAGCATTAGCTTTTGCGACGCCCCGATCCGATTGTTAATTGATTGTCTAATTGGACTCTCTCATTCCGCAAAAGTTACACCAACTTTCAAAATAATACCAGAAAAATGTAATTCAATTATGGCACCTTTTTTATTTTATTAATTCTTAAGTTGTCAATTTCTACTAAAGACTGAGAGTGGTTTAAAAGAAACGAAATTTCTCGTATTTTATTTTTAGCGCGAATTTGAATTTAAAGTTATTGAACTTCGTTATTTTTTACAAGGAGTTAAAGCTTATAATTCTGAAAAAAGTATGGCTATTTTATTTCTCATCTGTGGTGTGGTGTCCTGGGACCGCTCCGGTTCTCTACCCTTTAAATATTGTTACAAATACAGTGTTGAAAATTTTAAATGATTTTTCACAATAAATTAATATGAAGGTCATTTCGGAAAGATGAACAGAAGAATTTGATTTACCTATTACCAAAAGGAATAGCTTCGCTCATTAACAAACTGCTCTGGTACTCAAGTTTAAATCCAATCAGCAGAAAAAATTCACCCGGTTAAAATCCACCAAGTAAAGCGGATTTCCCATACATCTTCAATGAAATGAATGCGATTTCAACCAAAATCTCAAACCAAATCTATACGAAATCATGGCAAAGTGTGGTGGACTCCACCTGAAAGCATGCAATACACATTTTTGAAAGTTAATGGCACGTTTACAGTAGAGGCCGTCGATTCCTCAATCGGCTCATTCAACCATTATGTCGACGTTATCGGCCTGTAAGTGAAATTTTTCATTTTTTCACAAACACACTTCTTTGACAAAGATTTTTATAACTTAGATTGCAGTTCTTGTTGCAAGAAAAACGTTTTAATCATGCATCAAATGGTCAGAATATAAGTTTGTAAGAACTCCACTGTACTGTCAAACTGTGTAACAATATTATGACGATAGCGCCAACAGGATTCGAGGTTTTATAATAAAACCAGATCTCGTTGTTAAGTGTGAATCGCGTTTTACCATACGCTACTGCTTGAAAAAGATGCAGTAGCATCAATGCATTTTAAATGGGTGACGTCATTTTGCTGTCGCTTTTAAACAGCAAAACATGGTGCCAACATTACGTCACCCATTTAAAATGCATTGTGCTGCTTTGTCGCTGTTCTGGTGCATCATATCTATTTCAAGCATAACAGCCCATACAAATCCTCGTTTTGAACTGAATAAATTTAGTTTGAGGTTTTAGTAAATCGGGAAAAATAGTGTTTTTAAAACTTTTGTTTATAAATTACATTCTGTGGGGTCCCCATTTCGAACACAAGATATTTTAGAAACGTTACGCCACTTGTAGACCTAGTTGTTGCTCACCTTTACCCAAATTATATGATCCTACCTGTCCTCGCTCAGAAGTTAGGCTGCCCAAATCACAATTGTCAGTTTTCTAATTAAAAATTGTCCATAACTCGGAGATTCGTAAGCGAAAAACTTTGAAATTTAGATAACTGATAGAGCACCGTACTGTTCTTATTTGATAAAAAATTTCAATGCTCTTGCTGTTAAGCGATTATGGACTAATTTTCCATAACTCGGATTCGATCGAAATTTCTGAAATGATGCACACTTTGAGAGATATTTGACGAATATTTCATCCAAGATTCTAGGTCCTTTCTATCCGCGTTCGGAAGTTACAGCTGCCAAAATCGCTCATTTGTGTTTTCCAAGCTTTTAAATCAGTAGTCATGATTGTGATTTTATTCTGATTTTATTCGAGAGAAATCGGGTAGTATAATGCAGCGTTGTTCAATCAAATTAGTTGTGCATGTGCCGTAATTTCGCTCAATTAGAAACTGATTGTATCACTGGATATTCCACAAAATAGATTTCCGCTAATATGCCAATTTTTTCAGTAAATTACACCACCACCATCCAAAACTCATATACGCCAGTATACGCTAGGAATTATCAAAATTCTATCCAATGCAGAAACAATTAAATACTATAAAAAGGGTTAATTCTGAAATCCCCTTGTGGATGGCATTTCGATATATTGTTACGAAATGTACCCAATTAACTAAATTTATATAATTTAGTATAAAAAATATCACGGAGATCAATCTCCTCGAACCCCCCTATCTACGCCACTGAGTTCTCTTCACAAAGATATCACTTATGAAAAGAAGAATAATTGTGGTAGCCTCGTGAGGTATTATTCTTTCTCCAAATCGAAGTGAAGGGTAGGGGGGAGGGGTAGTATTGCTGATAATTTGCCTGAGAATCGAATTTCGCAAGTATGTACAGCATTGAGTCTTCGGAAGTCTGGTCACCTTACCTAGGTTAATTGTTGGACAGTCGCGGCTGTTATATTAACAAATTTAGCTCGAATCAATTTATCTGTTGGGGACTATATCAAATTGAACCTGCTAACTCAAAAAATATGTCTTCAGGATCACTATCCCATTTCTTTTCAGAACCTTTCTAATGGCCTGTTATCTCATTACGCACGTATACCTACAAAAAAAACATCAACTTTATAATTCACTTCGTCTTCGTCTGCTATAATAACACTTCAAAGTTATGAGACAATATTTCCGAAACATTCCTGAAATAGCACACAGATCACTTGCCGCAATTTGCAAAGAGTCACGGACGTTCCTTCGTACATAAACACTAAGCAGACAATCCTTCAACAACGTCATCAACCATACAAAGGCTACTGAACTCACTCTCTTGGCAAGAGGTCCAAGTTCAAGTGATTTGAATTAGACAATTAGAAGATACGCACAATATTGCAACGGCTATAGAACAGATAGCTCCAATTATACTTTTGCTGTGGTATTGCATTACCCAGAGAGTGCCACAAGAACAACAACAACAGAGCCGCGTTCGGAATCAGAATCATCTTTAAGTATGACAATGGCCGCAGTAATGTTCTTCCTCATGCATTCTAGAGCCAATATTGTCGTGGCCGCGCGGCAACGATGCCCCTTTATCGCGGATCTACTATAGTCCGAGATCCAAGAAATTATACTTCTTGTTGTGATGTCCTCCCCGCGTAAAGCGCGTTGATAAAGTCTCTTTATATCTGCGTTCCGCGATCTTTTCTCAAGTTGCACTTGCAATATTGCAAAGTGCTTGTATGATGATGATGCTGCGGCTGCACTTCTATACCCCTTTGCGACCTCCATTGTAATGAATTGATGGTAATTACGCTGATGCATATTGTGCATGAAAATCGTCGTTTCTTCCGCTTGACAATATTCTAGTCAGCGTATAGTATGCGAACTAGCAAATGTGGCCCATACTGTTCCTTGCGAGAGATCATGGAGCCAATGTGAAATCTGAGTGATGTCATCGCAGGAATTTCTTGAATAGCATCGTATGAAAGGTTGAAATCTTTGAAGTTCCGTGAAAATGAATTGTAGTAAAAACCTTTCGTTTCACATAATAGTCTAGTCTTTTACATGATTTAAGATTGTAAAATGTGGTTTAGTTTTTTTTTTTATTGGGTGCGGAGTTTTATATTATAATTTCGTTGCAAAACAGGGTAAAAACTGGAAAAAACCCAAAATTTTCGGAGTGTTTCGGGTTTTTGGCTTATAACTCTGAAAGTGTATATTTCTGCAATATGTTAGAGCAAACAAAATTACGCATCGAACGCGATATAATTCGTCTAATTGCGTAAAGCGGAATCGCCACAATTTACAGTGATTTTTGACGTTTTTTTGCGATTTTCACCGTTTCGCAACGGTCATGGGTTCGAGACCCACCCCACACATAGAATAAGTGTACACAACTTTCACACTGGTACTCTTTTTCGCATCATTACCATTTGACTATTTCGACATTATGGGAATATTTGTGACTTGAACAAATGCGTTTGTGAAATTAATTAAAATAGTACCGCGAGAGCTGTACAGCTTGCAACCACCACATACTAGTGTAGAGTAGTCATAATAGCCCCAAGGAAAATACCAGAAGTCATGTTCACGATTCAACACATTCCTTATGGGCTCCTTGTTGAAATCTTTGTAGTTTGACAATCATTGTCAAGATAGGCTATTTGTGGTATGTGGACAAACATGAGCGCACTATATGGGAAATGCAGGTTTCCAAGCTATGATGAATATTAAGTAATGGAAGCCCATGTGACTAATTGACATCCAGGGTTTAATATTATTTTGCTTAACTGCACTATAACTAAAGATGATGAATATGATTTGAGTGCGGACAATATGACCAGGAATTCGTTCTTGATAAAAGAGATAAATACAAGTCCAAAAGTATTCCTAGGATCGATAGATGAAAACATTTTCCTGAGCATCCCTTTGCTTGTCTTAACGTTATAAGACTTTTACTCTAAAGTTGGTTGCAGGCAACGGCTGTCAATGATGCTAAAATGTCAAATTTATAGGTTTCATAATAGGACTAATAGTTAATCTGCGACTTGCGAAGGACGAAATTTGCCCTGAACTTATAAAATGCGGTTTTCTCAGCATCCCCTTTCGTTCGACACACATCTTCGCCAGTGGCGTATTTACAGGGGGGCACAGGGGGCACGTGCCCCCCCTGTGAGCACATCAAATTTTTTTCACACCATACTAAAAATTGCAGTACCAAATGTTCCCTTTTTATTTTGAGCGTTTCTATTAGTAAACTTTGTAACTCTTTTTCGAAACAGATCTCCTCGTTGATGAACCCTTTCCGTTTTTCGAACGGGTTGAGTTAATTTTCATAGACGCGTGGTTTCAAGAACAAGAACTCTCAGAGAATAAATACAAGCTATGATTATGTCGAGCAACGAGGTGGTCATGAAACGTTGCCCAATCTTGACATGAATCTGTTCGGAAACAAGGACTGCTATTGAAAGTCTCGTCATGTGTGAAGTGACCCCATCTTATGTTGATATAAGTTGAGGAGATGTTGTTGCGGTATCGATGTCTTGGAAGCCGCTGAATTGATAAATATTTGAAACAATCGGTCTGATTTTTCGATCGGGCTTGTGTATTTTATTTTTTAATTTGGCCGTAAATTCGTGTTGGGCTGCTGTAAAGGTTTTTAAACCAGATGCTTCTCTTTCTGTTAAAATGCTAAAAATTGAAGTGTTTTGGTGGGAAAGCATTTTTAGCATACATTTTCGAATTCCTATGGTCCCGTGTCTGTGGTGCCCTGTCTGGGGTACTTTCTTCAATGCTTCAATTTTCACGAATTAAAAAACCTCATCGTAGCCATTCCTTCTCATTTATATTTTGAAACTGATTTGTTAAAGCATGTTGCTTCAGCTTACCATCTAGGACTCGTTTTAAAAGGTATTGCAGATACTATAGATTTGAAGCTAGTGTAATACATATGGAAATAACAAACAATCATACCTTCCTGCTTACTTTTCTTGCTTCATTTTAATTAATCGATTGATCACTTCCAGGCTCTATGCCACGGATAGTTCCTACACGGCTGAACATTTTGGTGTAATTTAAAAAAAAAATATATTCATACATTTCCATGTAAAAACTTTATCAAAAGTATAATTGAACTATATTAAAAGTATAAGTATTCTTGATAAAAATTTTACTCTTCCATAGTATAAAATTGATAAGCAAATTTATACAAACCGCTCCAAAAAATAAAAATTGTAATACGAGTGCAGTCGGCTTCGAATCCACAATTCTATGATTTGTAGGCAAGCGCACTGTTCACTGAACCAGACAGACTACAAATCAATAGATTTCTAGGTTGAATGGGTTTCTTGCGTTGATAGTTTAGATTTGATAACATAGTAGGATTGATTCTACCCTTTTATGTTATAACAACATTCAATGCAATTTATTCTATCCCGAACGGTGTAAAAAGTATAATATTAAAAAGGTATATAGATAGTTTTATTATGTAGCGGTTATAATTAATACAATTTTTGAATAAACTAAACTTATAAGTTGAAAAGAGTCAAACTTTATTCAAGTTTTGTAATAGATAGGAGTTACACTATTTTATTTATAAAATTTACTCCCGGTTTACACTAAAATTTACAACCGTGTAGTATTCTGGATAGTACTTGTAAAATATTATTCGGCACTTGTTACGATTTTACGGAATCTGTTACTAGATTTTTGACAAAACATACAAAGGCCTCTTTTTCAGTAAATCCTAATTTTGCAATCAAATTCGCTTAAACTTGCCATGGAATTCAAGACCACAATGTCAGCCAAAATTTGTTGTATCAGCTTTTCATCTGTGTTTCTTTCAAAAGTAAGCAGAACCACTTTTTGGCGGAATTTGGCCGAAATTTGGCAGAATTTTGGACGATGTATGAAATTTCTCTTCCAAAGAAAAGTGTTCCGTCTGGAATCCGTTTTGTCATATGGAAACTGGGAGAAAGACTATACGTCGATACTAGTGGGGACCCACGGGGAATGACTATCCCGCTCTACCCGAATAGTTAGACGACCAGTCCTGTGCAAGGCGCCCACACTGCAGCAGTGGCTTAAGGCCACTGCGAGTCCGGAGCAGAGGTCCCATATCTGTTAGCACGGGGTGTCGAGATACCAGCCAAGGGGCACCGATGGGCGGCAATTCCCCTATCCGACACATGAGCTAGGCCCCCATGAGGGGAGTATCGTGCGGGCTGTGGTTTCACAACGGCGTGGAGTTGCGCTACAACCGGGTGCCGGGACCCATAGAACGGCAGAGGTAGTAGAGAGGCCTCGTATCCAGCAGTATGTAAACTCCAAGCCTTATCACTTGGTAAGCAAAACTGCTACCTTTATGGGCCGTTGATTGACGTATTCAATCCGTTCGCCTATTCGAGGCCGTCTGTTAAACCTTTACGGTAGGCACGGACGTTAAACCCCTTTCATGGCATTTATTGTCATATGAAAACAGTCTCTTTGGTCATTGCATTAATTCCATAGCCAATTAAGTACATACGTATTCGTTAAATTCCTTTTCGGCTTCAGGCTCCTTCGAACTGCACTACCCAAACTTTTTTAAGGCCCTCCGTATTTTGGTTCAGGAAAAGCCAAAAGTAGTTAATGAGTGTTATTCTAAGATCTGTCAGGAAAACTTAACTTTTGGTGTAATAAACCTGAAATGCAAAGGACTCTCAGGCCCGTATTTATAAACATACCTTAACTCAAGGAGACCTTAAGTCAAGGATGCCGAAATTAAAATAAATGTAATGTTCCATACTTTTTCATAGAAATCACTTATATTCACGAGTCAATGCATCCTTGATTTAAGGAGAAACTCAAGGAGACCTTGAAATTTTCTATAGTCAACCTCACTTGAAGTCAAGGTAGCTACCCACCTACCTTGAAATATTATATTTCAAGTCTATTGAAAACTTAGGGTCTTCTTGAGTTTCGCCTTTCCCGGACAGAACGTCTATAGACGTCCAATTTTGAGCATTTGACATACAAATCGTGTCAAATTTTGGCGTTGTGTCCGGCAATGACAATGATTTAATCAAGGATCAAGGATCAACGATCCCTCAGTCTTGCCAATGTTTTTCCTATGTAGCTGCTCTCGGGTATCCCCACACGAAAACTTTATGTAACAAATTAGCCCCGTACTCTGTGCCCCCCTTTGAGAATTTTCTAAATACGCCACTGATCTTCGCCATTTAACATCTCCCTGCATAAATGTAATTTTTGGACCTAGGGATGCCCCCGAAAAGGATTCAAAATACATATGTACATACTTACATTTGTATTGTGGGGAACAATTCAGAAATTTGATACTCGTATTGTCTACATATACCAGGGCAAAAAAAAGAAATTTCGTTCTCATACTATATTTGCTATAAGCTATAATGACCAAAGCTAAATACTATTTTGACTTTTCAATAAATAAGTTATTACATAAAGGATGTAGATGCAGTTAAATATTCACATATACATTGATTTAAACGGGGATCTATACTGTTATCTAACTCCGATACAAATATTCAAGATAAGGTTTGACACTTTTGTTTGAATTCAATTCCAAGTACTTTTGTATCGATACTTTTCTTTGGATTCTACTTGGAATGAAATCGATTTAATTCAAGTAACTTACAGAGTACTTTTGGAATCTTCCGCACATATTATTGACGAGGCTTAGCTCTAACATAACGATAAATTAAAAAAGTTGTACCAACATATTGTAAAAAGGAATAAATGATGATATTCCCAAATCAAACCAATCTTTGAACCCTTGTTTTCATCAAGAGCATAATATGAGAGAATCAAGAATAATATCAATTTTCAATATTAATTCACTGGATGACAAAATTTTGCATCTTTAAGAATTTTACATATGCATAGTCGACTTATAGAGAAATTTTTTTTAAGTGGCTAATAAAAACATTACCAACGGGGGCCATAGTAAATAAAAGGATATTCTGACGAAACTAAGGTTTAAGTCTGTGTGGTGTTTATACATAGGCATTTTCATTTTTAATTTAATTTCAGGGGAGCATACTACTCCAGGCTGATCAGCCCCTGCTCTAGCGCTTACGCCACCCCAGGCAAGAGGGGAATTTGCGGCACATTCGGTACTATACCGAATCTCTCCTGAAACTATTGGTTTTGGCAGCTCTTGGTCGTTGTAACAGCAAGAACTTTCGAAACGATTAACATTTTAAACATTTTTAAAACAATAAGAAAAGTCATGGTCATTTTGGGATTCGAACCACTGCTCCAGCAATTAAATGAATAAAGTCCCTACCCACTGAGCTACCGAATGTCCAGATAGTGTGTAATAGAAACCGGTTTCGCTATCATTCAGGCTCTTAAATGCGATTCAGTGCAGTTCAAAAAGGCTATGTTTTGTAGAGAGTTTAGTAGGGATTCAAAAAAAGCTTACTATTCATTTTTTCCTAGCGACATATTTTTTACTATGATCCGAAAAACATTCAAATGGCACATGGGAAAATTCAATTAATGTAAAAAACTGTTCCATTAAAAACTCCACTCATCATTCCGGTGCTTAGTAAATCACGTCCAAGGATTGATCTCCTGGACCTGGCAATCGCCGGGTATTCCAATAATAAATGAATGGAGGCTTCTATCAATAGTCTAAGCTCGGTTCTGCGCAGACGTTTAATATCGGAGTAGCTGAAGGGGCACACTAGCTCTTTTGAAACTCTTAGGCCAGGGTACGATGTCCAGTAGTTAAGCCTCAGGCCCGAAGACCAGTTACCAATTACGCCTCTAGTAGCTCTCCAGCTAATTCCACAGAAGGACTTAGGGCCGATTAGTATAGAATATGAGCCCCGCTCTTGCTAATTCGTCCGCGTATTCGTTTTCTTGAACGCCTCTGTGACCCGCAACTCAAAAGATTGAAACAGAGTTACGGATGGAGAGGTTCTGAAGGAGGTCAAAGCACTCGCTGACCATCTTCGAGGTAAACTTGCGTGGCTACCAGTGAAAATTGCGATATGTGCATCACGGAGACCCCGTCGCGTCCCAGGATCTCACTGGCACAGATTCCGATGGCATGAATTTCAGCTTGGATGACGCTAGGCGATTTGCCCATTGCAACCGAGACCCTGGTATTGGGTCCAAAGAGCCATCTGTAAACCAAGTGATGCTTCTAGGATTCATACACGTGCCCATTCCTCCCGATCTGGGATGTGAAGGGCGAACTTCCTGGCGAAGAGCGATTCCATGATACCTGGCTGAGGGATAGGCCAGGAACTTGTTACAGGATACGCATGTGTCCCCGATCACTGATACGAGTATCCGATGATAGGCTGATTTTCAAAGCACTTAACGCTGCAGTTTCCTGTGTGAAAATATGCAGTGGCGTCATTCTTATATAGTTTCCGTGTCTAGGATATAGATGAAGTGCTAAAAGCACCAGTGATGCCAAGACAGGCAAGTCGTTAGAGCTTATTTCAGCTCTTGATGGTGTTGAGTTGTAGTGTTTTAGGCCACCACACTAGAGAAGCATAAGTAATTACAGGTCGTACTAGCGCACTGTATAACCACTCCGTCATTCTGGGCGAAAGACCTTGCCCTAGAAGTTCCGGCAAGTCCACATGACTCGCGTAGCCTTGCTAAGAACATTTTCCAAGTGGCTATTCCAGTTTAACCTACTATCGAGTGTAATGCCAAGGCATTTGACCTCTTTGGAATAGGCAATAAACACACCCCTTAAGAAGATAAGAAGTGGTCTGGCTGGTCGAGCGGTTAGTGCGCGCACCTTCGGTGCACAGGCTCATGAGTTCGAATCTCACCGTGTTCCATTGTGTTTTTCGAACTCACGAGCTTGTGACAGACTATGATCTCACTCAGATGTTAAACGAGTACCCATTTATGGGGATAAATAACACTGCTGAGCGTGATGCTGATCTCATTACCTCATCAAAACGCAGATAAGATCTTGGAAATAGGATGTCACTAACACATCCTGCGGCCTTAGTCCAATGTTGGATTGTCGCGCCTGTTATTTATTTAAGAAGATTGGGTCAAGAAGAGGAGCAAGTTTCCTCGTAAATGGTACTAGGACTGTGTTTTGTGCGTTGATACTGAGCCCAGTTGCTGTGCACCATCTGTTGACTGTCATTAGGGCTGTAGTCATCCGATCCGTGATAATGGACTCGAATTTGCCCCTAATCACAATTTTGATATCGTCCGCGTAGTCGATGGTGAAAAAACCCTGCACTTCAAGTAGCGGGAGTAATTCATCTACTACCAGGGACCACAGTAGGGGTGAGAGTACACCGCCTTGAGGGCAGCCCTTGATGGCAGCCCTTGATGGCGTTGATGTTGAGAGTGTGACCACTGAGGGGGGAATAAATCTCCCTACCTTTCAGCATGGTGTCAATCCACCTGATGGTGGACAGTGGCACCCCTCTCATTACGAGGGCTCTGGAAATTGCGTCGTTTCCAGTATTGTCGATGGCTAAGAAATATATCGATTTCTTTTTCATCTACAGATTTTTCAATAGTGCTGTGAGCTTGTGAAGTGCCGTCAACGTCGACTTGCCCTTTACATAGGCCAATTGAGTATGATGTATTGGTCAATTAAACTGTAGGACTTTGGTAGGTCCTCAGGTTTGTTGCCTTGCTTAGGGATAAAAGTTACATTAACCTTCCTCCAAGCTAGTGGGATGTGACAAAAATAGCTAGCTCTGAAAATGAACATTTTCAACCTTTTGGAGTAGTTAGTCCTTACACCAGGGTTGTCAAACTCAAAACCTGGCCTGGGCCAAATATTATTGTCTTTAGGTTTCAGGGGCCAATATAATACAATATGACTATAAATTTGAGTCATTAACAACTTCGAGATTATATCCTTCTATATAACGTTTAAAAATGTTCTTCAAACAAATTTAAAAACTTAAGAAAAGAAGTTAAAACGGCAAAATTTGGGTAATCAATTAGTTTCCCCCAAAATTTAGATAGTTCATCTGAAAAGCCCCGTGTCAACCAGAAACATCCAGGTCAGGTAGCCAAAACAACTTTGAGACCTAAAATTTGTAGGTTGAAATAATTTAAGTTCGTACAGAAAGGTGGCTAGATAAGTTTGATGTGTTGTAAAACAGGCACCAGTAAAGCTTAAGCGAATAAGCAAAAAAAAATCATGTAATGTGTTGAAATTGCTGCGTTTACGAAATTTCACATACGGGTGATTTCCTCACCATAAATACAGGATTTGGGGTTTTTTGAAACTTGACCTTCTTTTCACTTAAATTTTAATCCATTTTCTTGTCCCATAACCTGAAAGATGCGAACACGATCAAATGCAAAGCTTTTTTCTGAACCGAATTAAGGGATAAAACAATTTCACGGGGCTTAATATCTTCCTATTTAAAAAAGTTGCCTTAAACCAACCTCAAATAAACGTCAGCACATTGTTTATAGAACATAATAATTTCTAAAATACATGATTCAGGCTTGTACTAGTCCCGGATTTCTTCAGTTCCTGATGAGTTTTTGTAATTTTGTTTAGACTTGAACAGCCCCATTCTTTACGCTACACATTGGTTTTCTTCGACCGTGCCGCGGGCCACACAAAACAGGGGGTGGGCAGCATGCGGCCCGCGGGCCACGATTTTAACATTACACAATACACACTGCCCAGCAGATAAACTTCACTTAACAGCATCTCTTCGCGGGTGTATTTACTCAGTGGTTTTAACGTGCGGGGCTTATTTTCATAAATAATTCATCCGGAGAATCTATAAAGTATAAAATCAGGAGAGTCAAGCCAAATCGAATATTAGCATCTTTGCATATTAGCAAACGAATTAGGGAGGACTATAACTTTGGTAGTGTACTGTGGTCCCATGCATTCCTCATCTTGCTAAAACCACCTTGTTCCAAAATCATCGTCTCAGTGCTAAATGAATCAATCCAGCTGTAAGAAATTTACTCGTGAATTGAAGTTGAATTACTGCGAAAGGTTTATGGAGAAAAAATTTGGGATTCTAAGTCCCAATCCCTTATCAATTGTGGGCTTTTCAGAGAATCGCAGGGACTTTGCATTTTTAAGACATTACTTTAGTATTATAATTGATTTGCTCCTTTACCTGAATGTTTTTTCTGTCGTCTCCCAAGAAATTAGCCACAACTGTTGTAAAATTCTTTTTGTGTTTGTCAGTTGGTTTCCTGCCTTGCAGCATTTTATTTCATCTGTAGTTCTTATGGTTTCTTTTCCACTCAGTCGGACTTCATTCAAGTGGTAGCCAAAAAGCCGCCCCAAAAAATCCCCCATTTCCCATTTTTATGGAGGTAAATAAGTGATAATTTGATATATTCATATGCGAAACGTTCCCAGACATGAGCGTAGCCAAAGTGTGCAGGGAGGGCCCTTTCCTTCGCGCTTGCAGCTGGCAAAATTCGGGTTTGTCCTTATGTGCGACAAAAAAAAAGAATCTGCTGCTGAGGATGTAGTCTGGAAGACTAAATTAATCATAGTTTTAGGCTTTTAATATCCGTAACTGGAACTATCTACGCATTTCGTCTAATCTTTAAAAACTTAAATCTTTTCGTTAGCCAGACCATTTCTGTGAGAATCCCATATTTTCTGTGTTTCGTCATTTCATGGCTTCCACCAGCTTTAATAGAACATTCATAACCATTAGAATAGGCACGTTTTATTGTGTTTATCCTGTGCAGGTTTGGGTAGAACTTCATATAAAAAAAATGACACTTGCCCAGGTAAAGTTCACGCGTGCAACTACCCTACACGGGATAGAGCTAAAATGTAGATGGCGGACGCATAGGGGAAATTTGAGGGAATTTGTTTTTTCAAACCAAATGCGAGCGTTTTTTTCATCACGAGAAAAGATTTTGCAAAGAAATAATAATCTTTTGTGATAAAATCCACCACATCTAAAAAATAAGCAGACGAAGGTGAGTCAAAGATGCGCAAAAACTGTCAAATGTCAGCTGTTTGGTCTTAACCGGGATGTTACCCGCCATCGTTTTTTTCGAGTCAGATTTACTCGCGATGCGAAAAAAACGTCTCTAGTAAAGGATATATCACATGGAAGGTCTCGTTGGGAAGTAAATGGAATTAAATATTATTCTATCTGAAATCTATAAATTTGATGAAAAAGGGTGCACACGGCTTTGCTGGTAGGGATCATTTAAAGAATGAGTGTCAAATTTCCGTGTCTACCGAATTCTTCTTCTTCTTTGCCTCGTTCTTTATACCGCTCCATGGTTTCGCGTTGCTCGACCTGCGGTGTAGGCAAATCGCCCGTTTCGGCGGTATTATCTCAGAATATTAATTATACAACCGTGTCTTCCGAATTATTCATTCAATTCATTCAAAATTCATTGATACTCGAATCATACCAGCACTAGAATGCAGCCATTCTATATATTGTTGAATTTTGCTGTAAACTAATAATTCCTATCAAAGTTGGATTTGCAATTAATAATAATTGACGATGATGATTGTGGATAGCCGAAATCGAAATATTGGATTTGCCTGTTCGAAATTAACGCAAAACAGAATTATACACTCGCACTGTTTTGACACTTCGCCATTGACAGCTGAGGAAATGTCACCATGACCTCCACGGCGAAAAATGTCACGTGGACAAACACGTCCAAGGAAAGACAATTAGGACACCACGATCGGATGGAAATAATGACAGTTTGCGATTTACGCCCAGTTATGGACAATGTATACTTAGAGTTGAAGAAAAACCGTGAGTAATAGTTTTTAAATTAAGTTTTAGTTTATATTTTCTTTCTTTTTCTTGATCTCGGCCGTATTAAATAACGTAGATTTAGTGTTAAGATCGTTAATAGTCAGTAAAAGTGTAAAAGGAATTAAATAAGACGTGACTATCTCCGTTTTGATTCCGCGTTTATTCGTGTGTGTTAAATTGCCCACGAACCGCACGCGCGCCGCAAACTCGCGCTTGTCGTGGTGTATCTTGGTGAAGTGTGGTTGAAAATTTAAAACGCGTGGCGCCCCAAGGCCCGCTCCGCGGCAAACCGGCACCAACCACACCACCACTGGCGGTTAAAATCATTATCAACTTGATAAATTTTAAAGTTACAATAGCTTAAATTGTAATACACTTTGTTAAGCAAAGCAGTGGCAGATGAAACAAGACAAGCAATTACAATTATTAGAATATGCAATCCAGGGAGCATAAAAAGCACTGACGAGCTACGGTCTAAAAAGCGTACAAGCGCCATTTCTCATTAAAATGTATTCTTCGCCTTTTAAATTCGATTGTCCTTGTCATTGACGGAAAACTTGAAACCCTCAGAAAATCCTGATAATCGAACAAAGTCGACTTCTCCCGCCGCCTGACCGAAATCCTAGCTACGCCCATGTATGTCTAGAGCTTAGAGAAAGCATAGCAACCCATGCCATGGGTTAGTTCAAAGTGGCTATGTGATCACACAACCCATATGTGTTTGACTCCAAATTTATTATACACTACACTCCACGAAATAATTCAAACGTCAAAATGTTGTCGATGCAATTATTAACCCTTCTGTCGTGGCCTACGAGCTATTATGCCTAAGGTGTAGCTGAATCTTCTGTGAAATCAATCTTATTTTTTGAAGAGGTCTAATTTTGGTTCTAGAAACAGTTTACATACTATGTCTTACGATCATGCGCCTTTTTTTCGTTTCTTTAGACATATTTTTCATTTCGCCGAACGTTTGATCGTAATTGTGGGCGGCGGTTCCTTTGTAATATATATGGAAAGAGGTGGAAAATAGTGTTGAACGCAATTTTTCTTCAAGATATAGTACCAATGGTCTGTCTAGGTCTATGTGCCAACCGAAGGGTTAATTATCACGTTGGCATTTTGAGAGAGTAATACATTTTACGCGGATATTAAATTCTCAATTGTAAACAAAAATTTGACATTTGAATAAAATTTTTGTTTAGATGTGTGAACTGCGATAGTGTGAAAACGGTGCCATTTTTATTTTCTGATGCCCACTCTGAACTAACGCATGGCATGGGTTGCTATGCTTTCTCTGAGGTCTAAAGTTACTGAACCTGTATTAATAAGGCTCAATTGTCTTCTTTTTACACTAGTATTTTAGTAGTACTCATATCGATATGAGTGGAAGTATCAATACTTTTGAAGTACTGATTTGAATGGTATCGATACATTGATTTTGAGTACTACTCATATGGCTGGTATCAATACTGTTGATATCGGAACGTCCCTAATTCCAGTCCTTGATTAAAATTGCGGTCTCCGAGTTTTTGTTAGAGTCATCGAAGGATCATGCATACCAAATTTTATGTTTTAACCCTTAAATGCATGGGGTCTGAACCCATTATCGTAACTGACCTCCCCTTAGGTAAAATCGGTCACTGAACACGGAATCAGCCTTTATTTTCCCAGGAAATAGCGCGTTTCCCTGAAAAGCGAAAATAGTAGATTTTGGATTATGTACCAAATATGGTACGCCATGCATTCAGGCCATATGATGTAAATGAAAGACATTTTTCAAATTTTATTTAATCTGCCTCTTACTTTAAAAGGAACAGTGCAAAAAAGAAAGGATAATGATTATAAAGAGCTTTGATCGAAATTATAGTGAAAACTCGATATAATGAACTCATCTTCATTAAAGGAAAGGTTATGATTTCAATAGAAAATCGCGAATATTCAGTGTTTTAAAAGGGAGCTCGGGTAGGTGCGTGATTGGTTTCCTATTCCTTATTGCAATTTGTATCGATACTTTTTTGTGACATATCCTGGAAGTTAATAGAAAGTCGAGTAGGTCTTACTACCCCTACATTCCTTACAACCCTAAATTTAGCCATATCTTTTGATAGAATGTCGCGAAAAACTTCAAATGTGTGTCAATTGGTAGCTGTTGGATGTCCTTATAAAATATTAAAAGTGCGCCAGATCCGACGCGGTCTCGTTATAAATTAAATTTTTCATAGAATAGTTCCTTAACATGTTCCACTGTTAAACGTATATCTCGAGACTTCTGTTGACTCATGGGATTCCTTTCTTGAATAGTATATGGATTGGTTGACTTTGCTAGGATATGAATATGATGGTTATGGAAATGAACTGCTACCTATAACCCAAATTTGTGCAGGTCCCAGGACATGTCCACAAGAATTACATCCATGAACAGGACTGATTAACCTCTTTCATAAAAAAGTGCAGTTAATGTCCTGAAAAATGGATCGGTGACATAATTTGTATGAATATTAAGGTTATTTGAACCTGTCCTAGGCCCAATAAAACGCACCGTCATGTTGAAAGGACTGATAATTAAAATTTTATGAACATATCTTACCCTACCCAAGACTAAAGGAGAATAATTTCATCAACTAAGAACGATCGGAATGTATGTTTAGATATTTCTGAATATGCCCCAATGCATGATGTACCATTACAGCGCCCGCTCTAGCGTTTACGCCGCCCCGGGCAAGAGGATAATTATTCGCCCCTTCAGTAGGTACTATACCAGACAGATTTAGATTAGATAAAATTGAGTGATTGTGGCAGCTCTTGAGCGCAGTGGCATAGATAAGGGGGCATAAATGAAAAATTAGAAATTGGATTGAAAGGATTTCTTGATACAAATGTTGGCCAGTTTAAAAATTAAGATAATTTTACATTTAGTGGCATCATGGTACATGCTCGACTAACTTTCTCGAACCAAGAATCCATCATATAATTTCCAGAAAAATTAAGGTGACATAACCTTTGACAAAACAATACAATATTGGCTGCCATTGATGGTTTTTAAATCTACTCCTTTATTTTCCTGAAGAATTACTGTGACTAAATGGCCTGCCGACGCCCGCCGTTACGATTATATGAAGGTTTTCCAAAATAAAATATGAATAACGGAGGAATATCTCATTAATTCACCGCATTCACAATTTTAACCGTTTCCTTTAAACTGTATCATTTTATTACTAAAATATGAATAAAAACAAAACATTTTTGGAAAGCGCTTTTCGCCATTTAATTGATTTTCCATCTGCCGGGGAGACCCCACATCCCCTCCCCGTTGAAAACTATCTACGCCACTGCTTGGTCGTTGTAACAGCGAGTAGCGAGTAGATTTTTTCCAGTAAAACACTTAACACATTTAAAAAAAAACTCCGCTCTGGCAAACTATGTGCCAAAGAATGGTGCTCATTTGGAGTAGTGTTCGGTAATTTTTGGCATAGATAAACTTCAATTAGCCGAATCTTTTCACGAACAGATTTGTGTGTGTTTTTCATAAATGCGTCAACTTAAGAATTCTTCGAGAATAAAGTTAGAGTGAGTTAAATCGAGCAACCTAGCCAAATCCCGATAATAACATTTCCGGAAACAAATTAAGAATAACTGTTATTACGGCTCGGTTAGTGCGTCCTGTCGCCTTCATCTTGTTGAAATCCACCACTTATGTAGCTCAAAATTTGTCCTCTGCTGAATGCTAGATGAATCAATGCATTTGGGAATATATCGGGCGAATTGAAGTTTAACTGCTGTGCGAGGTGGATGAAAATTATCAAAAAAAAAGTATTTAAAATGGTGCATTTGGCTATGGAATTTCTCAAAGGAGAATTTTAAAATGCTTTTATGTGCAGCACTTAGCACATACGATTCATTTATTTCTCTGCCATTGAACATAATAAACAAACATTTTAGAACTTCATTAGTGGATAATTGAGCGAATTGTCCCACTTTTCTTTTTGGAAAAAGACCGGATGCTAGCAAAATTTAGGCAACTTTTGCAAAGCATTTTAAGATTCTAAAATGCAGCGCCTCGTATTAATCGTGGGCAATTTTCGAAAGCAAACAAATGATACAGTTCCCAAAATTAAGTGAGCTTTAAAGCGTTTTCTTTACCCAAAGAAAGGTGTCTCTAAAAAAAGTTGGCCTCAGAAGTTGTGGCTTGTTCTGCTATCCGTTCTCATAGGGAGAACTTTTGTGTTTCCGATATTTTCCACTATGTGTCCGCTATATGACGGACTGTAAGATAAGTGTCGCTAGTGTCGAAAAGAAGAACTAGAAAATTCTCCTTACTGAGCTGATAGCGTAATGTTCCCATCTCTCTATGGTTTACTTTTCATTGAATAGAAATTAATATTAAATTTATACTTCCGACTTATTACATACATATTTTCTTTCGAGTGCTTGAAAAAAAGCCGCCCCTACAATTTGGCGCCCCGGGCGATCGCCCGGCTTGCCCCCCCTTAGGGCGGGCGCTGTGTACCATATATGGTACGTTGCAAAATTGGTGCAAACAATACCTGTAGTGACTTTTTTTGGTCAAACTATCAAAAGAATCTCAAGAACACATTCCAATTTACTCACCAGTATTTTTCCTTTTCCACATAACGGTAAATATCGCCTTTTTTTGCTCTAAGAATAGGTTTTAAAATTCCACAAAAAATAACGTTTGTCCACTTTGCGGACGCACAGACAATTCAAGGAAAGCTTCGGGAAGCCAAAATTGAATTCATTTGAAAGCTTGTTTTGTCTACTTTAGGAAAAAGTAATATGAAAATCTAAAATTTAATAATCGTTAGACTTTTACAGGAATCTAGCCATGTACCATATATGGTACGCTATGCATTTAAGGGCTAATTTGTAACGGGCTAAAAAAAGGATGTAGTCGACCTGGATTTTCTTTATATATTTTTAGGAAAATATTATGTTTAAGACAATACTACGTTTAAGTATGTTGACCTGTAAAATAAAATTTTTATGATTCATCAAAATAGTTCTGTAATAGTTTATTGCTCTTATTATATTTATTGCCAAAAAATGGGAAACACATGTTCCAAATTATCAAATAAATCCCAATCCCACTGTTAATGGAAGCACAATTTTTTCTTCATTTTATTACAAAAATAATTTAGAAAAATAAAGACCATTGAATCTGTTTACCATATGCGACAAAATTTATAATGTTCCAACCAAAAAAATACATTTCCAAACTAAGAACCATTTATTGGTGCATAATCTCAAAAGTTGTGGAAAAAATACGACCTGATCGCGCAAAAAGGACATTTTAAGATCATCAAATACCTCGTCAGCGAATTGATTAATTGTTGGTGACAGCAAAACCATTATAAAATATCAATAAAATTGCCGTCCGTTTCACAATGTCGTCTATTGTATGGTATTGGTAAAAATAGTATATTAATGCCGTCATAAATCAAACGCAAAACAATCCTAGAGAATAGCCATGATTGCGTGAAAATTCGTCTCTTCTGCTCTCCAGTACGTTTTATGACACACATACGTGCGTACGCTTATAAGTAAGTACGCGTCTAAAGTGTCTAGTCTTTAAGAGTTTTTATTGCTGCAAAAGTGGCGTTTTCCCTACCTACGTATAGTAAATGCATACATACTTGATCGAATCATCAACCAACCATACGAAGCGCTCTTCTATTTTTATTTTAAAATTTTATGATTTTCTTTAAATTTAATTTATTTTTGGAGATTTTTATAGGTTGCGTACAAGATTTTTTTATGCACGCAAAAGTGTCATGTAGTTATTTGTTTGGCGTGACGTCGTAAAAGAAACGAGAGGCATTGTGCAAACATCTGACGACGTGATTCGATTAATCGTTTGACTTTTTTTTAAATAAAAAAAATATTTTATAAAAGAAAATTATGCCACTTAAGTATAAATTATTCTGTTTTAATCACACTAAATTAAATTAAAATTGAAAGTTGAAAATTCAAAATTCAATAGGCAACAAAAGGATTCAAGGAAAATTGCATTTATGTCAACTTGAACTTGATAAGATCTTCCATTCATTGTTTACCATAAGCTTACTTTGAAGCTACATACTTTGAGTTAATTTTGCAGCGGAAAGGATTGGGCAATCCACCTGAAGTTATATCGATCTGTCAGATAGTTTTTCCCTCGGTAATACAGAGAATAAGTTTTCCATTTTATAGGCGTATAACTTTAATGATAGTTTTGTACCTTATTCAGCCCCTGCCTAGGACAGGACCTAAATCGCTAGCTTGCATATCTGTTAGGGAATACCCTCTACTGCCTACTATCATGTATTGCGCTGCGATGGTTTTATCTAAAACGATTTTTCGAAATATTTTACTTACAAAATTCGTTAGCAATTTTTCCTTTTGAGGCTAAATCAATCAATTGAAAATTAAAACGACACCTCCAAAAACCGATAAATTTCAACTGACTTGTCATGCAGTCGTGTGTACCTTCACTTTTTCCAAATATTTACATACGAGTGCATACTTCGATTCATTAGATGCTAATAAGTTGATTTCTAGCACTAATGAATATTTTCACGATATAAATGTTCCTTCATTTACCCCATACCTAAAATCCCTCCTCCCTCTTTCTATTGATCCATATGAGACTAAATCTATTTCTGTGTGCGCACAGACTTTTCTTATGCACATGTTCACTTTGGAGCGTATAAAGTTGCGCGATACACTTCATTTAGTTAATTAAATCCAGGAAGAATGTTTAAAGTTCGTTAACTGATGTCAAAGAATTCCCCCCGCGGAATGCAAATCACTTAAGAAAGTATTCTTTGGGTCCTGAGTCACAGTCTTGTGCAATGTAAGAAATGTATTGATTCCGCATACGAGTGCCACATGCGGGCCACGCGATCCAATCGCAAACATAAATACTTGACACAACTTTTCCTTATTAACCTCAGCTCCTCAGCAGTCGCATAGTCGAAATAGACGACATACGGTCCGGACTCTGGCGGATATGTATACAATTGTACAATTTTTCCAAATAGCAACATTCCCTAATCCAGAAAAATCTGAAAATAATCTCTTTCAAGCCACATAGCAAATCATGTGAACCTAAGATTGTCCGATTGAATCTTCAGTATGGATCTATGAAAAATCACTTTGACGTTCCTTTTCGATTCGATTCAATACCTCAACTATTCAACTATTCAAACGCGCGGGTCGTCTATGTCTTTATCTTGTGTAATTGATTTTCGTCAGTATTTCCCTGCGGCAGGCAATAAATCTATTTGGAGGTGTGAAAAGTGACAGTGGACACAAAAGTATTCGGAGAAATTCATCATCATCGCGGGCGGCGGATAAGATTAAGCAAATGAAGGAAGGGTGTGTTTTCTCATACAACAGCGAACATTTTCAAGTGAAGAAAATTAATACATTGCGTGGATTGAAACGTGTTTATTCAGCGGTCTTAGCGGATTGAGAAGCAAATTCCATGCATAACAGCAGGAAGGTTTAGAGTAGATTTTACATATGGAAAGGACAGCGAACTTTTGTGTTACACTTTGAAAATTAATTAATTAATTTTAATCCAGTGGGGCTTAAGGCTTCTTAATTTTGTAAAATATTGTTTTGAAATATTGTTTTCCCTGAGTGGGGTGATGATGCAAATGTCAATCATCACTTATTAAAATTGCTGTCTAATAATTGTAGAAATTCAAAAATCATTAGTGGCCTGCATTTATTGCACTTTTATATCTAGACTTCTTCACTTTTCAGGGGCCAGACTTCATAATTATAATAATAATAATTTTTGTTCGCAAAGAAAACCTTTACTTGTTTCCTCCAACCAACGGAGAAATCGTAGATAAGCGGATTAGAAAAACTTAACTGATATCAACCCCGCCAAACATAAAGGCAGCTAAGCAACCAGTTAGATCCACTTAATCTACGCTCCACAGCCTGGCATGGGAAATCGAAAAGACCTTTGATGCCAAACACACATCACTTGCTGCTATCCTGGACATTGAAGGAGCCTTTGACAATATACAGGGTTTGTTTTATAAATATATTTAATTATGTAGTAACCTTTAAATGATATGTCAGTTATATTTTAATATTCATAAAATAAAGATGTTTTTCAAATAAATACATTTTATAAAATATTTTATATTTTATAACAGGGTTTCCGGAAAATGCCGCATAAACGCACCAGATTGTGATTCCTCATACAATTTCCAGAAAAAAAGTTGTATTTAACATACCCCCAATTTCTAACCCTTTAGCTGCCACATGGATTTTAAAATTTTTGAAAAAAATATTTTCTTGCACGATCTCTTAAGCTATAGACTAGCTAGAATAGCCAAATAACTAACAACTCTAAAATCGGATAAAAGTTTTGGTTTTCACAGAGCTTCAAAATTAAATTTTTGTGATTTGACCCAAAAACTCATAATTTTTCAATTTTTTACAACTTCTGTCAAAGATGCGGTGGTTGTACGATTCTTTTAAAAATTGGCGCATAGTCTTACGATTATATCTTTCTTACATCATTTCTTTCTAGCTTCATTACTTCTAACAGTTTTGATACGTTAATTGTAGAAAACTGGGGCTAATTTTAGCTTAAATTCAGTTCAGTTCAATTCAATTCAAACTGCCCCTAAAGTTCTGCTATTTGGTAAAATAACAAATTATGTCAAAATCCAGCCAAAATAACCCTAGTTTTTTGCACTTAAGGCATTAGAATGAAATGATGTAAGAAAGATATGATCGTAAGGCTATGCGCCAATTTTCAAAAGAATCGTACGTACTGTTAAGGTAGTTCATTTTCCCCAGCTTTTGTCAATATCTTTTGATCGACTTAACATATTCCAGTAAATTCCTACCCGGCCCCTTATCTTGAAGGACTTCCACCTATAATGGAAGAAAAAGAATTGACAGAAAATTGTACAAGAGGATATTTTCAAGGCAGATAATTTTCTCTCATACGTTCCATTTCGCCCTCTCCTGCTAAATGACCCTCAATGGCATAATAATAATTGATGGGAAATTGACCCTGACCCGTCTAATGTCCACCACCAATAGCTTATGAAACATCTGGAAAATTGGCCATGAGATACGATGGCAATTCAGTTGCGCCTACTTTTGTCAATATGATCAGATTGACGTATGTAGTTCAGTAAATTGAACCCCCTAATGGATTCTCTGTTACCCAGAAAAGCTGAACATTTGCAAACACTCCTGAATGAATAACCAAATGAGAATTTTTTGGCAAAGCTCTTTTTCTTATTCTCAGGGTTTATCCTTTAATTTCAGCAAATTTGTACCCCCTTTTGAAGGCAACTTTTTTCTCACAAATATTTGCCTATATCTCCTGACCGGATAAGCGGATTCCAATAAATTTGCCATTCCAGATTGGTCTATAGCAGAACAACTATTGAAACATGAGGAAAATTTACAAAGTACCTCTTTTGCTTATCCTCCGGATACCTCTGAAAATGATTAGCGGATTAACGAAGAGAGAAGAAGCATACGAAAAATTTAAAGTGAGCAAAATTTTGAAGGCAGCCACCATTTTTTGGTGACTTTTATTTTGCCTATTTCTGCTAAACAGTTTAGCAGATTTCGGTAAATTCTACCCTACACCTATATATTTCATGATCGGATTACCGTGTTTCAGTAAATTACACCGACTCCACTCCACGGTCCAGTTGCCTATATTCCCGGAACGGCTTGCAGAGACCTCTCTTAACGACTTACAACCCCAATAACAAAATAGCTCTTGGCAAATCTGGGAAATTACTAGGGTACCTCATTTTCTCCAATTCGTCTATATCTCTTGAGTGGATTAGCGGTTTCCAGTAATTCTGTTCACCACTAGCATAAGCACCACCCGAATAGCTATTGAAATATCTGCAAGATTGACCAAGAGAAAATTATCAATGCTGTTAGTTTTCTAATCCTCTTGCCGGATTAACGAATTTCTATAAATGCTACAACCACCCATCTGAATGAGTTCTACACACAATAAAAGAGACTCATCAAGAAATTTGGTTAGGAGTCAAATTATGAAGGAAGCTTGTTTTCTCCATCTTTTGTCTATACCTCCTGAATTCGCATTTAGCGCATTTCTCAAAATTTCCATTTTATCCTGTTTTGCGTATATCCCTTGAATGGAACGCCCCCTCCGTTCCGGAATAGACTTGTAGAGGTTATTACCTATTTAAGTAATATTCTTCTACATTTTGAGTTAATTGTTTATGTTATTTATGTTTATATATTAAAACTTTTTATATTTGAGTTTTTATATACATAAATATATTTATTTTATACAATTAAATAAAAAAAAATCTCGGGTTCGATTTACTTCTGAAGGAATACGAGTATTATATTATATTTATGTACATTGTCCTTCGGATACGATTTCGTAAAGTCACTAGTTTTTTTTAATCCTTTATAATGTTTTTGTAGAGAATAATTTCTACAGACTCCCGCCCTCAATAGCAGAACAAATCTTCAAAAATCTGAAAAATTGGCCAGCTGACTGCCAATTGAATCCATCCCTTGAAGGGAATAGCGTACCACCCGCAACTTAAAGACTTGCAATAACTGAATTGCTATTTCCATATCTGCGAAAGAAAAAACAGCTCATTTTATCAGCAGTTTTTACCAATTTTTTTTTATCGGTTTAGCGCACATTTCAGCAAATTACATCATCTCTCTCCCCTGAATAGTTTCCAACCATAGCAATAAGAATAACTCTTGACGTATCTGAAAAATGTTCAGCCACCAAATTATGAAGTCATCTCTTAAAAGGATAGGCGTATTTCAGTAAATTTCTCCATCTGCATAGGCCTGTTCCAAAAACTGGATCCCGGTACAAAACCGGTGTTCACTTGGTACCGGACCCGATATTCTAAAGTACCGATATCCCGTTTTTTTGGTACCGAGTTAAAAAAAACCGACTGACGAGTCGGTTTTTTGGTACCGAGTTAAAAAGAACTAATCATTTCAACCATGAGCCGGTTTTTTCAGATTTTTTGGTACCGGTTTTTAACTCGGTACTAAAAAAAACGGCCTATGGTTAAAAAAACCGTTGGTACTGAAAAAAACCTGAGTCAGGGAAACCGCTTGTGGTACCGGGTATTGAAAAAAACCGAAACCCGGTACTGAAATCTCGGTACCGAACAGGCCTAAGGTACTTTTTTATTTAATCGAATGGATTACACTTCAATTAAGAAAATAAATTTTATAAAATTTCGCTAGGTGTTACCAGTGGCTCTCAACTTAATGTTGCGTTCACACATTGTTGGGAGTTTCCAACGGGAGGCTCTTCGAGAAAAATTGACTACAGAAAAGTTTTGCAAACATTTACTTAGCAGCTCTGTGAACGTAGTTTCTGCCCTCGAATGGAAGTGGTTTCTGAAGTGAAGACTAAATCTATAGACAGCAAGTATCTGAAGAATAATAACGACCTGAGACCCTTAAATTCTTTTTACTACCTGTAATATAGAATTTTCGGAGTATATGCATTTACCACAAAAGCTCCTTTTTGCCCACTGTAGTGCAGGAATCCTCGAAACATTTTTGGAGATATCGGGACCACCATGAACATTATTTTGTAAGTTGCTATAGACCATCCGACCGTTATCTATGGCTATCATTGCCCCGGGAAACTTCTTTGTTTTAGCGTTTTTCATGTGTTCAATGAGACACACGTGACTCACAGAGTAGTACTGGATATGAATACCATGAGGCACATGTGTCTCGTAGGCATTTAGAACTAATGTTAAGATATTGTTGATATCAAAGCTGCGTTACATAGCAAGAGAATGTGCTGCCCTTTAGGTGTTTGACCATGGGCGTAGCCAGGATTTCGGTCAGGGGGGGGGGCAAGCCCAAAATTTTTTAACATTATGATTTTCTTAGAAGCTGAAATTTCCGGTCGCAGAAATATTGTTAGGAAATTTTAGAGTAGCCTGGCTTGTGGTTGGATTGATGCAGAGGGTCATGGATTCCAGACTCACCGTGAACGAATTCATTTTATGGTGTTTTTCGAACTCACGACCTACGTGGCGGACTATGGTGTCGCTCAGATTGTAAACAAGTATCCATTTATGGGGATAAATAACAATGCTGGGCGTGATGTTGATCTCAACACCTCAACAAAACAGCAGTTCTTGGAAATTGGATGTCACTCACACATCTGCGGCCCTATTTTACTGGTGGACTGCCACGCATGTTATTTCTTTTTGTTTGCTAATTTTAAAGTAAAATTTTTAAAATGGAGATGAGAATGATTTTCTTCTGCATTCTGATTACATTCAACTGGCCTCCAATATCTGCCTTTTAGAGCGAAGTTTGTCTATTTTCAGTGCATTTTTGTATCTCGGACTGCATATTCCACTTGCGAAATCAGTTTGTTTCGTCTGTCACTTTCATCTTAGCAAAGTAGCATCGTCAGAATATTTATAAATCCTTTATTGATTGAAATTTGGTTAACGGTTTTAATAAGATTTCCTCTAAATTTATCAAAGTATTAACAGTGGCTAAATTTTATTGCTGGTATAATTTTGATTTAATAACTCGAAAGACCCGCTCTGTGGCTCACTAGGTTGAGTCGCACTTTACGATGCTAGTAATCTAGAGGCCCGGAGGTCGAATCTCGGCGTGGTCCAAAATTTCCGTACATGTGAATGGAAATATATAGTGCTTACAACATTATATTTATACACTCCGAAATGATATGCAACGTAATGTTGATTCGGAATTGCCTATAAACGGCTGAGTTAACGCACCATGGCCCCACAAGGGGCTATACGGTACTGAGAAGAAAAAGAAGAACTTGAAAGACACTGAAATATGAGGTCCTTAACCCTGGAACGTCATGCTTATTTTTAGTACGGAAATGTCATGCTTCGTCGATTTGACGACCCTCAACTTTTACGCTTCATACAAATCACCCTTTCTCAAAATATTTATAAAATTTGACAGATTTTCAATCGTCAGTTTATTTAGAATGGAAAGACATCGATTTTGAGTAATTTTGTACGGAAATTGATTTACAAATTAGATTTTCTTAATTCAATGTTTTTTCGCCCGATATATAAAACACTAAATTTAAAAATGAGATAAATAAAAACTTAACCTTGATATAATTAAAAAAAATGTGCTCGAATCATAAAATACATATTCTGAACCTACTAGGAAATTGGGTTTAATGAATGAACAGCTCATGTATATACAAAAGGCACAGCGATCCATTTTGGGGTCCCAACACGGGTTTTCTTTCACTTCACCTATTGCGGTTTTTACAGTGGATTGTAGAATTATTTACAGTAAATTTTGGAATATCTTCTCCCCGAGTTCCCTTGATTAATTCTAATTCTATGTACGATGTCTAATTTTGACATTGAGTGCCATGGAGGGAGCCGATTTTTATGAGTTCGATATGCAATCTTCCTAAAATGAGGAATAATTTTGAGCCATTTTCCTGATTTGTTCTATTTTTGTCCTAGTAAATATTTTTTCCATAATTTTTGAAAAAATAGGTGCCAAATTTCAAAAATAAGCATATTTGTTATGAGCTAGTTGTATGGCCACAGACTTATCGTCGAATCGACAACCATACGTAAGAAATACTGGAGTTCTAAAAGTTACACAAAGTTCATCCTTCGTCGTTTCGACGACACTAATTTCCAAAAATCCAACTTACCCTGCTTACTTCGTCTAGCCGCAATGTACCCGGGAAGTTCATCGGCACGGTAAATGCTGTACGAAAACTCAGCTCCAAATAATGAGAATTGTCACGAAAAATGGAATAAATTTGATGATGCGTAGTCGATTCGACGAAGCATGACCTTCCGGGGCTAGCAAAGCTGTATACCATTTATCACCCTTTCAGATGGAAATAAGTTGAATTCCACTAACTTCCCGAAGAGACCTAACGGTTGAAATTGTGTACTCCAGCTCAGAAGACATGAAATGAAACAGGAAATATGGGATCCACGCAGCCACAGTAGCACACTCACAAGTGAAATGTGTGTGCTGGTACGCAGCCTCCGTCAGTTACGAGAGGCCACTCGCTGTCATCTATTTGTATGCGACTCCTGACTGCAAACTGTCCCGATCATGACTTCTCCGGCAGCACTTGGAGTGTTTAAAAAGGCATCTGCTGCGCCAGCAGCAGAAAATTTTTGAAAATGTTGTATAGTGCATGGAATTTTTTTTATTATTATTATTATCGATAAGGAATTTTTCACCATCTTCATCGACCAGGGGGGGGGGGGCGACCGCCCCTCCCTGCCCCCCCCCCCTGGCTACGCCCATGTGTTTGACGCATTCTTATTGTACCGGGAAACTCCCAATGTTGCGTGAACGCATCACCTAATGTTTATCAGGTTCCTGCGACAAATATCAAACTTTTTCCAAAACCAAAATAAATTCATTAATTAGCACATGTTTGGCGTATAGAAAATTCTTTTGCAAATTTATTTTAAGATATTTGAAGATTTTGAAAATTGTGTCAAAAAATGTCCTAAAAAACATACTATTTATCTCACTCACTTTCGCATCCTCAAGGAACCAATAACTGATTCGTAATAATAAGCAAACATACAAATAGAGCTTAGAAATGTCCTTTAATAATAATACATGACGACTTTTGTATTGCAATTTAATTTTGATGGTGTTTGGTGAGGTCCATGCATTAATCCATTGAATGATGCTTGAAACAAAACGAAAGCAGCACAACGCATTTTATGCCTACATGATGTCAGCCATTTAAAGTGCATTGTGTTGCAGCGCTGTGTGACATTTACGATATTTTTATTTTAAATATTGTCGCCCAGCCGAAAACAAAGTTACATTGCACTGTGACTCAAAAACGGTTCGGACCGAATGAGGTTGCGGTGCATCGAAACGGCACGGATGTCGAGGAGTTCGGTTTCCATCTGTCGCGGCGGCAGCACGCGTTTTTTTCGTTGTGAGTATCAAGTTAGTTCAAGTCTTAAATTTAAAAAAAAAGAACAAAACAAATTAAAAAAAAAAGGAATTGTGCCTTGGCCCGAAGTCACGAAAGGATCAGCTGACAAAAAAAAGATAAGTTTTTTGTGGTGTTATGGTGTTGGTTGTTTTTCAGAGACGGTGCTCCACGAGCTTAATTTGAAAGTTCCTAAGCATGAGCGTGCATCGTATGTCCCTCTTTTTTCTCGTGAAAAACCGCGCATAATGCCTTTCTAAAGCGGACTCTTTTCCCCGATTCATGTGGGAAAAATACTTTATGAAAGCATATAAAAAAAAATACATAGCAAGCCCTAAAAATTTTAATTGACGTAAAAGTTTAATAAAATACGATTCACATAAAAATAGCAAGAATCTCCAGTCGGTTTCAGACATAATTGAATAATAATTAAAATAATGTATATAATTGAATAATAATTATAATGTTAATGTTATATGTTAATAATAAATGTTCATTGTGAAAGAATAATCAAATATTACAATATTGGTAAAATATAAAGAAAATCTTACATTTGGGGGCTCAACCGAAGCCTTGAATCGGAAGGAACGAAAAGGATTGTTGGAGAATCCAAAGGGAAAAGGAACGAATCCAATTTTCATGTTCTGAATCAAGAGGATTCATTGTGAATCGACGATGACGAGAATCAAGAATAAGTTTAACTAAAATTGCAATTTTGCTGGAGAAATATGTGTGTATGTACAATTGAATGGAAGAAAATTAGTATACAATTACAGGAAGAAAGATAGTGTTTGGCGACAGTTAGGAGTCAGCCGGAACCAGACGTTACAGTACATAATATATGTGGTCGGAAACAAACAACATCAACTACGAAGAAGTTTTGTGACTGAAAAAACCGTGACGATGATGATGTACGTTTATTGAATGCCAAGAAGTCAAGTGACTGAAAAAACGGTGACGGTGATGTACGTATATTGTATGGATGTTTCGAAATGAAACGAAGTTTTATGTAAGTGTACAACCTTTAAATAATTTATTTTAAACTGGACTATTGGATGGAAATGACAAATCTAGGTTAAGATTAGTTAAGAATTATATTTTCTATTTCGTAATATAATTGTGACATTATTGTAAAATGAACACTGCGGAGATTTGTGCGCTTCGTAATTCAGAGTTACGGCAAAAGCTGACAGAGTTAGGGCTTGCTTCCACTGGATTGAAAAGAGAACTACAGGAAAGGCTCTTCGAGCATTATGGTTTAGTCGAAAGTGGAAACTCAGATAGTGATGATTCAGTTGTCACAACAGTCGGCCTTTCAGGACATGGTTCATGGTTTACTCTGAAGGACGTAGAAGGATCTGTGTCACATTTTTCAGGTTCTGGTACCCCCGACGTTAATCAATGGGTTGAAGAACTTGAAGAATGTGCACACACTGTTCATTGGAATAAACTCCAATTATTCATTTACGATAAACAATTATTGACTGGTGCTGCTAAATCAATTATCCGTGGTCAGGAGCATATTAGAAATTGGCAGTCTTTAAAAGTTAAATTAGTGGAAGAGTTCACAACAAAAGTTTCTTCAGCAGAAATTCATCGTATGTTGGCCAAACGCCATAAAAAAAGGATGAAACGCTGAACGAATTCTTGTATGCACTCATGGAAATTGCAAAGCCAATCGATTTAGAAGATGAGAGTTTAATAGAATATTTTGTGGAAGGAATTCCTGACTCTCGAACTAATAAGGCATTGCTTTCCAAGCCACTAGTATTAAAGAATTGAAAAAACAGATTGAAGTTTACAAAAAAGTTTGTGGTCCTATAAAAAGTTGGGATAAGCCAATAAAAGACAATAGTTCTCCAGAAATAAAAGGTAGGAAATGCTTCAAATGTGGAGATGACTCACATATAAAGAAAGACAATCAAAAAAGAATTAAAATGTTATAAGTGTGACAAACTGGGACACCATGCTGCACAATGCAAAGCCATTGTTAGAGTCAGGCAGGAGAAACAGACTAATGTTGTTCACAACGAGAAGTTAGTGAAAGGACCGCTAAGTCAATTTACTGCTTCTGGTCTTGAGTTAAAAAACATTCGTCATTCTAATATAAATTTCAAAGGACTTATTGACACGGGAGCAGATTTATGCTTAATTCGAAAAAGTATTTTCTGGAAACTCGGAAAAGTTTTAACTGGGTGTGCAAAAATTTTAACAGGAATTGGTGAAAGTAAAGTTCTTACTTACGGGTCTTTTATTTTGCCGGTAGAAGTAGACAGTTTACAATTGCAAATAGAGTTCCATGTAATTCCGGATAAAGATATGGGCTTTGAAGCAATTTTAGGCAGAACTATTTTGGAAAATATGGATATGATAGTAAGTAATAATGGCACGAAATTTTTCATTAAACCGAATCAGCCGGATAAGGATGAAGAACATCAGAATGTGGATGAATCTAGTTTCACGTTGTTGGATGAATTTGGCAGTATTTGCATGCTTGATTCAGATCAAGAATTATTCAAAGCGGAAATGGATTTATCACATTTGGAACATGTTCAGTCGGTTAAAGTTAAAAGTTTGGTTAAGAACTATACACCGAAAAGAAATGCTAGTGCACCTGTTCAGATGAAATTAGTTTTGACAGATGATTTACCCGTATATCAAAATCCTAGGCGTTTAGCTTATTGTGATCAAAAAATTGTCGATGATCAAGTGCAAGAATGGCTAACTGAAAAAATTATAAAACCTAGCACATCAGAGTATGCTGCACCAGTAGTGCTTGTAGCTAAGAAAAATGGGAAGAAACGTTTATGTTGTGATTATAGGAAATTGAATGAGAAGATAATTCGGGATAATTTTCCTATGGCTCAAATCGATAATGTACTGGAGAAACTACAAGGAGCTAAGGTGTTTACAACACTAGATTTAACAAATGGATTTTTCCATGTACTCGTTGATGAAAATTCCCAAAAGTATACATCTTTTGTTACTCAAAATGGTCAGTATGAGTTCCTGTATGTTCCGTTTGGTATTTCAAATTCTCCAGCAGTATTCACTCGATTTATAATGGCAGTTCTGCGAGATTTGATCAATAACAACGATGCAGTAGTTTATATGGATGATGTTATCATTCCTAGTAAAAACGTTGACGAAGGTATATTTAAGTTGAGAAAGGTACTCGAAGTTGCAGCTAGTAATGGTTTGCGAATAAATTGGAGTAAATGTCAGTTATTGTTACATAATTGAAAATAGTACTATTCGACCAAATGAGGAAAAAACTCGAGCAGTAGCTAAATTTCCAGTACCTTGTGATAAAAAAACAGTTCAGCGTTTTCTTGGATTGACATCGTATTTTAGAAGGTTTATTGAAGGCAATGCTGTTATTGCAAAACCACTTTCTGATCTTTTACGAAAAGATTCAAATTTTGAGTTTAAAGAGAACCAGCAAGTAGCTTTTGAACACTTAAAAACTTCATTGACAACTGGACCAGTTCTAAAGTTGTACAATCCCAAATTAGTTACAGAAATACATACAGACGCGTCAAAGCATGGTGCTGTATTGTTACAAAAAGATCCTGAGGACAATTTGTATCATCCTGTACAGTATATAAGTCGAAAGACTTCAACTTGCGAAGAAAAATACCATTCGTATGAACTGGAAGTACTTGCAATTATTAGAGCTTTGACAAAGTGGCGAGTATATCTATTAGGAATAAAATTTAAAATTGTCACGGACTGCAATAAAAGCTATGACCATAAAAAAGAAAGATGTACCGTTGAGAGTCGCTCGTTGGGCAATGTATTTACAAGACTTTGATTACACTATCGAGCATCGTTCAGGTACAAAAATGAGACACGTTGACGCCCTGAGTCGAGTGTCATGTTTTATTTTAACTGATAGTGTAATTCAAGCAGTGAATTTTGGCAATCCAATGAGAATTGTCTCTGACAGAGGTTCAGCTTTCACTTCAAAATTATTCCGTGAATACTGTGAAAGAGAAAATATTCGACACTTGCTTATAACCACAGGAGTACCTCGTGGCAATGGCCAAGTAGAACGGATGCACAAAATTGTAGTGCCTATGCTCTCAAAAATGACTCATGAAAATCCAGCTAATTGGTATAAAAACGTTGGTAAAGTACAACAGTTTATTAACAGTACTGAACCAAGAAGTACGAAAGTTACTCCCTTCAAAATTTTAACTGGGTTAGATATGCGTATACCGGAAGACTTGTCTCTTAGAGATTTACTTAAAGAATGTTTCCTTGAGGAATTTAATAGTGAACGTGAAAATTTACGGAAGTTAGCTAGAGAAAATATTAAAACTCTTCAAGCAGAAAACAAAAAAACTTATGATTTAAGAAGGAGAACTGATAAACCATATAAACCATATAAGCGTACTCAGTATGGTCCTGGTTTAAAACTAAAACAAAAGTATCTAGGACCCTATAAAATAATTAAAGTAAACCGAAATGGTAGATATGATGTAGAAAAGATAAGTAATATTGAAGGTCCTTTTAAGACTTCAACCGTATCAGAATACATGAAACTCTGGAATTCATTCGAGACGAATGTACTGTCAGGAAGGCCGAGTGTTGGGATTGTTATTCGGGACGAATAAATTAATAGGGGGCCGAATGTGGGAAAAATACTTTATGAAAGCATATAAAAAAAATATAACCTCATTTCCACGTGGCAGATTTCAGTGATGGGCGGTCCCCAAATTAATTTATTCGGCCGATGAGGACCGCATGGTCGGGAATTTCGTTGTTTCACAGTGGGTGTAGAAGGCCGGGGTCCTCCACCATCGGGGCCCTGCAGCATCCTAAGATGGTATACTTAACCCTTCTGTCGGCACGAAGGTCTGGCCAGACCTTTGGCACTATATTTCGGTCAAAAAAGTATAGAAGATGAAATCGCAGCGACTTCAGCATGTTTTAGACGAAATACAATTTATAGTGCTTTTTGATACCCAATAGGTCTGGCCAGACCTACTGTTTTTCGCCCCATTTTTCTCCACAGGCAAAAAGTGAATTTATAAAATTCTCTTAAAATTCTCCTATTTATGATGTAATAATATGACTAAAAATCAATTTGTACTTTAAACAATAAAAAATTCTGAGATTTTTCTGTAAGAAGCCGTGAAGTTCGGAAAATGGGTATGCCTAATTTAATCATGTCTTATAACATCGTCTAATCAATTGCGATTTGATTCTAGCATATTCAAACTAGTTTTATTTCCTTTGTAATAATAAGGACTAAGCATGAGTGACTTGCGAACGTCTTTCTAAATGGATTTTATCCAGAATTTTACGAAAAATTTAGAATGAAATGACTTTTGCGATTAAAAATTCTCTAATTCTATCTACCTATTTCCCTAAATCGGCAGACTAATATCGGGGTAAAATCTACCAACAGAGCGCCAAATATTTCCCCAAAGATATTGGAATTGGAAAATGCGATCAAACTTTTTCCTAGATATTCACCATGAAAATACAAAAGTAAAAAAGAAGAGAATAAGGGAAAAACATGTTTGTAATAATACCACCTCAAAATATGTTTACTTAAAAACGTTCCTAGTATGTCTACAAAAATGATGTAAATGTTTCTATTGTTTGAAAATGCTAGTTTAGAAATGGCTGAATGACTCTACGAATAAATATTTCAATGTTTCTAAAAAATAAAATTTTTTTCTCAGTAGGTCCAGACAGACCTATTGGGTATAGAATATGCATATTGTAGTAGGTGCCGACAGAAGGGTTAAGCTAGTTGTAGCCAACCACGTTCAATTTCAAATGTTCATCCTTTTTTTCGATTGGTTGTTGTCCCGGGTTGAGGCATGAGTTTTTTTAATGCTAGTGGACTGGGGCGGCATTTTCCAACCCCATTATCTCCCGGCTCAGAGCTACAGCGAGCACATGTCGACACTTAGCCTGTAGAGAAGCCGTTTCGACTTTCGTCACATTACCTGCACGGTACCCTGGCTTCGTCTCCTTCCGACATCTTGGATGTCAGGTCCACGCGTAACAGCTGCTATGCTGCTTTCATTGTGCTTCATAGAGGTGTCCGATTAAAATGTATCCAAAATGCAATTTTAATCCCGGTCTCAGATCGATCGAGCGCTGTACAAAAATCAAAGCTTAAGGTACGTTGTGCTAGACGCGGCCGCACGATTGCGACTCGCTCATTCCATATCAAAACTCGTTTCTCTCTCATTTTAAAAACGAGTTATTATATGGAATGAGCGAGTCGCAGTCGTGCGGCCGCGTCTAGCACAACGTACCTTTAGAGGAATTCAACAAGGAAATCACGTTTGTTCCCTTATCGACTGTATCCCTCCCAGGCGTGTTTTATCCACAACTTTGTTATCTTGTACGGTGCGGTTTGACAAACCCCGACCAATAAGTTTTTCTTTTTTTTTTTCTAAATTTTATTGTCACTTTTTGCCCTGACGGCCGTGATTACAACAACAACATTACCTGAGTCATCTAAATCGATGTGTTTATGTCCTATTGCACTGCAAATTTATTGCAATAGTCGCAAAACAGTTACCTCGTTTTGCGGCAAGTACTTAGTGTAAATTAAGATAAAAGCGTGCATGACTGTTTCGAAATAAATATAATGCAAACTGCACCGCCCTGCTTACAATTTCGTGCCCACTCTGCTCCCTCATACTATAAATACCATACACCCTACCAACCAATCCTCATTTCCTGAAGCAATGGAACTTATTGGCTTCATTCGTTATGGGCGATTTTCAATTTCAATCTGCCCGCAACTATCGTTTACCAGTTACCACACATAACATATAACTTTTTCCGATCCTGTAATACCTTGACCAGATCATGATGTTGGTAATTGACTGTGGTGGTTTAGGGAGATCTTTAAACCGTTCGATTTGCTCGCGTAATTGCATTCAGCATCGATTTATGTATTTATGAAATTTCCTAAGTTAACCAGTCACTATTGCCTAAGAGCACGCATCATCATTCACGATAGTTACTTAGTAATAGAATTTAGTCCTAGGTAAGTACAAGAGGTAGTAGCCAATTCAAAATGACTTTTCACTGCGCTGTGATGTTCTATTCTATCTGCAGCGCGGTTTCATATGTTTAGGGACGATCTCGTCGTCATTTTCAAGCAGATTAACGCGGAAAGGATGATTGCAAAGCAGCGTCAGCGTTTAAGGTCTCTATAAATCGATTATTTTGCTCGGTAGTATGTTATTTCTGCACACGAGATAGGATTCACGTTACTTAACTTTAAGTAGAAGGCATCAATTTGCTAAATGTTTTCTACTTAAGTCAGGGCAAAATGTTAGACTACCTATATAAGAGCCGGAAGAAGATCGTAAATCGGGTGTAACGTCTTGCTTATAGGATACACGTCAAGTATTTTAATGAAGTACACGCACAAAATGAAGTTACTCGTATACGTTCCTTTTTCTCTGGGCAAAAATCGACACGTCATTGAAAAGCATTAATAAACATAATAGAATTAAATTTGAAAAAAAAAACTGTAGAGTTAGCTTATCTTTATATTTGCTGCAATGGGAGCTTCTATTTCCGTAGCCAATCTGGAGGGATTCATCCATAAGGATTCAGGATGACTCTTTGAACCCCTTACTCTTGCATCAAATACACAATTTGGTATTATTAAAACTACAGTGAAAATCAATCAATTTGAATAAATCTTCTCACTCTTTAACTCTATCTGCATGCAACTATTAAATTAATGTGCATTGTCGACGCACTTGAACGAAGTTCAGTTCGGAAGCGATCTATTTAATTGAATATTGAAATCAGGGTCCGGTCTTAATGGTGAACCCCATCCATTTATTGTTCACTTCATGGTATGTATACGTTACGAGTACGACTATACTAAAAATGAAGTCTGCATAACGCGACAGGCTGCAATTCTCTGTTCTGTTGTCCCCGTCCATCAATTTAAAAAGAGTACTGAAAATCTTGAAGCAATTGCCACCAACATCTGAATCAATTGGAACAATTAAGTATTTGATTGGAATTAAATGACTGCAATGAAATTGTAATAACTCGTCATCATATATGAGCACAACTTCGAGTTCATATGACATTTTGTCGATGTACAGAGAACACTCGCTTAGCTACCCGGTACATACATATTTGTTCAATACATATCTAAAATATCGGTCCATCAGTTCATGCCGCGGGTTGGTTAAATAAATCCGTGGACATTTTCAGAAAATTAGGACAAATTTGTAGAAGTGAGCAATTGTCTGCCTGCATGTCGTTATGTTGACTAATGGCTATTTGGGATAGGATCATGCAATGATTGTGGAACGCATGTTTGTTTAACAGACGACATGAAATCACGGAAGTCGTCTAATTATTATTATTCGTTACGGCCGGCGCGGACTTCGATTTCATGTTGACACATCAGAAAATAAATTGAAAATTGGGACAGCTGATGTGGGTCATTATTATGTACGAGAATATTGGGAATTCCAATTTTTGATTTATTGATGTCAACATCGATAGTTTGCTGAAGATAGAGAGCAGCGTACACTATAAAGGGGGCCAGCCGAGCGGTCGCCAAATTTCTGGAGCGGCTTTTTGGCTAGCACACGAATAAAAAAAAAGTTGAAAAAAAGCGGTTTAGTGTAAACGAAACATACAGATGAAATAAAAAAGAGCGAAATAAAATAATTCAGTTTTTTTCTTTCACTATTCCAGCTTTATTCCTTCTCCTTTCACAACGACGTTTCGCTCTGCATTTTGAGTATCTTCAGGTTGAATTGATGAAGTGACTAGTGGTCTATTTTCTAAATTTACACTACATGTTTAGTTATTTTTGACAATTCCTATGAATCCAGAGCGACCTTTGTCCTTTTAACGATAAATGGCGTGTGCATGCGATCCTTTTACTCCTGATTACATCATATAACATTCGTCACAAGTAAAAAAATACCTCCTCTGAAAGGGATACACCCTTTCAGAGGAGGTATTTTTTTACTTCCCAGAGAAAACTTTGTGTGACGTATCCTTTATGCTAAAAATTCTATAAATTATACACTTAAACCCAGAAGTTATGGTGTGATGAAACACGGAAAATTTGGGGTTTTTGACGCCCCCCCCTGGCCGATGATTGTGGTAAAAAAATCCTTGCCAATGTAGTAAAAAAATCTCTGCACTATACAATGCTTGAAGGCGTAAAAATGCGAGTTTGATTCCAAGCACAACGCAAAATTTTCTGCTGCTGAGACTGTAGTCTGGAAAACTAACCAGATGCTTTCTTTGCCGGTCCGCGGAATGCATGACAGTAGGTGTGTTTTTTTGGTTATCCCGTGCAGGTTTGGACATGGATTCTAAGGGCCCACATACACGGAGAGACAAATTTGCAATGAATTCAACAAAATCATACAATGAAATTCACAACATACAATTTCACTAAATTTGTAGTGAAAGTTATTAAAATGTAGTAAAATTGATTGCAATGTAGTTGTTTTTACTGGTGTTGGCCTATTGTAAAAATGATTGCAATGTAATGACAAAAATCATCCCATGACATTTGTATGGATAGTTACATTTATTGCGTTTGAGGTAATTTTCACCACAGCCTGTAATAATTATTATTGCATGGTGTAATAATTTTCATCCTTTCGTACATGAAATTAACAAGAGCGCGTAATAATTATGAAACTGTCAAAAAAATAAAACGACTAATTTACTCGCATAACTTGTAATAGATAGCTTAGGTGTAGTACGTAAGACTACGAAACGATAGGTCCCCGGTTCAATTCCCAGTAGAAGCAAATTGTAAAAAGGTAAAGTTAAAATAGGGGAAAAGAAGTTAAGGATAAAATAGAAGTAAAATATAAAAAAGGTAAAAATAGAAAAAGGAAAAAAAAAACACTTTTTGTATTTTTTCTATTATCACCAAATTATCTTCCTGGCAAATTTTATTACCAACCAATTGTTAATTTTATTACAGCGCAATGACCAACATTTCGTTGCCAAACAGGGTCAAAACTGCGAAAAACCCAAAACTTTTGGAATTTTCCCATTTTTTGACTTATAACTCCGAAAGTGTATATTTCTCCGAAAACCTGTCCATGAAAATGTTAGAGAAAACATAATTGTAGGTCCAACGCGCCACTAATCTTAAAAAATGCGTTAAGCGGTATAGCTACAATTGATGTCATTTTGTTGACGTGTTTTGCAATTTTGACTCTGTTTTGCAACAACATAATATGGAACTATGTTAAAAATGACAAATTTAATTTATCAATTGTAATAATACCGCCCAACGGATTGACAATATTTATGTCTCTATCGTGCCACATTGATGACGATAATCAGCGCCCGCTCTAGCGCTTACGCCGCCCCGGGCAAGTGGACAATTTGCCGCTCTTCTGTATTATACCAGGAAAATAGTATTTATATGTCGTTATTTTTGTAAAAGCGATTTAAGAGTAGCTCAAACACAAAAATCCTGGTTACTGTGATACTGTGGGACTCGAATCAATGCTTCTGTAATTCAGAGAATAGCCTCTTTATCCACTGAGCCAGGTATATCAAACTCGCGGGCCACATGCAGCCCACCTCGCAGCTTTGTACGACCCGCGGCTAGGTCGAAGAAACACAATATGTATCAGCACAAAAGCGTAAAAATTTATAGGTGTTGAACTAAAGTCTAAGATATTTACTAAAATTCGTCAAAAAGTCGGTGGCTTATTCCAGTTAAATTATGTATTTTAGAAATCGTTCTCTCAGTTCTACGAACAATTTCATCATCAATGTGGCACGATAGCCCGACGTCGGGCCTTGGCCGCCTGAATCGTTGACCTCCAATTTTCGCGGTTACGTGACCTCGTCCTCCAGTTTCGGAAGCCCAGCAGCTGGTGGGCGTCTTCACCTACGGAGTTCTCCCAGCGAGCCCTCGGTCGTCCACGCAACCTCGCTCCGTCAATTCGTTGTGCGTTCATCACTTTCTTTGGCATGCGATTATCGTCCATCCGTTGTACATGCCCCGCCCATTGCAAACGTTGAAGCTTCACGATTTTCGATACTTCCAGCTCATCGTACAATTGATACAACTCATGGTTGTACCGGATGCGCCATTGGTCTCGCTCGCGAACGGCCCCGAAAATTCGCCGAAGGACCTTTCGTTCGAATCGGTCTAGCAAAATTTCGGAGGCTTGGGTGAGGGTCCATGTTTCGCAGCCATAACATAGCACTGGTCGGATGATCGTTTTGTACACGCGGAGCTTCGTGTTCCTGTGCGCAAGTTTCGAATTAATTATAGGGAGGACCGAGAAATATGTCTTATTGGCTAGTTGTATCCGTCGCTTAATTTCGTCGGTTTCGTTGGCGTCCTTTGATAAGTTACAACCCAGATAGTTGAAGTTGTCTACACACTCGATATTAAGGTCCCCCACTGTGATGCTTGAATTTGCTGGCGTCCTTGTTTTCGATTGCATCATGGCCTTTGTTTTGCTTTCGTTGATATGTAGTCCAACTTCCTTTGCGGAGTTATTGAGGTTATGCAGAAGGCTTTCTGCATCACCCAACCTTCGAGACATGATGTTGATACGAACAATTTGCTGACGGTTATTTGAGATTTAAGGCGACCCTTGTGTTGAAAAATGTCAAACCCCTTCGACAAATTGTTTTGTCCCGAAATTCGCTTTAGAAAGAAGTCGTTGACTTTGTCTAATAGTTTTCTCGCCGATTGCATTTATTTAAATACATTTCTTAAAAAGAAATACCCAGTATTTCTGTATTTAGTGAGGACATCACATGGATGTGAACTATCGTAAACATAACAATTTTAGCATATGTATTACCCAATTTTTCGCCTTTCAGCGAAATAAGCTTCAGTAGTGCATGCCTTTGTTTCAGACCACATCACAAACAAATTTTTCCCCATATTTAGCCACCTTTCTGTCCAAACTTAATTTATGACAAGTCAACCTAACAATTTTGGCTCCAAAGGTTGATTTGGATTACCTCGGTGTTTCTGGATAACCGATGCTACAATGCTCTTAGCTGTACAAAATTTGGCGGAAATTCATTCACAAATACATAGTTGTTGATTCGTTAGATTATTGAGAGCGATTCAGCCAAGTTCAGCAAGGCTTTGTAGAGAGTTTGTTTAGAATTAAAAAATTAAGCTCACTATTAAATCCATTAATTATTTTCGCCAAAAAAAATATATACAGATGCCACACAGGAAACTGGCAGCTTACCGACGTAGGACATCGAAAATTAATGCGAAAACATTTGTTCGCCGAAAACATTCAACACATTTTCGAGAATGCTGCTCTGGATAATGTTGTGCCAAAGGATTGTTCTCGTTTTCACTAGTATGTACTTGCATTTTGGAGTGGGTTTTGATAACTTTCTTATGCCGCAACCACACTGTGCCAAACCGCGCGGTACTAATGATCAAAATTGTAGATAACATACGTCTGGCAGCGGACAGAGACGATGGGGGAATTAAATAAAAACAAATAACGTTTGTTAAATTCCCCCATCGTCTCTGTCTCTTCCAAACGTGTGTTTTCCACAACTTTGATTTTTTGTCTTGCATGGTGTGGGGCCGGCATTACACAATTCGCAGCAGATGAACTTCAATAAGCCGGATTTCTTCGCAGACGAATTTCGGAATGGTTCAACGTCCACGGCTTATTTTCATAAATGCGGAGAATCCTTAGAGAATAAATTCAGAACTAGTTACATTGGGAAAACCTAGCCAAATTCCGATATTAGCATCTTGGCAGAAACAAATTAGGCGGAGAAATTCGCGAAGACATCGGGCGAATTGATTCGAAAAATGGGTGGAAGTTATCGAAAACGACTCCAAAAACTAGTAATGAAAATTTTGTATGAGTGCTTTTATATGCTGAGCGTTTATGCGATTCTTATCTCACGGAAATCAAATCAGGACATATTCCATACCATAGCATCCCTTCACTTTAGAATGAGTTAAGGATCATGAAAGTGGACCCAATTAGAATCCTTAATTCTGGTGAATTAAATTTTCAATTGGAAAATTAGCGCATAATTAGTCAATGACTTTCTTTTTTTAAGAAGAATTTAATTAGCACATTACGAACTGTTCCTGTCTCTTGGAAGTAAAATTGGGGGCGACTTTCACTAAGCACGTTCGGTTTTTAAATGCAGAACTTCATGTAAATTGTAGACTCATCAAATCAAAGCATCTCAAGGACAAACCAAAACTTTCAAAAGAGAATTAACGAAACAGTTGGTAAATACAAAATATTTTCAACGCATTTTTTAAAATTAGGAAGCGTTTCTTTTCCCCAAAAAAATATATTACACCGTCTCTAAAAAAGGTAAAATGATTTTTGCGAGTGTCAATTGGTTTCCTCTCTTTCGACATTTTTTCCCCTTTTTATTTCATTTGTATAGTTTCTATGATTTCCTTTCCACTAAATACATTTTGATACTGAATTTTTCTTTTTGTCTTTTAACATTTTTTTTTTATTCAAGTGCTAGCCAAAAAGCCGCCCCTAAAATTTGGCGCCCCGGGCGACCGCCTGGCTTGTCCTTTCCTTAGAGCGGGCGCTGACGATGATGTCTCTTTGGACGCAATGGAGAGTTTTTCGCAGAAATAAATAGTCTCAGAGTTAGGGGTCAAATAACGGAAAATTATCAAACATTTTAGGGTTTTTCGCGAATTTGACCCTGTGCCCCAACGAAATTTTCGTGGGAAGCTCCGAATTCGTGCTCAACACCCCAAAAAAACATAGAAACAAAAAAAAATTTGTCTCCACAATCTGATGTACTAGGTTTATCACGTACAAACTACACTAAGTCGAGATTAACGAAAAATGACCCTCTAAGTGTTTAGACATTCACTGGTCATTCTGATTATATTAAACTAGCCTCCAATTTCGGCTGTGTGAAGTTAGCCAGTAATTTTTTTTTTAATTACGCCCTTTTGCTCGGTGAACCGTTTGTTCGACTGCGGCTACGTTTGTTCTTGATTGTTCGCCAATTAATATCGTTTGTTCTTCTCTAATTATTTAATTATAACAACTTTAAAATTGTGAGTGTGAACTTAGCCAGTCATTTTTAAATATGGGTCGGAAAGGTATAGGTTTGGTATCAATCGAAAGCCAGACGTTTGTTCATTTTGTAGGGCGTTTGTTCATCCTGGAAACGGAAGGATACAGGAATTATTTAGGAAAAAGATATTAGTTGTGACGTCATCTTCACTCAACCAACGCCATCTACTCAGCTCAGCTGTACGATGATGGTGTGGATCTTGCATAAATTGTTCGCGGGATACGGGTTGCCCGTACAGCTGAGCTGAGTAGATGGCGTTGGTTGAGTGAAGATGACGTCACAACTAATATCTTTTTCCTTAATAATTCCTGTATCCTTCCGTTTCCAGGATGAACAAACGCCCTACAAAATGAACAAACGTCTGGCTTTCGATTGATACCAAACCTATACCTTTCCGACCCATATTTAAAAATTGTAGGGCGTTTGTTCATCCTGGAAACGGAAGGATACAGGAATTATTAAGGAAAAAGATATTAGTTGTGACGTCATCTTCACTCAACCAACGCCATCTACTCAGCTCAGCTGTACGATGATGGTGTGGATCTTGCATAAATTGTTCGCGGGATACGGGTTGCCCGTACAGCTGAGCTGAGTAGATGGCGTTGGTTGAGTGAAGATGACGTCACAACTAATCTCTTTTTCCTTAATAATACCTGTATCTTTCCGTTTCCAGGATGAACAAACGCCCTACAAAATGAACAAACGTCTGGCTTTCGATTGATACCAAACCTATACCTTTCCGACCAATATTTAAAAATGACTGGCTAAGTGCACACTCACAATTTTAAAGTTGCTATAATTAAATAATTAGAGAAGAACAAACGATATTAATTGGCGAACAATCAAGAACAAACGTAGCCGCTGTAGAACAAACGGTTCACCGAGCAAAAGGACCTAATTTCAAAAAAATGACTGGCTAACTTCACACAGCCTCCAATTTCTGCGTTTTAGACGGTAGTTCGTCTATATTCGGTGCTAGTTTTGTCTCTCGGACTGCATATTTCTCTTGTGAGATCTAAATTTCATTGCTGGTATGATTTAGCTACAAAATGAATCTTGATTAAGTAACACGTAAATGTGAGATTCGTTCTTTACAAGGTCCCTAACTGGGCAAAGCTAGGGTATACAGTTTCTCACTAAAATCCCTTTCAGATGGAATGTTGATAAATTACACTACCTTCTCGGAGCGAGTTCATGGGACATATCAAGCTATGGATATAGTGAAAAATCACCCAAAACTATAATAAATATTTTAGTTTTCCACGAGTGAAACATACGTAATGCGACGCAGCCTCCGCACCCCCGTCAGTTACGAGTGGCAACTTGCTGTTGTCCACTTGTCCGTGCTGGAAACTATCACTAGGTGTGTTTTTTTGGTTATCCCGTGCAGGTTTGGGTAACGAAACTCCATATAAAAAAAATGCCAGCTGATCCACCTGTCATTTTTTTTATATGAAGTTTCGTTACCCAAACCTGCACGGGATAACCAAAAAAACACACCTAGTGATAGTTTCCAGCACGGACAAGTGGACAACAGCAAGTTGCCACTCGTAACTGACGGGGGTGCGGAGGCTGCGTCGCATTACGTATGTTTCACTCGTGGAAAACTAAAATATTTATTATAGTTTTGGGTGATTTTTCACTATATCCATAGCTTGATATGTCCCATGAACTCGCTCCGAGAAGGTAGTGTAATTTATCAACATTCCATCTGAAAGGGATTTTAGTGAGAAACTGTATACCCTAGCTTTGCCCAGTTAGGGACCTTGTAAAGAACGAATCTCACATTTACGTGTTACTTAATCAAGATTCATTTTGTAGCTAAATCATACCAGCAATGAAATTTAGATCTCACAAGAGAAATATGCAGTCCGAGAGACAAAACTAGCACCGAATATAGACGAACTACCGTCTAAAACGCAGAAATTGGAGGCTGTGTGAAGTTAGCCAGTCATTTTTTTGAAATTAGGTCCTTTTGCTCGGTGAACCGTTTGTTCTACAGCGGCTACGTTTGTTCTTGATTGTTCGCCAATTAATATCGTTTGTTCTTCTCTAATTATTTAATTATAGCAACTTTAAAATTGTGAGTGTGCACTTAGCCAGTCATTTTTAAATATTGGTCGGAAAGGTATAGGTTTGGTATCAATCGAAAGCCAGACGTTTGTTCATTTTGTAGGGCGTTTGTTCATCCTGGAAACGGAAAGATACAGGTATTATTAAGGAAAAAGAGATTAGTTGTGACGTCATCTTCACTCAACCAACGCCATCTACTCAGCTCAGCTGTACGGGCAACCCGTATCCCGCGAACAATTTATGCAAGATCCACACCATCATCGTACAGCTGAGCTGAGTAGATGGCGTTGGTTGAGTGAAGATGACGTCACAACTAATATCTTTTTCCTTAATAATTCCTGTATCCTTCCGTTTCCAGGATGAACAAACGCCCTACAATTTTTAAATATGGGTCGGAAAGGTATAGGTTTGGTATCAATCGAAAGCCAGACGTTTGTTCATTTTGTAGGGCGTTTGTTCATCCTGGAAACGGAAGGATACAGGAATTATTAAGGAAAAAGATATTAGTTGTGACGTCATCTTCACTCAACCAACGCCATCTACTCAGCTCAGCTGTACGGGCAACCCGTATCCCGCGAACAATTTATGCAAGATCCACACCATCATCGTACAGCTGAGCTGAGTAGATGGCGTTGGTTGAGTGAAGATGACGTCACAACTAATATCTTTTTCCTAAATAATTCCTGTATCCTTCCGTTTCCAGGATGAACAAACGCCCTACAAAATGAACAAACGTCTGGCTTTCGATTGATACCAAACCTATACCTTTCCGACCCATATTTAAAAATGACTGGCTAAGTTCACACTCACAATTTTAAAGTTGTTATAATTAAATAATTAGAGAAGAACAAACGATATTAATTGGCGAACAATCAAGAACAAACGTAGCCGCAGTCGAACAAACGGTTCACCGAGCAAAAGGGCGTAATTAAAAAAAAAATTACTGGCTAACTTCACACAGCCGAAATTGGAGGCTAGTTTAATATAATCAGAATGACCAGTGAATGTCTAAACACTTAGAGGGTCATTTTTCGTTAATCTCGACTTAGTGTAGTTTGTACGTGATAAACCTAGTACATCAGATTGTGGAGACAAATTTTTTTTTGTTTCTATGTTTTTTTGGGGTGTTGAGCACGAATTCGGAGCTTCCCACGAAAATTTCGTTGGGGCACAGGGTCAAATTCGCGAAAAACCCTAAAATGTTTGATAATTTTCCGTTATTTGACCCCTAACTCTGAGACTATTTATTTCTGCGAAAAACTCTCCATTGCGTCCAAAGAGACATCATCGTCAGCGCCCGCTCTAAGGAAAGGACAAGCCAGGCGGTCGCCCGGGGCGCCAAATTTTAGGGGCGGCTTTTTGGCTAGCACTTGAATAAAAAAAAAATGTTAAAAGACAAAAAGAAAAATTCAGTATCAAAATGTATTTAGTGGAAAGGAAATCATAGAAACTATACAAATGAAATAAAAAGGGGAAAAAATGTCGAAAGAGAGGAAACCAATTGACACTCGCAAAAATCATTTTACCTTTTTTAGAGACGGTGTAATATATTTTTTTGGGGAAAAGAAACGCTTCCTAATTTTAAAAAATGCGTTGAAAATATTTTGTATTTACCAACTGTTTCGTTAATTCTCTTTTGAAAGTTTTGGTTTGTCCTTGAGATGCTTTGATTTGATGAGTCTACAATTTACATGAAGTTCTGCATTTAAAAACCGAACGTGCTTAGTGAAAGTCGCCCCCAATTTTACTTCCAAGAGACAGGAACAGTTCGTAATGTGCTAATTAAATTCTTCTTAAAAAAAGAAAGTCATTGACTAATTATGCGCTAATTTTCCAATTGAAAATTTAATTCACCAGAATTAAGGATTCTAATTGGGTCCACTTTCATGATCCTTAACTCATTCTAAAGTGAAGGGATGCTATGGTATGGAATATGTCCTGATTTGATTTCCGTGAGATAAGAATCGCATAAACGCTCAGCATATAAAAGCACTCATACAAAATTTTCATTACTAGTTTTTGGAGTCGTTTTCGATAACTTCCACCCATTTTTCGAATCAATTCGCCCGATGTCTTCGCGAATTTCTCCGCCTAATTTGTTTCTGCCAAGATGCTAATATCGGAATTTGGCTAGGTTTTCCCAATGTAACTAGTTCTGAATTTATTCTCTAAGGATTCTCCGCATTTATGAAAATAAGCCGTGGACGTTGAACCATTCCGAAATTCGTCTGCGAAGAAATCCGGCTTATTGAAGTTCATCTGCTGCGAATTGTGTAATGCCGGCCCCACACCATGCAAGACAAAAAATCAAAGTTGTGGAAAACACACGTTTGGAAGAGACAGAGACGATGGGGGAATTTAACAAACGTTATTTGTTTTTATTTAATTCCCCCATCGTCTCTGTCCGCTGCCAGACGTATGTTATCTACAATTTTGATCATTAGTACCGCGCGGTTTGGCACAGTGTGGTTGCGGCATAAGAAAGTTATCAAAACCCACTCCAAAATGCAAGTACATACTAGTGAAAACGAGAACAATCCTTTGGCACAACATTATCCAGAGCAGCATTCTCGAAAATGTGTTGAATGTTTTCGGCGAACAAATGTTTTCGCATTAATTTTCGATGTCCTACGTCGGTAAGCTGCCAGTTTCCTGTGTGGCATCTGTATATATTTTTTTTGGCGAAAATAATTAATGGATTTAATAGTGAGCTTAATTTTTTAATTCTAAACAAACTCTCTACAAAGCCTTGCTGAACTTGGCTGAATCGCTCTCAATAATCTAACGAATCAACAACTATGTATTTGTGAATGAATTTCCGCCAAATTTTGTACAGCTAAGAGCATTGTAGCATCGGTTATCCAGAAACACCGAGGTAATCCAAATCAACCTTTGGAGCCAAAATTGTTAGGTTGACTTGTCATAAATTAAGTTTGGACAGAAAGGTGGCTAAATATGGGGAAAAATTTGTTTGTGATGTGGTCTGAAACAAAGGCATGCACTACTGAAGCTTATTTCGCTGAAAGGCGAAAAATTGGGTAATACATATGCTAAAATTGTTATGTTTACGATAGTTCACATCCATGTGATGTCCTCACTAAATACAGAAATACTGGGTATTTCTTTTTAAGAAATGTATTTAAATAAATGCAATCGGCGAGAAAACTATTAGACAAAGTCAACGACTTCTTTCTAAAGCGAATTTCGGGACAAAACAATTTGTCGAAGGGGTTTGACATTTTTCAACACAAGGGTCGCCTTAAATCTCAAATAACCGTCAGCAAATTGTTCGTATCAACATCATGTCTCGAAGGTTGGGTGATGCAGAAAGCCTTCTGCATAACCTCAATAACTCCGCAAAGGAAGTTGGACTACATATCAACGAAAGCAAAACAAAGGCCATGATGCAATCGAAAACAAGGACGCCAGCAAATTCAAGCATCACAGTGGGGGACCTTAATATCGAGTGTGTAGACAACTTCAACTATCTGGGTTGTAACTTATCAAAGGACGCCAACGAAACCGACGAAATTAAGCGACGGATACAACTAGCCAATAAGACATATTTCTCGGTCCTCCCTATAATTAATTCGAAACTTGCGCACAGGAACACGAAGCTCCGCGTGTACAAAACAATCATCCGACCAGTGCTATGTTATGGCTGCGAAACATGGACCCTCACCCAAGCCTCCGAAATTTTGCTAGACCGATTCGAACGAAAGGTCCTTCGGCGAATTTTCGGGGCCGTTCGCGAGCGAGACCAATGGCGCATCCGGTACAACCATGAGTTGTATCAATTGTACGATGAGCTGGAAGTATCGAAAATCGTGAAGCTTCAACGTTTGCAATGGGCGGGGCATGTACAACGGATGGACGATAATCGCATGCCAAAGAAAGTGATGAACGCACAACGAATTGACGGAGCGAGGTTGCGTGGACGACCGAGGGCTCGCTGGGAGAACTCCGTAGGTGAAGACGCCCACCAGCTGCTGGGCTTCCGAAACTGGAGGACGAGGTCACGTAACCGCGAAAATTGGAGGTCAACGATTCAGGCGGCCAAGGCCCGACGTCGGGCTATCGTGCCACATTGATGATGAAATTGTTCGTAGAACTGAGAGAACGATTTCTAAAATACATAATTTAACTGGAATAAGCCACCGACTTTTTGACGAATTTTAGTAAATATCTTAGACTTTAGTTCAACACCTATAAATTTTTACGCTTTTGTGCTGATACATATTGTGTTTCTTCGACCTAGCCGCGGGTCGTACAAAGCTGCGAGGTGGGCTGCATGTGGCCCGCGAGTTTGATATACCTGGCTCAGTGGATAAAGAGGCTATTCTCTGAATTACAGAAGCATTGATTCGAGTCCCACAGTATCACAGTAACCAGGATTTTTGTGTTTGAGCTACTCTTAAATCGCTTTTACAAAAATAACGACATATAAATACTATTTTCCTGGTATAATACAGAAGAGCGGCAAATTGTCCACTTGCCCGGGGCGGCGTAAGCGCTAGAGCGGGCGCTGATTATCGTCATCAATGTGGCACGATAGAGACATAAATATTGTCAATCCGTTGGGCGGTATTATTACAATTGATAAATTAAATTTGTCATTTTTAACATAGTTCCATATTATGTTGTTGCAAAACAGAGTCAAAATTGCAAAACACGTCAACAAAATGACATCAATTGTAGCTATACCGCTTAACGCATTTTTTAAGATTAGTGGCGCGTTGGACCTACAATTATGTTTTCTCTAACATTTTCATGGACAGGTTTTCGGAGAAATATACACTTTCGGAGTTATAAGTCAAAAAATGGGAAAATTCCAAAAGTTTTGGGTTTTTCGCAGTTTTGACCCTGTTTGGCAACGAAATGTTGGTCATTGCGCTGTAATAAAATTAACAATTGGTTGGTAATAAAATTTGCCAGGAAGATAATTTGGTGATAATAGAAAAAATACAAAAAGTGTTTTTTTTTTCCTTTTTCTATTTTTACCTTTTTTATATTTTACTTCTATTTTATCCTTAACTTCTTTTCCCCTATTTTAACTTTACCTTTTTACAATTTGCTTCTACTGGGAATTGAACCGGGGACCTATCGTTTCGTAGTCTTACGTACTACACCTAAGCTATCTATTACAAGTTATGCGAGTAAATTAGTCGTTTTATTTTTTTGACAGTTTCATAATTATTACGCGCTCTTGTTAATTTCATGTACGAAAGGATGAAAATTATTACACCATGCAATAATAATTATTACAGGCTGTGGTGAAAATTACCTCAAACGCAATAAATGTAACTATCCATACAAATGTCATGGGATGATTTTTGTCATTACATTGCAATCATTTTTACAATAGGCCAACACCAGTAAAAACAACTACATTGCAATCAATTTTACTACATTTTAATAACTTTCACTACAAATTTAGTGAAATTGTATGTTGTGAATTTCATTGTATGATTTTGTTGAATTCATTGCAAATTTGTCTCTCCGTGTATGTGGGCCCTTAGAATCCATGTCTTGGTATAACAGAGACCATCAGACTGAAATCTTTCTAAGGCCGCACACACACGGTCTATCCATGGATTTCACATGGATTTTTTTGGATTTAAATCCAAATCCGCCCGTGTATGGGCTCATTTGACAGAATAGAAATCCATTTTATGGCTTAGAATCCAAGGATTGACTATGTGTGTGTGACCTAAAATTGCCATTGACATCAGGCGGCAACTGAATACCTCTGTCACGCAGATTTGTAGTACGGAAATTTTCATACGAAGCGCAACGCTTTGTTACGGAGCAGTACAGCAGTAAGAACAAACTGTACCGTGATTATTGGCCAGAGGTGGGGGGGGGGGGGGGGGGTGCAGCGTCACTGCGTTTACAGGAACATATTTTCGATAACAGTCTTATAGTCGTTTAAAACCTCATTTTAAAATGAAACTGAACAAACCTTTTCATCTTATTTCGCATTCATAAGCATTTCATAATTTTTATACCCTGAGCTTTCTAAGCGAAAAGGTTATATACATATTAACTTTGTCATGAAGCGTGTAATGCATTGAAAGAAGCATGAAGCATCTCCGACAATTAAAATATCAGCATGACGAGGGGAATCGATTGGACGTCTCTGTCTGTCCGTCTGTTGCTACGCGTTTTACTCGGCCAGTTTGAAAGCTGGTGGACCTGAAATTTTGCATACGAGCTTCTTTATTAATGCAGTCAGTTTATATGTTTGAATCGCTTGCCCCCAAATTAAGTTTGTTCGGACGATCGAGAGATGCATTGCATTCACAATTATGTATCAGTGACATATACAACCATATATGCCACTCATGGATGCATGATTGAGTGGAGGTTCAAAACCCAGCGGAAGCATATCTTTTTTCCATGGGAATTAAATAAAATATTGTACAAATTTAATTGGATAATTTAGTTCTTTAGACAACTGCTAAATTTGATAATTTTCCGTAAAATATTACGGAACCAGAGGTCTGTAGCCTGGAGTACCACTAGATTCGTGCCTGCTTTGAAATGGAGAAGACAGTTTTTGTGCTTTTAACTTATTTAATAGCTGAGGGAATCAGATGGGAGGTTTATGAAACTGCCGCAGAAATCGCACAACCAAAAATCAAGTTACAAGATTTAGAAACGGACGGCATCGAAATACAAGTCATAGGGTCGCGAAGAAGCTATTAGAATTAGCCTGAATGAAAGTGAGTATCCGAATTCCGACCGCGCCCGAAATTAGCCTCGGTCTCGATATTTATTGAATTTACATTTTCTAAAATGCATAATAACCAAATTATTTAAAATTTGATATAATTCTTATACAATTAATCTTTCCTGCAAAATCAATTGCATATTCACGAAAAGTGATACGAACAAGTTGAAGAACTTGCATCGATTTGCATAATAAAAAAATGTCATTTTCAATTATGTATTTAACTCTCCAGTCCTAAAGTCAAAATCTAGAAGACGTTCCAACGTTCCAGCTCCAGTTTCGATTATGTAAACATCGAACTAATTGACTTGCAGAGCACAGGTAATTGTGTGGCCAGGTAAGACATGACGTGAATGCTTCATTTGATCTTCGACTTGTTTTAGTATGTAAGAAGGAGGAAATCTTCATAGGTTTGCACTAATGCTTAAGACGCATACGTAAGTTCAGTTTCAGTCTATAGTGTGGTGTAGGTACTTTTGATGTTAGGAAAGCATAGTGTTTGCGATTAGATATTATTTTTCAATTTTAGTCACCCATACATAATTTTGACCTAAAATAACCTCATTGAAGTCAAGTCCATAGAACTTTAATTGAAAGTTTCTAGGACAGTCCCTTCAGAAATCCTATCGCCTACCTACTTTGCATATCTTTCCATATGAATACTTCAGAACACTATACACCAACAACAAATATTCATTCAATCCATATGAATGTGAAGACCCTCCAATGACCCACCAAAGTGGTATTAAATTATATGAATCCACAACGTACGCAAAAAAAATCCTTTTCATACCACCGATCCATGTGATTGAAATAAGATTCTCCTTGCGGCCAATACACTTCCGGTCGCCTGTATCTCCATTCGAAGAATTTTACACATTCAAAAAGCCAGAAAAAGATATCGAGTGTGTTGTCCAATCCTTGTACGTATGTCTGCTTGATACGTCTCTTGTTGCAATCGCTCCTCATGTTCTGGACGTTCCATTCCATTAGTCTTCTTGTTCGTCTTTTTACCAGATCCAGGTCGACCACAAGAAAAATGCATTCATCTGTAGCGCTCGAGACGAAATCGAACGGACATATCAGGTGTAACCGCAAGGTCCTAATCAGAGGAGCCCTCTTGGGCTTGACGAAGACAAAGGGCGCACTCGCGTAGAATAATATTATAGGTATGGGTATGTATGCGACAAACGGAAAAGTTGATCTGTTGAAGAAGCGGTAATTTCAGATAGTGATCAAAAGACCATCTTCTTCTTCGTACATACTTCAATGGTGTACACTTTACACAATGTGGATGCGTGTCCATGGTGTAAGATGAGACTTGAATGCGGGCTTGGGGTCCTTCTATACGTCTTCCAGGTTCAAGAGCCTGGGCACATTATAATATAGGATTGTTGCGGAGTCTGCGTCTATTATTGAGTGCTAAACGCGAATGGCGAGGCTTGAATAACTTTACGGTCTTCTTCAGTTGTGAGCATCGATAATAGCGTTCTGTCACACTTTACAGATGATCGCATCACATTATACAGCTTCCGCTGGAGAATGGATGGCGCGGAACGATCATTTCGTGGCACGGCGCATGTTTGTGTTGAGTTGGCTAGAGGTATCCGTTTGAGAACTTTAAACACTTTTAACTTCTTGTCTAAAGTTTCTAAACTTGTTTGTAGAACATTTACAAAAGATGGTATTTTCAAAGGATATAATCCCGAGGTCGTTAGTGATTTACATTTGTACTTAATATATTAAAAAAGTTATATGCTGTGAACAAAATTCCAACATAATTTTCTATAGGTGTTTTCGGAATTTTTATCCTGCGACCCGCTCAATCCTGAACATAGTTATATTTGACCCAGGCCATAGGTTTCGAGTTTGACACCCAGTTTCTAGCCCCATTCAAAACACGTTGCTTGGTCAGATTGTGTATTTTACTTGATTTTTCATTATCCTTTTTCGTAGCTCGTAGCAAAACCCCTACGTAGTGAATTATGATGGTCGTAAACGTGTGCTTACTGCGTCCCTGACACATATGTAAATGCCAACCATTAACCTTGGTTGTTCTCCCGTCATTCTCATTTTGCAACTTTCTTTAGCATCAGCAATTTTTCCATCCACCCTGGAGCTTCCGGGCCGCTAAAACTTTGGTTGGCTGATGGTTGCAATTTGGGTACCGCCATACGCTTTCCACATTGTTCTTTTAGCGACTGGTTTGTATTTGGACGTCCAATCGTTCCAAAAATGGTGCGTATATTTCCCCTTCAGCTTCGGCTCAGATTTTATTCTTTTCATTTCACCGAACAGTGATATGACCATTGTGTCGGGTCTTATTCTCATTTTTATATTTGCCTTTTTCTCCCGTTGCTTCCGTTTCGTAACTTCAACTCTAGTCCAAACATCCGATTCCTTCGGAGAGGGGTTTAGTTTTGCAGCCTCTTCTTCTTGGAGTTTATGGACTATCTTTTTGGGAGACTGTTCTTTTCTTTTCGGAATTGTTTGGGAGGCAGCATCTTCCAGATCACGCCTAGGTTTCAGACTATGTGCTACTATTACCTTAGGTGCTTTGGGGGAGGTTTGAATTTCATTGTCCCTCCGCTTGACTTGCGCTTTCCTAAGACTTAGTTGCTCTCTGGCCCCATTATACATAATGCGTATAGTTTTACCCTCCCGTTGACCGAACATTGTATGTTGATGGGCCTGGACTCCATAATTTCCATTCGACGACGACTTTGACCGCTGGCTTCGCTTAGTCCGTAAAGTCTTTTGATAAGACGGTCAGAGGTCGTTGCAAAGGAAACCTTTGAAGTTTTCAGCTCCTCTGGAATGGGTTTATGCCCACCACCTTACATACATAAATACCTACATTCTGAGTCTGAGGCTGCTTCTATCGGATAGGTACTCGTTTTCATGTTGGTTTTATCGTTGTAACTCATTTCATTCCCACGAGTAGCTAGCTGTTAAGGCTCCGTAGATATCACCGGAGGTCAATTGGTATCCAGACACTCTGTTATTGATGTCCATTTGTGTCCTTGGACATCTTTCTCCGATGGGCACGGATCGCTTACCACCCAGGGAATTTAGGACGATTTTTTGAGGAGCTGCGTATCCATTTGAAAGGGGGAAAAGAATCGGATCTGAGATCCGTTTTCGCATATGAGATGTAATTTGTACGACGCCATGCGGAGTTTACTCTTATTCCCGTCTAAATTCTTCTTTATACGGAGACATTCAAGTCACCTAGCCTTAGGCGTGGAGTCTAGAATATCCCCGTTAGCAACATGTACCAATTTTTGTAAATAAGGACAATTAATACGCAAATCTGGGGGTTTTAGTTCCGATGTATAGCCCCCTCCCGTGGTTACGCCACTGGTTTCTGCCTTAGGCTTATTCTACAAAAATGCGTGCTTACAGTGGTATTCGACCCAACGCCGCAATAATGTTTAGAATTCCAAAATTAAAGCTTAATATTGAATTTCCCGATTAAAATATGTTTTACCGCTGTCAAACTAATATACAGATGGCACACGGAAACCTGGCTGGCTTCAAAATGGACGTGACATAAATTAATGCTAAACACTAAACACATTTAGAAAAAAATCAGAGCTAGTTAAATCGGGGAGCCAAGGCAAATTCCGACAATAGCATGTCCGAAAAAATTAGGGGAGTTCTGTTGCGACTCTGGCAGTATGTATGGGTATTGTGGCTTCATCTCGTAAGAAATGTCCTATCAATGCTGGATGTATCAATGCACTTAGAACCAACTGAGGCAATTCATCCGCGAAAGAAATGGATGAATTGAAGTTTTATTACTATGCGAAAAATGGACGTAAACATTGCATTTCTAAAAAAAAACATATTCAAAACCAGTGGCGTAACGTTTCCAAAATTTATAATGTTCGAAATTGGATCTTTGATTTTTTAACCAGCAAATATTGACAAAACCCGCATGTAAAGCAACATTTTCCATTTTTTTCTATGTAGACTATTTAGTTAAAAATAAACAACAGGCGCGACAAACTAAGGCCGCAGGATTTGTTAGTGACATCCTATCCAGTCATTGGCGTATCCACGTCCACATCTTGATTCAAATCGACTGAAATCGAATTCGTGGAGCTCCACCGAAAATAAATGCGTCATGCAGGGGAAATGGTGAATCCATTATATGAACAGGAGGGTATATCGGCACGCATTTTTTTCTTCATTTCATGAGTCCTATAGTTAGATCTTTGGGCCGTAAGATCCAAACTTATCCTTTTATATAAACGCCGCGAACACATTTTTCTTGATGTAGCCGTCACTTTCTTTTCAAGAGTCAAATATTCAAAGAACTAAATCACAATGACTTAATTTCACGCAAAATCCTTCATATTTATATGTCAAACATGTAAATATGAAATTTTCAGTATTTACGAACGCGTCATTTTGGGATTAACGATTCTTACTTAACTAATTTAACGATAGAAAGCCGCACCAATTTTAAGCCTAACCCTGACTAAAAAAATTGGCGGACGCTTGGAGAATTTGTAATATTCTCTGGATGAGTGAAAGTTTCAAGAAGAACTTGAAGAGCTGGGATGTCCAACAGAGGAGCTGACATGAGCCAAATAACCAAAATTTGTATGTTCAAGCGAGCCGGAAAATTAAAAACTTCGAAATGCTGCTGAGGACTCCGCTAAAAAATAAGATGTACCGTTAGTCTTTTGTAAATTCTACTCAAAAATGTAAATCCTTGGAAATAAAACTTTAAAAAAAAATCTGTGTGAAGCTTGGAAGGTTTGAGCGTAGAAGGGATGAAAATTAGGAAATGCACACCACACAGTTAAAAAAAAAGTCAAAGTGCCAATAAATTTAGGCATTAGACCTCCAAAATACATAGAAGCAATTCTCGATAGGAAAGCTGTATCTAAAAAATAAAGGACCTTTAGTAAAAAAGAGCACAGAAGAGCCACTACCCTTGCATATCTTTCGTTCAGTTTTGATTATTTATTTATTTATTTATTTAACAATAACTGAACAGGTGGTAACCTAATAATACAGTTATTATAGAAGAACGATGTAATATAAAAGAAAGTAAATATATGAAAGTAAATTCGACAGAGTATATAAAAAAAAAGAAAATAAGAAAAATTAATCCAATTGCAGATTTAGTACTATATCGAATCCGAACATAATTTCAATTGCAATTTCAATTCAATTTATTTCATGTTACGATTAAACAATGCAATTACAGTTCTAATACATACAGATACCGGCTTTATAGCCTTAACTCTAAATTAGCAAGCATTGGGCGATGCCCATTAAATTATAATTAACTTTGAAGCTTGTTAGGGATTATTAAGGAAAAATTTTCAAAAACCTTATGTGAAATGTATTAATAATAAAATCTTACTCTAACTTAATCTAAACCTTAAATCTAAACTTAACCTATGAAGGAGTCATGTAATTACCAGATTTCGAATAAACATATTATTTACGTTGAGGCATGAAGCCAGGAAACGAATACTGCTTTTATCTGCTAGTTCTTTCAATGTCTTAATTTTAGTTTCATTGTGCAACTTATTGGTCGAATAAAAGAATGGTTTGTCCAGAATATGCTTCAGAGTTTTATTTTGTGCGATTTGCAGGTTTTTCTTTACAGAGTTGGCATAGAGGTTCCATACAGGGGAACCGTATAACGCAATGGGTTGAATAACCATCTTATATAATAGAAGCTTATTGTCTATAGAAAGTTTAGATTTTTTGTTCAATAAGGGATATAACGAATAAAATGATTTACTCATTTTTTCAATTGTTTTTTCAGTATGGGCATGTCCTGTTAATTTTCTGTCAAAAACTATACCTAAATATGTTAGATCTTTTTTCCACATGATATTTTCTCCTAGAAAATTAAGATGAGGTCCTGGAAGATTTTCTCTTTTCCTTTTTAAAGTGAAAAAAATTGCTTGGGTTTTCGACGTATTCAATTTGATTTTCCATCGGAAATAATATTGATATAGCAATTCCAGCTGCTGTTCAAGGTTTGCAGTGATTTCATTGGGATCATTGCCATTGGAAAAAATACATACATCGTCAGCAAAGCATGCTAAGTGACAGTTGTTGGTTTTCGGTATATCTGCTGTGAACAGATTGAAAAGTACAGGACTGAGGCACGATCCTTGAGGAACCCCTGAAGGTATCGGTTTAGTGGTTGAACTTGCATCCCCTATTCGTACACAAAAAGTTCTGTTTGTCAAGAAGCATTGAACAATTTTGACTAGATATATTGGAATTCCAAGGTGCATAAGTTTATACAGAAGCCCGTCGTGCCAGACTGAGTCAAATGCTTTTTGGATATCTAAAGCTACTGCACCCACAGACTCTTTGTTAGTAAAGGATTGTTTTATATGCTTATGAAAGCATTATTTTTTTCAATAAGGAGACGTTTAAAAGCTTGGAAAGGTTTGGGTATAGGACCAAGCTCCAACCTGTCGTAGTTCCGCATAATACGTAAAAGAGGCGAGTTAAAATATACAGAAATAACAGCAGAGGGAGGTTTAAAAACAGCGATAGAACGTGTTCTGTAACAGGAGACGCGAAACCTGATGTCCTCGGAAAGACTTGACGATAGCAATCCTTGGCAAAGCTTGAAGAGAAAGCATTCGTCAAGGAATATTCTTCTCTTACGCAATGACGTCATTTGAAGAAGCACTAACCTTTCAGGATAGGACTCATATGGGAGGCCAAATTTAAATAAAAGGAATTTGGTGAACTTTCGTTGGACAGTCTCCAGAGCGTCGGAAGAAGTCTGTGTAAAAGGAGACCAAACAACTGAGGCGTATTCAAGTACACTACGGACTAGCGAGATGAACAGGTTAGTGCACGTACGCAAGGAACGAAAATTGACAGAACACCGCAAGACAAATCCAGAGAGCTTTTCAGCTTTTTTTATTATAAATGTGTAATGATCAGAGAATCTTAGTTTTGTGTCGAAAACAACACCAAGATCTGTTGCAGAAGAAGCACAATTCAGTAGAATGCCATTTATTTTGTAGGCAAACAAAAGAGGGAATTCTTTTAAAGAATAACTCATAAAAGAGCATTTATCGATGTTGAGGTGAAGCTCGTTTAACGTACACCAAGAATGTAGACTGTCTAAGTCACTTTGCAAGGCCAAACAATCATCAATACCAGATACAGTGGTGAAAAGTTTCAGGTCGTCAGCATAAAGCAAGGTAGGGCATTTGAGCAACGATGGTAAATCGTTGATAAAAAAAAAGGAAAAGAAGGGGACCGAGAATGGATCCCTGGGGAACTCCGGATGTTGGGGAAAACGAAGAAGACAGTAGACCTTTATATACCACTCGAGCTGATCGTTCCGATAAATACGACCAAAGCCAAGGCAGTAAGTGGGTAGAGAAGCCAAAGTGTAAAAGTTTTTCCAGCAAAATAGAGTGATTCACTCTATCAAATGCCTTGGAAAAGTCTGTTTATACCACATGAACGTCTCTATGATAATTAAATGATTTTGAGATGTAGTTCACTAATTCAACCAAGTTGGTGGTAGTTGACTTATTCTTGCAGAAACCATGTTGGTTCTGAACAATAAGATGTCCAAAGTAGTGGCTTATATAATTAAATACGATTCGCTCAAATACCTTGGAGAAAGACGAAAAATAATGAAATCGGCCGATAGTTTGACGCAAGACAGGGATCATCCTTTTTTGGAATGGAGACGACATGATAGGTCTTCCATTGTTGCGGAAAAATTCCTTCTTGTACACTCTTATTGAAAAGAATAGCAAGAGGAAAAACAATCGCACTGTTTGTCTGTTTCAAAAAAAAGTTCGGAATCCCATCGGGCCCTGGGGAGGAGTTTACGCTAAGCGATCTTATTATAAGATCAACATAGGAGGGCAAAATGGACGGGACCTGAAATGATATGTCTTGGTCAATAGAAAATGGCGAAGGATTAGAAGTTCTAATAAACGTGCTTGAAAAAAATTTAGCAAACAGCTCGCAGATATCCTCGTCTGTAGTAGCAGTAAGATCGCCAAAGGATAATCGCGAAGGGAGAGAATTCGAAGAGCGCGCGTTCCGGATGTACGACCAAAAAAGCTTGCTTTCTTGGTTATTGACACTATCCTCAATACCAAGAAAGTAGGCTGATCGTGCACTGTCAATAAGTTTTTTGGTTTTATTTCGGATGGCGCGAAAAATTAGTAGATCGGATGCAAGTTGGGACCTTTTAAAGCGCGCACGGGCACGACTTTTTCTCCGCAACATCTTAAAGATCAAAGGCGTAAACCAAATAGGACCCTTTCGTGTTTTAGAAATCCTTAATGGAACAAGTTCGTAGATTATATTATACAGTATATTATAAAATTTAGATACAGCCATGTCACAGCTCAGATTGTTTAAAATGTTACTCCAATCTACTGAATTTAATCGGAGATTTATGGCTGTATAATCAGCTTTTCTAAAATTAAGGCGACTAGGAAGATTTTTGTGAAGACAAAACTCGACAGGTATGGACAGATCAAGTTCGAGCGCAGGGTGGTGGGGATCCATTGGCAAGTAAACATCGCTTGCTCTAGATGAAGATAGACCGGACAAAGGTACATTACTTAACACGAGGTCAAGTGTACGTCCCATTGAGTTCGGACTAATGTTGAACTGTAGTAAGTTACAGAACTCCATAAAGTTTGAGAGACTCAAAAATATTTGAGGCGATGAAGAGAAAAGTGGTTGCCCTGGAAGGTTCGACCAGCCAACATGTGGAATATTGAAGTCACCGCAAATAATAATTTTTGTGTTTGGCTTCAAGATATTGATGATGTTTCCGTAATGCTTAAATATTCTGTCATAGACTTCTAAGGAAGTTACAGGGAACGTAGATGCAGGAAATAAGAAAGCACAGATTCTTCGATAGGGGGGGTGCAATAACGTCAAGCGAATTAATGTCAATTGACGTTATTTCGTCGGAAAAAGGAAATAATGGCAATTGACATTAATTCCTTTTGCCAAAGGGAAATAAAATCAGTTGATATTAATTCGCTTTTGAAAAAACAATGTTCCCTCCCAGTAGATAGGCATATATTAAATATATTTTGTTAGCACATCACGAAATGAAGCTTTTATTTTATAAGCTCTGAAATTTCCGAATAAAATTTCGCTTTAGTTGATATGGTTCCTGGGTTCATGTAAACTAAAGTGGAAATCTGCTTGAAGGAACCGAACCGAAACAATGTACTTGTCTTCATTGGACTTCTTAGGTTCCTATGGATTTCCGCTTTAACTCAGCGGAAATCTATTAGATCTCTGTTTTACTTCGATGTGAGTGTTGTTTCGCCTCGAAAGCTCGAAGAAAAGCATCGATTCCGACAAAACAACAACATTGAATGACATTTTCTTGCAATAACACTTAAATATCTCTGTTTTACTTATTGATAATGAGCCCAGAAAGACAAAACAAGGTATGTACTTGTCCGTATTGGACTTCTTCGGGTCGTATTAAGTAAAGCGGAAATCTAATGGAAACAATGCCAATAACCCAAAAAAAAACTGGATATAAAGTGCAGTATTGGCTGTTATCTAAAAATATATAACCGTATTTTCAAACCCAACTGATTTACAAGCCAATATCAAGAATTGACTTTATTTCGCTTTAGTAGTTGACAGTACTTCGTTTTCAAAAACGAATTAATGTCAATTGACATTATTTCGCATTTGGGTGGGAAATAGTGTCACTTGACATTAATTCGCTTGACGTTATTACACCCCCCCTCTTCGATATTGTTAAAGAGACGGTAACACAATCGAAAGGATCGTCGATTGTGCAAGAAATTAAGGAACATTCGATGTTACTTCGCAGCGCAATAAGAACTCCACCACCATCAAGCTTACCAAGGAGATCAAGGTTACGATCACAGCGAAAGATTTGATAATTGTCAAGGACCTGATTATGATTATTTTGATTTGTTGCAGCATTATAGACTACAGACAATATGCATTTACTAAGGTGCGGATTTAATTCTATGGTAAACACCCGTTTTGCAAGCAACCTGATACACTACCACAAAACGCTGAATCCGGGATGGCTCAACACAACTATGGCCAAGTGTAGCCTCACAGGAGAAACCGCTTACTGTGCCTGCAACGATCAAAGCTCAACTGCTCCCACCACGTTGCCCAAATATTTGTTTGCAGCATAATAGGGCCGAATGTCCCTTGCAGAAATACCAAAGAGCTGGTTGGCCGTATACAATACGAACACAAAGTCTTTAAAATAAGGGCGAATGCAAGGGTTCCGCTATCGTATAGTTGCGTCACTGTTGCATTCCATCATTTTTTGCAAGGATGAAGCTACTAAAACTAAGGAATTATTCCTGTCCTGACGAGTAAAGTCTATAGGTGGACGAAATTCAAGGAAAATTTATATCCTGAATTATGTGACTATTTAGGATCCCTTACAATCTATCAATGCCTCATATACTAATATAAAGGACATTAATCTAGTCACCCAATATTTTATTAACACAATATTTCCAAAGAATCTGTGCTAACGCCTCTTCCACCACAACCTTTTTGTCTTTTTTTTTTTCATTAATAATTTTATTTTCATTTTCGAATCTCCGCCCATCTGTGTAAACAACATCAAATACATCACACACACTCACTTTGAAGAAGGTGGACCGTGCATAATCATTGGATTGGAAAATGACTTTTAGCACTAGATGAAAAATGGGACGACACGGAAAATCCGAATTGCAATAAATTTCCTTTTCATTTTGGTAATTTATTAGTTTGTCAGATAACTAGGTGGTACATGCGTCCATATAACTAAAAAAAATCTGTGTCTATAGGAAACAAGAACAAATGACGAAAACTCGTTTTCGAATAACATCAAAAATAAAATATAAAATAAATATAAAAATGACTCACGTGTTCAGATAAAAAAAAATATCTGCTACAAAAAAACAGCAAAGATTCTGTGTATCTGTTTTCTCGTCGTCCAAATTTGTTTTTATCTCTCTAATTCTTTTATTTTTATCATTTGTCATAGTGTTTTTATGAAAATGTGATTTTTTTTTTCTATTTGAATGTTTATTTTTCGTTTTATTGACTTTTAAAGCTTCTGGTTGGATTGCTAATATATTAAATTATCAAATTATATTTAGATACTCTGTTAAGAGTATTTTATCATGTCTGCAGTGGGCTCAGGAAAAAAATGTTTGTTTATTTGCCCGCAGATTAGATTGGGGAGGAAGTGGCTTAGAGGTGAATTATATAGACGTGGACGCCACGGTTGTTGTCTCTAAAGTGACTTTTCTGAAATTATATAAATTTTATTGTCAGAGAAGAAACAGAGTTGTATTGACGTCATTGTTGTGTGAGAATTTTTTGTTAGGTGGGAATTCCAAGTTGATAGTACATAGACTCATAAAGATACATATGCAATTTAGCAGTTTTAGTTTAGATGAAGACTAATATTTTGATGAAATATGGAGTTTAATTAAATTATCCAAATGAATTCATTATTTTGATAGTAAATTCTGTCAGTCTCTATGAACGATACGATTTATACTGAGCTATAGAATTCACAGAGTATTTAAAAAAAATAAACTTCCTTATTCCTCTTCATTTATGTTGTTGTTGTTGTAGCAGTGCATGTCTGTGGATGTGCTCTTAAGTTTCGTCGTCGTTCACGCCTATTGTCTCAAGCGACAAGAACGTAGCAGCTGCAATAGGGTTGTCCCATAATGCCCTCGGATTGAGGTTAGTGGGTGCAGCGGGGCATCGAAACAGGTGGTCTACATCGTGAGGCGCACCACCGTAGCTCGGACAAATGTTCTGGATATCCGGGTCTATTCGAGATAGGTACGAATTGAGGCGTGAAAAAAAAACCCGACCTAAGTTGGGCTAGTATCACTCTTGTGGCTTTCGGGAGCCTAGTCTCCTGAGGCGATATATGTGGTGGGGGCACTGAGAGGAGTCTATTCGGACCTAATCTCCCTATTGACCGATGCACAACGGTTGTGTGAATATCTGCGATGGCCCCATGGTATGCCGTGTTATCGAATATATCGGGAGGTACCCGGTTAAAGTGCAACCGACGGCATCAGGTGCTGCAAGTGATAGCACTAAACCAATATCCAGAAAGCACAAATCCTCGGGAGTGCATCAGAAAGCGCAATACAAAAAGGCGTTACACATTCTTAACAAGATTGCTAAGAATGAACAGACGGGTATTGCGCACAGCAAAGATGCGGAGGACAAAATAAAATACCAGCGGGTGGTAGACGAATATACTGAACGCCTTAAGTTGAAGGAGCAAACGAATTCCAAGCGGAATAGGTCTCAAGACCAGGGCGCTCCAGCAGCTAAGAGGCTTAGAGCGATCCAACCCTCGACTTCAACAAAACAGCACGTCGATTCTGGAAGCAAGTCGGTCAAATCGTACAGGGCCGAAGCTCCTTCTTGCACTACGGCTACAAAACCCCAAGGTCCCCATGGACGACTGGGTCATTCTTAAAGCTGAGGAGCCGCAAGGACAAAGCCAGTCCTACATGCTCCTCATCAACGATGAGTGTCTTCCGTCTCTAGAGAAGACAGATTACAAGTTACGCTTTGGCATTCGCAATGCCAAAATGAAGGTCTTCCGATCCATCGCCGAGGACGAGCAGGGGGCCGATGGACGGAGCCAACGATCAGCTGGAGGACATTTGCATTGGAGCAGAGGAGGCAGCAGAAGAAAACGAAAGTAGTGCAAATTAATCTTCAGCACTCTAAGCTAGCCTCGGATAATCTACTCGTCTTCCTAAAGGAGGAAGACATTGACATAGCGCTTGTTCAGGAGCCCTGGGTTCGCGATGATTCCATTAAGGGGCTTTTGGATAGGCGATACATTCTTTTTTACAACAGCAGCACAGACCAAGGTAAACCAAGAACGTGCATCTTATCCAAAAAATGCATTAATGCCTTCCTATGCCCGCAATTTAGCTCATCGGATCTAACAGTGGTTAGAATGGAGGTTCCAGAGTTGGGAGAGCTGTACATCTCCGCCGCCTACATGGCCCATGATAGGTCGGCGCCTCCTGAAGAGCTGATGCGGCTGACAACCTACACCACTGCGAGGAACACTACTCTCCTGGTAGGGTGCGACACAAACGCACGACATACCTTATGGGGGAACACCGAAATAAACGAAAGAGGTGAGGACCTGTTTGACTTGTAATGTAATACGGGAAACTGTCCAACCTTCGTTTTCCCGAGCTCGCAAAATTACGCAGGCTGGGAGGAGGTATTGGATATTACACTTTCGTCGGATAATGAGAGATTTAAGGTGGAACAATGGAGGGTGTCTGACCTTAATTCTTTTTCAGATCATAACTGGATACTTTTTAATATAAATGTTTCCATGGAGACTCCAAAGCCTTACAGGAACCCAAGGACCACAAGCTGGAAAAAGTTTCGACAGATTTTCAAAAACAAACTTCCAAGCCCCCAAATCACTCGATAAGCTCCGTGGAGGAGCTGGACAAGGGAGTTGAAGCATTAGAGAAAGCTATGGAAATAGCTTTTAAAAATTCATGTACAGTGAAGCGGAGTAGGAAAACCCTTCCGCCATGGTGGAACGATGACCTATCCAAGCTTCCTAAGGATTCGGCGAGAATTGGAAAAATTTGGTCAAAAACACATTCATGCCCGTCCCTGATAAAAAGGAACGATGGCTTCTGGACCGAATCTACTGGAGAATCTCTTGAATACGCATTTTCCTGGGTGCGAAAGTACTTCCACACACAAACAGACACTGCATACGGCAGACAACCAACGGAACGATTTTGTAGTCTCCATCATTACGGAGGAGAAGATTGCCTGGGCAATTAATAGCTTCTCTCCATATAAATCTCCCGGACCAGATGGCATACTGCCCATTATGCTGCAGAATATGCAGGATCTTATAGTTCCGATGCTGTTGCCACTCTTCAGGAGTCTTCTGACCTTCATTTACGTCCCCCAATCATGCCGACGCGTGCGAGTCGTATTCATACCAAAGGTAGGCAAACGTGGACACGAGGTCGCGAAGGATTTCAGGCCTATTAGCTTATCCTCCATCGTATTGAAAACACTGGAGCGTATTATTGATTTCTACATTCGGCAAAGCATGGGAAGCTCAGCACTCTCTAGGTCGTAGCATGCATACGTAAGGGGTAGATCCACAGAAACGGCTCTCCACGAAGTAGTGCGCAGCATCGAGTACAGTCTGCAATACAAACAGTACACGTTAGCCGCTTTCCTCGACATAGAGGGGGCGTTCAACAATGTCCGCATAGAATCTGTTCACGAAGCCCTTGCGGAGTCGGGAGTGGAGGTGGGACTCAGAAAATGGATAGTGAGTCAGCTGAAGACCAGGGTAATTCATGCGGACTTAGGAAACAGCCAGATGACAAAATTCGTCTGCAGAGGGACACCTCAAGGTGGTATCATCTCTCCGCTACTGTGGCTAGTAGTGATAAATAAAATCTTAACTAAACTCGACGAGGAAGGTATAAAAGTAGTGGCGTATGCGGATGATGTAGCGATCATAGTATCAGGAAGGTGTCTCTCCGTGATCAGTCAGATCATGGGAAGAGCGCTGGGGTTAGTCAGCAAGTGGGCTTCAAGCTGTGGCCTTGGTGTAAACCCAAGCAAGTTTGTCTTGCTGATGCTGTTCACTACAAAAACCAAGATACCATCTTTTTCCCTTCCAAAACTTAACGGACAGCAACTCACACTATCGACTAGTTCGAAGTATTTGGGAGTCATTTTAGACCCGAAGCTCAGCTGGAAGTTGAATATTGAAGAGCGTGTTAAGAAAGCCTGCGTAGTTTTCTACGCCTGTAGGACAGCCCTTAATAAAAGGTGGGGCGTTAAACCAAATGTAGTACTCTGGCTTTATACAGCAGTGGTACGTCCCATGCTGACGTATGGAGCACTTGTGTGGTGGCCAGCGCTTAGCAGAGAGTACAATATAACGAAACTGGGTAGGGTGCAAAGAACGGCATGTCTTGGCATCACACGGGGTATGCGAACATGCCCGAGGGATGCGCTGAATGTAATCGTGCATCTTCTACCAATCAACCTTTTTATTAATAAACTGGCGGCATGTAGCGCGGTAAGGTTTAAAGAGTCCGGTGGCTGGACCTCCAAGCCATATGGCCACGCTGATATCCTCAACCAGCTGCCACTAGATGAGATCAAGGCTACAACAGACTTTGCAGAGACTACACTGAGTCTTGGGAAATACTTTGCTGTCAAAATTCCGACTAGGTGCGAATGGGGTACGGGTGAGGCAGTAGGGGATTACGAAATCTCTATTTTCACAGATGGATCTAAAATGAGCTGCGGTGTAGGTTCAGGAGTCTTCTGCGATACACTTAACATCTCTAAATCCTACCGTCTTCCTGATCATGCTAGCATTTTCCAGGCGGAATTGTTTGCAATCATGAAGGCCTGCCTCGCACTCGGAAATATTCAAGACAGCCAAAACATAGCCATCTGCTCAGATAGTCAGGCGGCTATTAAGGCACTTAACTCTGCGAAGATATCCTCTAAGCTTGTCAAATGCTGTGAGGAGACGCTAAACAATCTTGGTAGAAAGCACTCAATCACACTAATTTGGGTGCCTGGACATACGAATATAGATGGCAATGAGCTGGCAGATGAGTTGGCCAGAAAAGGGGCCTCTATGGACACCTCCTATGAGGAGCGCGTACACGTTCCGATGTCAACTGTCAAGGGACAGATTTCCTTGCATTATCTTACGATTGCAGGCGGTTACTGGCGAAACATAAGAACTTGTGCCATATCACGGAAGTTATGGCCATCATATGACTGGAAAAGGACGTCCGAGATTCTAACAAGACCGCAGAAGGATATCGCTAGACTTACAGCAGTTATTACGGGCCATTGGCCAATAGGGGACCATGCGGCCAGGTTGGGTATACCTCACAACTCGCATTGTCGTAGTTGCGATAACGCAAATGAGAGAGAAACTCTAACTCACTTTCAATGCAAATGCCCAGGTCTCGCTAGATCCCGCTATCGAACGCTCGGTCGTGCGTTTTTTGATAGTCTAGAGGATGACATTTAACCTTCTGTAACCTCCTTCTTTATTAGTTTAACGGAATATGTGGTTTCAAAACGGCGCCTTCTGCGCTAATTGGGCTTCTGGTCTGCTTGACCTAAGCCACCACTTTTACCTACCCTTCCTACCCGTTTGTGTCTTTGGACGTCTCTCTCGAGATCTCTGATTCCACTCCTGACATGTCGTGGAGGGGGAGTATTGTCCATGAGATGGATTGGATTGGATTGGGTTATTCTCTCGATAGCAACCGACCAGATATGAAGACAGGAGGAGATTGTGATCACACACTGATAACATGCTGGTTTCTTGATGAAGATGATCCTGGGACGACATGAGATGGCAACCTGTAGCGATACGTAGAGCAGCGTTCTGGCATGCCTGGATCTTATTCCAGTTTGTGTCACAAACGGTTTGTGACCACACCGGTGCTGCATAGGGATTGCCCAACCTATCGCTTTGTAGGTTATCAACATAGTTTCTTTGTTCCTTGCCCCAGGAACTCGCGGCTAGTGCCTTTAGAACGTTATTTCTACAGTGAATTCTGTCGACTACGTCTTCGACGTGATCTTTCACATACGTACAATATTTTTCAGAATGAAGCTCTCCGAGCGATTTCCTGATTTACAGGCATATCGACTCGGAGAGTGCAAAAAATGACATTCGACCGGTTTCGATCGAATGCATATGACACAGCACTCTCATCAGGTGCCGCCGCTAGTGCTGTGCAACGAATGATTTTTGTTGGTTTATATACGGCTGAGTAACAGCTTGCCGGTGCATTCCTGGTCGTGCCGTCCTCGAATGCATATGACACAGCACTAGCGGCGGCACCTGATGAGAGTGCTGTGTCATTGCAGAATTATTCTAAATCGTCACGTTCGTCCACTAACCTTCCGGCAGTTGTTGGGAAATATGGCCGAACTTTGGGGATACTCCCTGCCGGAATATAGCGAGCTGCCGCTTTGACAATGACGTTCCTTATATTCTTTTCCGCTTCCCTAGTGTTCGTTGGAGTAGGTAGCGCGGCGAACTTCGTCTAAGTGAACGCAGCAAAATTCTCCCAATTCGCCTTTTTGTGGTTGATAAACGTACGCCGGCCGTTCTGACGTCGTCAGTTCGGCTGGTTTATCAATATTTATCAATATAGGGAGGTGATCGGATTGAATAGACCTGGTTGTCTCCCATCGGGTTTCACTTATCAAACTGGCGCTCACCATAGTTATGTCAGGAGAGTGCGCAGAAGCCTGATGTGTCTAATTTGGTCGCGATATCTATACCTCTGGCATCATTTGCGAGGAGAGAGTGCCAGAGTTTGTTATAGGCATTAAAGTCACCAAGTAGGATCCTATGCTGTCCTGTGAGGAGTGGACCAATATCGAACTTATAGCCAGAGCCACAGCTGGATGCTGGTTGAACATAGATGTTTATAAGTTCGGATTTAACTGCAATAGCTTGCATTTACGCCGTGCCGTCGTTGAAACGAAGATCTAATACACTGTATTGCACGGTTATGTTGTATTAGGAATGCGAGCACTCCTCCTGGATTAGTGCCCTGCCTGCCGACTCTATATCGCGCCTCAAAAGTAATCGCCGCGGATGTTGAATTCGGGAGTTGAAGTGTCTCCTGAAATGCCGATATCAGAATTTTGCGCGTACTCTTGAAACGGACTATCTTGTCGATCTTCTGACGGTGAGTGGGGTGTACACTGCTGTAGGGGCTGCAGGTGTTAGACTTGAGCGATTATGTCTTGTTGTATTGTTGGCTGCGGGTGGCGGTGGTTGAGGATTGTTTTGAGAGCTGGGGCCAGGAATGGTCGGAGACGGTGATACGCCATTGACTTGTGAGCTAGGGCCTGGGGTTGCTGGGGGCTGACCCGCGTGCAGACACCCTGAAGCAACAAAGAACAACTCGTCATATTGTCCCATTTTTCTTAGGCCTGAGCAGTAGAAATTACACCATTCTCTGCAGCAGGTACACCTCAAGGACCTGGCACTCCCGAAGATACGTCGGTTGCATACACAGCAGATGTAGATTTCGGGACCTGGATTAGTCTCGCCGGTGCGGATTAGGAGAATTGAGAGCAACCGCGCTGAGATGAAACGCTCCCAACCTAATTTAACGAAAAAACACATAGAACACATCCACACATATACACCGACATACACATCCCTCCTGCATCGAACCTTCATGGCTCTTGCCCATGGATGGGTATTTTGGCAACTCTTGGCCGTTTCGTTGGGATGAAACGGGTGTGGTCCGCCCCGAAGAGGCTTGAAAAACTCGTGTGGCAGCAAGCTGCCATCGGGAATGTTCGCCAGTAGGACCACTTCATTTATGTCACATCATCATGCTCTATATGTAAGTAAATAAATTCGAATTCTAAAATTCCGCTTGTTTATTTGAAAATAAAAGGCAATAACTGACAATACATTTTTAAAATTATCGATTGATACCGTATAGAACGGACAGAAACGAGACAACTAAAAATGCCATTATCACAATTAACAGAGCCATTAAAAAATTCCAAATTAGAATTTGAAATAATTCGGAAACAGGATTAATGCCAGAGAATGTGAAATGGTTCCGAAATATTTTTTGAATTGCTTTCCATAATTAGATCCTGAAACGTTCGAGAACATGTATTTTGAAAATATTTCGAATGGAACGACATTTGTATGTATGTACATTCTATTTGATACTTTCAAGGAAACTAAAATGCATTAAATAAGCGCAGTATGTGATAATTAGGAGATAAAATTTAACTCCTAGTGCATCAAATAAATCTTTATTTCAGCTGTTAGCATTTTAGATACTCAAATAAACCACTTTTTTCGGTATTGACAAATCTCGGTTGCTTGCATCTTTCGTCCTTTGTAAAAATACTTGATGGACGTTTCGAAATTCCTGGCCACCCCAAAGTGATGTTTGACTGCTTCCGATCACTTCCAAATTATAAATCTCCATATGCCCCCCATCACGATCAAAATTCAGAAAACACGACATACACTCTCTGACACTGTTTAGATTTCCCATCGTAATGTTCATAAATTTTCCGAAATGTTTGTCATTTTCTCAATCCCTTGAGTATGTAAATGCCAGCGGATTCTCTGCTGGAGGCTGCGGAGACATTAAGTTTGACCCATTCCGTTGGGATGTGTATGCCTTTCTGTCAACGGAAAAATAACCCCATCGGTTTGATGCTGATCACTATGAACATAAATTGACGCGCCCTCATGAAATTGTGAAACATTCTTCGTCGCTCATATTCACGGTTTATGTTTTATGATAAATTACGGAGGGAATGCCATGTATGTCGCGATCGTATGACCATGTGGAAGTAAGCCATGATAGGGGGCAAAACGGAACATGACATGCGTCCCGCACACGAATTTTGAATATTATTATTTTTGACAATTATCCAGAGTTTTAATTTAGGGAGTGATGTGACCGGATGTTTTTGTGAAAAGATGATTTATGTAGGTGATTTTCAGTTATAGGAAATATTTCCGGAAGAAAAATTATTGATTAGATTCGTTCACAGGTTTTTTTCCAAAAAGTCCTCACAGTGCCTCCGTTAAATGACAAGCTGCAGTGACGTAAATGGGAGAGAGGTATCACGAGGACCTAGCTCGGCTGGAATTTGGATAGATGCCTAGGTTATGGGTTCGAGGGTCACGAAACTTGGCCTTAGACTGCTGTTACTTCCGAGCGCTGATAGGTAGGACCTTGATCATCATCATCAATGTGGCACGATAGCCCGACGTCGGGCCTTGGCCGCCTGAATCGTTGACCTCCAATTGTCGCGGTTACGTGACCTTGTCCTCCAGTTTCGGAAGCCCAGCAGCTGGTGGGCGTCTTCACCTACGGAGTTCTCCGAGCGAGCTCTCGGTCGTCCACGCAACCTCGCTCCGTCAATTCGTTGTGCGTTCATCACTTTCTTTGGCATGCGATTATCGTCCATCCGTTGTACATGCCCCACCCATTGCAAACGTTGAAGCTTCACGATTTTCGTTACTTCCAGCTCATCGTACAATTGATACAACTCATGGTTGTATCGGATACGCCGTTGATTTCGCTCGCGAACGGCCCCGAAAATTCGCCGAAGGACCTTTCGTTCGAATCAGTCTAGCAAAATTTCGCAGGCTTGGGTGAGGGTCCATGTTTCGCAGCCATAACATAGCACGGGTCGGATGATCGTTTTGTACACGCGGAGCTTCGTGTTCCTGTGCGCAAGTTTCGAATTAATTATAGAGAGGACCGAGAAATATGTCTTATTGGCTAGTTGTATCCGTCGCTTAATTTCGTCGGTTTCGTTGGCGTCCTTTGATAAGTTACAACCCAGATAGTTGAAGTTGTCTACATACTCGATATTGAGGTCCCCCACTGTGATGCTTGAATTTGCTGGCGTCCTTGTTTTCGATTGCATTATGGCCTTTGTTTTGCTTTCATTGATATGTAGTCCAACTTCCTTTGCGGCGTTATTGAGGTTATGCAGAAGGCTTTCTGCATCACCCAATCTTCGAGACATGATGTTGATATCGTCGGCGTACGCTACCAATTGAGTCGACTTGATGAGTAGCGTTTCGCTGCTGTCCATATTCATGGCTCGAATTACATACTCCAAAGCAAGGTCGAAGAGCGTCGGCGCCAGCACTCGCTCTGCTTGAGTCCAGTACGAGTTTCAAATAGGTCAGTGAGTCGGTTCTGCACTCTGACCTGCGAGACGGTATTAGTCATCGTCATCCTTGTGAGTCGCACTAACTTTGCCGGTATACAAAATTCAGCATAATGTTGTACAGTACAATTCGGTCGATACTGTCGTATGCCTGCTTGAAGTCGACAAAGATTTGGTATACGTCGATGTTGTATTCCCAGCACTTTTGGAGTAGTAGCTTCACTGTGAAAAGCTGATCGGTCGTTGAACGACCAGGTCTGAAGCCGCCTTGATACTCGCCAATGATTTGTTCTGCGTACGGATTGATTCTCTTTTCAAGAATTTTTGATAAAATCATATAGGCCGTACAAACTAATGATATGCCGCTGTAATTCTCACACTTCAGCTTGTCACTTTTTTTGTGGATTGGGCAGATTATGCTTTTGCGCCAATCTTCGGGGATTACCTCGTCGTTCCATATTTTCAGCAGTAGCACATGTACAGCGTTGGTCAGGCACGTTCCACCATGCTTCAGCAGTTCTGCTGGGATCTCGTCAGCGCCGGGCGCTTTATTATTTTGGAGCGCCTGTATGGCAAGACTCACCTACTCTACTGTTGGCTCTTCAAAATGCGAGGCCCATCGTTTGTTGACGCTTTCGATGTCGCTGATGATGTTACCATCCTTGTCCTTACATAGGCTTGTCCTGGGTTGATATCCGTTCTTGATATTATTTATAAGTTTGTACGCCTGTCTAATGTTCTTTCTGGCTAACCTTTGGTTTATTTGCTGCAACGGCTCGTCAAAATGTTTGCGTTTCTTACGTCTAATTAACCTATTAGATACCGAAGTTCGTTATATCTTTCTTTCTTGGCTCGAGATGCGCGTTGTGTGTATTGGCGATAGGCTTCATTTTTCGCCTCAATCGAGGCCCTGCATTCGTCGTCGAACCAGTCTGCTCGTCTGCGCCGGCCTTTATAGCCCACGACCTCTTCTGCGACCCCCTTGATGCTGTCTTTGAGCTCCTCCCAGAACTCATGGATGCCTAGATTATTGATGTTATCAAGCATGGGCGACAGTTTTTCCTCAAGTGCTGTAGTATACGCAGCCGCCGTAGCATCATCAATCAAATTGTCAACCTCGAAGATCTTGGCAGGGTTGATTCTCGTTAGGTGCACCGAAGAGATTCTGCACCTGTAGGTCGTCTTCACCAAATAGTAATCGGTGTCGCAGTTGGCTCCTCGATAGGATCGAACATCTAGGACATTAGAAGCCCATCTCTTGCTGATCAGTACGTGATCGATCTGGTTCACGGTGTATTCATCTGGAGACTTCCAGGTCTGCTTATGGATTCGTCGATGAGGGAAGCATGTAGAGCTTATAACCAAGTTTCTGCCGCTCGCGAAGTCGATAAGTCGCTGACCGTTGTTGTTGTTTTCGTCGTGGAGGCTATGACCACCAGTAGTTCTCCTATGCCAGCTTTCGTTTCCGACTTTGGCGTTAAAGTCTCCTAGCAGCAGCTTGACGTCGTTTGATGGAAGTGAGTCGAAGAGTGTTTCTAGGTCGTTGTAGAACTCGTCCTTAATCGCGTCTTCTTTTACTTCTGTAGGGGCATGCGCATTAATGAGCCAGAGATTAGCGAAACGGGTCTTAATGCGGATCGCACATAGCCGCTCGTTGATGGGTTTGAAGCCGATAACGTGGTCCTTGAGCTGCTTATTCACGATGAAAGCTACTCCAAACTCCTTGTTGTCCTCCTCTTTACCACTCGTAAAAATAGTGTGCGAATTGAGGTCGTTAATCTCGCTTTTGAGCCATTTAGTTTCCTGGATTGCGACTATGCTCAGCTTGTATTGTTCTACCTGATCCAGGAGGGCCCTTAAGGCCCCCGGTCTATTCAGGGAGCGTACATTCCAGGATCCGAAAGAGTAATCAGTTGTTCGTTTGCGGGGTCGTCGTTGTTTTGTATCCGTCCAATCCGAGGCTTTTGTTTCAGGTTTCTTGACTTAAAGTTTTTCTTAGGATGAGTTGTCGGCACATCACTAAACCATGATAGGGTTTAATCGTTTAGTAAAGGCTATCATGGGCTTGCCTCGAAGATGCTGCTTTAGTGGTTGAGTTAGACGTTTTCTGTCACCTATCACGTTAAGTAACCTGAGACGCTGCAGATGTAAATACAGCACTCAGGCGCAGCGGTGCTTCTTCCAAATGTCGCATCAGATGATTTGACTTAGCCGTTAGTGGTTTTACCCACTACCGTTACCAGGGGGCGCCCGCGCGGAGGACACATGGAGAAGTCTTTTGCCCCCCTCAAATGCACTTAGGGGTAGTTTTTCGTGACCGTCGACGAAACTTGTCAGTGGCCATGGACGAAATTCTGAACTCGGATGGAACTTCTTTTCTTTTCTGCAGTTCGGCCTGTCTATCGAGATGGCAGCGATTATACCATCCAGAAGCTGGCTATACAGAAAGTAGTAACGGTGCTCAGTTTGGCGGATGTGCAGGTAATTATTAGATACACTCCCAATCAATAGGATAGTTCCACTTGAAAAATGGCTGTATCTCAGTAAGTGATAACGGTATTTTCTTCAAACTTGGTGACAATATTTTCAGTAGCCTGCTTGTTCTTTCAATAATAGAAGGTCTCAAATCCGGAGTCCCATTAGGATTTTCTTACGAGAATTCTTAAAAACAGTACAAATGGTGAAGTCAATAGGATAGTTCCAGTGGAAATAAAACATCAAATAACGGTAAGAAACGATAATTTTACTTGGAAAAATGTAGCTGGTAATAAGTAGAACTTTATTTAAGTTATTTGAGTTAAAAAAGTTAATCGGGGATAGAATTGTATAGGTTTTAACGGCAAATTAAGCTGATTTCGTCCAAAGCTCCTCTCAACGTTCGCCAAAGACCTTCAGTGTTCTTAAACTATTGTCTAACGGTATAGATCTTCCTTGTCATTCATTCCCACACATTTTTGAAGATATTTAGATCTAGGAAGTATGAAGGTCTTTCCATAACCTTGATTAGTTGGTCTTGAAATCAATCTTTTATCAGCCTTGCATCATAATTGCTATCATTATCTTGTTAAAATCTTATAGGAATGGCATGGAAAATGTCGGAAGTTCTAGGCAACACATTGGGAAGAATATCTTGAAAAGCCTGGGTACTCTGAATACCTCTAATTTAAAAAAGCTCAATAGTTCCATACCAAGATATTCAACCCCAATATAGAAACTGTATGGATTTGTCCAACGCGTTATTTTTACTGACGGGAAAGATTAAATCTCGTCGGTTCAGATGGATTTAGGTATTATTTCCACGATTTGAGCAAAAAGAAATTAATTTTGTAGACACATCACTCAGAGTAAGAAATGTCGATGTATGGGGTTGACTATCTCGGTGTGGAACTATTGAGCTTGTCGAAATTAGAGATATTCACAACGTCCAATCTTACAAAAATATTCTGGGTGATATAATTCTTAAAATTACCGACATTTTCCATGCAACATCTTTGAGATTTTAACAAGATAATGGTATCAATCATGGAGCAAGACTGATAAAAGATTGGTTTCAAGACCAACTAATCAAGGTTTTGGAAAAACTTCCTATACTCCCTAGATCTAAATACCATCAAAAATGTGTGGGGATGAATGACAAGAAAGATCTATACCGTTAGACGATAGTTTAAATACACTGAAGATCTTCTGATAACGTTTAGAGGAGCTTGGGGCGAAACTAATTTAATTTACCGTTAAAACCTATACAATTCTATCCCAGATTATCTTTTTGAGCTTAAATTACTTAAATAAAGTCCTGCTTCTTACCAGCTACAGTTTTTAAAGTAAAATTATCCTTTCGTACCGTTATTTGATATTTTATTTCCACTGGAACTATCCTATTGACTTCACTATTTGTACTGTTTTTAAGAATTATCGTAAGAAAATCCTAACGGGACACCGGATTTGAGACCTTATGTTATGCAAAGAACAAGCAGGATACTGAAAATATTGTCACCAGGTTTTAAGAAAATGCCGTTATCACTTACCGAGATACAGCCATTTTACAAGTCGAACTATCCTATTGATTGGGAGTGTATTATGACCCTTATCTGCTATGAATCTGGGTATAGGCCGAAAATACGGGGAAGTGAGTTTTTGTATTACCTTCCTAGGAGGGCACGGGGTACTGGCAATATTTTCATAAAGTTTAACAACTCACCATACAGCCGCAGGTGCAAACGAGTTACAGAAAATGCGAAGCATGTCATTTTCAAGTGTTCCGGATTTATGCGGGTCGGGTATCCCCAGTCAATTGGACCATCCATCCTGCGTCTACCTCGCATTCGTCATTAGGAGTACCTAAGCCAGGTGGCCATAACCTCCTGCCCTTGCGGGACGACGAAATTTATCCGACTAATAGCCGGAAGGGTGTTCTCCGCCGGGATGCCTCCCTTTGGAACCCCACTTTGGGATGCGACTCTAGCTGGTCGGCTTGTCTAACACCACATCATGATCGCGCTGACGTCCGACAGTCAACACGTTCTATCTAGCTACTCGTACATAAATCCCGAAAATTTGTTCTAAACTTAAAAAATGGTGAAAACACGGAAACGTAATACACCCCAAGAAAACACTAGTGAAGTGTCTAGTGATCCGTTTAAAAAACTAAAAGACGAGCTAATCAATTTTGGTGTTAATATTAAAACGGAACTTAATAATAAAATTATCGAACTAACAACTGCGGTGCAATTCATGTCAAACAATTTTGACCAAATGAAAAGTATATTCGAGGATGTGAAAAAACTTAAAGACGAGAATGTGATATTAAAACAAGAGGTGAAACGTTTAATTCGAGAAAACGATGCTTTACAACATGATCTGCGCTCTTCGAGCATTAGCATAAACGGAATTGCGGAATCACCATCTGAAAACTTACAATCTACGATTGAATCAATCGCCGATAAAATCGGTGTCAAACTATGCGACACCGATATCAGTACCGCATATAGACAGTTTCGCAGGTCACTGACATCACACCAACAAAACGCCAACGAAGTACAGCAGAGAGGAAACATTATATGCAAATTTACCCGAAAAGTAGTGCGCGATGCATTTTTAAATAAATACAGACAATATGTACGATCGACCAACAGCGGAGCGGGAATCGCAAATAACGATTCCACTGGCAGCGGGAGATTCTACATTAACGAGTATTTGTCAGCATCAACTGCTCAGCTGTTGCATGATGCTAAAGCGAAACTACGAACTAATGGGTACGACTACATTTGGGTAAAGGACGGTAGAGTACTTGTAAGTACTTGTAAAAAGGCTGAAGGTATGAGGACGAATTTAATTAATTCCCAAGAGGATATAACCCGTCTATTGTAAATTATTTCCTGGCATTTTTAGTTGTTGTTTTTCTTTTATTATTTTTGAATGGTTGAGCCATTAGATACTTTAACTAAGTACAAAAACACTGTAACGGATGTTTTGTGCAGCGAAAGTGATTGCAAAATATTTTTTAGTGCTGATGAAATTAATTTTAAAGTATTTCATATGAATATTCGAAGCTTATGTAAGCATTATGATGAGTTCTGTCTTATGCTTGGTGATCTAAATATTGAATTTGATGTTATAGTGTTGACTGAAACATGGTTGTCGGCTACTAACTGCTTCAATCTCGTAGGATACAAAATGTACAATGCAAGCACTAAAAATAATAAATGTGATGGTGTGATCATTTACGTTAAAGAAAAATATAATGTAAATTGGCTTTCGACTGAACTTGCCGACGCGAACATCGTAGATTTAGAAATCTCCGACAATGGTTTTGAAATTTCTGTCACCGGAATTTATAGATCGCCAAATCTAAATACTTACACGTTTCTCTCATCGTTAGACAATTTTTTGAAAATAAAACACAATAATAAAAACCAACTTCTTATAGGTGATCTAAATATAGACATATTGCGTAATACACCAACAAGCAATGAATATTTAGATACCTTATTGAGCTATGGATTTTTAGAGTATTTGCAAGGGAAAACTAGAACTGGAACCTTGAGGTCAACTTGTATAGATCACATTTTTTGGAGAACAAAGCAAGACGTTGATTTTTATCCAGCTATTTTTGAAACACATATAACCGACCATTTTAGTACTCTAGCGAAATTCGTGTTTAAAAACTCAAATATTTCGGAAGAAACTGTTTCTGATTCTAAAAGGCATAGGAAAATAATTGATTATGCTAAAGTTACGCAAAATATTAGCCAAATAAATTGGGCCACTTTAATGAAAACTTATGACGGGGAAACATGTGTGAATTTATTTACTAATATTCTTGATGGCCTAATTGAAAATTCTTCAAAATCTGTACCTGAAATAACTGCTAAATCAAATTTTAGAACAATCAAATCGTGGTCGTCCACTGGTATCGTTATTTCCATCAGGAGAAGAGATAAATTAGCACAAATGGTTAAAAGGTATCCTTATAATGAAAGCTTGTTATTGCATTATAAAAAATACAGAAACAAACTAACCAATGTGATCCGATCCGCGAAAAATCTGTATTATTCAAATAAAGTAAATAGTGTCATAGGCGACAGTAAAAAACTATGGAATACTATTAAAGAAGTCACATCGCAAAATAATCGAACATCTTCCTTCAATATTAGGAAAATTTCAAACAAACACGGTGTCATAATATCCGAAAAAAAAGAAATAGCAGATGAAATGAACAAGTACTTCTCAACTGTAGGGCAAAATTTAGCATCCGGCTTAGATAATGAAATCCAAAATAGCAACACCGGAAACCTGGCTTCTGACTTTTCATTTAGCTTAACGTCAAATTCAAATAATTTTCACTTATTTCCAATCTCAGTTGTAGAATTATATAATCACATTAAAAATATAGACTGTAAAAAGTCCGTCGGAGTGGACGGGTACAGTGGTAAGTTACTCAAATTAATTATAGACTACATTACAATACCACTCGTACATTCTTTCAATTGCTGCTTAAGGCAAGGTATATTTCCTTCCAAACTGAAACCTGCAATAATTATTCCACTCTATAAAAGCGGCGAAGTAACAAACCCTAGTAACTATCGTCCAATCTCTCTATTATCGAATTTGTCCAAATTATTTGAGAAATGCATTAAAACAAGACTTGTAAAGTTCCTTGATGATAATAATATCATTGCACCAAATCAGTATGGGTTCAGAAGCGGCTTAAGTACTTCTGATGCATTGTACGAAGTTACCAAATTTATTTCTACTGCGATGGATAAGAATGATAAACCGATTGCCATTTTTTTGGATTTAAAAAAAGCATTCGACACCGTTAATCATTCACTGCTTCTCGGAAAACTCGAAAGCTTAGGAATGGATCGAACTTGTTTTTCATTCTTCAGATCCTATTTATCTAATACAACACAGATGGTCAGAATCGAGGATACAGTTAGCTCTCCAGAAATAGTGAAATGCGGTGTACCACAGGGAACAGTACTTGGTCCTATTCTTTTCCTGATATATATTAACGACCTTTGTCGTTTAACATCCACTATGAATGGGCATTTAGTGTCATTCGCTGACGACACGGTGTTACTATTCAAGAGTTCTAACTGGGAGGAAACTGTAAGAATGGCGAACGAAAGTATGTTACTGGTTAACAACTGGCTTATAACGCACAAACTTTCCTTAAATTTACAAAAGACAAAATACATTAAATTTGGAAAAACAAATACAGTAGAAGCCAATACCTTGATTTCATTAAATAATATAACAATTGAATCCACAAGCAATATCAAATATTTAGGTATCAAATTTGATTATCTTTTAAAGTGGGATTATCATATTAATTACATAAGCAGCAAATTACGAAAAACTATGCATATGTTTTATATTCTACGTGATATTGTCAACTTAAGAACTCTCAAAAATGTATATTTTGCAATTTTTCAAACGATTTTACAATATGGAATTCTTGTATGGGGCTCTACATACAGCTCTACAATTTCTCCGCTCAGTAATATTCAAAATTTTATAGTTAAAATATGTTTACATCAATCGAAATATTCATCTACCACTAATGCTTATTTTAATTTCAAAGTTATGAATATAAGACAACTATACATTTTCAATCTGTACAAATTCATGTACCTAAATTATAGAACATTTCCTTCTCTCTGCACGAATTATTCGACTCGTAACAGCCAACGTAGTTATTTACTGAAATTGAATAAATGTATGAAATTCATAATGCAAACTCATGCTTGCTCTCTAGGTTCAAGAGCATTTAATTTATTGCCAGTAAATATTCACTCACAATTATCACCACGAAATTACAAACAATTGTTACGAAATTATGTCTTAGATCATCCAAACCTATACAATGAATTAACTAGTATTTTAGTTTAACTTAGCCCTAATTTATAAATAATTTATGTACTTGCTTTTTATTGATTAGTGCATCATTTTTCGACTGTCTTCTCCAGCGCTCACCCACAAGCCCTTCCGGCTTATGTGAGTTGCAAAAATCAATTTTCTGTTATTACTTTTCTGTTACTTCTTTTCTTTTTTATTTGAATTTTAATTGTTAAGACTATATACTGAACTGTGAAATCAATGAATTTTTGCAATAAAGAAAATAATAATAACAAACCCCCTCGAGTCCAACGCCTAGAGGGGTAGGGACCATGGTCCCTTAGGCACGCCCATCCCCGAGGTACAATATTCGCTAAAGATTTCTCAATAGCAGGTGTGATCCTCCTTTGGCCCCCTTTCGGTAGACCTAACGAATTCGGCTTGCCAGCCGCAGGATCGTTATGCCTGTTTACTACTTGTCAGCTTAAAGCAGACTCGTAGCGCTACCGTTCACATTGGTCTGGCCCCCGTCCGTTTACTAGGCAGCAATTTAACACGGGCCGTGTGGTCATCAATCCACACACCAGCTATAGGTATAGGCGCATAGGCCATTCTCCCTAACTAGACCCTTCGTGGCTTGGGTTATGCGAAGCCGCCAGCTTCGAGACTGGACACGTACGCTTATAATGTGTCTCTCCCCTACGAGGAAGCACTGCGTCGTGTAAGCTGGTATGGCTGACTTTTCGAAGGAATAGGGAAAAAGTCAGCCATACTGTGTCACCCATACACGACTCGGGAGCTCGGGAACGTCATCGCCCGACGGTCGTTGTACAGATCCACGCCATGGCGTATCAACCATACCAGAGGCCTCCCTGCGCTGCTCAGGTACGTGGTGCCGCAACCCACCAAAGGCCTGTGCCACAAGGACACTGACTCCCTTGCGGGAATTCAATTGGACCAGTGGGAAATCACCAAATACAGTTGAGGTGCTGTAAGGTACGCTGTCCTTGACACGACTGCATCGGCTCTAGCGACAGCGACTCGACTGAGTTTTTATATGAAATGAGCGAGTCGCTGTCGCTAGAGCTGATGCAGTCGTGTCGAGGACCTTTAGACAACATTTAAAACGAATGAAGTCCCCTAAATATACCGTTTCTTAACAAAAACGTCAACTTCGCCCAAAATTCTTGATTGCCCTTCTTACCTTTTTTTATTTTATTCTATTTTTCAGTACCGTAATGTAGATTTTTCCTACTTCAAATATATGTAGCATAGTAGCCGCACGAAAATTTGTTGATTTTTTGAGCGTGGTTTGACTGAACTGTTGCTCGTGGCTCGCTCGAACCTTTTTGGCGTTTCGACCAAGCCTATGGTGCTTTGTTCCAACCATTTTCCTGTTAAGTTGTCCACTTTGTTGTCGTTAAAAAAACCTAAAACCTTGTAAAATAAAAATCGTTAAATTCCCTTCATTGAAAAGTGTAGTGGTCCGTAGCAAAGTGGTCTGCATTTGCGAGTTGGGAGCTACTGTAATTATTTTTGCCTAATCGGCATGTATGGAAAATAAGAAAAATTCAAGAAACATGATTGATATGAATATAATGCATTTTTCTCTTTCTCTTAATGCAACCCTCCTGCAAACCCGGTTTGATGACACCTTTTGCATTGTAAAGATAAGCCCCTATTATTAAAAAAGTGTTATTAAAACTGTTGGCCGGAATCTCGAATTGAATTTAAGTCACTGTAGTGTATGTGCATGCAAAAAATCAGTCGATTACAAACATATGGTCTTGAGATAACGCTTCTTTATAAATCATCAATTCAATAAAAATTTAACAAAACGACGGTGCTGCCCAATGGGAAAAGAGAGAACTAAAAATCAGCTTGCGTACCAGTCCGCAACTCAGTGGGACATTTTCATGTTTTTGGGTAGTTCAACAAAAGTTGACCGTGAGTTGAACCTAAGTTGAAAGTTACACTTTTTGGGTCGTTCAACGAAAGTTGAACGTGACTTGAACCTAAGTTGAAAGTTACACTTTTTGGGTCGTTCGACAAAAGTTGAACGAAAGTTGAACGTGAGTTGAACCTAAGTTGAAAGTAACAGTTTTTGGGTCGTTCAACAAAAGTTGAACGAAAGTTGAACGTGAGTTGAACCTAAGTTGAAAGTAACACTTTTTGGGTCGTTCAACAAAAGTTGAACGAAAGTTGAACGTGAGTTGAACCTAAGTTGAAAGTTGGACTATTTGGGTCGTTCGACAAAAGTTGAACGTGAGTTGAACCTAAGTTGAAAGTCACACTTTTTGGGTCGTTCAACAAAAGTTGAACGAAAGTTGAACTTGAGTTGAACCTAAGTTGAAAGTAACACTTTTTGGGTCGTTCAACAACGAAAGTTGAACGTGAGTTAAATATAAGTTAAAGTAACACTGTTTGGGTCGTTCAACAAAAGTTGAACGAAAGTTGAACATGAGTTGAACCTAAGTTAAAATTTACACTTTTTGGGTCGTTCAACAAAAGTTGAACGAAAGTTGAACGTGAGTTGAAACTTGAATTCAAGTTGAATTCGAGTTGAATTCTAGTTGAATTCGAGTCGAATTCTTGAATTGAACCCAAGCCCAACGTCTGTTGAACCTTGAATGACACCCAACAGTCACAGGGTACCACCTAGCCCAACTTCCGTTGAACCTTGAATGGCACCCAAAACTGTAATGCCAAAAACGTAACGCTTTTTCGTTGCAATTTTCGTGACGAATTTCGATTTATGTGCCAGAGTCAAGACATAAAAATGTCAAAAAACACAAAACAAAAATTATGTTCCTTTCCGCTAAGCATGCTTACATACCATACCAAAACTCGCAATCCCACACCTCGCCCAATAATTGCATAAACTCCCACCAAATTCAAAACCCATTGCAAAGTGCAAAAGTTTGCACCGACCGCCACGATCTGGCAATACTCAACGCGAGCGCGTGCATTGTTTACAAACCGCATAAGGAAGTGTTGTCGCAACGCGGAAGACAAGGAAAGCGGGAGTTGCTTGCAATAAATGCAAAGGGCATTCGCCACAGACATCTCCGCAAACGCCATCCCACTCGCTCGACCGCAATCACACCCGAACCGAACGAGACGCAAACACAAACCGGCACTATCCAACTCTCATCCACTTGTCGCTCTGCTGTGGCGCGTTGCATTTTGAATATTCTCGGTGGTGTCGTGCCTCTCTCGGTCGTGTGCTCGCCACTCGTCGTACACTCGCCATGCAACTTCTCCCATGCGTTTGTGGTATTTACATCGCTCTCGAGTCGTCCGTTTTGATCCGTCATTCGTATCAGCAACACAGCAACGTATGGGAGCGCGCGCCTCTTCCGTCCCCACGAATGTCATGCAAGATGCTACTTGCTGCTTGGGTTGGCATTGGGAGTGTTTTCGTTCGCATTTTGCATGGCGGTCGGGCGGGCGTTGCTATCACTGACTGACTGCGCTTGGCATAATCGCGCGCTGTTTGCTGTTTGATATGTTGCCGCCGCCGACAGCGCCACAGCGTTCACAGTTGTTGATGGTCCGTCGTTGACGACGTAAGTTGGCTTTGGCTTGACGTGAGTGCTTTCATCACGGACACAGCAGCGTGCACAACGGACATCGTAGAACGATAAAGACACGAAGACGACATATGCCGCGGCGCTTTCAATTCCAATAAGAAAAGTTTCGAGTGCCAGTGTGTGCGTCGAGAACGATTCTCTTCTCTCTATAGAAATTGAATGTTTCGGTAGTCCCGAAAAGTGTTTCGTGACATCCTCTCCGTTCGAATAGAGTGTGAATTCTTATCAGAAACTTATAAGACACTTCCGTATCCTTGCCGGCAACATCGCCGCCATCAAGACCCCACCACGACGTCAAGTGTATGTTGTGTACACCCGCGAGTCGTTTTGTTTTGATTTTTTGCTCTTCTGTTTTCATTTCGGTTTCTTCCGGTTACATATAGATCGCGCCTTAAATCTGGCAACAACAACAAAAAGTCAAGCGTCAGACGACCGACACCGTGCGGAAGGAAGCCGAAAAGGAATAAATTTTGTAAAGTGCACCAGGAAGTGCAATTCGTTTTGTTTACGTGTGTAAGTGAGAGAGAGAAAGAGAGCGCGCGGTCAACCCGCATATCAACAACAGTGTCGTCCAAAAAAGTGAGACACGGAAGTGAATACTAATCACAGTCGTTTGTTAACCCTTGTCGTGACAAAGTACCCAAACGAAATGAATGCAGCTGCGAAATTTTATATGAATGCAAAATGCTAACAATTTATTCCAGGACTTTGTGATGCAATAAAGTGTACATTGTACAAGAAGTGCGGCAATATTTTTTGTTGTTTGGAATAATCTTCCCTTTGGTGTTAAACCACCCACACACTCACCCCTTGTCCTTTATGTGGATTAGATAATTTTTTGTGTAAACTGTTGACACGAGAATGTGCTACGAATAGCCCGAAAGGACAGCCGAAGGATATAAAGAAAAATAGGAGAAAGCCTTCAGGTTGATGTTGCGAAAAACTATCTGCAAACAAGGTAAGAAACGTGCGAGACACTTTTCGTTTTCGTGTTTTGTTTACAAACAAACTGAGGGTGGTTTAGTAGTTGGTTGTTGTGGCATGGCAAACACTCCTGAGGTGGGTGTAAAAATCGGTGGTTCCAATTATTGGATTTAGTATTGCGTAGTTAGTTAACTTTCAGATTTGTGGGGCTCTGCGGGTTACGTAATTGGATAATATGCCTTTTTATTTTGATTTGTAATTACTGGTTCATTAAATTGTAGAAAGACGATTTTATCTGAAAAAGAGACGGGTTGAAAACTGTTTGGCGTGATATTGGAATCATTTGTTTGAAATTCGGATTTTCATTATCTAGCTCTTTAAAGGTCCATCCAGACCAGTCTGACAGACTGCCAAATGGCAGCAGGTCCTACCAACTGGCAGCCGTCATTGTATCCAAACTGACCGCCATTTGGTTGGCCGTTCAGTTTTAATATTCAATGTGACAACTCACTATATGCCAGCTGACGGTTAGACAACCTCTTGTCGAATTCAAAGTGACAATTCTGCAACTTTTGTTCGTTTTTTCGTTTTTCGAAATTGAATAATTCTTTACTGGCCTAGTAATACTTCAAACGCGGAGCATCCAATTTTGATAATTAAATTAAAAATCTCCAAAATGAAAGTTTGGTTAAGCCATTTTCAGCCTCCATTTGGTAGCTAAGTAGCTGCGAAATGGCGGTTCGCGATGCCACCTTTTGGACGCGCCCCCAATTAAAAAAGTCAGTTTAGATGCAGCTTAATACCCTGTTGAATTATGAGATATGTACATATTTCGATTTTAGGTTAGCTGGCAATAAATAACCTAACCAAAAATATTTTGGCGAATGTTATCACGTGACTTTCCCGTCAATTGAACGACGTTACAGATGCCAGATGGTGATACACACGGTAGTCGTCGACGCATCATTCTCCTCAAGGAGTTATAGCAACGCCGTCTATATATTAAGGCCGCAATGTAGACTCGTAAACGTCAAATCCGCAGTTAAAATTGCATTGCATTGTTGTTGCCTCTTATGACATTGTTGTTGTTTGCCCGTGTTCGACGAACAATTCAATACGGATCCATGACGTCATTGTACAGCTGAGTTGCGGCTATGATATATCTAGATGGCGTTGGTTATAGGGCCATCCCAACCCAAGTAACAATTCGTATGCCTTAAAGAAGCACTTCACCCCGTAGTAACCATATAGTAACACAAAATCAGTTTATCGTGTGACATCACTTAAAGAAGTATATTTTGATTTGATAAAAATCCTTAAAACATTTTCCGAAAAGCTTCCTACATCCTTATGGAATCAATTTAAAGATGGTGGTATAAGACTTCGATAACACTTTCTCTAGACTTCTTCTTCCTTGCCTCGTTCTTTATACCGCTCCATGGTTTCGCGTTGCTCCACCTGTGGTGTAGGCACATATCGCAGCATATTTCTACAGGCAGCTCTATCTTGGATCGTGTCATCGCCGAGACCAATGCGTTGTTGTTGCTTTTTCATTTGACACATCCAGGTGTTCTTCGGTCTGCCTCTGGCCTTAGGTCCATCAAGTGGAACTTCCATTGATATCGCTTTCTTTGCTGGGTTCTCAGGCGGACGCCGTTGAACATGGCAATACCAATCCATTTGTCGGTCTTCTAGCTTTTCGGTGATTGGTTGGTCTATGGACAAGCTGCCTCGGATGTAGCTACTCTTGATGTGGTCCCTTTTGGTTACACCAACTGACATGCGTAACATTTTCATTTCAGTCGCTGTCATTTGTTTCGCGTAACCTTCATACATGGTCCAGCATTCTGATCCATACATGAGTGCGGGACGTACAACCGTTTTGTACAACTTGCCCTTTAGCTTCAGTGGCATTTTCTTATCGCAGAAAACTCCAGAGTTTTCTCGCCACGTCATCCACCCAACCTTTGTGCGATGTTTGATGTCATCATCGCATGTAGCTCCGTTGTTCACCATCGAGCCAAGGTACTTGAACTTGGTACAAGACTTAAGCTGCTCTCCTTTGACGTACATTTCTGGTATCGGTGCATCTGGGTCTGAGAATGGGCAGCATAAGAACTCAGTCTTTGTTATACTTACCCTCAGTCCATGCTCCTCCAGAATGTCACACCATTTTGTAAGTGCAGCTTGCAAGGCAACGATGTTTGGGCTACTGAGGACTATGTCATCGGCAGAAAGAAGAGATATTTCTAGGCCGTCGGAGATACGTGTTAATAAGTAGCACATGATGATGTTGAAAAGCAACGGACTCAATACACTGCCCTGGTGTAATCCGACATTCACCGGAAATTCTTCTGATTCACCGGCTGTGCATCTAACCTTAGTCGTAGCTCCATCATTCATGTCTCGTATCATCCTGACATATGCCTCAGGGACATCAAGTGCTCTTAAGGCCAACCATATCAGATCACGAGGTACTCTATCGAATGCCTTTTCCAAATCGATGAATACAAAGTGCAAGTCCTTTCGTGCTGCTCTATACTTTTCCATTGCAATACGAATGCACTGAATCGCATCGACTGTAGATCGACCCTGAACAAAGCCGCATTGATTGTCATTCAACCGCACAATCTTTCTCAATCGGTTGCAGACAACTCGCTCGTAGATCTTCAGTGTATGAGGTGTGAACTTTATAGCCCTATAGTTGTTGAGTTTGCGTGAGTCTCCCTTGTTCTTATAGAAAGGAAGAAGAAAACTTTCCCTGAAAGCATCAGGCATCGGTTGCCCACTTTTGATTTTGTTGAAGAGGACTGTGAGCCAACTAAGCCCGACATTTTCCATTTTCAACCAAAATTCCGCGGGGATTCTGTCCGGTCCGACTGCCTTTCCGCGTTTCATCTGATGCATTGCCTCCATCACCTCTTCCTCTGAGATATCTTCAATATTGGTGGTATTTGGCTCAACATCTTGAAAAGCTGCTCGAGGAAATTCTTCATTTAGAAGTTCGTCAAAATACTCTCGCATCCTTCTACAAATTGCCGTATCGTCAATCAGCAACATTCCTTGCGAATCCTCCACGTACTTTGGCGCCTGTATTTCCCGAGCGTTCCCTCTCCTTTGAGCTGCGACCCTAAATATCCTGGCGTCGTGCTTAGGTCTCTCGCAAAGACGGTCCTTCGGTCTCAGTCTGAGTCTCTAATTCTTGGTGGAATTTCTCAGCTGCCTTCGCCTTTGCTTGGGCTACCAAGCGCTTTACGTTCTTCCGGCATTGCATATAATTTTCGCGAAGTTGAACCCGTCCGGTTTCACTGCTTGACTCACATTTCGTCCATGCCTTAAATGCGTTCGATTTGGCTTGCACTGCTTCCTTAGTTTCGGTGTTCCACCACCATGTTTCTTTCTTCGTGTGGAGTGGACCTTTCGAAACTCCAAGTGCCTTTTCCGCCTCACCTACTGACATTTCAGCGAAATTTTTCCACATTTGTGTTGGACTGTGGTCGGTGCAGTTGGTGTTGTTTTGAAACCACTCCGTCATTTTATCAATGAATGGAGTTACTGCACGTTCAAAGTTGTCGTTTGTGAGATTGTGCCACTTTATTTTTTCGACAGGCTTGGGAGTTCTTCTATTTCTTGCTCCTCCTACTTTCAAAATAAATTCTGACAGGAGCAAACGATGTTGGCTAACGACAGATTCACCCAAGATCACCTTGCAGTCTTTTACCCACCTTCTCATAAAATCGAAGCAGAAGTGGTAATCGATCTGCGTTTCGTGTTTCCTATCTCCGTATCCACTACTGTAGGTGATCAGGTGTCTCTCGCTTTTCACAAACCATGTGTTAGGATGACCAAACCGTGCGATCTGCACATAGTCAGAATAGCTTCACCTTCGTCATTTCTGACCGTTGAAGGGCTACCCTTTCCACCATGGCAATCCTCGTAATCATGATTTGATTTACCCTGGCCATTTAAATCTCCTCCCAAGAACACCAATTCGGTATCTGGAATGGTCTGAATCAGGGTGTCAACGTCGTTCCAAAATGCCTCTTTTTCTTCTGGTGGCAGTCCCACTTGGGGAGCGTAGGCACTTATTACGTTCCACACCCTTCCGCAGATAACCAATTTGATGCTGATCAAGCGATCACTTCTCTTCGCGACACTTATTATGCTGCCAAGTAAAGACGACGCCAGAATAATGCCAACTCCGTTTCTTTGGTTTGTAACTCCATAGTAGTACAATTTCAACTTCATGGAATTCGTCAGAAACCGGGCTATGTCGATATGGGTATTTCGCCACTTTGTCTCTTGCACGCACATAATGTCTATCCCTCTCCGCTTCATGATATCCTCAATCTCCTCGCTCTTTGACGTCATGGAACCGACATTCCAGCTTGCAACCCTCAGCTTCTCCACAATGTAATTGGACTGCCTTATATTGCTCGCCCCCGGAAACCGTCGAGCTCTGGCGCGAACTAGGTTCGCCCCGGGATCACTCAACCGCATAGCAGAAGTAGTGCCCAGCGGGGTAGTGCTTGTATCTGCGTCAATTTCCATAAGGCCTTCCATTCTTTTACACCTTTTGGAGAAAGGTTGTGTATTTTGGCACTAGTGTATGGAAATAAATAAATTTATGGACTTTCCTTTTACGTCCGCCGGCTATCTCCAGACACGGCAACCCATACACACACACACACACTAACCTATGGGAGGTCTTGTTGATGTTAAATTGTGCCTCAGGCTTCATATGTCATGGTTGCCTGCGACCTTCGCATACTAGCGGCCAAGCACCCTCTTGACCATGCAGATTTGATTTTTAAATAAAACACTGTTCACTCTTAGTTGAAATTGTATGAAACTTTGATTGAAAATGCAAATCTTTTGTCAAAACTCGCTGCATAGTTGATCTAAAAACACCGAGTTCCTATGCTCGGTGTCGAATTGAGGTGGCTGGACTTTCAGCGACGCTATCACGCACAGCTGCGAAGTTTTCGTTTGAGTTTCACATGTGAAACCTAACAATAGCGGGGAATTCAAATCCGGCGCTCTAATTGGGACACCCTTTAGTTCAATTTAGTTGAAAAAGAGAGAAATTACGAAAAGTGAACACAAGTGATTCGACCGTCGACCCTGAAGGAAAAATTTATAAAAAAATAAAAAGCAAGTACGTGCCCAAAGTTGTGGGTATGAGTATAGACATCATGACTTGACAATGAAATAAAATCACGCCCCGGTAGGGGACCGCATGGTCAGGTAATTATTTTTTTAAATTGTGAGGGTATAGAAGGCCAGAGTCCACTACCATCGGGGCCCCCAGGAGGAACCTAAGATGGCGCTTGAGCTGGCTTTGCCATCCTATTTAGCTTTTTTTCCAATTTTGTTTCTTCAACTTTCTTGTTTTGTTACGGGTCTCCTGAGCTTGGGATTTCCTTTTTTATGTGAGTGGACAGGGGCTACAGGCGGCAACTTTCCATCGTATTTCGCCCGACTCAGAGCTACAGGGAGCACATGCAGACGCTTAGCCTGTAGAGGATCCATTTTGGCATTTACTTAAACGGTATCTCGGCTTCGTCCCTTAGACATCCGGATTTCGGTCCACATATATCACAAATACCCTAAGGCAGGGGTGTTAAACTCAAAAATGGCCTGGTTTGAGCGGGCCACAGGATACAAATTTCGAAAAGGCTTATTTCACACATTTAACTATGTGGCTATAACTCTGAGTCATTAACGAGCTCGGGATTGTATCCTTTAGAAATGACAACTTTTGAAAATGTTTACCAAGCAAATTTATTCCGCCAAATTTTGGATATCTGATCTGAATAGCAACAGCCGCACGGAAAAATCCAGGTAGCCTGAAACAGCAAAAATTGTTAGGGTGAAATAAATTAAGTTCGGACAGAAATCAGTAGAGCTTAAGCGAAAAAGCAAAAGAAAATCGGGTAATGTAATGAAATATGAATTCGAGGACAAATTAATTTCACGAAATAAATTTCCTGCCCAAAAAGGCTGCCAACAAACCTCAACCGCCAGGCGTCAGCACATTGTTTGTAGAACATAGGAGATTTTATGTATTTTAACCTTGTATAAGCCACTGATTTCTTAACGACTTTTAGTAAATTTCATAGATTTGAGTTCAATTGTTTTTACGCTTTTGTACTGATAAACATTGTATTTGTCCGACCTTGCTGCGGGCCGCACAAAACAACGAGATGAGCCGCAAGTTAGACATGCTTGTCCTAAGTTTTTCGCCAATTTAAAGTGGTGTGGCGGGCAACTGGTGCATCCCACTCGAAGAAATGTTGTCTACGGTAGCCCACTGTGCTCCTTTAGGAGAAAACATCAATTCTACAAGCAGCAAAGATCTCACTGATCTTAGCAGAGCAGATATGAAGCTGTTTGTATGGTACTTTTCGGTACTATCGCCTAACAGTTACGGTTTGGGTTCAAATCCAGTTGTGACCATGAACGTTGGTGTTGTCTTAACCAAAACCGCTCCTACCCAGCCACTTTAAAGGTACGTTGTCCTCGAAACGACTGCATCGGCTCTAGCGACAGCGACTCGATCATTTCATATAAAAACTCGTTTTTAGAATGAGAGAAAAATGATTTTTTATATGAAATGAGCGAGTCGCTGTCGTTAGAGCCGATGCAGTCGTGTCGAGGACAACGTACCGTATAAAAACTCGTTTCTCTCTCATTTTAAAAACGAGTTTTTATATGGAATGGGCGAGTCGCTGTCGTGCAGTTGTGACGAGGAAAATTTACCTTTAAGGTACGTTGTCCTCGACGCGACCGCAGTGACTCGCTCATTCCATATAAAAACTCGTTTCTTTTTCATTTTAAAAACGAGTTTTTATATGGAATGAGCGAGTCGCTGTCTTGCAGTCGTGTCGAGGAAAATGTACCTTACAGGTTTATTTTCCTCGGCACGACTCCAGCGGCTCTAGCGACAGCGACTCGTTCATTCCATATAATAATCGTTTTTAGAATGAGAGAAAAATGAGTTTTTATATGGAATGAGCGAGTTGCTGTCGCTAGGGCCGCTGCAGTCGTGTCGAGGAAAATGTACCTTAAAACAGAAAACTACTGCTAAAATTATGTCAAACTCAATGGTGTCGATACGAAACTTTAGTTACATCTTTGTGAGTTGATTCTGCGAATTTTCACAGTAATCCAAACAAATGGTGAAACATGGACAATGATATTGTACCTATTTATACCACTATGAACATGCAGGGCTATAGATTTTAGGCCGATAACGGTAAACATATTTTTTGTTAAGTAATTTGTGCAAATTTAATTGGAGAGAGCCGCATATGGCTCGCTAACCGCAGTTTGCCGACCACTGGTATAATTGCACAGCAAATGGTAATTATTGTTATTCAATTTGTCTTCCAATCATTTTGTTGTACTTTGAACGATTTTTGAAATAATCAAGAAAAATTTTAATTTACTTCCACTCTGTCCTCACTGTCTTGAAACGAAATTTGGGTAGGGTGCTTCGAATGTTCATCGCCTTGAAATACATAAACACAGTTCTTCACCGCATTAGGTATATTCCTTTTACTTCTACTCCTTCTATCTCTTGAGGTCGAAAGAAGTTTTCACCAAGAAAACGACACAAACGTCCAAGTGCGTTAGTTGAGCCGCATTCAACTAATAACTGACATTCAAGCAAATTCAAGGAAGACTATCTCCTCGAGTGAGTCATGAATATGGCTGAACTCAAGTATCCTGGCATTTCCGCAACTCGGGGAAAATGAACAGCCAGAGCACAAGGGCACATACAATAATATTTACGCAAATTGTCAAGTCTTAAATCCTCATCTTCTTGTAATATGCAAAAGCCATGCAAGATGCACTTTTGTGTTGTCTTGTCTTGTATGGATGTCTCAACTCTACTCGCATGTATACTACGAATATTGTTTTCGTTTTCTGTTTTAGTTGAATGACGTTATAATAGTATGACGTGCATATATCGGATACTACAATATTAGTATGAGGACTGGGGAGTCTACCCGTATGCATCGTCTGCAGAGGCAAGTTAAACTGTGGAAAATCTAGCTAAACTGTATGACGATATAATATTCCTGCTTGCTCAGACTTGTTGTAAAAGAAAATACTAAAGAGACTGCAAGTACTCGTACATAGTACCAAGGAGGACTATAGTAAACTCAACCGAGCAGAAACAAAAAGAACATACGCCATAAACAGTCTGTCGTTGCCTGCCTTGCCGCACTTCTAATTCATTTTTGCTGCACACTTTTGCACACGCCAATCATCATCGCCAAAACGCCAACTTCCTTGCTTTGGCCTGTGTTTACATCGTAAATGCATTTTATTCGCGACGACTATAGGTACGAAGTACCAAGTGAATGCCAGTGTGTTGAGATGAGGTGCTGGCGGCGAAGGAGGCAACTTGGTTTGTTGCATGGCCCACCTTTAGTTTTACTTCCTTAGTTACAGTTGATAACGAAAAATTAGCTTGAAATCCACACATTTTTTGACTTCATTGACTCGACGGAACTAACGATTGGCTCGTGGTTCGCCGTACCACGAAGATGATATCTGAGCGATTGCGCGCGGTATGACAAACCCTGAACAAATGATTGGTTCGGTGAAGTTAATGTCCTTTAATGCTTCAATGTCGTGTTTTCATACTTTTGCGCGTGGTTTCTCTAACTCCGAGCATTATGGGACTACCTGAAGAAGGTTCAGAAAAATCTTCATCATATGATTATGAGAATATCCCCATAGACTGCTTTGAGTACGAGCATCTGGTTTTATTTGACGAGGATTAACGAGATGACAGGTTTCTTTATACCCATATTGCTTGTGGCACCTTTATACTAGATTCGCTAAAGCGCTAAAGTGATTGAATTTGACGATATTTGGAATACTTATAGGTATACATGAACACTATTCCATTCTTAAAAAGCCGAAAAAGGGCCAGTGCCGTAAAAAGTCTTTGAATTAACAGCGAAATCAAAATGTGTACGAAAGAGACAGATAAGGCCTGGCTGACGGTATTTTAGGCCAAAACCCTATTCCCTCTCCGGCTTATTACCTCTCTGAAACTTGAGCTCCACTTTCACCGTTTTCTGCTAATACCTCATCACTTACCACCCTTTCTAAATCACAGACTGTACAGTTCTTCCACCGCACAACAGTCAGCGAGCTCAAAACCAACAGCACGTACCTACACCATGGAAAAACAAGTCTACAGTTTTTTGTGTTTCTGGAGCAATGCGGAAGTGAAAATCCCTACTATACATACAAAACCGGCAATAGTCGGATATCTACCGGTATGTTACGGCATATGCATACATTTCTATGCAGTTAGAACTGAACTCCGACTAATGTGTGCAGCTATATCTAGGTATAGAGTACGGTTTGGTTGTAGCTAACAGAATGCGCAGTGTTTATTACGAACTGTTGCATCGCAAGCGTTTATACAACAGTTTTGTGCGGAAAGGAAAACCTGCAAACTTGTCGAGACACTGAAATCCCGCGAATTGAAAACAAAAACAACGTATTTACAGCGTACAGCGGAAAGAAAAAACCTAAAAGAACAGTTTTTTTCACGTACCATTGCATGCATAGTGTATCTCGCGACATGTAATAGCATTCTTTCGAGGAAGCTGAAACTTAAACAGACGACAAAAAAAGCAAGCAAGCATCGAGTAACTTTAGAAACACGCGCGGCTCTTGAAAGAAAATGTCAAGTCAACCCGGAAAAAGAGCAGTGTTATAATCGTTCTCTCGCACAACACCTTCCCTACGCTACGTCCTATGGTAACCTCCTCTCTCATCAATTGGGTCGTGTTGTTATAGGGGAGATTGTCTCGCGAAAAAAAAAAAACAAGAAGAAGCAAAAGATTGTTTTTCCGGTTTAAGATATATCCGTAGTATGTATAGGTTGCTGTAGTGTAGATAGTAGTAGGAGTGTAGTATGAATATACAAAAATGCTGAGTTGGTAAGGTAAGGTAAGGTACCATCACTGAGGCTCGAAATGAGCAAGCAAAGTTAGTCAGAATCAGTCAAGTTGTAAGGCTGACTTTGCTTAGAATAGTGCAGTGTGCAGTCACGAGTAAAATTTACCACCACGGGGTGGTGGTGGCTGTAAAGTCGGTAACATTATTAGCCTCTTAAGAATTTGACGTTTAGGAAGCAAAGAGGAGGACATGCGTGGGAACTACATATATATATAAAGACGGGCCAGACACAGTAGTAGGAGACTTAGGATCCAACGATATATCTTAGGTATTTAACTGCACAAAAACACCAGACACCAAAGTGGCAACGAACAGTTACAACAGCACCCTATGGCAGGCGTAAGGGAGCAACGAAATAACAATTTAGACAGAATACACTGTGAAGGAGAGAGACTTAAAGCATCGAAGATGCATGTCTCTGTAAAAGTATTTTAATTAACTGCTATTTCTTGCCCCTATTATCTGAAAGTATGTATCGCGACAACGGTTAGTTAGTCTACGAAGTCATGCAGACCTAGACATAGACACCTTATAGTAAGCAGGCCACCTTAGATCTTCTAAGTACGCGCGTATCTGCTAAATACAACAGGAAGGGGGGTTCATTGCACAACTATCATATCCTTTATTGTTGTCATATACCTGGGATGGGAAATTATAGAGCCAAGTGCTATAACTCCAAGAATAATCGCAGAATTGCATGTGGAAGTGGATGCTGATGGCTTGCACGATATCTAGTTGAAGCGTTGAGGAATTCCGCTGAAACTATAAACACTTGTTGATTCATTCACAAAGAAGTGAGGACGATGAAATTGCTCAAATGCCATTATCTTTATGAATAATATATTGATGTGAAGTATGCGACAAATACGAAGGATTTTTTCGTTTAATGCCATGTGATTTAGGGTATTTGCACGTGGTGGAATATTTTGGTAGATATGTATGTACATCGATCGACTGAGTAATGATCAGTGGCGTAGATTCGGAAGGGGATAAATCTATTGTCAGAATTCTTTATTTAAGGAAAAATTACTAAATCTAGGCCTTTCTGAATTTCTGTAAATAAAAAATTCTCGCAAGTCAAGAAATACTTCGATCAACGTAAAATTCGATACATACAGTAAAACACGGATAAGTGCACATCGATAATGCACAATTTTTTTGTGCACTTAAGCGTGTTGTGCACTTATCAGTGCTCCATATAAACTATCTAATTTACGTAGCATAAATGGAAACTAATAATAACAACTGATATTGTGTGGCTATACTTTGTAACGCTATAGTCAGGGCCGGCCCTAGGGGTGGACGAACTGGGTGGTTTCCCAGGGCCACCACTTTCAAGTGGCCAGCATACCATGGAACCTTTTATTTTCGGTGGGGGGACCACTCAGAAAGTGCTCCACTCTCTAGGGGCCTTCACGCAACAAGATAATCAAAGCATACCTGATGCAAAATCAATTGAATTGCGGGGCGATGTTGTCAAATAAAAATGAGGTTGCACGCTGAATGTTTCACATCTTATCGGCAATTTTTAAATGTCCGAACTCCAAAAACTTCAGGATAAACCTAAGTCAGTGGCGGCTGGCCCATATGTGCACATGTGCACGTGCACCCCCTGATAAAACAACAATATCAACAAATAATGTGCTAAATAAAACACTTAACAAAACAGAACAAACCGCCCGACGCAACATACTCTAAGAAGCGTACGTACATTATGCACATACGATATACCCAAGCCATGCATTGAATCTATATCTCGACCAGCTACCAACACACCCACAGTGTTGGTGCACAGTCATATGAACTGGTGCACTCGCTCCAAAATCAGATATGTGATGGGTTCTCGGAGCGAGGGGATAGTGCAAAATTTACACTAGAATTTGTGCACAAATAAGTCGTGCACAGCCTGCACAGCACACCACTCGGTGATGAACCGAATGTATGAATTTTGGGTGAGTATTTTCATTCAATGAAAGAATATAGGTATAAGAATAAGTAGAGATTTTATATTTAACTTTAGAAATTTGTTGATAAGAACTTTTCTAAGGACAACCAATTCATGCTCAATATTCTAGGATTGGGTTTGCCTTGTCTGAACTGAAAAGCATTTTGTGGAAAAATTTAATGTCAATTAATCGATAAAAAATAAATTTTGGTGTGCTGCTGATTCGTAACTTTTTTTTTTCTTGGCTGTTATGTGAAAATCGCAGTGATTCTTTAGTTATAAAATCTAGATTTTTGTTCGCAGTTACAAGGAGATGCAGGTAAACAGGATGGAAACAGGCTTGAGGAAGTAGTCATTTTCGCAAAAAATTAGAATGTACGTATGATGGACTATGCTTTGACATTAAAATAAAATAATTTTAATTCAAAGTAGGTAGTCTTAAGTATACGTTAAAATAGATTTTGAGAGGTTGATGTCGTATGTATGTATTTAGTTTTCTTTTTTGTGAACCCCCAGTATTATTGTATACGAGCCGCCACTGACCTAAGTATATTCTATAAAAAAAAATACCGTGGAATTACCTGGTTCCAAAAATATAGAAATTTCGATTGAAAAATTCAAGTAGTGCTTATGCGCGAATACTTTCAAAAATTGCTGTTTTAAAATTCTAAAGCTAAGGCTGCCTACTACAATCCTCCGCTATGTCTACCGATAATGAGCATAAAATTCTTAAAGAATGAAAGCCGTATTTATTTTGAAGCGCAAATAGTCCGACAATTACATTTTTCTTTCAACGAAAGCTCGACAAAAGATTAACAATTTTACAGGGTAAATACATATAAATACGTAGAAAAAAATAGCTGGCTGACAGTGGCAGCAATTCCAATTTTTTTTCTTACATGTAAAAGGGGTTTTATGAAACATTTACAAGTCACCAGTCGCAGATTTTTAAGGCATTGCTATATTGGCCTATACGTCTAAAGCACGTCGTCATTTTTTTATTTGTTCGCCAAGCTCAATTTGCCGAAATAAAAAATATACCCTTTCACTTTATGAGCGAAGGGTATAAGGATCAAGTAAAAATGTTTAAGAAAACTGCTTTGTAAAATGTTTATAAGGAAGGAGATCGAAAATTTTGGTTGGAAATTGGTAGGGGTCATATCATCGATTTGGCCCAGGTCCACCAAAATGCTAAGGACGGCCCTGGCTTCAACAATTAAATTTGGCAGAGCCATGTACAAGCCACTTTGTCAAGTTTGCGCACTTTTGCAACAAATATTAACAAATGGGCACTACCCAAAATTTTTGAAATGTGATCAATGCAGGGGTCACCATTATCAAACTAACAGCTGATTGCAAAAATCCCGTCAAAGGCGCCGGCTTTGAGGGATACATCGATGGAAGGACATCGAACATAGATGTTGCGAATCGAGCTTTTTGTAGGCTTTTGGGACGTCAAATTGTGTGTAGCCTAAAATATTTTTTTTGTACATTTTCAATAACAATTTATGGATGTCAAAACTATCACTTGCTCGCAGAAATGGGAAAACAACACCAAAAAAATTTTTGTTCGCAAAAATAAAAAAAAACTTTTTATAACAACCTAACGACTATCTTAGTAGTGTCCTGCGATCTAAAGGTGGAGACCGACTGAGGCTAACATGAACGCTGGAATGACAAAGAGACAGCCACTTTTGCTAAACATTTTTTATCAAGACAATGTTTGATCTTAGCCTTAAGCTGCTCCCAAAAAGAGCAATTTGTAACTCTCAGATTTTCCTAAAGGCAAAAATAATCCAGTAGACCTGATTTCCACTTTCTGTTATATTTTCAAAAAGTGAATCAATAAATATTAGATTTCTCGGGCTAGGATCGAATAAATTCGTAAAACAGTTTTGTTCGAAACGTCTGCACTAATAAATTTTTCAAATGCACATGTGCACTTATCCGTCATGAATCGTGTCCAAATGTTGTTAACCCTACCAAAATATTGAGTGCACTTAAGCGTGTTGTGCATTTCTCCGTTTTGTAATGTATTGAAAATCGCATTGAATGGATGGTGCATGAAAATTGTGTGCACTAATCCGAGTTTTGCACTTAAGCGTGTTGCACTTAACCGTGTTTTACTGTACTTGGATTTTCGTTCAATAAAATCGTAAACGGGTTTCCGCTCAATGAACAACAAAACCGACAAAAAACCCAACATGACGCGATAGAAAAATGAGATACGGTTTCAGAGTATGTGGCTGTGAATGTTAGGCCGCAACCACACTGATGAGGGATCACCTAACCGCTCGGTTCAGCAGATACAAGTTCTGAAAAATCAACACTTGGGGCAAATATCGTATCATCCCCAACTTTAAGTATTCTACTAACACTTCATCACATGCACGTTAATCCCGTTAGGTGAAAAACGGGTCTTATTAAGGACCGGCAAATTCCCAGATTTGCTTAACCCTAGAGAGATAATCATATTTTTTACCCCTGAAAAGATAATCATACGTCGATTCGACGTGTTGCGAGTTAACATCCTTATAACTTCTTTGTTAAGAGTAACATGTTGTTAAAAGGTAGATATATAATCATTTGTATTTAATATTAATCTGTTAAACTCATGGTTTTGCAAAATTGTCATTTGTTTGTGTATATAATATTAATTTAAAAAAAGTGGTTCTAGTAGAAAGTGGGCTGTCCTTTCAATCGATTAAAATAAAGGATATCTTTATCGAAACAGGCTTTTAGTGGTTATATCCAAGTAAATAAACATCCACATTATGAAGATTTATAAAAATGTCAATTCGGGGAAAATAAAATATTTTTCAGTACAAATTTGTTCTACAGTTTTTACTGACGTTAAAGATAATCATACGTCGATTCGACGTATATTTGACTTATGACCCCCCAATATCTTAGGCTGTGTGGCACCCAAGCTAATTATTTTGCCACGTAATTACGCCTACAGACATGAATTGAGTTAAATCTTGGAACCAACAAATTATGAAGCTTCACTTATGAGATATAATAAAAAGAAAAATTTCTGTACGTCGATTCGACGTAGATTATCTCTCTAGGGTTAAGGGATTAACAGTACGCTCTAGCGCCACGGTTCTTAACCGGTGGTCTCTGAAGCTATTTGAAGTTTTCTGCGGAACCTTTGCTCCGGTTTTCGCACATCAGTGAACAAATTATTAAATCTGATTAAACTATTTAAAATCACTTTTGGCCAACTATTGACGGGTCAGCAAAATTCTGAGATGTGACATTTGTATCAAGAAATGTAGGTACACAATTGGAACAATTAGATAAATGGGACTGGCACAGCTATTAATATGTGTGTCCAATTATACACAACGCTACATACATAAAAAAAACCATTAGCGCCGGTGGAGATAATATTTCAGGGGGCATCGATTTTGCGTTTTATTTTATTTAAAAGAGAAACGTATCCAGTACGTACCTCTTAGGACCTTACTACTCATTGGCTGTATTGTTGGATCGTAAATAATTGGAATTTCGGTAATAAGCAAAGTTTTTTCGGGATTGAATGCACAATTTGCAAACTATTAACACCTGGACGATCAATATACATACTTTTTTATCAAATTGAATAAAAAAGTACCAACAAAAAAGATGAAAAGAGAAAGCTACTTTAATTCATACATTTTTAAATAAACCCCACGATTGCTCTAATTATGATACGCCTATGAGTCTGTACCAATAAACAAATCGCACGCATGCGCACATGCAATGGCAGTGGCGGATTTACCACTAGGCTGAGTAGGCTGGAGCCTAGGGCGGCAGATTTTGCAGGGGCGGCAAATTTGGAGCAAATAACAAATTTCAATGCCATGCCATATACCACTTCTTCTTCTCGTGAAGTGTGTTTGTACCTCAGTGAGACACATAAGTGAAGAACTATTTGTCACCGTTATCTCAGAGCTTCAAACAACGAAACGATTTATTATTAAAGACGAAAAGCGAAAAGGCCTCTTATAATTTGCTTGCAAGCTAAAATTCGCAACAAAGCTCTTTTGTAGGATTTTTTAAAAATTTTTTTATCGAAAAACCCTTATGAAACCGATTTGGCCCGTCCGTCTATCCGTCCGCCAGTTCACTTAGAATTTGGTAGGAATGTGTAGAACAAAGATAACAGGGTGTTCCGAAGAGGTGATTTTTTATTTCTTATCGGAGATGCCCGTATGGATAATCAAATCAAAGGACTCGCACTCATCGAGTCCTTTGATTTGATTTATATTTGTTATGCATCAGTGGCGGAACAACTTCACTCGGGGCCCTCCCGCCAATTTTTTGATTGCCCCCCCCCCCACACTGAGAGAAAATCAGAGTGCAATCAATCGAAAACACGCTTAAATAAACTCTTTTTAAATATGTTTGATGTAACAATGTTTCTACTAAATTCAAGAACGTCGCACTTAAAATAACTTTGCTAAGAGTTATGTTGACTCTTTGCATTCTTATATTGAGAATGGTGTTCTTCTTGTAACGTTTGTTAAATTTATTGATTTCACCAATCGTATTTTTTATTTTAAAATGAAAAAGCTCACACAGTCCAGCGCTGACCTCTATAGGTGTTGGGGACATTTAATTTACCCAATACGCTCCGAAAAGCATAATAAATTACCTGCCTACTGTCGGATTCGATCCGGGGGCCGATTTGTAGACGAAATCCTTCAAATTTAAGAACGTTTGTACATTATTATTAAATTCAATACAGCAATATATTCTGTTTTATTTTTGGGCGTACTTAAAGTAAGATGACGTAGTTTTTTGTGATTTTAGAAAAGTGCCTGTTACTAGTCACTGATATAAGATTGCTAACTATGCTACAATTTTTGTATGAACTATCACGTTCATATGCCCAGCCAGTTCGATAATTTCTCCACGATACTAGTGGGTCTCATTCCAGATGTTAACGCCGTAGCACAGCCTGAAACCCTAGCAAGACTTCATCCAAACCAAATGTCGCCTCAGCACCACATGACCGTGGATAAAATATTTTAGTCTTAAACGACGTATACACGAGGTTCGCGAACTATTTTGTTCGTGTTTGACAGAGAGGAATGGAATTTAGTCCGGTATAAACACCCTAAAGAGAAGGTACTATGGATCTTCAAAAATGTTTTCAGATAGTCTATTTGCAAAGGGACCTAAAGAATCGTTTTGGCCATATAGTACTTGGTACTTGCAAGAAAGAGGGTGGGTTGCATTACAAACCGCAGCTACAGTTACAGCATATGCCAGCCATACCAGGATCAAATTTATTCCGTGATTGCGGTGTATAAGGTGGTTATAGATTCGAAACCCCTTATTTAAGATAAATTTAGAGTAAATTAAGCAGATCAATTTTGAAAGTTTAAGTTATCTTTTACCAAAACAACAACACAAAATGATGTGTTTTCATTGTATACATCCGTGGATCTGGATTGTCTGGTGAACTTTTGAAAATATTAGGACAACCATAGAAGAATTTTTTTTTGGTGAAAATCCGGGAATCTGGATTGTCTCATGAACTTTTGAAAATGTTAGGACAACATGAAATGTTTTTAGGGTAGAGGCTTATCTATCCACCACCACCTATGGTGGAAAAATACATAAACATTTAGCATTTGTTTTCACTTCAAAAAGTTTATATCTCTTCTTGTTCAGAAAAAATCTACGTCGGAATATTATTTTTTTGTGCTGTTTTTATGGTTCGAGAAAACTTTCATGTGGCTTTTGGGCCCCTAAATCTCAGGGGCCTCCCGCCACGCGGGCCCTGCGGGCCCTTTTGCGCCGCCACTGTTATGCATACTCCAGCGAGTTGCGGCACACGTCCAACAACAATGTTTTTGTTGCTATGTTTATATCTGTTACTTTTTTCCAGTTTAAAGTAACGGTAACGAAGTTATGGGCGTTTGAAGTTAAGCTTACGATATCACCTCGTTTTTCTAACCAGTTATGGGGGTACCGATATGAAATTTTACACAAAGTTAATATGAGCTGATACACGTTAAATACTAAGTCTGTTTACATTTGGTAAGAAAATGTAAATAACATTAAATTTTTGTAATTTAAATTTGTGCGTGTGTAGTTCTCTTAGGTCTGCAAATTTGATGAGGGTTCTTAGGAAATGACATGAGGAATATGTCTGCAAGTTGTCATATGAAATTACAAACAGTGCACTGTGAACACATTTTGGGGATTTCTGGAAACGTACGGCGGAATCAATCCGTTTTCGTCCACTCTGGACAGAATATTAGTGATGTTGATAGAAAAGTATTTGAAATTGTAGTTTCAAATCCGGATTTCAAGTTTTGTCATTGCAGTTGGAGTTCGTCTTGTCAATATGTTGTAAAATTTGTATGGAAGGTAAGCTGTTCTGTCCTGTACGACCCAATAAAAAATTCAAAATCATCAGCAAAACTGCGTCAAAATGAAAGAAATGTAATGTTGAACTCAATGCTAAAAATTTACAAAAGCTTGTAAAATAGGTGGCTAATAATATGTTCAGAGTGCACGCAAACATGTGATTTGGGCCAACATTCAAAAAAAGATTTTTTCGAATGAGAATGTGTAAAAACCCAGGTCCCAAACTTGATTCCCCTATTCAGCACATTTTGGCTCACTCCGATATTTTAACTGACAACCGAAAAAAGTTGTTCAGTTTGGTGTGTTGCCACTTTTCTTAATTTTCCCAAAATCTTATTTGGACGGTCAGTTTGAAGTTACCAGTGCATTTTTTTTAACTTAGAACGATTTATAGGCAAAATAAAAATGTTGGTTGTCATATGAAATCATAGTGCACTGTGAACAATTTTCGGTGATTTTTGAAAACGAACGGCGAAATCAATCGGTTTTCAACCACTGTGAAAATATTATTATGCAAGATTAAAATATATATTTTACAAATATATAATTTGTATATTTGTTTAGGGCAGCCATTTTGTGCAGGCAAAATATCTCCTTGGTGAAGTGGTTTTGTCCCGAGATTCGGTTCAGAAAAATGGTATTGGCTCTGCCGAAACCGATAGTCATTTGCTAGGCTTGCAACATAATTCGTTCGCAACCTTTCAGATTATAAGACAAGAGTATCTTGGACAAATATTTATTTAAAAAAAAATAGCCCCATCCTTTGGCGAGAAAATATTAAATTTCCTATACATTGTAATTTTATTCCAAGTACCCGATTTTTTGCCAAGTTTTACTGGTGCATGCGTTTGTTTCACACCACATCCCCAACTAATTTTTGCTTATTTAAAACCTTTCTGTCCGATGTTTACTTATATTTTCTGCCTAACAATTTTCACTGCCAAGGTTGTTTGGGGCGACCTGGATAACCGGATGAATATTCTAATCAGCTGTTTAAAATTTGACGGACATTAATTCGAAAAAAGTTGTTACTGACGGATCAAACAAATTTTGGCCTTTTAATTTCTTGTTTAAATTTTTTTAATTCGATTGAAGTACTTTGTCCAAAAATGTCATTTTTCAAGGATCCCGAGGTCGTTAGTGCCCCAGATTTATAGCCATATTTTAAAAGAAATATTTGTGTAATCAAATTTGTAAAAACTAAATTTTTGTAGGTAGAGGTTTCCGTATTTTTAATCCTGCGCCCCGCTCAAACTGAAAGGCAGTTATATTTACCCAGACCCGGTTATGAACTTGACACCCCTCTCGTAGAGCTTGGTAGGGGCGGCAAAATGTCAACAGCCTACTAGCGGCAAATGTGTAAATCCGCCACTGTGCAATGGCATGTTACCGACGACGAACTTCATGCTATCTTCGCTGGTTTTCGACGCTAGACTAATTGACAGTTGATATACATACGCTCTGTGGCCGTGAGCGCTCGGTCGCCACTCTGTCAAATAGACACTCATAGAGAAACGAGTTTCCAAACTCGGCACGACTCGTCGCAAGTTTATTATTCAGAAGAAGATGATAAGAGTTATTCTTATCGTAGAATAATAAACTAACAATGCGACTAGGAAGTGGTATGGCTGACAACCGTATCACACTCCGAATTCAATTGTCTTTGTAACGTTGATGACTACACACGGTAGTCATCAACGCACCATGCTCCACTAGGAGTTACGGTAATCGAGAGAGATACATACGCTAAAAAATTGGACCCACATATGAACAAGCGTTTGTATGAAATAAGCCGTTCCATTATCTCCTTATTCCAATGGTACACATCTGATAAAATTGTTTTACGAAAAGTAGCCAACTAAGCAAAAGACTAAATTTATAAATAATGTCTATTGAGCTATTGAGGTCGATCCAAATTTTGCAGTCATCAGTTAAAGTAATTTTCCATACAAGTTGACAGATTGTCAGTTAATCAATTAACTGGCAATCTGTATGGAAAATGACTGTAACTGATGACTGATAGGGTGGACCGACCTTCATAATAATATAAGTGACAACTGGAGGTCACCCCTTTTATCTACACCACTGGTGGGATGAAGAAGTTACACGCCCCTTAATCGTCAAGTACATACCTTGAAGAGCACATATCAGACAGCTATCACGACCACAGGATAATGTGCATCAGTATACTGTAAGGGGTTGGCAGTTATGTAACGTCATCAATACAATTGGATTTTTGTAACGTTATTGTGCTATTGTATTTTTGGTGGAAGTGTTAAATTAAAAATTTTAACCTCCCCATTTTTAATTTAGTATGACAGGTACCTACCCTTAGTTTTAATCCGATTGGTTGTCGGGTATTCGTTTATTTTTTACGAAAATATTAGAAAATTTTTTGGTCGTCCTAAAGCTATAGCCCCGAATTTGACTTTGGTTACATTCAGTCTTCTTCCGCTTTTGACAGTTAACTAACTGTTCAGACAGATAGGCAATACACGTGTCCATTATGTCTTTCTATTTCACACTTTATCCATAATTTATATTTATAATAACATAACTTAACTCTCCATCCACTTTATCGTATGTGGAAGTTAATGTTTACCAAGAAAAAATATCAACAATATCCAAAAATTATTCGTCTCGACAAAAATACATAATATGTATGTAAATAATAACACTAGTCTGTAGAAAATATGGCATGCAAAAATAAGGTGCAAAATAAATGAAAAAATGCCATCAAATGTCAGCACACATGGTAGAATTAAATATGACGGCTACTTGACTTTTTTTGTGTGTTTTTAATCTTTGCCTTAACAATTAGCGCTGGTTAGCTTTTGCATTCTATTGACGTCATTCGCATTTCGCACCGCTTGGTCACCCTCGCTCGTTAAATATATTATGATGCCCAAGAACTCTCATCAGCACACAGTAGGACCCCGATAATCAGAACCTAGAAAATCCGAAATTTCGATAAATCGGATTTATGCCAAAGTTTGAATTAATTTCATAAAATTTGTTAATTTTCTAAAATGAGTACTGCTCTCGTGAAGATTCAACGTTTGCAATGGGCGCGGACATGTACAACGGATGGACGATAATCGCATGCCAAAGAAAGTGATGAACGCACAACGAATTGACGGAGCGAGGTTGCGTGGACGAACGAGAGCTCGCTGGGAGAACTCCGTAGGTGAAGACGCCCATCAGATGCTGGGCTTCCGAAACTGGAGGACAAGGTCACGTAACCGCGACAATTGGAGGTCAACGATTCAGGCGGCCAAGGCCCGACGTCGGGCTATCGTGCCACATTGATGATGATGTACTGCTCTAAAACCTTGAGGGGACGTGCATATTTTGAATACAAAATTATTATTTTTAATTTTCGTTGAAATTTTGAATTTTTGAATGGTTTTAGTATAACCACTGTCCTCTAGGATGACAATTAGTTCACTTTGAAAATTGGAATATACAATTAAATAATCCTGATAGGGTTCGGTACCAATCAACCCGAAATATTGGGGCTCTACTGTAATAATATTTTAACAGTCTTTTTTTTTATCAAGCACTAAATATTAGACTTAGCATGTACTTTATGTACATTTTGTTTGTGTCCACATAATGTATTATGTGCGACCAGCGGAAAAAGGTGAAAAACTTAGGAAGCCACAAACTAAACTGACTACATATTACAAAGATAAGATAAGAAAATACAAATTCTTGTGGATTGTGTTAGATTAACATTCTTTTGGGTTTTCTCTTTTTTTAGTACATGGGGTCGTTGATGTTTGGTTGTTTCGTATACATCATTACGCAATTCGAATTAATATATGACTGTTGACACCCGTATTTTTTAGTTTATTATTAATAACAAAACAAAATATCCTTCCATAAATAGACAGGAAAATCTGAAGCTCATCTCTATCTTGGCCAGGAAATGCGGAAATTGGCGCCAGTTTTTACCTAGATTTATTATTCGAGCTGAAGTTGGAACAACTCTACAGATAATCGATTAAATCGAGAAGTCTCGATAAAATTAAATGATGAATATCGCAAACAACAAATCATCGATCAGCAATCTACCAAACATTTTGCGAAAAATGATGATATAGTATATCATCCGATCATAGTATAGTCCGTAGGTATACATGTACTGCAGGGGTGTCAAACTCAAAACCTGGCCCGGGCCGCAGGAATTAATTTTTGTGAATTACATGATATGCGCCAAATTTTTAACAGATGATAAAAAAATTGTAGCACCAGTCAGTCATCCAGGTCGCCCGAATTAACATTGGGAGGAAAAATAGTCAGATTAAATTAATTTCAGCAGAAAGGTGGCTAAAAGAGACAAAAAGTTGTTTGTGATATGGATTTAAAGAAACTCATGCACAAATACAGCTTGAAAAGTATTATTAGGTTGGAGTTTACATGAAGAGACTTAGTATTGTCCTGTACAAAAAAAAATGAGCGGTCTTATAAAATCAAATAACCGACCTCAAATTCTAAATAGTATTTGGAGAAAAGGTCCTAAAATAATCTTTCGTAAGCCACTGAAGAGTTTTAGCAATTTTTATAGACTTGAGTTCAACGGCTGAATTTGTTCACCTTACCAATTTCACCATTTTTGTGTTGATACACATTGTGCTGCTTCGACATGGCCGCGGGCCGCACAGAACTGCGCGGTGGGCCGCATGTGGCCCGCGGGCCGCGAGTTTGACACGTCTGATGTACTGTATCTCACTATCTCTGCACATATGCATCTAAATTCTAAAATATCTATCAATCTTCGTCATCACAACTGGATTTTTTATTTCGATGACATTCTAAGTATGTACATGAATAGCTTTCGAACATATGACACGCTTAAATCCCGCATTTTTTTTTCTGTCTCTGGTGATATAATTTTATCGATATCGTTAAAAAAAAGTACATCCATAGTAAGTACATATACCCAACGTCCTATCTAAGTCATTCAAATACAACACGAGCTATCAAACAGGGTGTAAATTTCCCGGAAGTTGGAACACTTACTATTTTATGATATTTTCAGCATTATCAGTATAGAATCATTATGATTGGCGCTTATGTATAGTTGACCACTGAACTCAGTGGTGATGAAAGGGGCAAACGCCCTGAGTAAAGCAAAACGCGGATAAGTGCAAAACTCAGGGGGTTTTCATATATTTTGATGACATATTGGTTTTTGGCAAGAGTAAGAAAGAACATGATCAAAATCTGAATATGGTCATGGCTAGGGCTAATGAAATTAATGTCAAGTTTAATCCAAATAAGTTGCAACTTTGTCAAGAGGAAGTACGATATTAAGGGTATATTTTTCCAAGGATCAAATTATAATTGACCCTATGAGAATTAAGGCCATTGAGGATATGAAAAACCCTGAGAATAAAAAAGATTTGCAAAGGTCCCTGGGTTGTATTAATTATTTAAGGGATCATATTCCTAATTAGTCAGCTTTAACGGCACCATTTCGAGAATTGCTAAAAAAGAATGTCGTCTTCTCATGGTCGTTATCACATTCGAATTTGTTTAAAAAATTAAAAAATATTATAGGGGAAGCTCCAGTTTTGCAAGTCTTTAAAGAGAATAGTCCTCTTGTAATACAAACAGATGCATCACAAAGTGGTATAGGGTCTTGCCTATTACATTCCTGTGCGGAGCAAAGATACGCCCAAATAGAGCGAGAGATGCTGGCAATAGTTTTTGCGTGTCAAAAATTCTACCATTACATTTATGGCCGCAAAGTAAGGGTTCTCACAGATCACAAGCCTTTAGTTGCTATCTCTAATAAGCACGTAAGTCAAATACATTCAAGTCGACTACAAAGAATGAAGTTAAAATTATTAAGATATTATTTAGAGGTTCAGTATATTTCCGGAAAGGATATGCATATAGCTGATACTCTTTCAAGGAATTTTAATGAAAAGAATACGGATGAAATTGATAAATCTTTAAACTATATTATTCATACCGTAAATATTGAGAATGATTTACTAAAAAAGGTTCGTATTAGTACTCCTCATGATGTTGAGACGCAGCTTTTAATAGAAGTTTGTAATAATGGATGGCCTCATGAACTCCGAAAAGTCAATTAGTTGATAAAACAATATTGGCCTATTCGCAATGAGCTCTATTTTGAAGAAGGCATTGTGTTCTTCAACGACCGAATAGTTGTACCAATGAAACTACGCTCAGAAATTCTTGCTGAACTCCATGAGGGCCATTTAGGTATGACAAAAACTAAGTCCTTAGCAAGAACAATAATTTATTGGCCTCGATTAAATGAAGATGTGGAACACTACATAGAGATTGCAAGATCTGTGAGAAACATCAGCGTTCAAATACACAACTTCCTTTAATACCACACCCAGTTCCAACTTTACGCTTTGAAAAAGTGGGAGTTGACATCCTTGATTTTTCGGCTAAGGCATACCTTGTTCTTATCGACTGTTTTTCTAAATAGATTGAATTAAAACCACTCAAAGATAAAACTGATGAAGAAGTGATTATTGTATTGTATTGTATTGAAATATTTGCATGTCATGGTGTTCTAGCTATTATAATTTCCGATAACAATCCTTTTAATTCATATGAGTTAAAGGAATTCTTAACAAACTGGAATATCAAATTGAATACTACAAGCCCGTATTATCCTCGTAGCAATGGTCTTGCTGAGAAGGGAGTGGGTATAGCGAAGTTCCTTCTGAAGAAATGTAGGGAGGAGAACAAGGACATACATTCCGGCCTTCTAGCTTATAGAATTGCCCCTCAAACCGGTTCCAAATACAGTCCAGCGCAACTCCTAATGAGCAGGCAACTTAGGTCAAAACTTCCGACAAAGAACTCTCTTCTTCAGCCAATGATTCCAAAAAATTGTTGTGATCGGAATGCACAAAATCAGAATAAATATAAATTTTACCATGAAAATAGGAAAGAGAAATGAGGAAATGTTTCAAAGTGGTGATGATATTGTATATCAGAGAGAAGGTGTTTGAAAGCCCGCTAAAGTAATTAAACCCCTAAATGTTCCCAGATCCTATTTAATACAAACGGAAGGCAGCAAGGTGCTTCGAAGAAATTCTGTTCATTTACGCAAATCAATGCATTCTCCGACAATTCGTAGTCCAATAGCTATAGCCCCGGATATTGACAATAATGATGTTCACATCCAATCCGATGTGAATCTTCAGAACCAACCAGACAACCAAACAAAAGATAGTATAAATCCTGATTCTACAAATAATGTTAAGAACCAATCATCTGAAATACTTCAAACTAAATCAGGAAGAATAATAAGACCACCAGATCGCTTGATGTATTAAATCATTTATTTTATGAAGTTTTATAGTAACTACTAATTAAGTAACATTTTGAATTATAAACTGTTAAATTATACAATAACTACGTTCTATTGAATTGCGTTTGAATTACTCATATTAAGATTTTTCCAATTTTTTGGAAAAATCTCCCTTTTCTCACATGGTCTTCTCAATAATTTGTATAAAATAAAACATAACACCAAAGTTAAAAGTTCACACGAAATCAGTTAATACCACTATAGTTTTCACTGATATACCTAAATTAGAAACTTTGTTTGGAACATTGATAAGTGCATGAAAAAATCGTGCATTATCGATGTGCACTTATCCGTGTTTCACTGTACATAAAATGATGCATTTAAAATCCCACATATACGATATATGTATGGTACAGTAATTACGATTAAGACAAGTAAGTTTTTATTATCAGGAAATATTCACACTTGTGTTTTGTTGTTTTATGGTAATAATTCTGTGAATTGTTAACGTCAGTACCTACATAGTACATTTTTCCTGGAGTCGAAGCGATCAGGCGTCATAAACTCTGGCGTAAAAGTATTTCAATAGAAGTCATAATAATTTAATTTTTAGTTGACTCTTCTTACACTAAACTTTTTCAAAGTGCATAGAACTAAAAAAAAACGAGTTCTAATCGTGCGAATAGCACGATCAGTGTATACCCTATACCCATGTACAGACCTAGAACGCACGCAAAGCCCAAAATATTCAATTTTATATTTTTTTTTTGGGGGGAGGGAGGGGTAGATGGGTCGGACCTGACACACCTTTATTACCTTGTCAAGGCATCCAAAGGCTACCATTTGATACTAATTTGAAATTTTTCCTGACATTCTATCAAAAGATTTGGCTGAATATAACTTTGTAGGGGAAGTAGGGGTAGTCTGACCTACTCCACTTTCCATCAACTCAAAGTATATGTCAGAATGAGACATTGATCAAAATTCGATAGCGATATTCTACCGAAAGTTATGGCCGAATTAGAATACCAAGGAGGGGTAGTTTGTATGGGAGGTAGGGGAGCCCGTGGTCCGATTTGGCCCATTTTCAGTACCATCCAAGATTTTAGCAAAGCAAACATTTGACCAACATTTCAAACCGCTAGCTTCATTATTTCGGGAGTTATCGTGCTAACAGACAGACACACGGACAGACAAACAGACAGACAGACATGGCTTATTCGATTCAGGGACCGACCCTGATCATTAATATATATACTTTGCCATACCGCCGGTGGCTCCTTTGAGGTGTTACATAATATCGGCGTAACAAAAACAATATACCCTATACCATCTTGTATAGGGTATAAATATAATTGGCGCATAGTCTAATATTCTTTCTGATATCATTTTATTCTAGCTTCGTTATTTCTAACAGTTTTAATGCCTTAAGTGCAGAAAACTAGGGTTGATTTTTGGTCAATTTCTACATAATTTGAACAAATTTTACCAAATTGCAGATCTTTAGGAGCAGTTTAAATTGAATTGAAATCGAGCTAAAATTAACCCTAGTTTTCTGCACTTAAGGCATTAAAACTGTTAGAAATAACGAAGCTAAAATAAAATGATGTAAGAAAGAAATGATTGTTAGACTATGCGCCAATTTTTAGGGATTTGGGAGGGGCGGTCGCCCTCCCCCCCCCCCCCCCTGGCCGATGATTATGGTAAAAAAATCCTTACCAATGTAGTAAAAATATCACTGCACTTTACAATGCTTGAAGGCGTAAAAATGCGAGTTTAAATCCAGACACTTCGTAAAATTTTATGCTGCTAAGACTGTAGTCTGGAAAACTAACCAGATGCCTTCTTTGCCGCTCCATATACTGTCGCGGAATGCATGCCCGTGATAGTTTCCAGCCAGGTGGCGCGGACAAATAGACGGCAGCAAGTGGCCACTCTTATCTGACGGAGGTGCAGAGGCTGCGTCCCAATACATACGTTTCACTCGTGGAAAACTAAAATATTTGTAGTTTTCAGGCCCTTGATATCGATAACAGGGATACCTACGTGTGAATATCATGAATCGATATCATAAGTAGATTAAAAATGTTTCCCTATTTTCATGCGTTTCATTGCATGGCTTCTGAGATCTGAGCTGCAGAAATCAATTTTAACTGTCATATGAAGTCGCTCCGGGAAGGTAGTAGAAGTTATCAACATTCCATCTAAAGGTACGTTGTGCTAGACGCGGCCGCACGACTGCGACTCGCTCATTCCATATAAAAACTCGTTTTTAAAATGAGAGAGAAACGAGTTTTTATATGGAATGAGCGAGTCGCAGTCGTGCGGCCGCGTCTAGCACAACGTACCTTTAAAGGGATCTTGGTGAGAAATTGTATATTTTGCTTTGCCCTTGTAAAGAATGAGCCTCACATTTCCTTGTCTTACAGTTATTTAATCAAGATTCATTTTGTAGCTAAATCATACCGGCATTTAAATTTAGACCTCGCAAGTGGAATATGCAGTCCGAGAGACAAAAATTGCACGGAAGATAGACGAAGTAAGATCACAAAATTTTGTCTTTGAAGCTTTTTCTACACAACTTTAACTGCTTATCCGATTTTTGCTGGAAATATCACGGATGCCTTTATAGTCTAGGAAAATTGGGCCAAAATATGGCCCTCGAACGGCAAAAATCCTACATCGCAAATTTTTTGGTCTTATGGTTGGGGATGGTCCCCAGATTATGGCATAAAAAGTCCCAACTGATTGGGGGTTCGCAACCTTAAAAAAAGAGGGGAACGGGGGGAATTTTTTCGTTTTTTTTGCGACTATTTCAAAAACAGTAAGAAATACAGAAAAATGGTCTCAGGCCGGAAAAGTACCTTTCCAATGATATAAAACATATTAGAGTTTAATTAAACATTTCGGCGCTAGCCAAAAAAAAATTGATTAGAATATTTTCATTTTAGACCTTTTTTAAAACCTCCATAACTTTTGAAAGAATGATAATTCAGCCGTAAAATTTTGTACAAGTATTCACAATAAGTTCAAGATCATTTTAAGGTAAACATTGAGTCGCTCCGTTCAACGAACCCCATTATCCCCATATTTAAATTTGTCAAACCCCCGAAATTGGAGCAGAGTGCTAAATTTTAGTTTGCTGCGATTGGAGGTCATAGTAACCCCACCCCACCCACCAAAAATCAGCTCATTCGGATAAAATCTAAGGGTATCTCCAATAAAAAAGTGATCGGTTGGGACTTTAATGCCATAATCTGGGGACCATCCCAACCATATAATCCAAAAAATGTCCGATGTAGGATTTTTGCCGACCAAATATGCTATTTTTCTTAGACTATTATGCGATAGTTTCCGGACATCCCGTATAGAACGCGATCTATAAAATTGTTATGGAAGCTGCGCTGCCCTGTACTCCATTAAAAAAAAACGCACCTAATAACTAATCATTTAAAAAAATTCATGTAGTACAGGACTTTTCTGACAATCCAGCATTGGACTAAGGCCGCAAGATGTGTTAGTGACATCCCTATTTCCAAGATCTTATCTGCTTTTTGTTGAGGTAATGAGATCAGCATCGCGCTCAGCAGTGTTATTTATCCCCATAAATAATTTTAACGTTTTGAACATCTGAGTGAGATCATAGTCCGTCACAAGCTCGTGAGTTCGAAAAACACCATGATCCACGGTGAGATTTGAACTCATGACCCTGCACTGGAAAAATTGGGCTATCTATAATTAAGAAACTCTTTTCTCATTTGCGAAATTCCCGAATTTAGACAAAATTTCTTAAAATGTGAAAATTTCTTCTTGAATGGATCCTATTTTCAAGACCTTCTTTTGAGAAAAAGGAAGTAGATTCAATTAGAATCAAGATATGTGTGTTGGGATTCAAATCTTGATTCTATGTGAACCATTGGCGTTTTGGCCAAAAAGTGGGATGTTGGACGGATCACTGAAATAGTAAGTTGCTATTCGCCTCAAATGTGATCCGTGGCAACGATTGATTTTTGTTAGTTTATATACGGTTGAACAACAACCAGCCAGTGCATTCTAGGTCGTGCCGTCCTCGAATGCATATGACACAGCACTAGCGACGGCACCTGATGAGAGTGCTGTGTCATATGCATTCGATCGAAACCGACGAATGTCAATTTTTGCACTCTCCGAGTCGATATGCCCGTAAATCGGGAAATCGCTCGGAGAGCAACAACATTCTTAACAATGTATGTATGAAGTAGATTCAAGCCTAAACCATTATTCTCAATTCAAGCAAACAAATGCTTGATAATAGATTTTTTTGACATTTTCCATGTAAAGCTCGTGGAAAAGCTTTGTTTTAGCTTTAGCTTATATTGGAGCGTTGTAGTAGATTAGTCAGAAGTGTCTCTGGTTCAGTGGGTAGCGCGTTTGACTGGGAAGAATGGGGTTACGGGTTCGATGTTGGTTGGATGCAAGTTTCTTTTTTTATTTTTGTTGAGATTCTCTCGTCTTTTTCATAAGAAAAGTTTGCTTGATTCAAAGTTACTTTTCCTTAAAGTGCTGCTATTGGCATTTCACTTGGATCAGTGTGACTAATTCTCAAATGAAGAGAAATATTTCTTGGCTGTTTTTTGTTGTCTTTTTTTCTTGATTTGAGCCATATTTTCTTTACTTTAGCAGGCGATTTAGTTTGGTGTGTGCACCGAAGGTGCGCGCACTAACCGCTAGACCAGCCAGTCTACTTTCTGTCAGGGATGATCTTGAATTTCTTAATAATGAAGAATGCACTGAAAGAATCATTTGCTAAAAACAAGAAAAAAATACATACCATAAAAACAGACAAGGAAGAATTTTTATGATTTAAGATGTATTTTCTTGTTCCAAGAAAAGTTTTTTTCTGATTTTAAAGTGTATGTTCTTGTTCAAAAAAAGTATTTGCTTAAAATAAATAAATAAGCATTATTTTAAGCAAAAATTTTTCTTGGAACAAGAAAATACATCTTAAATCAGGAAAATTTTTCCTGAAACAAGAAAATACATTTTGAATCAGGAAAAATTATTCCTTGGCTGTTTTTATTGCATTTTTTCTTGGTTTAAGCAAAGGTTTTTTTCCAGTGTGATGATTTTGACTAAATGCAAAACCTCTTTTATCATAATGAATTTCACAATAGTCCGAAACTTTGTAAGTCTCTCAGCGAATTCCTCACCTTTAAATCGTCCAAAATCATATAATCGTATCATAAAACAAAAAAATTCGTCGAAAAAAAATAATTTTTTTTCTCTTGGTTTTCTTTTTTTGGATTTGTTATTTCGGACCGGAGTGGTTTTCAAAGCAAAAATCGCTCCGAAATTTAAGGTCCTCCTAGGCTGTGAAAGGACACAACTATTGAGTGGAAGAGCAAAAAGCAGCAACCAAAGGAAATATCAACGGTAGTCGAAACGACTAACAGTGGTCGTGCAGGGCTAAAAAAAAATAACAGCCGTGGTCACAGATGTAAGTTACATCCAATTTCCAAGACCTTAACTGTTTTTTTGTTGAGGTGTTGAGATCAACAGCACGCTCAGCAATGTTATTTATCCCCATCATAGAGATCGTGACCCTGTGCACCGACTACTCTAAAATCTGCCTAACAATATTTTCCTAACCGACAATTTCAAATCATGATGTTGAAAAAATTTCGGGCTTGCCCCCCCCCCCCCCCTGACCGAAATCCTGGCTACGCCCATGGCCGAGATTCGATCTCCGGACCTCTAGATTACTAGCATCGAAGAGTGCTACTCCACCAAGTGAGCCACATAGCGGGTCACTATACACTAGCGGGTTTTAAAACGGCTGGGTTTTTAGTAGGCCGGATTTTGTAATGGCAGAATTTAATGTCGGGATAATGTACCGGGGGATTTTTGACAAAAGCAGGGTTATGAACGGGCGGAGTTTTATATTTTGGGATTATGCAGGTATCCCGCAAGAGATAAATAAGAACGTGAACGGCCATGGACCTGGCATAGAAACCCCACGCTGAAAATCAAGTTTCCCAAAAAAACATATGGGCTATACTTCACCAAACATGACATAGATGCCTTCTAATCGAATATGTATACATATAAAATCGGAGTATGGGGTTAGGGCACTGCAATAGAAGCTCCCCCTTAAATACAGATTACGAGACCCTTGTAGGAACGGAAAGAATCGGAACACAACCCATGCCATAAAAAAATTTAGCCCCAAAAAAATTTAAGGATATTCGCATTTTGGCCGAAATTAGTCTCGACCTCGTCAGCAGGGCCGGATTCAGCCTCTATGGCGCCCCTGGGCAGTAGCCGCCGCAAGTAGTAGTAGTCGTATAAACATGTAGGCAAAACGTTAGGTGTGGTGTGGTATGTGAAAAAATATTTCATATTTTTACGCTAGTGACCGATGTAATTTTGTTTGTCTAACAATATGGTGCTGCTGAGGAATGGGGCCAGGTGATGGTCCATGGGGGTCGGAACCTTCCCGAAATTGTTTAAAAAAGCATCGAATTTCCAATGATGACAACTTTGAAACTGAAATGTTGAACATCCATTACATCGACCGTACATTTTCTTCAGAATGTTTTCTAAATGCCTTTCCACTTTTGGATTGTTTTCTTTTTTGATCGTTTTAAAAGTAATAAACGGTTATTCAAAAACTAAATTTGTTTATTTGCGTCATGTGATATGACTTTTTAGCAGTGGAATTTTCTGTTTTTTGTTTCTGAAGCAAAATTTCGAAAATTTAAGCGTACAAATCGTAATTTTTTTTTTAATCCTGTTCACACGACTGAGACATGCTACTGAAAATTTTCTAGCTAATGCATCATTTCTAATATCGCGAGTTGGACACTTCCTGAAACCTCTGGCTACATCCCAGTTGCTTCACGGCTAATTTTAAGTATATGAAGAAAAGAAAGTAGTAATAGAAACTCGAAAATGTTTGCCAGCTTTTACTAGCTACGGACACTGGGCTACCCACACAGAATCCATGGGAGAATCCATGTGTGGGCGGCCTAGAGTTGCCAATTTTTAGATCAGTCTATCCTAGAGACTCGTCTAGTACGAAAGCTTTTGGCAATGTACTATTCCAAAAAATTAAATTTTTTATACAAGTGTACCTTATCAATGGTCAAGCCGACAACGGGAAATATACCCTTCCATTTAACGAGTCGTGTAGTGGGGCAATCATGTTCTGATTACATGTCTAAGATTTAATGTAGGTTCAGGAATTCCTTGATTGTTACAGGAATCCGAAGCGGAGAGGGTCGAAGCGAATCAAACTCCCGGAGCGAAAGAGCGGAGCGAAAGAGCGGAGCGAGGAGCGTTTTTGTTGCACGTCGAAGGGGAGTGGATCGAACGTTTGAACTAAATGTCGAATTGTTAGCCCTAATCTGTATGCAAATCGCACAAAAGGATACTGTCGGAGGAGAGACATCGCCTGTTGGCAAGAATAGTGACACAACTTTAAATTTATCATTTTTGAGACTATGGCACATACAGATATAGTCTTATCCACGATCTTTCACCTGTAAAAATCACGCAGAAATTTTGTGCTTAGTTTTTGCAAGGGCACAACATGTCAGACTATTAATGCTGCTATGTATGAGCACTGTCGCATCTTCGTTGTTATCTGTCGTGCAAAAGTCGTGTGCATCAAAAAAGGGATGTTCCCAAAACTATATTACCGAAGAATATCATTAGTTTTCTGTCGAGTGATTAGCAACTAAAGGTCTGGATAGACATCGGGCGGAATGAAAATGAAATTTTTGTCCGCTGCGATTTTTTCAAAGAAAATGCATACTTACTGTCTTGGAATATATGACAAATGCTGAAGAATTCCACAAGTTACAATCCAAAAACGGTTGTATAATTTTCCTCGGCCATTTTAGGTATTATTTTTCGATTCCCCGGTCATTTCACCGTGGAAAATTTCTAATGACCGGGGAATCGAAAAATAATACATAAAATGGCCGAGAAAAATGTTGGAACCATATTCGGATTGTAGCTTATGGAATTCCCCATCATTTCCGACATGTTCCACGACAGTAAGCATGCATTTTCATTGAAAAAATCGCAGCGGGCAAAAATTTCATTTTCATTCCGCCCGAGGTCTATTCAGGCCTTAAGATTGGTCACAAGAACTTTCTATACGATTACCTGCAATCATTCGCACAGTTGACCCATTTTTTACACTTTTAAAACTTGCCAAATTTAATGTTGCTCTCCCGTAAAAAATTATGTTTTTGAGCTGTGTCACAATTCTTGCCGACAGGCGGTCAAATTTTAAATTTGTTCAACCGTTAGCGGAGCGATTAAATTGGGCCGCTCCGGATCCCCGATTATTGCACCCAAAAGCTCTTCAACGCTTGTGTACACTGAAGTATGAAGAACATATCCCTTGTTTAAGTTGAAGCCAATGCTTGCGAAAATACTTTCTACTTCTAGACTCAGTGAACTACGCGCCACCCGTATGTTACTCGGAATGAATGCTAAAATAATTTCACATGAAGGATAACTCCCAGCTTTTTAAGTTGGAGATTCTCATTTCAATTTCAGTTGAGGGTGCGATTGGGCGTCCTGGAATACACCCACCTTTAATAAATCTGAAAGATGAAATTAAAGTTTTTGTCTAATTATGTCAACTGTTCTTCGAGTTTCCAAAATACATCTTTCGCAGAATTTAAAACCAAGTGATATTTTCAAAAATTGCCCCCCCTCAAAATCTACCGCCCCGGGCAGCTGCCCAGGTTGCCCATATGGGAAATCCAGCCCTGCTCGTCAGTTGTTGTCATCATCCTAGATGTTAAATTAGAATCATTTAACTGAAAATACAATTTTCATACAAATTTGATAAAATTTTGCATTGCACAATCAGCGTTTTATACGATGCACGAGTAACACATAAATTAAAAACAATTCTTCTTATCAGAAATCAATGCGTCAGTAATAATTCCAGTATCGTTCTTTTTTTTATTGTTGCTCTTTTCTGCATGCTTAAAAAAGTACCGAGGTGGAGGAAATTTCTTCTTCCTACCGTTACGTGTACATTCATTTGTTTTACAATATGTTGTTGCTACCGCGCGGATATTCAGTTGAGTCGTCGTCTGATAAGATTAACTAACCACCATCAAGCCCAATCGCGGTTGCCAATCCATCTATGTATCTATCTATCTAGTATCGCTACCACCTTTTCATATCTATTTGTAGAAACTAATCTATTACCTTGCCAGCTTATTCCGGTCGCCTAAGTTGCCCCCGATTTGCAACAATCATCAACCAACCACCCATCTATCCATCCATCCCCGTTGCGGTCTATCAGCTATTATAGAGGTATCCATATCACCCAAGCCGCCCCCAAGTTCGCGATTGTGCGGTTGACTATCAATTACCACTGGAGGATTTTGATGATTTTACGGAAGTCATTTTTAATCCAAGACAAATCACTACGTGTATGCGATATGCGTTAGGCTTATTGTGTGGTCTAGATAGTGTGCACACTGGAAATAAATGTTTTGTTTTCCTGAGCCCCATTGTGTTGACTGAGCTTTTGTTTTGATTTATTTTATTTTGTTGTTGTCGTCTATTCTGCTGCAATCGCTCGATCAAATCAATTTTGATTTCAACATGAAAAAAAGATACATTTTGGCGCTTATCTCTATTTCTGTGTATTCTATTCAAATCACGCTTATCTATGCATTGCGTCATGTTTGGCGCAGCATATCCATGGCGTTATAAAGTGGAATGTATGTACGTACATACATACTTCGGACGACGACGTAATATTATGCAAGTCAAACTGGCTGGCCGGGCTAGAGCATTATGATGAAGTATATCTTTACTTGACCAAAACGCAAGAAGCAGATTAACACAGTTCCGTATGATAATGCGGAAAAGATACAAAAGCACGAAGAGGTTTGCAAGACTAACCAAACAGGTTTATCCGCAAAGTTGTAAAGTTGAGATGCGAGTTTGGAGTTTTTCTCAAGAGGAAGTGGCGATGAAGGTGGAGGTTTAGAGTATCATTGCATTCACGCGCTTTTTTATGAAACAAAGAGAAAGAAACTTTGAGTACAGCGATTGATATCTTTAGTGGGTGTCAAACAGATACACTGCACCCAACTAGTATAATAGCTGGGAACGTGATGGATGATGTAACATTTTGGTGTGAACTAGTGGCACAGAAATTACTTCCGAAAAAACATTTCTTCATTATGAGAAAATCCGGAAAATTAAAAAACATACCACTGACTCATTCCGATATGTACGAGTACATATTCAACCCACTACATATTTCAATCTTTCCGACAATATTATTAGAGTTTGCTAATTTTATGGATTCTCTATGTGTCGGTTCAACATATAGCGCTTCTTCCTCTTTGCAATTTTTCCATATGGCGGCGGCCGGCGTGTGTTGTGTGTGAAAAATCGCCTACAGTATTTTTCCTTCCGCAATTGTCTTGACCTTGCCGACTGTCAATCAATGACCGACCGCACCACGTCTGAAAGCCGTGCCGCATTGCGAGTAATGGCCTAAAAGGTAAGGCGCGCGGTGGAACGGTTTTGAAGCAAACCGCGAGAACATTTTTGTTTAGCTTTTACGCACTAAAATGCTAAACACATCGTCAAATAATCCACACGTATAAATTCCGCGGGTAGTAGATAGATATGTACAAAGATATTGCTGCGGGGTCTTGTGTGTAGGTTCACTCGCATTTTTTAGTACAATCAAAATAGAAAAAAAATACCGGCGTACAGAGGGCTGCGCCCGCAATACGAGGGTTTTTTAGATATACATAGTGAATAATTTTGCACATATATTTTATAGGTAATAAATAAGAATTATGCACAATGTTAATGAAATGCTTCTCATAAATCTATTTTTGGATTGGTCTAAATAAACGCGTTCCATTGCTAACGCCTTTCATTCTGTAACACTTTTTAATTAGACCTATCCAAAAATAGATTTACTATGTATCATGGCTCCACATATTAACTGGATTTATTAGCTGTAACGCCGTTACCATGACTCCAAACTGGAAAAAAGCGACTGACATGAAATGTACCCATCGAGTTCTTTGATTTGATAAAAACTAAAAAAGTCGACCTTTTCAAATCTCCGGGACACCCTGTTTGCTTTGTCCTACCAACGTTTAAGTATTTCGTGCTAAAGACTGTTACGATTCTACACATTCCTACCAAATTTCATAACGATCGGCTAGTGAACAAATTTGTAAATGTCCGGGACACCCTTTTAGCTTGGCCATACCAATTTTTAAGTAGTTCATGCCAAAGACTGTTACCATTCTACACATTCCTACCAAATTTCATGACGATCCGTTAAGCCGTTCGCGAGTTATTTAGTGAACAAATTTTCAAATGTCCGGGACACCCTGTTATTTTTGTCCTACCAACTTTTAAGTATTTCGTGTCAAAGACTGTTACCATTCTACACATTCCTACCAAATTTCATGAAGATCGGCTAAGCCGTTCGCGAGTTATTTAGTGAACAGACGGACGGACAGACGGACGGACAAAATCGATTTCATAAGGGTTTTTTGTAAAATCTAAAAAACCCTAAAAAACGGAGTAAGGCTAATTTTTGTTATTTTGGCATCAGAGCCAGGAGTGTGCAATTCATTTGCTAAGAAAAATTTTGATCAGAAAAGTACCAAAATGGACAAAAAAGGACACTAATCAATCCTTGATCGATGATGGTCATGCGGGATACCATATCAAATGTAAGGGAGTAAAACGACCAATAATGCCGTTTAACGTAATTTTAATAAATAATAAGTTTATTTCCTTTTTGATACGTTTCCCATCAACATTTTCTTAGCAAAATTTGGTAGATTTACCAGTTACTATAGATTTTAAAAACTGAGGAAGTAATGGCAGCTTGGTATATTCGCATAGTTACGGTTTTGGAAAATTACACATCATGATAAATTGCGGGAAACGCTAAAATTATTAATTAATACATTTCATCCCTATAATACTTCGTAAAACATTCTCATCTAACATTAATAGGGGCACTTTACAGGGTATAACCACTGAATAATAGTCCAATAATGGCATTTGTCGCTGTTTTTTAATCCAATAGAACCTTATTGTAGCACTAAATTATGCTTCAAAAACGGCGTATGTCTTGCTTTATATCATTTTCATTCATTTCTGTCATTGAACGAATTTGGAAAAAAAAATAGAAAAAATTTCCGCAGCTAGCATCGAACCCGTGTCTGTTGATTGCCCGTCCTACACGCTACCGCTCAGCCAACCGCACATATAGTCAGCATTGCTCGTAAACACTACAAATGGATAGTTGCTTCTATAGAAATGCTTGACAATTCTTTATCGAATCTTCTGCAATGCACCATAAATCTGTGCATTTATCAATAAAATAAAGTCAATTTCTGCGCAGAGATCACCCTAATTGGTTTCGAAGATAACAATGAGTGCGTACGTGTAGGTTTCATGCAAGATTTCAAGGATTTCTAATGTAGAAATTATGTATTTCAGACCACAAGTGTCAATTCATTAAAAAATCACAAATTCCATCCTTCTATAAAACTACGGTAAACAATTTATTGGATGACCATACGAATGTCACACTATAAAAATAACACCGACTGTGCTATAGAAGAATTTATGCATGTGTATGAGTTAACTGAGAGAGACTATTGCGTGTGTGTGCTGTATCATCCAATAAACACAAGAGTGGAGTATTTAAAGGAGTATCTTCTTAGGTTAACGTTTAGAGACAGTTTTATCGAAGTTTTATACGGCCATCGTTAAATTTCTTCCATAATGATAATAGAAACTTTCCGGAAAATCCTTAAAGGATATTTTATCGGATCAAAATATTACTAGCTATGTCACACGATAAATGAATTTCGTGGTACTATATGATTGCCACAGTGTGAAGTGCTTCTTTAAAGCAAACGAATTGTTGCTTGGGTGTACAAGGCAAAGGTGGATAGTATGGTGAATTCAAAGATGGCGCTGTAAAGTTTCTATAATACTTGTTCTTCTAAATATAAAGCTAAAAAAGTACTCCATTAATACTTTTTAAATGTGTTTATTGGATTGCACAACACAAAGGGGCAAATATGTAATCAATGAATCACAAATGAACACACACATGCAATATTCTCTTGTAGCAGATAATCGGTAGTGTTATTTCATCCTAATAGTATGGCATTAAATTGTCATCCGGTAAATTATTTATCGTAATTTTATAGGATATAAAAAATAGTCTTCGTTATTTTTGCAAAAGTTGGGAGTGATAAAACACTTTGGAATACCAAAATAGAAAACAACTATGGAATCGTTTAAAGTCTTGACTCAATGTCAATTTCTGAAGCCGCTAAGAAAATCTCTGAACAGAAACTGGGTACATTTTATTGATATATGTGGATTGAAACACAGTAAAATCTTCTCATTGCAAACGAATGAGTGTCAGTTTTTCTATAGCCACTATTGGTAAAACCAGCTGAAAGAAGGGTTATTGCAGAACAGATTTTATAGAAATTTGTTAAATATTTCTGTAGAAGCAACTGCAACTGCTTACGAGCAATGCTCAGATTGGTGGAGTGGTTAAGGCCTAGGACGGGCGATACGGTGGTCATGGGTTCAATGCTAGCTGCGTGCTAATTTTTTTCATGAGATATCAGTGTCATTCTATAAGCCTCCTATATATGATATAGATTAATTCTTATTCTTTTCACATTGGTTATCGGAGGTAATGCACGAGACACAAATATGATGATGATAAGTTACAAAATACAAGGTTCTATTGGTTTAAAAAAAAAACGACGGCAAATGCCATTTTTCAGTTTTATATCATGAAATCTGGTTCTATTACTATTGGAAGAGAATATTCTATGAAGTATTATAGAGCTATTAATTGGTAGTTGGGTAGGAGAATTTTTAGAAAGACAACGAAAAAATGCATGGTCGAAGCCCTAGTAATTCAAAAAATATAATCTTGATCCTTTGAGAAGCCCAGAAAGTATGCACTAAAAACCTGTTCCGCTGTTGTTCAGACTCCTTAGCGAAATTCGCCACAGTTCAGCAAGGTTTTATAAAGAATTTATTTGGAGTTCCAAAATTAGAGCTTAGTATTGAATTCCCCGAGCGACATGCAGAGGGCTCACTGAAACCTGGAGGCTTTCACTTCACAGCGACGTAAGAAATTGAAAATTAATGCGAAATTATTTTTTTCACGAAAACACTCAACACATTTTCGAAAACACTGCTTGGGAAAATTTTGTGCCAAAGAATGGGGCTTGTTTTCATTACTAAATCTTTTCGAGTAGTTTTCGATAACATCTTTATACACAGCGCAGCAGATAAACTTCAATTAGCCGGATCTCTTCGCGAACTGATTTCTTCGGTGGTTTATTAAATGTGTTATCTTGATAATTTTTATAGGGAATGGGCTAGCTAGCTAGTTAAATCAGGAGAACCTAGCAATATCTCGATAGCTAATATAAATATGTTCAGAAAAATATTAGGGAAGACTGGCCGCAGCTCTGCCAATGTGTACTGTGGTTCCATCCCTCATCTTGCTAAGCCATCCTGTTCAAATTTAGTCCTCTCAATGCTAGATGAATCAATTGAAGATTCTCATCCGCGAAAAGATCAGGCAAATTAAAGTCGAGTTGCTGCAAAAGGTGGGCCGTCATTTTTCGCAGTAGTTTGATTTTAACGCTTTTATGGGGTGAGTGTAATGCGACGCGACTTCTTATTCCTAAATTTCATATGCTGTCCCACTTTGCTTTTCGGAAGTTCGACACGTGCTAGCGTCACTGACGTAAAATTTTGGCAATTTCCTCAGCTTTTCATGATTCTAAACGCAGCACTCCGTATCAATTGTGGGTTTTTCAAACCTTGAAAAGGCTTTTTTCTTTAAATAACAAGTTTCCTTTTTATGTATTTTATCTGTAGTTTCAATGGTTGTCATTCCATTAAATCGAGGTTGACATTAATATTTTCTTTCGGCCTTTTCTATAATTTTCTTATTCGAGTACTAGCCAAAAAGCCGCCCTCAAAATTGGCTACCCTGGCTGACTTCTGACATCTTACTGATTCTAAAACAAAACAATTTACCTTACTCCATTTTTTTCTATTTGAAATCCTAAAATGATTGGACTATTTTCCGGGATAGAACGCGCCTTGCAATCGGTGTGAACTGTAAAGTAAAGAGCTTCGCGAAAATGCGGAACTAACATGAACGTAGACGACGTACAGCAGAAATATAAAAATAAAAACGTACGAAAGATTTCAACAAATAAAATACTAATAATGTTGGAATCCGTTCGTACGTTTACGTATGCGCTCGTAAAATAAAAAGCATGGATGCGGATAAATTCGTGAGACGATTTGCGGCGGAGGTGGATGGGTTCAAGAGTCGTAAGTACATAATGTAGTATAGTTATACGCAAAAAAGTAGTTTCAGCATCTTTTTAGGCAAAACTTTACCTGGAATATTTAGTGGGAGGCATGAGGTGTTAAGAATATTTTCAAATCTTCGAACTAGTGGTGGGATAGGACGACACGCTAACTCGTTTGGCATATTTACAATTCTTAGCTTTAAATTGCGATTTTGCGTGCTTCAACTACCTTTTTGCCAATTGACCCCATCATCATCGAATGGGGAAGTAGAAGTATTTCCGAACAATTGTAAACGTGTATGACGCAATCACTGCAATCAGAAGCGAATCACGCATGCATCGAAGTAAGTACAGGTCGACCCACCTATAACGATCATTGCAGCTTATTGCAACAGAAATGGTCGTCTTAAATGCCAAATTGAACCATCTAATCCTCATTCACTTGAGTCCAGAGTGCAACACTATCCACTAACATCGGTGTATAGGTAGCGCTTGCCAACTCCCCGGCACGATCAGCGTCTCGATATTGGCAATAGAGGATTAAAATTCATTAAATTCTCTTCAATTATTACTATGCATCGTAAATACGTGAGTAACTCTGCAACTTACTTTTACGCGCAATACAAAATTCAATTGCAATTTCAACGCAAATTTGAAATGGATTTTGCATTGGCTTTTGTTTCGTAGACGCGGAGTGAACGTACATATCGGACGACCAACCGGCATACGGACGAGCAATACGTAAGTTGCGCCTTTTGCGAAGAGATTGGTGCAATTGTTGCATGTTTTATGAGTTAATGGGAATCGGATGGCACAATGTTGGTTTCGAAAAGCCTAAAATGTGTACAAAAGGAATTTTATATATTTTTTTTTAATTTTGGAAATTACTATTAGTCCGGCCAATGTCAAAATTGAGAAGTAAATAAAACTTTGGAATATTGTTCTTAGTGGCCAGTAGTAGTGTTAAGTGTCCAGTAGCACCAATAGTGACCCAATTTTTATTCCTTGGTAGCAATTACTAGGTACTAACTAACTAATATAGTAACTGTTTTTTTTTAATCTTTGATCCAAAAGTTTTTGGGAAACTTTGTACATCACAAATTTTTCTACAATTTACAATGGTCAGCCTTTGGTCTCCACCCGATTGCACTTAAAAAAAAATACCGGCCTACAGAGGGCTGCGCCCTCAATACGAGGGTTTTTTTTAGATTTTGGATACATATATACGTACTTAGTGAGTAATTTTGCACATATATTTTATAGGCAAGAAATAAGAATTATGCACAATAGTAATGAAAAGCTTTTTGTAAATCTATTTTTGGATTGGATTTACCATGTATCATGGCTACACATATTAACTGAATTTATTAGCTGTAAATCCGTTACCGTTTTTCCGAATCAAGAAACAAGATCTTATATGAAATGGTTTCGCTGAGCCCGTTTACCATCCAAAGCTTTCTTATGAGTTTTGGGAAAGTAGACTTTTGGAGCTATTAGGAGACACCCTGTTAATTTGGTACTACAAACTTCATAAGCGTTTGCGACAAACACTATTACCATTCTTGGTATTCTCACCATGTTCATATTCATTGTTTGGTCCAGTAACAAGATATGCAGTGCACAAATGCTTCAGACGCCGCCCTGATTCCTTATGTAATTTTCTTAAAACCGTCATCATAGTTTTCAAATTTTCAGACTTAACATAGTATGCACACGCACTAATATAATTTTTGAAAATTTACTGTTATTTTCTTTTTCTTAGCAAAATTCAACAGTCTTAGTATTTCACGTATAAAAGCTCATGCTAACCAATATTTTTGCAAAGTTCCATATCGGTACTTTTGCCGGTTTAGAAAAACGGATGTGAAAAAGAAAGCTTAGCTTCACTTGCCCATAATTCCGTTATCGTTACTCCAAACTGTAAAAAAGTAACTGATATGAAATGTACCTTAAAAAGTCGACTTCTTCAAATCTGCAGGACACCCTGTTAACTTTGCCCTACCAATTTCTAAGTATTTCGTGCCAAAGACTGTTACGATTCTACACATACCTACCAAATTTCATTACGATCGGTTAAGCCGTTCGCGAGTTATTTAGTGAACAAATTTTATATTCTCCGGGACACCCTGTTATCTTTGCCTTACCAACTTATAAGTATTTCGTGCCAAAGCTTGTTACCATTCTACACATTCCTACCGAAATACGGCGGAATTTTAAAGTGGCGGGATTTAGTAATGTCGGGATAATGTTAAACGGGATGTTTTGTTTAAAGCGAGATTATAAACAAGCGGGATTTTGTTTTTCGGGATTATGTATTATATTATTTCTAGAAAAACAACTTTAGACCCATATTATGTACCGGTAAATTAAACTGATAAATCTGCAAAACTGACAATACTTGGCCCGATATATACGCTTTGTAACAACATATTAAGGATATAGGCAAAGTCAATAAATTTCTACGGATTGCGTGTTTAAAGAAAAAAAGGCATTTGACAAATGCAATAAAGTACTTACAACTTTGACCTTTCAAGGAAATGGAATTGACAATAACCTAACTGGGTTGAAAAGCGGTAATTGTTATAATGTGATTTTAAGCAAGTTTACTCGATCCTCGGTGCTTGACACTAGAAGAAAACATCGGAAATTGAATGTGCTCGATGTCCCCAATACGATACCCAAAAGGCATATCCACGGTTAAAACTAAATTCGTATCCTTTTTTACCCTTTCCACTATTTCTTTTTTAATTTTCAAAATAATTTGAGTTTTAATTCAACAATAACCAAAAGCAACCTGATGATAACTTTTTTCCGTATAAAATGACCTCTGAGTAGTATTATTTACAGACTCCTTGTTTTATTCAAAAATGTGCATGACTATGTACCTACCTACCTGTTTGTGTATGTCATTCGTGAGGAAACATAATGAGGCAACTTTTGTCAACTTTGCAGATATGCCATAGTTCAACATACCCTTGAGAAATGTGGTTATGATTTTAACAGTGAAAAATTATTCGTAAACTTTGGAACATTCGAACGGATGTACCTGAGTCATTTGAAAAATGATGTTTTTTATTGAATTTGAACGAATCAGAAGCTTTAAAATTACAATTTTGCAAAGAAGGTCATGCTTTTGGCCAAGAACTGCCAAAGATGCAATTACTCCGTAACGGCAAAAGTAAAAGTTTTTAATATAACAAACTGTAGAATCTAGCGAAGGTGTATGACGAACTGGTTGCGAGACACTCTTTATTTCCAAAAAACTGTCCATTAAAATCTTTTAGGCCATGCAGCCTCTTTTGAGTTAGATCAATGGGGCATAATGTTGGAAGCTACCGAAGCGACGAATGTGTCATAGAAAACCTTTAAGTATAGAATTTTTTAGAACTCTAGTAAATTGCTTCCGATATGTGTTCTAAAATTTAAATATCAACCTATACGAAAAATCACCAACACTACTACGGGCTATTAAAATGTACTCTAACATTAATTTCATATGCCGTTTTTGTGGGTTTCTGGTCACTCATAAAAAAAATTTATATTTTCATTTCAGGGGTTGAAAACCTTTATAAAATCTAAGGTCCGTTTGTCCCCCTTTCTATTAAATATTTTGTGAACATGTAATATGTAATATGATCCATATGAAATGTTGCGGGAGTATGCAGAATAGTGATGGCTCCTAGCGCAAAAAACTAACAGGCATTGGTGTAGCCAGGATTTCGGTTTCGGGGGGGGGGGGGGGGACAAGCCCGAAATTTTTTCAACATCATGATTTTCTTAGAAGCTGGAATTGTCGGTCAAGAAAATATTGTTAGGCAAATTTTAGAGTAGCAATCAAAAAAAGTTTCGAGCAAAAAAATTAAGTTTTTCGACGAAATTTTTCATTTTATGACACGATTTGATGATTTTGGACGATTTAAAGGCGAAGAATTCGTTGAGATACTTGCATAAGTTCGGATTATTGTGAAATTCAGTGTGATAAAAGAGGTTTTGCGTTTAGTCATAATCATCACTCTTCTTTTTTAAGAAATTCACGATCATCCAGCACAGAAAAGTCCTGTCCTGTACTCGATGAATGAAACGCCCTTTTTAATTGAAATTAGTTATTAGGTGCGTTTTATTGAATGGAGTACAGGACAGCGCAGCTTCCATAACAATTTTACAGATCTCGTTCTCAACGGGATGTCCGGAAACTATCGCATAAAATACACCCGAATATGATTTCTCGTGATATTTCCAGCAAAAAAACGGATAAGCAGTTTAAGCTGTGTAAAAAAGCTTCAAAGACAAAATTTTGTGATCTTACTTCATATAATTTTTTTTTCCGAAGGAGGTCTTAGTGGTACACAGTTGAAAAACTGGTGTAATTTTTTGGATAATTTTAACTCAGCATAGTTTATAACAAGCATGCATACTAAATTTTGAATTCTCTTTATAAACTCAACGGGAGTAAAATATATTTACACAAAAAGTGGATCATTTTTATCTATATCTTTTTGATAGATGATGATTCTACTCAAATTTGAATATTTTTTCTATAAAACCATTTGTGCTAACCACGAAGGGTACCCCAAATTTTGTATCAATTCTATATGTGCATAGAAGTCAGGATATCTAATAATAATGTTCTTATCATTTTTACGCGGTCGCAAAGTCAAATATCAAATCGAGTTTCCGCTGAAAGCAGTTTTATCTATCTAAGCGAATCAATTCGATACAGATCTTTGATAAAAATTTAGTTTCTACCCAAAATTAAGGTAAATTTGATCCCTGAAGTGTATCGTTTACGATATGGAACATGGGCATGTTAATGTTGCGTACAGTACAGTTCCTCTGCGAGTCACTTGGTTGAGTCGCAATGCTAGTAATCTAGAGGTCCGGAGATCGAATCTCGGCGTGGTCAAAAATTTCCGTAAATGTGTGGATAGGAAATATATAGTGCTTGCAACATTATATACACTCCGAAATGATATGCAATGTATCGTTGACTCGAAATTGCCTATAAACGACTGAGTGAACGCACCATGCCCATAAGGGGTTACGGTACAGAGAAAGAGTACAGTTTCGGGTGTTGATGAAAATGGTGTCTTTTTGAAATGATCTATTGATTTGACCTTACTTTTTTATTAAATCTACTAGTTATTGTGTCCGAATAACTGACACTATTTGTGGTGTACATTCTATTCTTCTTCTTATTATTCTCATTTCAATATAAGCATGTTTTATTATTTCTATACAAAAATTAGATAGATTTATATAGATAAATTTTTATATTTTTCGACTGTGTAGCATTTTTGTAAAATCTTAAAATGCTTTTGGTATAGCTAAGAAAAGGAGTTAAGAATTCGGGATATTCCCGTTACACCTATTTTGTTGGAAATGACATTAATAATCATATTTCGGCGCACTTATGCGAAAGTCTAGTTTCCGGACACCCTATCTAGAACAACTCAATTTTATGTTCAAATTTAAACAAAATTGATCATAGCGCTAATAATTTTTCCCCAAATAATTTCTATTTAATCAAAAATACTGGCAAAAATAAATTAATTATACATAGATGCAACACAAAAAAAGTATAATTTCGGTTCTTGGCTTAAGGTGTCTCCTTAACTATTTCCTTGACTTAAGGCTATCTTGAGGTACGTTTACCTTAATGCCTTAGCAGTTTTATTCTTTCTGTGGAACACCTCAAAACAAGCACATGAAATAATCACATATTTTATCATTTTTATTGCCGGATTTCGTTTATCTTTAATTTAAATGGACTCAACAAAAAGTAGTCGGAATAAGTTTATTTCTCCATCTGAAAAATCAAGTTTTTAAACATTTCAGTATTTCCGATACTGAAATGAGTTGTCAGCTGTAACTGGGTGGAAGTGAGCTTTCCTTTCCTAAAAATGAGTAACGGTAAACCGAAAAGTTGAATAGAAATTATTTGGAGAAAAATTATTAGTGCTATGATCAATTTTGTTCACCCTTTCGGGGACACCCTGATAGGACTTTGCGGTATATATAAATATTTAATAGAAAGGCGGACAAACGGTCCTTCGATTTTACCTAAAGGTTTTCAACCCCTGAAATGAGAATTTAACAGTCTCATCGAACGTAGAGAGGAGGAGTGGCAATTTTCGGATTGTGATTGAAAATTAACTCTTTGTGTAGTGCTCTTCTGCAAAACGTTTTGCTGTCTTCGGAACCTCTATAAGCCGGAACTTCGAGGAATATTTTATAGTAATGCACTGAAACGGACTGTTACAAATACAGCCTTGCCTATGTGAAATATTCATAAAAAAAATTAAACGTAGTTGCTGGAAGCTTCACAGGACTGAATAAAACAATGATTCTTTTGGCGCAACCTCTGCTCTCCGAAAAATATATAAATTGGAAATTTTAATAAATTGAACCGGAGGTATGGTTTCACACATCAAACGGCTCTGATACCAGAGTAAAATCCATACCCAATTGAAATAAATTCAGTCACCTTGTTAAAGCCTACCAATTTTTTCGTCTTAATTAATGCGGCCAATGCAATTTGAAGAGAAAATGGGAGTCTGGAAAAAGACAGTGGAGTCCTTTTAAATTATTTTTATGCACGACTGATATTAATTTTTACTTTGCCCCATGCAATAAAGTGGATTCTTACTTGAGAAATTTAATGTAAATTTGCTCTCACCAGGATCGGTAAATAGTACGAAGGTGATTGGAATTTTATAGTTCAATCCGGGCTGGTAGTTCTAGGAAACGTATGGCAAATCCTTTAAATTTAATTTTAGACTTACTTGAATCTCAAGATTTTTAAACTTTAGACAGTGTGTAGCAAATTTGATCAAACGACTATCGAAGAAAAATTGTAGTTTAACATTTGTTGGTTAATTGAAATTATACTGTGTAGGGGCGCTCATTTCGATTTCGAAAACAATATATTTTAGAAACGTTACGCCATTAGGCGGCGCTATGTCTTATGTGGATTCCCCGGTAAGTATCCTCTCTCGTGCTCCCTTTTGAATTCATCATTCCAGTATCACTAGGAATAAGTTGCCATTTTCTAAAGGGCCAGGGTTAAGGATCTCTGAAGTATCATGTATATTTCCGGCTATGCAGACCGGTCTGCTGGGTATATTTGCAGCAGCATTTTTATGTGATCTGACCCGCGAATGCGTCTTGTAACAACAATTTATTATGCCCAGGCTCACCCATGCAGGTTAGGCGTTGTAATTTGTGATACTTGGTGGAATTTTGGTCAGCAAGAGTAGTGGTTTCTGATACAACATAAACTAAAAATGCTGGTAGCTCCTCGAACCAATTTCAAATTATCCATCGCGAAAAATGTCTTAATTATCTTCCTTTGGACTCCAGGAAGATTTAAAATTGCATGGATCGAGTGCTAGTCAAAGATCAATTGTGCTTTAGAATTTCGACACTTAAAATTATCATACAAGAACTTACCGTTATATTATATTGAGCCATACCTTTTTCATAAGGAAATTCTGTCTGTTATAAAAAGCAAAAGTTGATCTTGAAGCTCTATAAGGCCAAGTCCTATAGCTTTCCGCCAGATAATATGTTCCGTTTTGATAAAAAAAAAACAGTTTGGCTGGTTTGAATACTAAAGGGTAAATTCTCATTAGGCTCTGTCTTGTTTGCTTTTAGCCTGTAATCTTTGATTCCCATACGATCGATATTTAGCTGGATAATAGCACTTTTATGTTTGACAATCGCTCATTTTCGATAAATCGGGAACCCTTTGACCGATGTTTCTGAAATTTGGCACGCTTGTAGAGCTACTTGGCGCCCACATTTTATCATAATTTCAACGTCCTACGTATCAGCGTTCATAAGTTACAGCGGCCCAAATTGCAGTTTTGTGTTTTCTAATTGAAAATTGTCCGTAACTTGGAAGTTCGTGTGAGCAAATTTGCAGAGCACGGCACTGCCCATATTTGCTGGAAAATTCAAGGGGAACATTGAGGACTTTAAGGCTTATGGGTCCAGTTTAGTACAACAGCACCTTGCCATAATTCCCAGAATATTGGCTACGGCTCAATTCCGTTTACAGAAATGAAGGAAGGATGTTATGAGGCAGGGATGTAGCCAGGATTTTGTCTCGGAGGGGGTCCGACGCGCAATTTCAGAAATTTAGACATTATTAGAAATTAGAATTTGAAATGTTGTTAACTGTAGAAACTAGTTTCGGCGTTGTCCGATTGTAGCATATGTCTCCTTTTCCACAGTCAATGTACAATTATTGTCGAAGGTGCATGGTATTGGTATCAGTACGAAGCAGCAAGCCTAGAGTTGAGGTTTAACGAAACTCTATTGCGTATAGGTATAAATTTACCTTACCTAAAAAATTAAAGCATTGCTGACTGTTTGAGTCAAGAAGTATGCAAAGTATGCTTGGGCTCTCGCGTCTCGTGCGGTTTTTGCCTTCCCTTTGCACCCCTCTGAGAAAAGCGACTTCGCTGTTACAGGAAAATATTTTATTTCATATTTTTTAGCCTATATGAAGCCTTACGAAATTTGCCGAAGTTTCGCTTTATAATGAAGATAGAGAGGGGGAGGGGGAGGGGGTAGTATGTTTGAGGATTTGTCTGAAAACTGAATTTCGCAAGCATGTGTACAGCATTGGGCCTTCGGAAGTCTGGTCTACTTAGGTATGCATAATAGGGGTCGTCATTTAATCGATGTCATTTTCAAAACTGTATGAAAAAAAAAACCTTGCGATATTGTATTCTTAAATAAAAAAAAAGAATTAAAACCGTATCTGAATTTCGAAAGAATTTTTTTCTCGGTTTTAATCGGATGGACAAACAACCGCCCGTGCTAAAACCGGGAGAAGATAAAAACGAAAATAACCCTATTAACAGTTCTTAAAGTACCGATTTTCGGAATAACCGTCCGGTTTTTGACATCCCTACTTGGAAGACGCTGGGCGATTTATCCCTTACAACCAAGATCCTATGCTATTGGGTGCAAAGACTCCAGCACCTACACCGTGATCGGTCTTAGAGCCCATCCGTGAGCCAAATGATGCTTCTAGGATCAATGCACGGGTTACCATTAGCCCATTCCGCCCGATCTGAGATGTGAAGGGTGAACTTCCCGCCGAAGCGCAATTCCGCGATCTTGATACCAGACAGATTAATAGGCCAGAAACCGGCTTCAGGATACGCATATGTCCCCGATCACTGACACGAGTATCAGACGATAGTCATATAGCTTCCATGGCTAGGGTGAAGGTAGAGGTAGAACTAAAAGCACCAGTGATGCCAATACAGGCATGTCGTTGGAGTTTATTACAGCTCTTGATGGTGTTGCGTTTGCGTGTTAAGGAGAAGTGGGAGGGTCTCCTTTAAACCCGTCGTAAACGAACCGTCCGGGAATTTGAGCAACCTAACTCCGTTGGAGTTGCTTCTGGAGAGGGCTTTTTGAAGGCGAGCGGCCTCAGGTAAAGACTGAATTGATTCAGACTCCTTCCTCCAACACTTTTTTTAGACTGCTTAATCATTGTATTATATTCAGTTAAGTACCTGTATGACTCCCACTGACCACTGGGCTTGGCTGAGTTGAAAAGTCTCCTAATAGTGCAGTCATATTAGCATTTCAAAATAGAGTAAGGCTAATTATTGTGGTTTTTGAATCAGTTGGCTCCCAGGAATCTAAAACTCATTTTACTAAAAAAAAATTTGATCGGAAAGGTCCCAAAAAGGACAAAAAATGATACTCTTTAATCCTTGACCGGAGGTCGACATGTGGGGTATCAAATCAAAGAGGACCCACCTGTCATTTTTTTTATATGAAGTTTCGTTACCCAAACCTACACGGGATAGCCAAAAAAAAAACACACCCATGATTGAATCTAGTAGGCGGGTTTCGACTCGAATAATTAAGTGGTTTTAGTAAATCCTGTCCATAGTGTCAATCCCCTGTAATAAGCAAGTGAAAAACATATAGTTAGATGAGATTGCAAAATGTGGTGTAGACTTTTTTTTGTTCCTTATGCTTTTTGCTTTTTGGAATGCTGAGCATGATTCTAGAGCTTCCCACCAAAATTTCGCAAGAAAACCCCAACATTTTCGCTGTTTTTCAGATCAAATCAGAAACTGTTCTGTATAAATATGTTAGGGACTCTAGGGAGCACATTATTGCCGTCCAAAGAGACATAAATATAGTAAATCCTTTGAGCGGTATTACTACAACTGATAATTGAGATATTTGTTCCTGAGTTTCGCAATTTCTTCAGACATTTTTTTCTTGTGATTTGATAGCTGGATTCAAATTATTCCAGAAGAGATCGCTCTGGGTAATCCCGATATCAAATCTGTGGCATTCGGGTTGGGTACGATATCCCGCCCATCATATTCCCGTTTTTTTTAAATCCCGACATTCAATATCCCGCCATTTCAAAATCCCGCCAATTAAAAATCCCGCTTAATTAGAATCCCGTCTAATCAAAACCCCGCCAATCCAAAATCCCGCCATTTCAATAACCCGCTTATTCAAAATCCCGCTTATTCAAAATCCCGCTTTTCAATATCCCGTCACAAAAGGTAAGTATTCTTTCATAAATACTTACCTTTTGTGACGTGATATTGAAAAGCGGGGCAGAAAAGAATACTTACCTTCTTAGTACATCACATTTGCCGTTAAAATATTGATACTGCTATACAGATTGGAAAGTGAATGCTAGCTAGTATTCTCTTATCAGTGAGGCGGTGAGTTCAATTTCAATATTAGTGAAAATACCAATGTATTTTTCCGCATTAACACGAAGTTTGGAGGATGCAGATGCCAAAAAAAAACAGATTGGTTTGGAATTAGTTAATTATATCCATGGGAAAAATATCTTTAGAGGTAGCCAGCAGTGACTTTCAACTAAAGAGGACTATGAAAAAACGGATTTTTTGAGAAACTTGGCGCATAAACTAATGTAAATAATTGATAAGTCGAACGCATATCTATATTTTTTTTGTTAACAGTAAAAAAAAACTTGGCTGTATTTTGACGGGATTTTTTACTATTTAATAGCGGGATATTGAAATGGCGGGATTTTGGAATGGCGGGATTTTGAGGTGGCGGGATTTTGATATGGCGGGATTTTGTAATGTCGGGATAACGTAAAGCGGGATTTTTTGGAAAAGCGGGATTATGAACAGGCGGGATTTTGTTTTTCGGGATTATGTAGGTATCCCGTGCCATTCTTATAATTCTTTTTACCATTGGAACGTTCATAGACCTCTAACTTTTAGACTTAGATAACTGCAAAAAAACTATTTATTATCTCCTTCCTCCCACCACTTATGTGTACGCGAAAATTTCGCACATTTCCTCAACTCATATATCAATCAAGATCGCAAATATAATCCACCCAACACGGATAAATGTATAATTAATTTTTTTTTGTTTCTGTCCGGGTCTAATGTTATCTCTTTTTTAGTCGCATGATATTTATATTATTTTATTTAATCTATAAATGCTCCTTGCTCCCATGCTTTAGTCTGCAGGTTCGCACGTTACTGTCGTATTATCGTATCTATACAACTACACCCCCTAATCACACTGGACTTTATCAGTTTGACGACTATACAACGATTGGGATAACAATATTAATAAATCTATAATTTTACCCCATTGTCCTCTGTACAATCACGTTACTTACTCGTGCCGTCTGCAATTCGTATGGAGCGCGCACTCTCCACACAAGGTTCCTTAGAAAAAAGTCTAAAAATAAGTGACTAAACTATCAATGAGATTTTTATAATTTTTTTTTTTCTTACAAAGAAATTTATTAAATGAAAAGCAGTCTGCACCTTGCTCTTCGACTTTTTTTTACTTAATGAGTACGAGTGCAAATGGCTTTGGTGTAAATTTTCATTAATTTATTATACGTAAATACTGAAGTTATCTAAATCGTTTTAAACTAAATTATAGAGTGGTGTTAAACGCGATATACTTAGGTGCTATATTAACACTAAACGATAGTACACTTGCGTATCGGAAATGAATACGTTCAGGTGGCTTAAATACCCCCTGTGTAAAAGTAACAATTTTTATTGTTATTATCGTATCATTAGTTGATAATTTTTTTCTGTAGGAAATTTATTTATTTTTTGTTTTTGTTTTTTTTTGCAAAAAAATGGTTTTTACAGAGTCTCAGTTTCAAGTCACAAATGTTTATTTTCACATAGGCTTTGTTAACAAATATATCAGCGACGTTAGAGAGGCCTTTTAGAAATTAGGGGTGGAAAATGATTTTACTGATTGTTACTATCGTACCGATGTGTTATTTCTGATTGTTCGCATCACTTCCTTTGACGTAGCGTTTTTAATTGTTTTCTGGTCATATCAACATTAAATAGGCAGCTTTCGATTACGGAATTTATATAGTTATAATAATTTTCTATAAAAGGGGGTTGTAAATATTTCCCTGTCATGACGTTTAATATTGTAACAGAAAGATTACCAGGAAAATTGATATTGCGGGCAGATGTTATGTGTTTGTTATTAGATCATCACTTTTTTTATAATTTAATTGTAAAAATTCGAATCTGAATTATTTTCTCCTTTTTTTACAGGTGAGTTGATTGATGATCCAATTCTCAATACCGTAAGTACAGCATTTTGTTCAATGGAATGTAAATTCAAAAATGTTTACAAAAGGCGCATCTACCTGCTTAATTCACAACACTTCAGATCGCAAAAAGTCATTCACAAATTTCCACCGAACCGAAAACAATAACCTCCCGCACTTCTTCCACTTGACATATTGCCTTGAATTCAAAATTAATGTCTACCAAAAACCATTGTAGAAAAATCCTCGAGCACACCTGGTCCACCACGAAAAATATAATTCTTCGACAAGATCATCATAAAAATTAATCGTTTTTCAAAAGCCACCTCTCTGTCGTTTTTGCCTTTTTCCGCTTCAAACAAAAGGACACTCGGAAATAAGTAGTTTTTGTCAATGAGAGTCCTTTTCGCCGTCACATTGTTCTTATGCACGACCGCAACGCACCGCACCGCACACATACATCCTGGGTGAGTTAGTAACTTTTCTATACATTAAAATATTATTGTAAAAGTCCTAAAAACAAACTCACCGTAACGGTTTGGCGCAAAACTGCATACAGCAGGAGGATTTCGAATAGGCGTCTACCTGTCCACTTGACTCTCAAAAGGAAGTCGCTTGCCTTGAACTCTTGTGAAAATCATAAAATTCAAGTATGCCGTCTGAAAAGATTCTGTTTTTCTTCAAACCACTTTCTCAAGGGTCTAATAAATAAATTTTATTGTTCATGTAAATATCGAAGAAAAGAAAAAAGAAATCCTATTGATTTTGGAAAGTCAGAAATATGCATGAATTTCTCAAGTCCTTTTTTTTTTGTCAAATTCTGAGTGCACTGTCTTGTGTTTTGTCATTCGCCTCTACCTCTTTCACAGAGCGCACACTTGAGTATGCCGGTTTGCCCTATAAAAAAGGATGCACATCGGCCGGTCGGCGGCGCGTTCGCCTTTTTGAATTAACTGCGTGACCGTTTCGTATAGACACTTGTGATCCTTTCTTATAATTTAGTATTTAGTTGATCGTAACTCGTTCGCTTCTTTGGGCATATTTTCCAGAAGTAAAATAATTGAATTGGATAATTTACCGTGAATCCGACCACTCGTAAAACACACTGAACAGATGGCTTAAATGTTTTGTTTTGAATTTGGATTGCATTATATTTCACAAAAGCGCAGAAACGTAGAAAGGATGGGCAAAGATCATAATACCGGCCGGTTGGTTGCTAGGGAAAAGAAGCAGGTGGGCTTATTTACGAACTGTTGATTGTCGGTAGAAATAATGCTGAATTTTGATTTTACTGCAATCAATTTTTCTCTTCTTTTGCGTTAGAGAAGATTTAAGGAGAAACGTGCCGCTAGAAGTTTATGAATCGACGGATCGTTTAAAATTTAAATTAAATTGTTTTATGAATTGGGAAATTAATTGCCAGATTAGAGAATTAGAGGAGAGTTAAAATTTTGGTGATTGCGTTAACTTTTCTTTTTATACCCTTCGCTCATAGAGTGAAAGGGTATATTAACTTTGTCATGAAGTTTGTAACGCATTGAAGGAAGCATCTCCGACCATATAAAAAGTATACATATATGATCAGCATGACTTGGGGAGTCGATTGGGCGATGTCCGCCTGCCCGCCTGTCCGTCTGTCTGTCTGTTGCGGCGTGTTTTACTCGGCCAATTTAAAAGCTATGAAGCTGAAATTTTGCACAAATGCTTCTTTTTGCTGCAGGCAGTTTGTATGTTTGAATCGGTAAAATCGGACAATGGGGTCATGGGGCTGCCATACAAACCCAACTCCCCAAATTAGGTTCTTCCAAGAAAAACCTTTTTATTTGTGCATAAATTTCAAAAAAATTCCACACGAATGTATTTCTATGGATGACACAAAACATATGTAAGATTGGATCAAATCGGATTATGGGGTCATGGGGCTGCCATACAAACCCAACTCCCTCATTTTGGTTTTTCTAAGGAACATTTGCTACACCAATTTCACAAAACCTTTAATTAATATGTCTTTACTAAATAAACAAAAAAGTTCAAAATGAATGGAATTGTACTGTGGGGGTCATGCTCCCGCAACCCAATAAAATTTAAAATATTTTTATTTGCCCACTTATTTTAACTAAGCCAAACACTTTTGTCAAGACGGAAGAAAAAGAATGAGGAGGGGGATTAAATGCAAGTGATAGGTACGCCCGAAAAGAACTTTTAGCCCAAAGAGAGCGAAGGGTATCCAAATTCGGCCGCGTCCGAAATTAGCTTCGCCCACTAGTTTTTTTTTTAAATTTTTCCGGTAATTTGCCAAGAACGTTTCCTAGTCTGTGATTTCGCTAGGCAGGGGGATATCGTATTATTATTCATGCTCAGCCAATTAAAAAAAAATTAAAGCCCCGTATTTTGATCTATACGAATATAATCTCAGACGTAATTTTAACCAAGATCTACATAAATACGTACATATGTAGGCTCATTATTGCTGAACGACAAAAAAAACGTAACTTCAGTAATGCCCGTCTGCCAATAGACCAGTGTTGCCAGATAAACTGCTTGACTTCCTCCTAAATGAAACTTGATTTCTCTCTAAAATTATGAACTTCCCCCTAAATATTGGAATAAGGGTAGAAAATGACGAAAAAGGGCCCCACGCTAAATGTGATGGATGCCTGGAGGAGGGTGTCGAAACGGTTTGTCTACAGGTGTAGAGTCGGCATGATGTAGCTCTAAGTCGAGCTCATTGAAATTCTAGAACAATGGAATGGACATACACAAGGAGGGTTAGTTTGTATGGGAGGTAGGGGAACCCGTGGTCCGATTTGGCCCATTTTCAATACCGTCCAAGATTTTAGCAAAAAAAACATTCGACCAAAATTTCAAACCGCTAGCTTCATTATTTCGGGAGTTATCGTGCTAACAGACAGACACACGGACAGACAGACAGACAGGCAGACATGGCTTATTAGATTCAGGGACCGACCCTGATCATTTATATATATACTTTGCCATACCTCCGGTGGCTCCTTTGAGGTGTTACATAATATCGGCGTAACAAAAACAATATACCCTATACCATCTTATGGGTATAGGCTATAAAAATCTCTGGATTTGCTTCTACAACAAAAACCACAATCTGGCTGGTTCACTACCTAAGGCCGCGTACACATACAGAGCGACGCCGAGCTTTTCCGGGCCGGGCGATGCGACGCGATGCGATGCGATGTGTGCACACTCATTGCGATGTCGAGCCGGGCGATGCGAGTCGACGTGATTTCTTTCTATGGCAAGAAAACCGGATTTTTCAAGGGGATTTCATACGACGCTGGTTCGTACGATTTGCTGCTGATATGGCTATGATTTCAGATCGACTTCGTGACATAGGGCTTCGAGTGTTCTACCATTGATATTTTCAATATATGTACATACAAACGTGTCGGTATATTTATGTAGTGTTGTAGATAATTGTGGGTATTATTGAATGGATTGTCGTAGGTAATAATAATGTAATGTAGTACCATTGGTATTTTCTATATACATACGTACTTGTCGGCTATGTAGTGTTGTAGATAAATTGTAGGTAGGTCATGTAATGATGAACGACTGAAACCTTTCTGGAAATTTGCAGTGTTAGCTTACGCGTTTCAAACAGTAAGATAAATTTGGGTTGCTGATTCCGAATTTCAGGTCAATAACAAAAAATATTTTTTGGGGTTGCCCGCCCCCAAAATTGTACCCCTGTTTTCTAGGGGAAATACTCGTCCAATCGGCTTGCCAGAAATACTGAGGTAAATTTGGGTCGCTGATTCCGAATTTGAGGTCACAAACAAGAAATTTTTTTTGGGGTTGCCCGCCCCCAAAATTGTACCCCTGTTTTCTCGGGGAAATACTCGTCCAATCGGCGTGGCAGAAACACTAAGTAAATTTGGGTCGCTGATTCCGGATTTGACGTCAAAAACAAGAAATTTATTTTTGGGGTTGCCCGCCTCCAAAATTGTACCCCTGTTTTCTCGGGGAAATACTCGTCCAATCGGCGTGGCAGAAACAGTAAGGTAAATTTGGGTCGCTGATTCCGAATTTCAGGTCAAAAACAAAAATTTTTTTGGGGTTGCCCGCCCCCAAAATTGTACCCCTGTTTTCTCGGGGAAATACTCGTCCAATCGGCGTGACAGAAACACTAAGGTAAATTTGGGTCGCTGATTCAGAATTTGAGGTCAAAAACAAAATTTTGTTGGGGTTGCCCGCCCCTAAAATTGTACCCCTGTTTTCTCGGGGAAATACTTGTCCAATCGGCGTGGCAGAAACACTAAGGTAAATTTGGGTCGCTGATTCCGGATTCGATGTCAAAAACAAGAAAAAAATTTCGGGGTTGCCCGCCCCAAAATGGTACCCCGGTTTTCTCATCACCGTAGGTTCCCACAACTGACCTATCTACCGCTACCTTCAATAATTCATTGCAAATACATGCGCTGTACGAAATTTTCTTATACGTAAGCGTACGCCACAAACCGGGTTGTGCTGCACTGCATATTACCACAAATCTTACTTCTTTGACCCATTCATAGATACAACCACAACTGTCAAATCCGATTACCGCCCTTTTTTGGGGGTACGGGTACGCTACGATCAGTGCCCGCTCTAGCACTTACGCCGCCCCGGGCAAGAGGACAAATTGCCGCCCCTTAGGTGATATACCAGGCAGATTTACAGTGGGTAATATGTACGTCGTTGAAGTAGATGTGTAGTTCCCCATAACATCCTTGCAGACTGCGCAGCCGATAAACTCCAATTAGCTGGATTCTTCAGTGTGGAGCGTGCGTGGTTTATATTCATAAATGCGACATCTTGAGAATCATAGGCGTAGCCCAGGTGGTTGGGGAGGCAGGGCAGGGAGTGGCGCTTGACCCTCCCTCCCCCTGGCTGGCGGTTTATCAAGGATACATTTTTTTCTTATTGCTTACAGCTTTTTCATAAAAAATCGATGCTCTACGTATGAAAATTTCAGTACTACAAATCTGCGTGTTGGTGCGGTATTCAGTTGGCGCCTGGTCTCAATCGTAATGTTAAGAAAGATTTCAGTCTGGTGGTCTCGGTTATTCCGAGACAGGGATTATAAAAGTAAATCATCCGCATAATTCTATTGAGACTGCAGTTTTAGGCATTTGATATCCGATACTTGAACACCCGCATGTAGGTGTCATCAACATAATCATATCCATATCCTATCCGCGTTTGGATGACCTAGCCTTTCGAAACTTAAATTATGCCCTAAGTGACATCCTAAGCTCTCTATGCGAGGATCCTAACTACCTATGTTTCCGATCGTGTTGCCCAACCAACCTAATTCAAGAAAATTTTTCGCCACCAAAAAGCCCACATTGTCCGCATGTTTCATCACTACATGACTTCTAGGTTTAAATGTATACTTTATAGAGTTTTTGCTATCCGCCATGTTTTACCGTTATAATAAAGGATTCCTCACTTGAAGTTTTCTTTGGGAAGTTAATGGATTTAAAACATTTCGTCTGCAAGGGATAAATTTTGTGACAAAGGTCATCTGATGTATTCAAGAGTAATACTCATGTAGACGCCATTTATCGTTAAAAGGACAAAGATCCCTCTAGATTTACCTTTCTCAAATTTTTAACCTTTCTTCTAAAAATATTTTTGTTGTCATATGTTAAATGAGAATGACATACCCTCCGACTCAATTATAAAATTCCGGGATAGGGGCATGATGTTGACAAAATGTTTATGTCTTGAGGAAATCCAGCCTACGCCCATATTGAGAATTTTTATAAAGAAGAAGTTCAGAGCTAGCTAAATCGGGGAATCAAGCCAAGTCCTGATTTAGCATGTCCGAAAAAAGGAGCAGTACTGCGGCTCTGGTAATGTGTACTGTGATTCCATCCCTCATCTCATCTTTTTTCGAAATTTGTCCTTTAAATGCTAGTTGGATCAATGCAATTGGACGCAACTGAGGCGATCCATCCAAAAGTAGGATTGAAGTCAAATTGCCGCCAAAGGTTTATAGAAGTTTTCAAAACTCCTGCATGGGTATGACGTGCACTCCTCCGATTCAATAGACTAAAATAAAGTTTTAGACCTCACTTCCTGAAATGAAAGTGCGACGTTCCGCATATAAACTCAATAATAAGATAACGTTCTATAATTTCGTCTTCTATTTACAAATTAGGTGGATCTCCCCTTTGGTAAGAACAAGGGATCATGCATAGAAAGACCAAATATAATACTTAATGCTGGTCAAAAGAATAGGTATTAAATGTTCAATTGGAGGACGAAATTAGCACATAAATCTCCAATTTCTGTTTTTAAGTAAAATTTGAATAGCGCATAACTTCGGAAGTGGGGCGGGGGCTAGCATCACATTTTACGCAAATCCTTCTATCAATTGTGGGCTCTTCAAAGCCTCTCAAGGACTTCAAAACACAACTTTCAACTTTTATTTCATCTGTAGGTTTCGTTTCCACTTATTGGAAATTGATATTGCATTTTTCTTTCTGGCTTTTATAATTTTTTATTCGAGTGCTAGCCAAAAGCCGCCCCTAAAATTTGGCGCCCCGGACGACCGCCCGGCTTGCCCCACCTTAGAGCGGGCGCTGCTACGATCTGGGTTGGACAGCACTGCAAATTTCCACAAAGGCTATTTAGTAGACCAATCCAATTATTACATCACCTACATACGGCTATCCCTTCATTTGATATCTACAAATCTATAACACTATTCAACACGACACGTATGTATGTAGGGGAGACTGGGGCTGGTTCTAACAAATTTTAAACAAAACTTCTTAGCTACCCAACCTTTTGCGTTAGAGATATGACTTTCTGCCATATAATTCGTCATTAATAGGACTTTAAATAGAAATTATTAAAATTATTGTAAACGTATTACATTCTGAATAATAAGGCTTTTTTTCCTAAGAAACTCACAAGTTAAAACTTACCCCAGCCTGGGGTTGGTTCTAACAGCCCTGGGGTAAGTTTTAACAGGAAGGATAATCATCGAATTTGAACTTTTTGCAAATAATTAAACACCAGTTAATCTACAAAATCAAGCTTTATTTTTTTTCAGTCTCATATTAATTAAATGCAACGATCAGTATCATCATATTCAGTACTGAGTGATATTTTAATGCTAAAGATAATTAAATAACAAAACTTTAGCTTTTATAGCAGTTTTCTTAAACTCAAAAAATTTAATAAACATCTTCTTTGAAAAACAATCACAGGTAATTAAAAAAAATGGAACTCTAGCCTTAATATCCTAACACAGGAACTTAACTCGCGATTTGGGTAAGTGTTAAAATGTTAGAACTTACCCCGTGTGTTCTGTTAAAACTAACCCCAAAGCCCAATTTTTCAGAAATCACATTGCACTATAATAAGTACGTAATTTAGCAGCAAGAAATTAGAGTGCATCCATAGCTGAATAAACGATTTTTATATAAGTTAAAGTTTCACATCTTTGAAATTAATATTAAGATTGAAAATCAAGAAAATAAAAACGCAAAAAATATCGTTTACCTGTTCATATGGGCACACTACACACAACTCGTTACTGCGACGGCGCAGACTAAGCTGACGAGTCTCGACACGTTTAGCATTGTGTACAAACAGGACAATCATTATTTGTTTGTCTCTCAGTCTGATAGTTTGGCGTCTATCAGCCTGTTAATACCTGCCCCTGTTAGAACCAGCCCCGGTCTCCCCTATATATAAATATTCCCAATGGTAATGCAACCCGATCTGCACAAAGCATGCCTCTCATGTCGATGTCTCCCTATCAGCATCAAAAAGCACGAAACCAGCCTCTCTATGTCCGATTACATACATACAATACACCATGCCACTACGAACCCGATCCAAACACAACTCGTATCCTCCATGTCGCTCCCATCGGCGACAAGGCACCTTGCAGCAGCTGTTGAAAGCACGATGATTCGACATGGAAAAGTTCTCCATCTTACAACCACATGCCACTTCGAACCCGATCCAAACACAAATCGCATTGTCCATGTCGCGCATATCGGCGACAAGGCACCTTGCAGCAGCTGTTGAAAGCACGAGGATTCGACATGGAAAAGTTCTCCATCATACAACCACATGCCACTACGAACCCGATCCAAACACAAATCGCATCGTCCATGTCGCTCACATCGGCGACAAGACACCTTGCAGCAGCTGTTGAAAGCACGATGATTCGACATGGAAAAGTTCTCCATCGTACAACCCGACGTCGCATCGCAAGCAGTCTGAATCGTACAAGCAGGTTCGTGCTGGTTCCTATTTAAATGCTAAGAAATTTTTTTTCTTGCGATGGGAAGCTTATCGCATCGCATCGCGTCGCGTCGCCCGGAGTGTGAATGGGCTGTAAGGGGCGGCAATTTGTCGTCTTGGCCGGGGCAGCAGCGTGAGTGCTACAGCGGGCACAAATTATACTGAGAACTAGCATCTAAACAATATTTTGCATCACCTCCTGTTGGTTGTAGTGTTGAAAAATCAGTTTTTTTTTAAATGTTTTGGCTGGTTCTGTTATCCGCTCTCATAGGGAGAACTTTCGTGTTTCCGACATTTTCCGCTATGTGTCCGCTACATCGCGGACGGTAAGATAAGTGTCGCTAGCGTCGATAACAAGAACAAGAAAATTCTTCTTTCGAGAGCTAATAGCGTAATGTTCCACTTTTTGCTATAAATCACATGAACGCCCGTGTAAGTGCATTTTTGCGTTGGATTTGGAATAACATGTATACAGTGTTTTTCTAAATATCAATACACAACGAAACAGATACCAGAGCAACTATATCTTCGCTAAAATATGAAAATAGATGAAAACCTGATTATTCAGAGCAAAATCAAATTTTAGTAAATTCGCAGTTCTGGCATATTGGCCACGATATGTATTTCATATTTGTATATTGTAGATAATAAAAAATTATTTTATTGCACGCACAATTGTACAATGAATATGTCTAATTATGGGAAAAAGATACTGTATCACTAATTTTAAAAAAGAAAAGCAATAATTAAGTAGAATTTCCGTATTTATACAATAGTACGACGTTTAATCTTTATGGCCAACCATATGTATGTATACTCGATTAATATTTGCGTCAATTGCATTTTTGTGTTTAATATGGCGAGATAAGAGTATGTACGGAAAAATGAAATAAAATCATTGAACGAAATCAATCGATCAAATGTATAAACTAAATAGCAGTAGTAATGAAAATAATATAAATAAAAGAGATCTGAAATCTATCAAATTGTTTTATTTATAATAATAATAATTTTTGTTACCAAAAAGATTATAAAGAAAATTTAGTGAAAAATTTCGTTGATTTTGATGAATTAAATTTTTGAGTGGCACCGAGTCAACCTGTTTCGGCAATAGACAAACGTTATTTATTTCCTTTTGATTTTTGTTTGTTAATATTATCTATTATCCAAACAAAAAGATAAAAGAAGTAGTATTTTCTAAAACAAAAAAAAAATCAATAAAAAGTCACTTCCGAATTTACATGTTGCCATATTTATCATCAACTCTAAAAACATGACTTATCAATAAAACGGCTGCTTTTTCGCACTTCCATATAAAAATGAGGAAGTTCGGAAATTATATTGTTTGATTTTTATGATTGATGTGTGTTGTACACACATTCTTGCAAAGTAGTAGCTTTTGTATCTTTTCATGTTCATACTTTGTATAACAAATGGTTGAAATTTATATTTTTTTACGATATCAAAATGTTTGCAAAAAATGCATTGTCGATAAGCATGCGAAGATACTGGGTTGTTCAATTATGTTTCAAATTAAAGATATGAGTTTGAGTATATGTAGTTAGTATAGTAGATGTGCGAAGCTTCTCTCCTACAATTGAAAGTATCTTTCTTTTCTGAATGTATCTCTTGGCCTATGACTGACAGGCTACAGAGCTACAGTTTGTTGTTTTTTGCACTTTCTAGCACGCCGCAGACGCAATAACTTCAGACATTCAAAATTGCCAAAATTGCATAATAACCGATTTTTGCACTCTATCGTGATTATCTAATTTCAAAAACATTTGTCTGGCAAAAATTATAGGGAATCGAAAATTTCGTTACTTATTATTCGGATCTCGATAGTTTTACGTACCATAGTAATAGTAGTAGTCAGCTACGGCAGCAATCTATTATAAAAGTTATAAATTGAGGCTATGATTGAATCCATCATGGCTGTTAAATTTTTTGATTGATAATTTTCGCCTACCCAAAAAGTAATTTATTTTTGCGTGTGCATCACACAAATGGTTGGTTAATCGAAATGTAATTTTTAGACACTTGGATGATGGAGTTTTTTAATGCGATGATGCGCTCTTGCTCTAGGTTACGTTTTAAGTAAGCGGAAGATTTTTAGGTAATATGTATGTTCAAAGAGGATACGGTCAGTAAACAATATAGATAAAAACATTGGAACATTACGCTATTAGCTCTCGAAAGAAGAATTTTCTTGTTCTTGTTATCGACGCTAGCGACACTTATCTTACCGTCCGCCATATAGCGGACACATAGCGGAAAATGTCGGAAACACAAAAGTTCTCCCTATGAGAGCGGATAACAGAACAAGCCCAGCATCTGTTTCTTTGTCGAATTATAAGAAGATTCACGGTTCTGGCATCTGTTCTGTGAACATTTTTTTCACGGTTCTGGCATCTGTTCTGTGAACATTTTTTAACATTCGTGGAAACACTTTTTGTTTTCATTTTTTTAATGAGTGGTTTAATTTTTTCTTGGCTGAAGTCTTGATTTCTTATCATCTTTTTTTTGAATAATTAACTTGCGACGAGTCGTGCCGAGTTCGGAAACTCGTTTCTCTATGAGTGTCTATTTCACAGAGTGGCGACCGAACGATCACGGCCACAGAACACGACGATATACGATATATAGCATTTTCAGGTCAAGTAAATAACTCTCCGAAACAAATAAATAAATATCCGAATCAAAAAAATGCGTTTCTAAATCAAAAAAATACATTTCCGGATCAAAAAAATAAATTTCCGAATCAAATAAATAAATCTCCGAACCAATTTGGCTCGAAGATTTATTTATTTGATTCGGAAATTTATTTTTTTGATCCGGAAATGTATTTTTTTGATTTAGAAACGCATTTTTTTGATTCGGATATTTATTTATTTGTTTCGGAGAGTTATTTACTTGACCTGAAAATGCTATATATTAAAATAGGCTAAAATGTCGATTAGTCATATTTTTAGTCTTTTTTTCGCATTAATTTACTTAGATGGACTCGGCTTCACAAAAATTGGGCCACTCGCCACTTTCGAACTAAAATTCAATTTTCTCAAAAGTATGAAACTTACAACTTTAAAAGTTATATCTACAGAAAGTGCATTTAATGGTAATTCAGATGACTATGATTTTTATCTGAAGTACACAAAAAAGTTTGTACTCTCAGAAAACAAATAACAAATCTTTGAAATAAAACATTAAGCGAGAGAATGTAGTTAAAAATACCCAGTTTGTGGAATTTCAATCGTAGCCCATTTTTTGGGACCCAATATTCACAATTTTTTACACTGTTCCAATTTAAGCTATAATTGGAACACACTCTGGTTCGAGTCTACGAAAACGTCAGCTTGGCCATCTGTTGGGCATAGTCAGGACTCGAACCGAATAGATAATCGTTAATAACTAATGAATAGTCGCGTTTTACGTTCGCTCAATTCCAAAAAATAAATATAGCTATCATTCCCTTTCTATTGATACCACATTTATACCAATACGATCTGTTTTGAACATGCTTAGCCAACTTGATACTCAGAATGCTTAACTTACTATAATTAAATAAATAGGATAGCTCAAGTATTTTTTAGTGCCGAACAAATACGAGCTAACGATTTGCAGCCGATCCATACTATTCAGTAATGGTTTTTCAGATAGTGCTTAGCCAACTTGATATAAGTAAATTTAAATTAAGGGATACTTGCATTATCCCGAAAAAAAATCCTGCCCGTTCAAAATCCCGCTTTTAAAAAAAAAATCATGTTTTACATTATCCCGACATTACTTAATCCCGCCACTTAAAAATCCGGCCATTACAAAATCCCTTCCACTAAAAACCCAGCCGCTTTTGAATCCCGCTAGTGGATTGCGGAATAATCTCGTAAAATACCAAAAATTATTTTCATTGTTAACAAAAAAAAATCAATAGGTATGTTTGTGAATCCCAGCAGTTAAGGTGATATTTTCTCTTAGCATAAGTTAGTCGGAATATTTGTGTATTCCTTAGATCCAGATGATAATTGAGCCCCTACAGAATAAAACTCTCATGCAGGGCATACTTAAGTCTCGACTACCAAAAGACCAAACCACCTATTTTTCAAATTAACGTTACCTGGTCCGTGGGTATCCGAGTAGATCCTGCGAGTAGACCCATTATTTTAACCGTAAATGTGGTGATCCTTTTGAATATCCCCTCATAGAAGGTAAGTATTCTTTCATAAATCGCGCACGCAATTTTTGAAGGAAGACGTACCTTTTATAACGGGATATTGAAAAGCGGTATTTTGAATTAGCGTTTTAATGAAATTTTTCAAAATCCCGAAATTCATTATTCCGCGATTTCAATATCCCGCCAGTTTAAAATCCCGCTTAATTGAAATCCCGCCAACGTAATATCCCGCTATTTCAATAACCCGCTAATTATTATTATATCCCGTCATGGAAGGTAAGTATTCTTTCGTAATTCGTAGTGGCGGGATTTTTAAGTGGCGGGATTTATATATGTCGGGATAATGTAAAACGAGATTTTTTTTGGACAAAGCGGGATTATGATCAGGCGGGATTTCATTTTTCGGGATTATATGTATAGGTGTCCCATGTTTGAAGCATGTTCACACCAGTGGCGGCGCATAAGGGCCCGCGTGGCAGGGGGCCCGCGATATTAGGGGCCCAAAAGCCACGTGAAAGATTTCTCGAACCATAAAAACAGGAAATGCGAAAAGCAACATTCCGACGTAGATATTTTTTGTAGACAAAAAGAGAAATACACTTTTGGAACTCAAACCAAATGTTAAATTTGTTGTTCCTCTTTCATCAGGTTCCTTATAGATAAACACATTTTATATTGTCCTAAAATCTTTTATAAGTTCATGAGACAATCCGGATCGTCAAATTTTCATCAAAAAAAATTGATCTTGGCATGGCTGCTCTATTTGCTGTAACTGTAGTCGCGGTTTGGAATCCGACCCACCTTTATCCTTGCCAGGTACCATATGGGCAAAAAGATTCTTTAGGCCCTCTGCAAATATGTAAACAATCCTAAACATTTCTTTGGATTGGATTTTTCTAACCTTTTGGACTAAATTCCAATCCAACACGAACAAAATAGTTTGAGAGTGATTCTAAACTTAGTTTAAACTAGTTAGTACGCCTTGTATATGTAATTGAAGACTAAAATATTTTATCTTGCTTGCGGTATATACACGGTCATTAGGGTTCTGGTGCAGAGACCACATTTGGTTTGAAAGGAGTCTTGCCAATATTGCTGTATTGAATTTAATATTAATTACAAACTTTCTTAAAATTGAAGCATTTAAATTAGAGCACACTTAACTTTAAAACTGAAACAAGAAGTAGGGGTGAATTAATAATGTTTCACTTCTTTTAATTGTCTAGCAAGTTACAAACTTAGGCCGCCCACACACGAAGCGTCCGAATACATTTTTTGGATTCTTAGTTCTCGCAAATTCCTACATTTTCTTCGATTTTGACAAAACGAAAATTCAAAAAATTAATTCGGATTGACCGTGTGTGTGCGACATTAGGGTAGGGCGCTCGTCATCAAATCATTGGTTCGCGGGATCGAATCCCATTGTAGGCGCAGGTAATTTACTATGCTTAAATACCTACAGCAGGTCAATGCTGCGTGAGGGTTTTTATTTTAAAATAAAAAAAAAACATTGATGAAATTATTAATTTAATCAACGTTACAAAAAGATCGATATTCTCAATATTAGAATGCAAAGAGTCAAAGTAGCTCTTAGCAAAATTATGTTAAGTACGACGTTCTTAATTTTAGTAGAAACATTGTAATGCCAAAACCATGTCTCAAAAGAGTTGGTTTAACACACACTCTTGGTTTAATGTACACTCTTTAGTCATCAGTCACAGTCATTTTCCATATAAAATGACAGATTTTGAGTCAATCTGTCAACTTGAATGGAAAATGACTGATGACTGAAAAGTGTGGATCGACCTTCAAGGGTGTTTTCGATTGATTTCACTCTGCTTTTTTCTCAGTGTAAGGGGCTCCTTCAAAAAGTTGGCGGGAGGGCTCCGATTGAAGTAGTTCCTCCACTGGCTCACACAGCCCAGTGATAACTACTGGGGACCTCAACGTCTGGGTTCAGGAATGATGAGGTAGTCTGTAAACCAGTGATCGTGTGCGAAAATTTCTATAGACGTTCTTTCTCGCGTCGAAATTATTCTTTATGTATATAAGGAAGGTAGCTACGCCTTTTGACAAGTAAATGCAAGATTCATTATTACCCTCATTTTCCCCTGCACCCCGATAGTGCCAATAATAAACTGGCATGCGAGTGCACACTAACAAGAAACATCAACTATCATCAGACGATTCTCTTTTCGGTTGACGACAGAACATGTCGAATTGCGGAAAAATTTTCGCTAGGGTTTTCCATTAGAATGCCTAGAAAAGGCTCCGGTAAGGGACGCCATTAATATTACTGTGGAACGCAGAAATTGCGTGTCTATACAGCAAAAATGTCTAAACGGTCAGAACGCTCGCACTTTCTTTCAGGATTGTCTGTTAAAAACACTGCCAAACCGATTCTCACTTCAAAATCATAAAAGTAGTTAAAGATGTAATCTCAAGCTGTAGCTACCACGAAACAAATAAAATTGCTGGACAAAATGTTATATCTTTCCTATTACATAAATTCCAATTTCAATAAATAACTCTTGTGACTTGATCAATTCTATAATACCAGGAAAGCTGATCGCCTATACAAAAAAAACAGAAACCTGAACAAATCGATCTACCTGTTTCCACCGTATACACGTAACCCAGCTCATTAACCCTATTCATATATCAATACCTCAATCAATTTATTTATTTTCTTCGTTGCATACACCCTCTGATCTGATATCACATCAATATGCACCCAATACACACAATTTCTTCGGGACTACTACTTTTCCATTCAATTTGATAACAACCCCTTTTTCTGAAATCATGATGGTCCCTTTGATAATGGCATAAAGCATCGTCAAACGTCCAAACGCACTGCGTTATACTACTGTATCCCTTCACCTCTAACCTTTCTACAATAGGTGTGTTTTTTTGGTTATCCCGTGCAGGTTTGGGTAACGAAACTTCATATAAAAAAAATGACAGGTGCGTCAGCTGTCATTTTTTTATATGGAGATTCGTTACCCAAACCTGCACGGGATAACCAAAAAAACACACCTAATATGAGTTGGTGAGTGTATTCGTAACCCTCTATCCTATCCATATCAACCTGTCGCGATTCGGAAAGGTTCAAACACAATCAACCGACCTACAGTCAACGAAACGTTTAAGCTCTCCTCCATGCACTTTCACGGGGCGCGGAACATCTCGAATCCGGAGAATGAGTGTAAAATATGAACAACGTCATTGTCGCCGCAAGGGGGATGATTTGATATCCTATATACGATTGCATTGAAAGGATTCGTTCGATTTGGTTCTTCGTCCGATATGCTGTAGGCACAACTAAAAAATGGTTGTTGCCGTTGTGTTGTGTTCCTGATTTCGAATCAGTAAACGTGACGACGACGGTGAACTTGTTTTCCGTTTTATTCTTATTTCAATTTTTTTTCTAGTGTGTCCTTCTCAAATAAAGTCCGCTTTTCATACATCCTACACACATGTGAGACCATAGATTCCTCTGTACCGAAACATGATTGTATACACCTTCAATTTTCGGTTTTGAAACATATTTCTTTCTCTACTGTCGGTTCTGACTCCTTGTGCGTTGGCATAGCAGTGAATAAAAAAAGGAAACAGGTTCCTTGTTGTCTTCCCTCTGAATTTTCATTTGTATGTACACAATTTCGGGAGATTTTTTTTTTCTTCTTGTTTAGTTGCTGGAATTCCATGAATACACTCAACTGTATTTCTTTTTTCGGGATATGGTGTCCAATTGTATGAATGCGCAACCTTGTCCGATCCTTGCATCGTTTGTTTCTTCTCTTTATTTATTTGATATTGAGAAATCGTCGTTGTCCCGGGGTTGTTTCAGTTTTCGTCTTCTTTCCGCCTTTTGGTTTTTTCTTTTTTTTTTTGTGTGTTTGCGTGTTGATTTTTTTTTTATTTGGCGTTGAATTGGTCTGGATCTGGATGTGACCGTATAGTAGACTTGGGATACTTCCTTGGGTTGATATGCATTCCAAAAATATTATACGAGACATATACCTATATAGGGAAGGGTCAGGAGTTACTCTTTGCGGATGCATGCTGACATTTGGTCCATATGCAAGAAGGGATTAAATCGTATTCGATGTGATACGGTTCGGTAATGTTGGCGGCCGGGGATTAGATGAATGTGCAGTTGCGTAGGCTATAAGCACCGAGGAAGGGGATAAGGAAGCACATGGTAAAAAAATGGTAATGGTCGGAATCAAAATTGTTTACTGCAATGTTGCCAAGTTATTTTCTTCGCAGATATTTAGATTTCAATATCCGAAATGTGTTTTGTGAAAAATGCATCAATTCTGGGCGATTTTCTTTCTTCCAAAATTCAAAAAAGTTCAAAACGAAAACATTAGTTCCAATCGACACAAAACCGCACACGTTGCTGCGTCACCGCGTAAGTTCAGCAACACTTCAAGGCTAACCAAAACAAAACAAATTTGTCCACCCTCGATAAATTTGAATACTATTAGATTTACATGACAAAAAAAAACTGGCGGCGACTCTACATCATGTTTTACGCAAACCGCCCTCTTCTTCATGCAAATTATATTCATGCGTCGCCGCTGTATTTTCGGACGATATGTACAGTGTGGTGTCTCCCGGAATGGTTTCCCGTAGCCACGCCAAATATCGGCAAAGTCGATGATCTCGGTCAATATCACGCAATAAAGTACCTACACATGGTGGTGAAGGACCTGGTTAGAGAAACACTTGAAATTTCGTTGTTTTATGTTAATTGATTTTTTTGAGCATGTCGTCCATGTGAATTTGTTTCAGATATTTTTTTCGTGTGACTAGGAAGATAATTGCCGCGAAGATTGGGTCACTTATTTGAATTTGAAATACATTGATCTTGTGGTGTGATGTTTGTTTTGTCTTAAAGATAAGATGACATTTAACGTCCTTAGCTCGCAGTCAAGGATATCGATGAGGGCGTTGAGTTGGGCGAAACCAAGAGGGGGCTAGGGGAATAAATCAAACTGCGAGATTTTGGACGTTTTATTTTTTTATTAAAAAGATGTAGTTATGAAATTTATGAATGAAATTTAATATTTTGAGCTTTGAATTTTGAATTTTGATTTTTGAATTTTGAACTTTGGATTTTGAGCTTTGAATTTTGAATTTTGGAATTTTGGAATTTTCAAATTTCAATTTTCAATTTTGAATTTTGAATTTTGAGCTTTGAATTTTGAATTTTGAGCGTTGAATTTTGAGCTTTGAATTTTGAATTCTGAATTTTGAGTTTTGTATTTTCAATTTTCAATTTTGCATTTTGAATTTTGAATTTTGAATTTTGAATTTTGAATTTTGAATTTTGGATTTTGAATTTTGAGCTTTGAATTTTGAATTTTGGAATTTTCAATTTTCAATTTTGAATTTTGAGCTTTGAATTTTGAGCGTTGAATTTTGAATTTTGAATTTTGAATTCTGAATTTTCAATTTTGCATTTTGAATTTTGAATTTTGAAGATGTAGATCTCGTAAGTTTAAAGCATCATAAGCATAACAAAATTTTAATTTTTTTTTCAATTTTGAATTTTGAATTTTAAATTTTGAATTTTAAATTTTGAATTTTTAATTTTGAAATTTGAATTGTGAATTTTGAATTCTGAATTCTGAATTCTGAATTTTGAATTCTGAATTTTGAGTTTTGTATTTTCAATTTTCAATTTTCAGTTTTGCATTTTGAATTTTGAATTTTGAATTTTGAATTTTGAATTTTGAATTTTGAATTTTGAATTTTGAATTTTGAATTTTGAATTTTGAATTTTGAATTTTGAATTTTGAATTTTGAATTTTGAATTTTGAATTTTGAATTTTGAATTTTGAATTTTGAATTTTGAATTTTGAATTTTGAATTTTGAATTTTGAATTTTGAATTTTGAATTTTGAATTTTGAATTTTGAATTTTGAATTTTGAATTTTGAATTTTGAATTTTGAATTTTGAATTTTGAATTTTGAATTTTGAATTTTGAATTTTGAATTTTGAATTTTGAATTTTGAATTTTGAATTTTGAATTTTGAATTTTGAATTTTGAATTTTGAATTTTGAATTTTGAATTTTGAATTTTGAATTTTGAATTTTGAATTTTGAATTTTGAATTTTGAATTTTGAATTTTGAATTTTGAATTTTGAATTTTGAATTTTGAATTTTGAATTTTGAATTTTGAATTTTGAATTTTGAATTTTGAATTTTGAATTTTGAATTTTGAATTTTGAATTTTGAATTTTGAATTTTGAATTTTGAATTTTGAATTTTGAATTTTGAATTTTGAATTTTGAATTTTGAATTTTGAATTTTGAATTTTGAATTTTGAATTTTGAATTTTGAATTTTGAATTTTGAATTTTGAATTTTGAATTTTGAATTTTGAATTTTGAATTTTGAATTTTGAATTTTGAATTTTGAATTTTGAATTTTGAATTTTGAATTTTGAATTTTGAATTTTGAATTTTGAATTTTGAATTTTGAATTTTGAATTTTGAATTTTGAATTTTGAATTTTGAATTTTGAATTTTGAATTTTGAATTTTGAATTTTGAATTTTGAATTTTGAATTTTGAATTTTGAATTTTGAATTTTGAATTTTGAATTTTGAATTTTGAATTTTGAATTTTGAATTTTGAATTTTGAATTTTGAATTTTGAATTTTGAATTTTGAATTTTGAATTTTGAATTTTGAATTTTGAATTTTGAATTTTGAATTTTGAATTTTGAATTTTGAATTTTGAATTTTGAATTTTGAATTTTGAATTTTGAATTTTGAATTTTGAATTTTGAATTTTGAATTTTGAATTTTGAATTTTGAATTTTGAATTTTGAATTTTGAATTTTGAATTTTGAATTTTGAATTTTGAATTTTGAATTTTGAATTTTGAATTTTGAATTTTGAATTTTGAATTTTGAATTTTGAATTTTGAATTTTGAATTTTGAATTTTGAATTTTGAATTTTGAATTTTGAATTTTGAATTTTGAATTTTGAATTTTGAATTTTGAATTTTGAATTTTGAATTTTGAATTTTGAATTTTGAATTTTGAATTTTGAATTTTGAATTTTGAATTTTGAATTGTGAATTTTGAATTGTGAATTGTGAATTTTGAATTGTGAGTTGTGAATTTTGAAGATGTAGTTCTCGTAATATGTCTCGTAAGTTTAAAGCATCATAAGCATAACAAAATTTTAATTTTTTTTTCAATTTTCAATTTTGAATTTTGAATTTTGAATTTTGAATTTTGAATTTTGAATTTTGAATTTTGAATTTTGAATTTTGAATTTTGAATTTTGAATTTTGAATTTTGAATTTTGAATTTTGAATTTTGAATTTTGAATTTTGAATTTTGAATTTTGAATTTTGAATTTTGAATTTTGAATTTTGAATTTTGAATTTTGAATTTTGAATTTCGAATTTTGAATTTTGAATTTTGAATTTTGAATTTTGAATTTTGAATTTTGAATTTTGAATTTTGAATTTTGAATTTTGAATTTTGAATTTTGAATTTTGAATTTTGAATTTTGAATTTTGAATTTTGAATTTTGAATTTTGAATTTTGAATTTTGAATTTTGAATTTTGAATTTTGAATTTTGAATTTTGAATTTTGAATTTTGAATTTTGAATTTTGAATTTTGAATTTTGAATTTTGAATTTTGAATTTTGAATTTTGAATTTTGAATTTTGAATTTTGAATTTTGAATTTTGAATTTTGAATTTTGAATTTTGAATTTTGAATTTTGAATTTTGAATTTTAAATTTTGAACTTTGAATTTTGAATTGTGAATTATGATCTCGTAATATGTCTCATAAGTTTAAAGTATCATAAGCATAACAAAATTTTAATTTTTTTTTCCAACAAAATCAACAAGTAGGAAAGATTCATGCCAAAGAAAAGATCGTCGAAAAGGAAGAAGAATGAAATTTTTATGCGACAGCATTCTTATATCGATTTACTCGCTTAAGTCTGACAAAGCAATGAAAATTGTATTTATTGCATATATCTTTCCCGTTATTGCACGAATCGAAGATTTTGATTGCATCTCTCTCATCTTTGTTGTTCTGAATATTTCGGTTAACATTTTTTTCTGATGATGATGAATGAGAAAATAAATTAAAATAATAAATTGTTTACAAGTTTTGAAACAATGCCTCTCTAGCACAAAATCTATCTTGTCATGATGACATAATCGTAACTTCCCCAAAAAAAGTAGTTTTGATATCTTAGTGAACCGGAAGAAAAAATGTCGAAAAAGTCATTATTGAAAACGAAGCGTAGGACGTTCATTATGTACTTGTATGGTGTCAAAATCTAAAAAAAAAACAAGAAATCTTAATTACTCTATCTTAGGACATGACCAAATTGTTTTTCCCGTGTTTTGATTTTATGCACTTTTTATAAAGTAGTAGTTACGACGAATAATAAAATTGACAAAAAGTAATTCAACGAGTGAAAGATATTCGTACATACTACACCAAGCCAAGAAAAAAAGTCAAAAACTTTGACACCACACAAAGATCGCGTTGGGTCACTTGGATCTTTGAACACAATACGCGTATAATACTAAATATCAAGTCCGTTACGAAACATGCTTGTTGTAGGTGATACGCTTCTTGTATTGTAAAAGACGTTTTCAGTTTTATAGTAGGTTCGGTCTTCGGGGGTCTTTTGGGGAGGACTGTCTGACAAGCTTTTCTGACCATTTTGTTTGAATCGTGTTGCATTACTGAAGAAGTTTTGTATGTCCATACATCCAGATACATCATATAAATAAGTTTACCTATCTCGTGAAAGTCGAAGCCTATAAGAGCTGGTTACAAGAGCCTCCTATACCAAACCATCTCATCATTATCATCGTGTTAGCAGGTTTTTTGTTTCTGCATTCAAGTAGTGTAGTAGGCTAGGAGGCTGGCAGACACCGCAAGTAACTAACTTGCCACTCCAAAAGCGTGAGTGCGAGTCGCCGAAATGAATCGATGTTCCGCACAGCTACTCTACTGCTCACTTACCTTACATTATGTGTTGTGTTACTTTACTTCTCGTATTATGCAATCATTGTTATTATCGCATTTGATTGCTGCACCAGTGCGATAGACGATTCGAATGTAATTGTTTTGCGAGTACTCGTAGTAAACGTAGTAAGGTATCATCGCGATGTTGGTTGAATACAATACTGATTTTTCTGACTTCCTGATGATGGCGATTGTTTTGTTTTGTGGATTTGGGATGACGCAGCGTGACTAAGTTTTGAATTAAAGTTTAATTAGTAGGTAATAGATAAAAACTGTGCTAGAGAAGTACTAAAAAAAATTAGAATCTGAGAATAGAATTTCTTTTTATAGGCTTATAGAGACTGTAGAATTTTACGTACATACATATGTATATAGCTGCGCAGAAGCCAATGTGTCTAATAGTCGATACAGACTACCGACAAATCCTGGTGGAGATTAAAATTAATCCAGTCAAAACTCTGGATACTAGATCGAATCGTATGTCACTAAATTCAAAATACATACATCGAATTATGTACTTTGATTATTCAAATTGCCGTAAAAATATGGTACAATTGTTAACCAAATCGGGGATTTAATAAATGGCTTCAGAAATTAACACAATCATTTCAGAAGCCATTACGACTAAGTCCACTACTTTGTTGTCTAAAATTTCTACTATTTTAACAATTTAACTTTGCCAATAATGTGGCTGCACTAACCATCAAACAAAAAAATGCATAAATTACTGTTACTTTAATAGGAGCTAACTTCCGTTATATGTACAGTGTGTGCAGGGTGGCCCATTTAAATTTATATGACTTGAAATGATATTATGTTTTTGTTTTTAATTAATGTTTTTTACATTACAAAGAAAAACTAGGCACCTGGGAGACTTTTTTGACAATCAGTAGGTTGGTAATTTTACAGAGTCAGTGTTGCCAATTTAGCCGTTTTCCGGCTAAATTTAGCCGGAAACTGGACAGTTTAGCCGAAGACATTATTAATTCCGGCCGGCCGGATTTACAGCCGGAATTGATTTTAAAGTTTTCTTCTGGCTAAAACTATTTTATGAAATTTTAAAATCCAATTTGCATACTTTGAAAATGGAATTCAAAATTTACAACCAAAATAATTCTCTGTCGTGAAAATATTTCTGCACTTATTGTCGTGTATAAGCGCTTTTAAAAGTATGACCATTACATGTATGGTTAGAAATACAGGGTGGGCCATTTAAAGTGACTCAATTTAAGCCATGCATAACTTTTTAATTTGTTAATATTATCTTCTGAAATTTGGAGGCAATAAGCATCACACATGGCAGATATGTTTAAATTAAGTTACAAGTTAATTTGTAATGAAAGTGTCTATGTATAGATGTTTTTAAAAGAGAGTTGGTTTTCAGCACTTTTTCATTCATAACAGAGATGGAAGATTAAATATATTTAATCTTTCATAGAATAGAATGGTATTTTCCCATATTAAAAAAAAAAACTGTAAAACTTTGTTATAAGTTAAGAGGAAAGAGTAGGGATTGAAGAAGAGAAATTAAATAAATTTTTAGCCTTAATATTCATGAAACATTAATTTAGATTTTAGAGAGACGTTTCTAAAATTTTCTTTTTCTTGTACTCATTTACCTGATATACTGAAAATCAGGGGCAAACCCAAGGGGGGAAAAAACCCCGAACATTTTCGGAGTTTTCCAGTTTTTTGGCTTATAACTGTATATTTCTCCTTTAAAATGCATTATGCGGTATCGCTACAATTGACAGTCTTTTTTTGGATTGTAACTAGGGGGCTTAGTACCCCAAAGAACATAAGAAACAAAAAAAAAATTCTCCACCAAATTTTGCAATGTCATGTACTAGGTTTATCAACTGGTTACTACTATCTTATTAGTTTTGATAGACAAGATATAGTTGCGAATTATTTTTTAATGTTTTAATTAATGTGAAATAAAGTGAGTAGTTTTTGTTTAGGGTCATTTTTCCTATTATAATTTGCGAGTTTCAAAAACCACAAGATTGACAAATTTGTCATAGTGACCGTTGAAAACTAAATTAATTTGCAAGAAATGCAATAAGGTAATTCCGTCTAAAATTTTTCGTAACAATCAGTTACCAAAACCAGTTATTTCCTAAGGGAGTATTAAAAAAAAAAGAACTTAAATTTATTAACAATATGTATGTTTCTGTTCATAAAACTTTGTTATATATATCTAACATAGACATGTTGCTAGATAAATCTATTGATTCCTTAATTTGTGTCGTACTTTGGCTTAATTTAAAATTATGAGGCCCCGAAACAAATCAAAATGTTTAATCGGTTTTCTGCCGTCTAATATTCTTGGTTGATTTTTCATTTCACTAGAATCTTTAAATGCTGCAAACTAATCCTTAAAAGTCCCTTTTAACATGCACATTTTATGCAGTTTAATAAACGATACTAACTATAAACAAATCCTAGATTTAACCTAAAATTATCCAGTAAAAACCCAGCAACTAGATTGAATCGTCGGTCACTTTATTCATAATGCATCGTATGCATGCATTATTTAAATTTCAGTACAGTTCATTTGGTGTGGACATACATTCATCAAACACAGGATTTCGTAAATCCTATATAAATAGTGTGAATCTAGATAAGAAAATATTTTCTTTTTTATACTAGACAATTTTATAAAAAAAAATAATTTTGCTTTACAAATATCCGACGATCAATAAAATCTAATTTATTGTTTAGATATAAATTCGTAACGGTCATTCATAACTGTGATAAGATCGAATTCCTATACGATCGTTACAGAGTTCACACCATGTGCTTTTGAGACAAAAATACTACATATTTTAAAATGTTTCCACCAAAATTCAAAATTATGCACATACATAATATATGTACATATTCATAAATTCGCCAATATGTGTAAATGCTTCCGAACGACAACGCGAGACGTTACAATTTCCCCATTATATTGGTATTTTGACAGCATCAAAATAACATAAATTTCATTATTAACGATCGCGCTTATCACACTATTGGATCATCACAAGTTCAAGCTTCATGCAAGCCATCAACCTACCACAAAAAGATGATGGTAGCGATCTGGTATGGATATGGTATAGCTGCATGTGCATATGGCAGCTTTTGTTGCACATTTTTATACAGATTTATTCAAAAGTTGAAAAATGCATTTATGTATACGTAATATGAGAAAATGTTAATACATATTTATTGTGTGAAATAATAGGTTGTGAAAAAAGTATAAATAAATGCTTGCATCAAGATGCAATGCCCGAAAAAAAGACAGGAAAAAATTAAGCGATTTAAATAAAATGTGCTAGTGTACCGGTTTAATTTTTTGAATTGATTACATGGTTTTTATGGGTATCATGACTCATGAATATTCAAATAATTATAGAAATATGTAGATCGTAGACATAATAATGCACAAAATGATTTTGATAAAATTATTTATTTGTAAATGCTATTTAAATTGATTTGACAAGAAGGAAAGAAGGTGGATTTATTATGTCATAACAACAGATGTTGCTACAAACAATTGGCAATGAATTTATGGTTTTGATATAAATACGTATACTTTTTTACTAGGTATATATATTTCATACATAATTGTGACAAGATCAATTTGAATTCTAAGTCAGTAGGGATGCGATTTCATTGAACGAATCATACAAGTTGTATTGACGTTTTTTTAATCAGTTAGGACAATTAATGTGAGAAATCAGTTGATCCTACGGAATTTGCTGTATTATTGAGCCAAAATATTTTTGGAAGCTTCGATGATAAACCCGAAATTTGAGAGTATCGCTTAAAAATATGTTGCAAGGAAACAAATTTTTACAAGGTGAAATGCTGTAAACCATGCGCCTGTCAAACTCAAAGGCTGTAATGGGTCAAATATTTTAAGATATAAGTGAACCTACGAATAAAAATCTGAGAAAAGTCAAAAAACAAAGTTTCAGTTTTTAATTTTGACATCTAATCGGAAATTACTGAGCATAGTACATTTTGATTGACCAGAGGACGGATTATAAAAGTTTCAGTCTCCCATAAATAAAAAGACAATTATTGTTACAAATTACTGGCATTTTGCATGGATTACATACAAAAAATGTCAAAATTTTGATGATCCTAAAATTATAATCGAACTTTACATTATCTCAAATTGATTGAATGATGAAAGGTAAGTCTGCACAAGATATTTCTTGTCGGAACACCCCTATGTGCACTAATATATAAAAATATATTTCAAAATTATATCGCTGTCAAAAAATAATTTCAGAGTGCAAACAAAAATCTACAATTAGAAGTGAAAATGTCAAAACGCATAACGGTAAATTAAAATTCGAAATAACGAAAATGTTCACACATTGATTGTGTCTTGTATGAAATTCACCCAAAATCAACGTCCACCGTGTCAAAATTAATTAAAAAACTTTTTTGTAATAACTTTAGTACAAACGGACTTTGAAGATACAGTGGTGGAAATTGGAATAGGTTCACCCAAAAAAGGTTTATTCTACAGAAATTGAAACGTTAAATAAAAAAGTCATTTGGTGTGAAACACAAGTATTAAATAAGTTTATTGTTATTCGCGTTGTCTTGCTGGAAAATGAATTAATATTTGTCCATTAATATTTTTTTGCGGCATCAACCATCACATTTTCCAGCAGATCGATGTATCGTTCAGATTTTATTCGACCATTTAAAAAAGCGATAGGGATTCTACCAGTCGCGAACAAGCCAGCCCAAACCATCACGCTACCGCCAACAGAATGACGGCTCATTGCAATCTGCTTCTTCTTGCGTAAATCGCGCCAATAATACTGACACCCATCAGCAACATCCCAATCTAACTTTTTTTTCGTCGCTGAAAAAAAATTTATTCCACTCTGTTGTCCAATGCATGTGATCTCTGGCAAATTCCATCCGTTTGGCTTTATGGTGCGCCTTTGGGAGAGGTTTTCATAACCGTTTGGAGTATCGCAAGTGGTTTGAGCTGCTCAAAATTTGTTGAACACGCCGAGTTGTCACTGGAACATTTAGATTAGCCTTTATCTGGCTTGAATACCGTTCCAGTTCGCTTTTCGTAAAATGGCTCGAACAGTCCGGTCATTCACTTTGCGATCCAGGCCATATTTACTTCTATTTCCATGATTATTCCCTTATTAGGCCAGTCAATAAACCGAAAAATAAGGCGTTAGGTCGCAAAAAATTGCTCGGCTCTGGTTTTTTGGGATATTGTTAGGATAGATACCAGAAGTGTACTACCAAGTTTGCAACTTCGAAAAACCTGTGCTAACCCCGTGACCCTAAAAAAAACCTCAACATTTTCGGACTTTTTTCATATTTTTGATTGTAATTGCTAAAAGGTGCTTCCTACAAGTAAGTTGTCCACTGCAATGCTAAAGCTAAGAAAATCTTCTTTAATTTGAGCGTAACCCCAGCTTTGTAGGCAAGGATCCCAAGATACAGCACTTTAAACATTGTTTTTTGAAAAAAATTTCGAAATTGTAATTTCAGTCATGTTCCGAGCTGAATATCGGCCTAAATGCGCATTTTACGGAGAAAGTCGTGACATGAAGTTATAAACCAGTTCCTTAGCTGTATATATGTCGGAACGAATGGAATCAGACCATGGGGTCATTGGGCTGCCCCTGAAAATTAGGTTCTTCTAAGAAAAACTTTTTCTTTATGTACCAATATTAACCAAACTTCACCCAAGTATGTTCCTGGTTAAGCCTCAAAAAAATATCTAGGAACGGATGAAATCGGAACACTACGTTATAGGGCTGTGACACAAACCAACCTCTGGAAATTAGGTCCTTCTAAGAAAAACTTTTTTCTTTATGAACCAATCTTAACCACCCTTCCCCCAAATGTGTTTTTTAGTAATGCTTCAAAACATATCTAGAAACGGATGAAATCGGAACACTAGGTCATAGGGCGGTCATACAAACCAACCCCTGATAATCAGGTTTTTTCTAAGAAAAACTTTTTTCTTTATGAACCAATCCTAACCAAACCTCACCAAAATGTGTTCCTAGTAAAGCCTCAAAACATATTTAGGAATGGATGGAATCGGAACATTACGTCATAGGGCTGTCATACAAACCTCCTAAAATACAATTTCGGACTTTTTTACAAAAAAAAAACACATTTTTTAAAGTGCTGTATCTTGGGATCCTTTGCACCTACAAAGCTGGAGTTACACTCAAATTAAAGAAGATTTTCTTAGCTTTAAAAGTGCAGTGGACGACTTACTTAGGAAGCACCTTCTAGAAATTACAAACAGAAATATGAAAAAAGTCCGAAAATTTTGAGGTTTTTTTAGGAGTACGGGGTTAGCACAGGTTTTCCGAAGTTGCAAACTTGGTGGTACACTTCTGGTATCTATCCTAACAATATCCCAAAACAACAGAGCCGAGCATTTTTTTGCGACCTAAAATCGTTAAATGACTGGCCTATATGACAAAATTATTAATAACATTTACGGAACGACGAATTCTCCTCGCGATTTCGCGGTTACTCGGTTGCATTTCTTTGAAAAAACTGTCTTCATATTTGTGCCCATTGTGAATTTTCCATATGTCTCTATGTCTATAGTTGTTCTGTTTCTTGGGGTAGAGACCAATCCTGTGGAGCAAATTTACAGAAATCCAATGTTATGTTCAAGAAATACACGGAGAAATAGGCAAAAAGAGTCCATTGTGAATGGTTGCTCATTGTTAACTATTTGCTCATTGTGAACTATTTGCTATTTGCAATAGTTATTCTGCTATCTAGCCAGAGCTTCATCCGACAAACCTAAATTCCAGCCGTTCTTGAGTTATAAGTGCTATAACTAACACGACATTCCTTTGTATATACATACAGGGTGTCCGGAAACGCACCGGATTGTGATTCCTCAAGTGATCTCAAGCAAGAAAGTTCTACGAAACATACCCCCAATTCTTAATCCTTTAGCTGCCACAGGCATTTTAAGTTTGAATTCAATTCAATTCGAGTTAAAATTAACCCAAGTTTTGACACTTAACGTATCAAAAATGTTAGATATAATGGAGCTAGAATAAAATAATGTAAAGAAGATATGATTGCAACACTATGCGCCAATTTTTAAAAGAATCGAACAAGTACCTCAACTTCGCAGAAGTCGGAGTAAATTTAGAAGTAAAAATAGATTGTTTTTGGGCCAAATCACAAAAATTTAACTTTAAAGCTCTATAAAAACCAAACCTCATCCGATTTTAGTGTGGTTAGTTTTATTTTTCAGATAAATTTATTGGCTGTAATAATCATCTTATTTCGCTATTCTAACTAGTCCAGCTTTAGAGATATTGAGGTTTAAGTCGTGCAAGAAAATTATTTTTTTCAAACATTTTCAAACGCCTGTGGCAGCTAAAGGGTTAACAATTAGTGGTATGTTCCGTACACCTTTTTTTAGCTGGAAATCACATGAGAAATCATATTCGGGTGCGTTTATGCGGTAGTTTCCGGACACTATGTGTAGATTATATTAGCCTGAATGTATAGGACAACCTATTTTTCAATTTAGTTTAGTGGGGAGCTCGTTTTAGCTGTAAATGGAATACATATTGTATTTCTGCATCGTAACGATGTGAAAATTTGGTGGCTAAGTTTTTTAATAAGGCCCTATTTTTTGTAATCAAAATTTTAAATAGTCCTGAACATTGACTCAAATTGCGAAATTGGATATGCGGATTGCTTTTTTTTGTGGGATTGATTTTTACCGGTGAAATTTATCATAAGGATTTCTTGAATAAGATTGGTAAAACTAATTTACCGATGTTGAAATTCTACTTTATGGTAAATCATATAACGGTAAATATTATTTTATGTAACCCTAAGAATTAACTAAAAAAACAAAAGCTTTCATGCATTCAGAAGTCCTCGATACATAACTACCTCCGCTGCTAGTTCTTCCATATTAATAGCGAGAAAAAAGCATAATCGTTACCTGTAATAATTGCTTCACTTTAATACTTTTCCATATCAGCGCTAACCTTAACCTGGTTACATATTCTTACGCCAAAATTACTCATGTTCTCCAGGAGCTAAAAAATCGTTCACCCCGATCCAAAATGCGTGCAATATTCTATTTTTCCCACACTTCTTCCAATCATCACTATACATTGCGCCCGAACATCTCCACCTCGAAACTCGAATGTGTGTAGGTACATTATTTTTCGCGTATATCACTCATCATCATTTTCAATTTTTAATTTACTTTTAATGCTTTAATGTAACTTTAATTTTCTCAGCTGGTTATCATCGGTCAGTACGCCGCTCACATATGGAAGTACCCAAAATAATAATTAACAAAAAAAAATTCTACTTCCCAGCTCCAAACTCCACCGCAGCACTGTCTGTCTATCTGTTTTCTGTATGCGGAACCTGCAGCGCAGCTCCTATAGTTACAGCGCGCAGTCATGCTTAGAACGATATTGAAACCTGTAACTTATACTCCAATGCATGATGATGAGATGTGTAAAACCTCTCAAGAAAAAAGAACCAAAAAAACTCCATACGATAACACTCAAAATATCCCGAAAAAAATATCTAGAAGCATTGAAAACTGAAGATTCTTTAAATCTGAAATGTGAATTATCTGTCCGTTTTTCTGTTCTATACGCCCAAAGGAAAAAATTGGTAGGTTTTGTTCTGTATGATTGCTTTCGACGAGGCTGCAAGCACATTACATAAAATGCTTTGTTTGGTTCTTTTTTTTCGGGAATTCTGACTTCTTGAAGTGTACAATTTTGTATCTTCAGATTCAGCTTCGTTTTTTTGTGCCTCCCTGGAACCATATTTATAATTGACTTCTTCAACTCGCAACGATTGGATGAGGGTCATTCTTGTGTTGTATGTATGTAGTAATAATAATAAATGAATATTTTTCTCGTGATGATTGTGCGCTCATACGAATAATTATGATTCATTCGATTCGTGTGTATACTTCCGCAAAGGCGTCTTCTTGTACTATTCTAGCTGCTGCGCTAGACTATTCCGTGATTATCAACAGCACACAAAGTATGGTAAAGACTGAAGAGTCATTGCATGCAAGTTGATAGTTAAAATTTTATTAAAATAAACGACCAAGACATGCGACCGCAGCTGATATGGTTAGTGGCTTTCTGGAGCCACAGGGGTTGATTTCAACAGCTTCCATTCGCAGAAATACCAATATGTGTGCAGATAGCGCGAAATCGCATATTTTTATCAGCTTTGTTTTTTTTCTCACTCGATTTTCTCTGTTTTCTTAAGAGCATTGCAGTTTTATAACCGGCTTCTTAGAATACTGCGCATTTGAGAGATGATTGGACACATTGTCACCACGATGACCTAAATATTTATGAGCCAAATCGGTCAAACAATCGCGCGCCTGATTGAAAATAAAATAACCAAATCAGCAAAATTATTCATCAAAACATCACAAGCACTCTTAATGGATGAATTCATCGAAGACGAGAAAATTGATTGTTTACTCACTCACATCTTGTGGTAATTTTCCGCATACATTGAAATCAACTTGTATTGTGTAGTTATCCAACTTTTTGTTGCCTGCCGAATTGGATGGGCTACTTTGATAAGTTTGTCGATATCTAGCCGATCTGAAATTGTACATAGATCCGACTTTTATCTTCTTAGTACCCAATCAAGATCATCTCCCCTCAAATCTTACGACTTTCTTTCTTTTCAGCCTATACAATTAGTCGTCCCAATTCGAAGATTCATGCGTAGAATAATACGTTCACATTGTCCTGACAAGTGACACCTCCCGAAGGCACACCCACCACGACGATAATAATTTTCCACAAAAGTGATAATGATCTCTCCTCAGCCAAAAACCGATTTGTGAACAGAGACAAACTCATCCGAATCCGATGATGGCATTCTTTCACGTATCCGGATAATTGTCTGATTTTTTTTTTCGTTTTGGGAACCGAAATCTCTTTGTTCACTCTCTCCAAATGGATGATTATTATTTCACACGCATGGTTTTTATTTCGATATGTGATTACCCGGGTCCTGTCATAGCACAGAAAAAACAACAACGAAATCTGGAAAAGGATCCGTCTTGTCTGATTTGAGAAGAAATTCGACTCTTTTTTGACATCGCATACCATCGTTGTTGCAATACAAACTTATTCCGTACAGCGAAGAGGATAATGTTCACTCTATCCGTTGCATTGTTGGTCCTTTTTGGGTCAGAATCAACGAAAATATTTTCACTGACTGCACACACTATGATATTAAATTTCCAAAAATGAGGAAGACTATAAAGTGTGATCGTGTGTGATAGGATACGTCGCTAACGTCGACTCCTTTTGCAGCAGAGGACGTTGTCCGGAGTTATCAGCGAAAAAAATTGAAAGGACCAATATTAAGTTATGCATTCCTTTATACTTAGTTCTAAGTCTTCTTGTTCGTTATATAACGATCGTTTCGTATTGTGTTCCGCGGGCGAAAAAAAAAGTGTACATATTCCCATCAGTATGGGAACCTTATGAGAAAATCTGTTCAGTTTTCTTATGTGTTTTTTTTTTCGTACACGATCCATCAGATCCCATAGTCCGTAACACAGCAAATTCTTTAGAGCATTCCGTGTCACGACATCGGATCTTGACGAAAAATTCCTTCACGCATTATTTGAGCAACAAGTATACGTTTTGGGTATAAAAAAAACCTTTTCGACCTTATTAAACCAGACCATATAGGAACACGGTAAAAGCATACAACACACATACACAAATCATGTTCCAGGAGTCTGCTTCCTAGAGAGCATCTTTGGGACTTTTAGTATTTTTTTTTCCTGTTTAAACAACATTTTTTTTTTGTCGGATGTTCTTCCACTAATGGCACCGTCAGAGGTTTTTCTGAATTTGAAAAGAAAATTGAGTATAGTCATGCAACACTTCATCTAGAATGGTTTTCGATTATGTTTCGTAAATATTCCGCTTGCTTTATGCCCGCTCTGAACTCATCAGAGGAAAGAATGACCTAAAATCTGTCTGATAAAAAGGATCAAGTCAAGTGAACATGAAAATCTATATTCCCCGAAGGGACATTGATGAGCACTGGGAAATTAACGAGTGTTCCGCAGGGCACGTATATAGGTCCTTTGGTGTTTTTTTTTCTTTCTATTCCAAGTTTTTATCTCACGTACTCACGATGTAGACGAGGCTATACACACGCTCAAGAACACACATGGTTTTTGAAGAGTAGTATACTCGTATTGTTTGAGAGTAAATGGTTGTTTTTTCTAGGAAATGGAAAATGAGTCTATTAATTTCTTTTATGGAGTGTTGTATGGTCGAAATAAAAATTGATTTGTGAAGTGGTATGGCCTATTGTAGATGAGTCGTATGCGTATCGGAATAATAAGACGTGAATTAAATTTAAATTGAAGAGTCTACACGTGATTCTATTCGAGATTGGAAAGGTGATTTCTTTTTGGTCGGGTTTGTTTATGATGAAAATCTATAAAAAAAATCGATTGTCTGATTGTTTGATCAGATTTGGAAAATCGTTGGATTCGAAGGATTGCATTTTTTTGAAAAATTAGACTCGGTCTTCTCATTTTTTCATAAAATCTGAAGTATAGAAAAAAGTTTCTTTGATTTCTAAAATTTCTATAAACTAGAGTATTCTATAAAATTATTTGTAAAAAGATAAATGAATCTTCGGTAATATTTTGCAATTAGATTTTTATCGGAAATTTTCTTGCTTACAGAATCCAAATTGTGCGACTATGATGATCATTAGACTAAGATTTTTCCAAGCTATCTTCAAAAATTGAATAACCCATGGTGAAAAGTTGCCAAAGTACGCTATACGATATACAACGAGAGGAGAATGAAGAGGCAGCAGCCTTCAAAACGAAGTTGCTTAAGGTTCAGTGCCGCATACCCGTAAAATTAGTCTCCTTCTTTCGGTTCGGTGTGAAGGGCTTGTTAAATCAATTCATTCTTTCAATATTTTGCTATTCAAACAGTGCAGAGTAACTTCCGTAGATACATAACTGATAAAAAGCAAATACAGTCGAACTTCCTATAAGCGGACACCATTGGGGATTGAGATTTTGTCCGCTTATTGGCATTGTCCGCTTATGAGAATCTTTCACAAAGGAATAACACATTATAAAACTAATTTGGACTGCGCTGCGAATCCGTTCAAAATCACGATGTCTCATTTCAACCGTGTTTTTCCAATTCATTTTTTTTCGAGATCGACAACACTATTTTTTCGTGAATTATAAAATGACTTGTTCTTGCACTTTTTCTTCAAAGGACAATTTTTTTTTAATTTTTTTTTCATATTTTAAAAGAATAGAAAACTGCACGATTAAATGCCGCGACATAATTGAACTCCTGAATCTCTAAGAAATTCCACCTACACGGAGAGATAAACAAGATTTGTGCAGCGATTTCCGGAAAGTGAATTTTGCTTTACGCAAAAGACCGATTTTCCTGTAATTTCAAAACTTCTTTGCTCGAAATACAATTCTGTAATGCAAGAATTTTATTTATGGAACCGTCCGTTTATTAGAGACTTGCTTGTTCAGAAAGGGTATAAAAGCACTGTCCGTGTCCGGTTATGAGAGTGTCCGGCTATTGGAAGTTATTTTTCTAGTAAAATATAAGGAAAAACGTTGGGGAAAATAAAAGTGTCCGTTTATGAGAAATGTCCGGTTATTAGAAGTGTCCGTTTAGGGAAGTTCGACTGTAGTCTGATTTGTGTAGCCGAGAGCAGGCTCGCCTTCGATGTACAGAATAGTGAGTTCAAATTTGTAGGCCGATTTAGTTTATAATGATTTCCGAATCCAATACTATGGTCTGTCGTGATAGTATTTTTTTTTTTTAATAAATCGTTTGCAATATACACTGGCCAAAGCGCTCTAGGGGATTGGTTCCCAATCATTTTCAGTTTGTGCCCCCTTACTAAGTGTCCAGAATCTGGCGCAACAGTAAATGTTGGCCATTTTCTGCCATTTAGGTATAGTCCACTACGCGTGTAAGGTTGTGGACTTAATTTACATTTTTTGTTTCTTCGGATAAAAATAAATTTGATCAATCACACACTGATTTTGGACAAAAATCTGCGGACTCTGTTTTTTTTTTCTATTTAAATTATGGCCGAATCCAATGCTGAGATTCACCTCGTTAAAAAAATCAAACATATTCACGCGCAATCCAGAAAATTTTCTTCAGAGTCCATATCTCCCTGCATAGAAAAAACATTTTTTTTGTTAGTGGAGGCTGAGTTTCAGAACTTAAAAAAAAAAATTATGTCGAAATTCCGTGCCGTTCGCAACCCAAATTTTGGGGAGATCTGCTGTCGCCATGGCAAACAGCTAGAAGAATTATTTTCCGTTTGGATTTAGGCATATAAGTATGTCCATATACAATTTTGCTGACAAACCAAAAACAAGACTCAAATGTTTGTCGAAAATTCGCTATTTGACAAAACAACTCGTCTTCACACCAAAGGCCTACTTTTTGGTAAGCGATACGTCGAAAAGTATAGAAATGCTATTACAGAAGCTGCCACAATCCAAAAGTGTCCTAAGAAATAAAAAACAAATACAAATTTTCAGTCTCCAGCAGGAGCGTAGATTTTTGTTGATGTTTTTTTCTCGGCCTAAAATGTTTTCTGCTGTCTTTTGGCCGATGTTTTTAGCTAGTATAATTATTATTGTAACAGCGCTATAGCAATCTTTTCTTGAATTGAATGAATGCAAGTTTTTTTGTTTGTTGTTTGGGATTGTATTGAAATAACAGCTTAGATTTTTTAGCAGTATTTCATATAATATTTCATTTTAATTAACGGCATCAAAACTTGAGTTATGCCACCATCAAGCCTCCATAGAAGGGCGCACCCAACAGTTTGGCTATCACTGCTCTAGCGACCACACAAATTTTCAATTTGCGGGCAGTTACCGTTCACGCAACTGGCTGTTAAGCCTTGCTTAGGGTAACGAAGATGATGTAGGTAGTTGTAACTTTAAGCGCGTGCCTAAATGGGCTTTTTGTGACACAAGGCATAAAATAGGTGGTAACAGGAGGGCGAGAGTGGCTTCCAGCGTTACAGTTAGGGAGGAATTTGTGTTAACAGCCTCCATTAATGCACCGCAAAGGGGAAATTACGTGGGGGTCCGGTTAACATTCCGATTAAGTTTTAAATAAAATTTACATTTAACAGGCCAAAACAAACGTTCTTCCTTGCTTCCTTATGGCACGATAGTCCGACATCGGGCCTTGGCCGCCAATTGTCCTTCAGTTCCGGAAGACCACCATCTGGTAGGCGTTCTCACCTACCGATTGTTCCCATCAACCTCGGGGTCGTCCACCTAATCTGGCTCCGTCCACGCGTTGCGCGTTCATCACCTTTTTGGACATGCAATCGTCATTCATCCTTTGTACATGTCTCGCCCATTGCACTCGCTGCAATTTCGCCCTTCCTGCTTTTGACGAGTAGATGGCTAGGGTCCATGGTCCCCTGGGCACAAACACTCCCGAGATTCATGTTTGTCTAAAGACATCTCAATAGCAGGTGTGATCCTCCTTGGGCCACCTTTCAGTTGTCTAAAGCTCTGAACGCGAATCTCGCATCAGATCCTTTGATCTGGTTTTCCGGATGGCTCTTTACTATTATGCAATGTGACTCGGGTCGAGCGTATATCAATCCACAAATAAGCAAGGTGGGCGTATTGCCCAATCTGCCTAACTAGCAACTTCAAGGCACGGGTTATGCGGAGCCACTATCTATGAGGCTTTACACGTTGGCTTTCAATGGCCTCCTCTCAGAATACAAAATGTCTAAGACCGAATTAGGTGACTCCGCATTTGTGTTTCGGCGATGAACGCCAAACTGACTAGTATAAGAATCTAAAACTGAAATAGGTGTTGGTGCTGGAGTAATTTGACACTAAAGCTCCATTTAAACGACGAGCCGTGCGGCTCGCAAGCTGCAGACATTGGCCTATATGGGAAGCACACGATAAGCGAGAGCCTGCTGTCAAAACACGGCTTCCGTGATTCGCCGTGAATCTGCGAATCGTGGTGCATGGGATGTGAAAAAAACGTTTCGTTCCGTGTTTTGACATCATGATGGCTCTCAGTCCTCGTGTGCTTCCCATATAAGCCAATGCATTTGTATGTATCGAGCTTGTGAGCCGTACGGCTCCTCGTTTGAATGAAGCCTATCACTAACTCAAGTGCAAAGAGCAACTGGGCTAATACATGGGTTCTTTTTAGCTCGGATTCGAATACTGGGTCGGACTTTTCATAGCATACTACACAAAATGCAATTTTAGCTTTTAGCGTATTTACGTTGTTGGCATGAGTGTGCCAAGGTTCAAGGTATGAGTGTGCCAAGGTTGGAGGTTTAAGCGTCGACGTGACAAGTTGGCCATAAGACTTTTGGAAGAAGCAAGAATTTAAACTTTAAATTTTTATTGTTTGCGAAAGATGATCCGTTAACTTGTCAACCTCGCAATACCCGAGTAAGCCTATGATGGCCGCTACATCATAAACTGGCCCGTTGTGAAGCCATTCCTTCTTATTATGCAAACTTTAATCAACATCTTGACGTGGGATTCATTTTGAATTTAATTTATTTTGCGACATGCATTTCTCATCTACCACGAGCAGTGTTGCCAACTGAAAATGTAAAACCCGCTTATTTTTTTTAAATGGCTAAAAATCCGGCTAAATAGGTTGCAGCTAGAAAAACGGCCAAAAACCAGCAAAAAATATACAAAACAATAAAATTGCAAAAAACTGATATACAGGGTGTCCGTAAACTGCCGCATACCCCCTATTCTTAACCCTTTAGCTGCCACAGGCATTTGAAGATTTTTGAAAAAAATCATTTTCCTGCACGACTTAAAGCTCATTATCTCCAAAGCTAGATCAGCTAAAATACTGAAACAAGATGATTATTACAACCAAAAAATTAACCCAAAAAAAATAAAACTGACTGCACCAAAATCGGATAAGAGATTAGGTTTTTACAGAGCTTCAAGGTCAAATTTTTGTGATTTGACGCAAAAACAATCTATTTTTCCAACTTCTGCCAAAGTGAGGTGCTTTTACGATTCTTCTAAAAATTGGCGCATAGTCTTACGATCATATCTTTCTTACATCATTTTATTCTAGCTCCATTATTTCTAACAGTTTTTATACGTTAAGTGTAGAAACCTAGGGTTAATTTTAGGTCGAATTCAATATAATTCAATTTACACTGCCCCTAAAGGTCTGCAATTGGTAAAATCTATTCAGAGTATGTCGAAATCCAGCCAAAATTAACCCTAGTTTCTACACTTAAGGTACTAAAACTGTTAGAAATAATGGAGCTGGAATAAAATGATGTAAAACAGATATGATCGTTAGACTATGCGTCAATTTTTAAAAGAATCGTACAGGCCCGGAGCTTCTATAGGAGCAGATGGAGCAGTCGCGCCGGGCGCCAAATCTATAAGGGCGCACAAATAAGCAAAGAAAAATCAGGAAATAAATATGAAACATAAAATTTTCTCTGTACTTCTTCCACATATTTCACAGGTTCCTAAGCTACCTTACTCACAACCCTTATTATAATTTCATTAAAGAGAAATGCACAGTAGAAAAATGCAAGTATAATTATGAGTAATCATATAGAATGCTAGCGCAATAGTGGAATATTGCGCCCAGCGTAATCGATCATATATTGCCTATCGTGCATTTCTATTTCTCATGCAGACCTTCCCCTCGCCAAGAGAATATCATTCTCTACTCTATTTTGTACCATCGTACAAATAAAAATTACATTAACTAATTTATTTGGTAGCTTTACCATTCATTGACTATTGAAAATATAAAGTTAATTCACACAATTGCCTGTTTCAGCTTTTGGGCAACATACATACATATATTTTCCGATGCAGGTTTAAGAGCCCGTATCCAACACAAACCAATTCATATTCAAACTTATATCCTGATGCGGAAGGGCGCCAAAATATGAATGCGCCGGGCGCTAAAATGTCTAGCGCCGGCCCTGTGCACGCATCGATCTGAAATTCGGATATTTAGTTAAGCGTTTTATAAGCTACTAATTCGCCATATAACAGTTTTCGGTACACGTTACCGTTATAGAGATATTCTCCAAAAACAGTTTAATTGAATCTTTGGACCCTCATAACTTCGTTAGGGGGGCTCCCATCTTTGGGGACTTTTGGCGTCTTACTAACAGCCACATAAGCTACAAATTTCTCCCAGAAGACCATAGAGTACACTCCTCCGTCTTAGCGCCATTCACGAAAAACCCCAAAAAAAACACCTTTTTTTAAGATTTGAACCCCCATAGCGCCCTTAAGGCTGCACGTATTGATATAAAATTTTCCATACAAGAGCTTTTAGGACGAGTTACCGTTATAGAGATTTTTGTGAAACATTGTTAAAAATACCGTTAGACCTCCTGGCACCGTTAGGAGTACCCGAACGTATTCGGTATTTCCATTGTTTATTGAAAAAGCACAGGAGCTTCAAATTTGCCATACACGACTTTTCTGTATATGCTACTGTTATCGAGTTATTCTGAAAAACCTGTTTTCGAGGGTCTTTGACCGCTAGCGGCACTCGTAGAGACGGGGACTTTTACGGTCTTGTTTAGGACCTCGAAAGGAAGGCTCATGCAAAAATCCAGCTTTCCCTTAATTTTTCCGAAGTGAAATGCCAATTTTCCTGGGGTATTCTTCTTGAATTAAATGATTCAATTTAAATTCCAAACTATATTATAAAAGCGCTTATGGCTTGTTCTGCTATCCGTTCTCATAGGGGGAACTTTTGTGTTTCCGATATTTTCCGCTATGTGTCCGCTATATAGCGGACGGTAAGATAAGTGTCGTTAGTGTCGATAGGAAGAACAAGAAAAGTCTTCTTACGAGAGCTGATAGCGGAATGTTCCGCGCTTATACTCGAAAATAAGTGTGTAGTCAAATTTTACATTGATGAGTTTTTGGTTGTGAATATTGAAAACTTAGGTTCACATTTTATGATATTTACAAAATAAATTCGAAAATCAAGTCCGGCTAGGATTTAGGATTTTCTCCGGCTAAACATTCTAGTTTCCGGCTAAATTTAGCCATTAAACGTCTAAATTGGCAACACTGATCACGAGTGATACATAATTAATTCATTTCACACAAGACATGAATATTTTTTACGAGCGATGCATTAAAAATATATTCGAAATATGACATGAATTGGAATTAAGCTAGTGAGTTCATGAGAACCACTCAAATTTCGGATGTAAACCTATTCCGCTGTGCGACTTATCTTCAGGCTAAAAGCTTACTCCACAGTCAAATAGATTGAACAACACAGTTGAATATTTAGGAGACTGTGTGTGGGAGGAAGTTTTGTTGACGGAAGCACCATCTCTGCCTTTCGGGAAGTAGTAGTAAACGATACGTTAATTTTCAGTACCCCAGTTTGGCATCAAAAAATGCATTGCAGCAGTATTCCTAGCAATTGAGGTCGTATATCATCAAACATCCAATGAATTTTGTGCGCTGGATCGCCCAATCTAGCAACTTTTGTTATCGGATTACGAACAACAAAACAATTGATCATTATATAGATTCGCGCGCGCACGCCTTTGAACATCTTTTTATCCCCATAATCTAGATATACTTAAAATCTGGAACCCGCCTCCCATTAACTCATCTAAATCACTTAAATTCCTCCATCGATTTGCACAATGTCCGCGTCCGCTAAAGAGGTCAACATATCAACAACTTTTCAAATGATTTTCTGTGCGCTTATTTTTTTCGTCTTGAGTATAGAATTACCTGTTCCACTATCAATACAATAGTTCAAAACTCGGACGTATGTATACGGCGCGAGTATTAATGCCCTTTTCTACAATGGACACATAGTTCTTAATAGCGTATTGAAAATTTTTCAACAACACCAAAGAAGTGTCGAATCGTCATGTATAGTCAGACATACTTCTAAGCTTAGTTCATACTGCAAATGATTGATTTCCAACCAAAGCCTGTCATCAGCAAAAATTGTTATATGGACAAGTATGTGTACATATTGGACAAAAGTGTGCTGTTGTATGGACTGTGTCGGCTAAAACCTCACCTCGCAATTTTTCTAGACACAGTTCAATATCTTTATTTTATTTTTGTATATTTTATTTTATTTTTTGTATTTGTATTTGCGAACCAATGCCTTTTTGCGCTTAAAAAATATGTATTTTCTGGTTCTTATTCCTCTCCACTTTCAAAAGACCCTAAAAGCACAATGAACTGAAGTTAATGTCGTAACCTGCTGTGGCGAAAATATTGATGACTTGTGTATTTTTTCCTATACATACTGATATATTATGTACTTTGAGACTACCAGTATATATATTCATAAATTATGGTCAAGTCAATAGATATGTATTGTATACTTCTTCTAGTATATGGTCGAAACAACAAACGAAACTGGACATCGACCACTTGTTGTATCCAACCTATATTATAAACACATAGTAACTACATCATCGCGTAGACATGCAAACGTCCGCGAAAATCCCCAAAAAGCCAAATGGATTGATTGGCCGAGCGACCCGCCACACGGGGGAGATGTGTCGGTGGCTCCGGTTATACTGGTGAATTTATTGAAAATATTGTTCATAGCAAAGTTCTGCGTGTAGTAACTCATTTTCGTCCAAGATTAGATATATGTAGCTCTCCGTTTCGATAGAAAAGAAAAAAGTCCAAAAACGTAGTACAACTAACGTACTCACTCGTATCTCTACCTAAATAGAATTAGACTAGAACGCCCAAGATATTAGAAAAAATTATAGTTCCACATTTGTTATTTGACAGGTTCAGGTTTTTTCTTCCGAAGTTTGTTTTTTATGTCTGATCGACCTTACTACCGTAGCGATATCTGGATGATGCTACATCAGATCAAGCCATGGAGGATGATGATGGCGATGGCCATGGCATGGCGGTGGTGATCTTAATGGAAAGTAACAGGGCACACTTTGGATGTGGATATCGTGTTTTCAGATATACTATTGAAAATGAACAAGGCATTGCTCTTAGATTCTCGAAAAAAAAAAACATTTCTTCGTTCTTATTGTATAGTAGAACTTGGAAGACTTGGATGCCCGCGTCTTCCAGATCCGTAAAAAAGAGACAAAACAAGTTTTCCTATCCATCAAGACTAAAAGTTCACTGTTTTTTGGACAGGGTTCAAAAAGTGATCATGTGCAGACTTTGAAACCTTTCCCGCATATCTATACGTAAATCTTTAACCAGTTTGTCTAATTTCGAGCACTGATTTTCGTTTTTCGCTTTTTTCCAATAGTTCCCAAGCTCTATGTCAAATTTAAATTATTATCGATATTTTCGCGAGATCTGTTGCAAAGATATTAGCGCGCCCCGAAAAGAGATTTGTGAAGGTGACTTGTGGAGACATCAAAGATATGCTTGCGCAATTTTTGCTTAGACTTGGACGAAATTTTTAAAGTTGATAAAAACTAGATGCGATTGATTGGGTTTGGGAATTTATTCTTTTAGAACGATTTTTGTTTTTCTTCTTTGGACTTGCTATGAAATGTAACTATGTAACTAATTTGGTGATAAATTGATGTACGAGTGTAGAGTCTAGAGTGAAAAATGATGTTCAATCAATTGCGCTGGAGAAAGAATTAGATTTCGAAAAGGGTCATGATCCGCGCGTTTGGGATAAGCGTGTGGTTCTAAGTATATTTGATGGATTGCGGCGATGTAATTGATAGTACTTAGGACGATTATTCAAAATGATTGTGGTGGAAAAACGTGGTGACGACAATGACAAGATTAGAAGTTTGTTGACTCCAAGGATTTCTTATAAGCAGATTGCCGAAATTTTTTTGAGTAAAATAAATAATGATCCTCCGCGTTATAATGATAGCTTTCTGCGGCTTTATTTCGGGTATGCAAGTCATAAAAGTTCGCTTACGTCTTCCAGGATTATGCTCTTGATTTGGCATAGGAAGCCCAACAAAGACTATAATGTTCTGTGATGGATGCTGTAGGACAGTATGTGAGACTTTACCTTAACACGACATTTCTTTTGATTTAAATACATAAAAAACTATTAGCGAAAAGTGTAGTTTAATGCTAAAATATTTTTTTTTCCTATTTGATTTCAGGTACGACGATAAACAGATTTTGTGTCGAGGTAATGTATGATAATTTTGCAGACAATATACGCTCGCATTAACATTACCTATTTCCGTAGCTATAAGCTAGAGACTAATCCGGTGGTGAAAATTTACCAAATACACTAAACCGTTCCAGAATGGTGCTTAAAGGATCAGAAAAACAGCTGCCTTGATGTTTTTTTCCATTGTGAAATTTAAAACTCTGATTCTTGAGTAGTGCCAATGCGGCGGCGTATCAAATTCACCGGCATCCGCTTATCCGTTCAGGAGATAAATACAAATTATGTGAAAAAGAACGGTCTTCGTAATTTTGCCTATTGTACATTTTCGGCATGTTTCCCCGGGTGTAGACCAATGCGCTGGTATCAGTTGACTGAAATCTGGCAATTCGTTCAAGGAATACAGAAAGAAATATACGAAAAACAAATCTTTATATATAATTTTGCTCATTGTGCATTTTTTCGTGGGTTTCAATGTTATTCTGATATTCAGGGAGAGAACCAATTTGACAGGAAAATCTTGCAGAAATCCGCACAGACGTGCAAGAAATAGAAACAAAAATATGCGAAAAAATATCGTTGTGAATTGTTGCTCATTGTGAATTTTCCGCTTATTTCAACCGTTATACTGCTATTCAGGCAGGAGCCTTATATAGATCCGGTGGGGTTAATATACCGAAATTTTGCAATTCGTTCAAAAAATACGTAAAGAAGTAGGTATGTGAAAAAGAATTGTCTTCATAATTGTGCCCATTGTGAATTTTTCATATGGCTCAATAGTTGTCCTGCTACCTTGGGTAGAGACCAATCCTGTGCAGGAAATCCACCGAAATCCTTTCATATGCTAAAGAAATACACCCAGAAATGGGCGAAAAACAACCCATTGTGAATGCTTGCTCATTGTAAATTTTTTGCGTGTGTCAGTAGCAATTTTGCTTATTCTTATTGGGCCAGAGCCCAATCCAACAAACCCAAAATTATGGAAATCGGTCCAGCCATTCTTGAGTTATATAAATGGGGTAACTAACACGACTTTCTTTTATATACACTGGTCGGCATATGTATTTTGACATCTCATACCCTCCAGCCCCGACACTGGTTTTGTTTAACTAAAGCCAATAACGGTATATTTCTTTTATTAAAATTAAAGCACATATCGACAACAATAAATATGCTTAATATTCTTCCTGTCCTCTTTCGGACTCTCATCCTATAGAAAAGAGAAAAGATGGAGGCGTAATTCTGGTGTGCCGTAAGTACTTTGACAACATTTAACTCTTTGATTGCACCCATTTTTTTTCGCAAGAACTGATGCACAAAACATGTTTTTAATAATTTTAGAGTTCCCCATATTAATTTTCAATGATAAAAAATATCACCAGTGGCTCGAAACATAAACAAAAACAGAATTTAGAAGATTGGTTTGAGCATCGATTGATGCAAGCCTTAGTTCTGGTTTACACATTGAATACGCTACTATTGAATTTTATTTTATACGGTAAACTGTTTATTACCAAACAAAAAAATGTTTTAAAACAAAATAAAAACAAATCTTGGCGCTCTCTGAAAGAAAGCGAATGTAAACCCCGAGTGATGAGTGAGCCACGATGAAGAACTCTGAGAAAGAAGTGAAATTTAAACCAAATTGTGCCGCAAAAAAACGAATATAACTTCCGACGATTCAATGACGACCAAAAGAACCTTTGGCCATGGAAACAGTGATTTGAACTTAAGCAGCCTAGACCATTGTAAGCAAAATATCCCTGCATCATGAGAGAGCCTCCACTGTCGTATTAATTTTGATAACCACGTATCCGTTTTCCACATAAACTGGGCATTTTCTTTAAATATTTTTTTTTTGTAAAAATGTAATAAAATAACGAATATTAGCTGAAAAAGCTTTTCCGAAAGTTGCAGTAGCTTGAACTTTTTCCTTAGTAACAGAGGTTTGCTTTTGGTATGGTTTTTAAATCTTTCTTTGGTTTCAGTTTATCTTCGTATGGATGCAATTTGCCTTTTTTAGTTCTAGACCGAAGGTGGTCGTTATTATCTCTGCCTCCAATGGCACATTCTTCATATTCATAATATCCTTTGGTTCAATTAGGACATTTTCCCTAAATATTTGGAAGATTTTTCGGTAATGATTCGATATACACATCCCATTTCTGTGATGCATGGAATAGTTTTCTATTTCTTTTCTCTTATTCAATTCTGGTGTTTAATAATGAACAGTCTACCTTATGAAATTAGATTCAATTGCAGCGTCTCCAACCTTTAAACCAGGGTTTAAGTTTGCCTCTACGGAGGCTTAAACCAAACTTCGAATTTCTGATTTTTTTCCAATGTTTCAAGCCACTGTACACATTTTCTGCTTAGAATTCAAAATATAAACACAAATCATTAATAAAATTATGTTTTATCCATTTTTTTCCAGAGAAATTGGTGTACAATTAAAGATTTAAATATTGTCAAAATACTTATGTCACATCAAAATCTTCTTTATAGCAAGAGAGTGCGAAAATGGACAGGAAAAATATGGAGCATATTTATTGCTGTTGATACGTACTTTGATTTCCTTATAAGAAATTTACCGTTATTCACTCTAGTTAAACAAAATCAGTGTCTTGGCTCGAGAGTACCAGATGTCAAAATACATATGCCGGCTAGTGTATATAGGTAGAATTCCAGGTCAGTGGCGATCATACGTAAGGGGCTCAACAAACCCTCTCCGAAATTAATTGATGATTTAGTGACGAAGAATTCGATTCAGTTAGAATTTTGAGTCCTATGCTAATATAACGGTATTTGCATAATGTAGCCTATGTGGTTATTGCTGTAGTCATCGGCGTAGCCAAGGAGAGGCAGTCAAGAATTCTACTGCCACTACGTTTGATATGTAAAATAGATCTTATCTTCATCTATTTCTTTCAAATCACAATTAGAATATGACGTCCAAGGGACATAAAAAGCACTGAAGTCGCAAGCGAATTATAGATGCAATCAGCATCATTTATCGTTGAAAAGTTATGAAAGTCCGTTTGTGCACATGCACACAGATTGGGTCTGGGTCAGTTTTTCTGGGTAGGTCTTATGACGGATCAACCTGTATAAACAAATTTAAATTTTTTTTCAATTTGGAAGAGATCTCAATTTTTCCATACCTATTGATATCGTCTTCCAAACCAAGTTTATATGTAATTAAATTAGTAAATTAATTCCTATTCCGAGGCAACTATTGTTGCTTCGTGGTAAATACATCATCCCACAGACTTTACTCCCCCCATGACTATATGTTAATCATTACTTTTTCCGAAACCCCTTCCGAAATATTTTTCTGCGTGCGCCCCTGCCAGGTACCCAAAGTAGGGTTACTGATTCTTTGCCATATTCCAAGCCCGGTTAACGTTTCCTCATATTTTTCAAGAAGCTTGGAAGTCGGTTTTTCTGATTTCAGTGATAGCAGCCTGACTATCTGAGCATATTCTCTACAATGGCACGGCCCATTTCGGAGTTATGCGTGGAAAATTTTACCCACTTTTCAACACGCTGATTTTCTATACAGCCACTGCCTAGTGCCTATTCTGATGATGTTGCTATCGCCGTAAAAGGTTTCCTGAAACCCTTAGTGGGTTATTGAAAAACGCGCTATCTATTTTAGCTGAGTAGACAAGTTTCAGTAGGATTGGAATCAATCCAGCCAAAACGGAGGTTGTCTTTTTTACAAGAAAGCGAACGATTCCTATTATTAACCCCTCTTTGCTAGAGGATTCCCAACTTGTGATTGGTGACAAAGCAAAATTTCTTGGTGTTATCTGGGACAATAATCTAAGATGGAAGCCCAACATTGAAGAAAGAGTGAACAAGGCCACCGTTGCACTATACTATTGCAGGAAGGCTATCGGAAAAAACAACAACCAAAAGTTGTGATTTGGTTGTATACAACTATTGTCAGGCCAGTCTTACTATACGGAGTTAGCCTTTCGCACCACCCCTTCAGCCGTATTAGATATGGTGCTGGGTCTGCTCGCATTAGACCTCTTTGGACAACGACTTGCTGCAAACACGGCCCTACGCTTACGGGAAACTGGCCTATGGAGAGCACTAGATTATGGGCACTCAACGATACTGGGTAACTTTACGCTACCCTTGGAGACTGATTACACTGTCTCCAAGTATTATTTTGGTAAGAACTACAATACCTTGATTCCGTGGAGAGATCAATGGGGTAATAATACGCCCCCGCCAAGTGGAGCTATCTCTATTTACACTGATAGTTCAAAGACCAACGCAGGAGCTGGTATTGGAATTTACTCGGAACAACTGGACATACGTTTGTCTCTTCGTCTTCCTGATTTCTGTAGTGTCCTCCAAGCGGAAGTCTCTGCGATTATTGTATCGCTAATTTGGTTGGGTAGTCACGTCGTAACTGAAAGGGACGTCACTCTGTATACTGACAGTCAGGCTACAATTCGATCACTCGAGTGGGTACTGATCACATCAAGAACTGTTGAAAAGTGCCGGCTTGTTTTTAAAGAGATGGGTCGCTTTTTTAACATAACACTATGCTGGATACCGGGTCACTGTAGTGCTTCAGATGATAGAGTTGAAGTCGACCGCGGAAGCATTAAACCACCAATTATCAACTGCAAATTGCAAAGATGGAACAATGGTAATGGTAGCACTTGTACTACAACGAAGATGATCTGGACAAAATTAGATTTTATCCGCTTTACCATGCTATTGTCATTGGACCGGATGCATATTAGCAGTGTGGTTGGGGTTATAACGGGGCATTGTCCTATCGGGGAGCCAGGAGACTCAGAATTCCTCACAACGCCTACTGCAGAAGCTGTGAGGATGAAGAGGAAGAGAATAGTGTGCATCATTCTCTCTCTGTGAATGCTCGGCTTTAGCTGAGAAAATTTTAAGGTTTCTTGGTTGTAGGTACTTTTACGATCTGGATGATCTCAGAGATGTGAGCCCAATACAGATCAATAAATATATTGCCAGCACACGCTGGTTCCAAATAATTTTTTAAATTTTTTAAGGTTCTCATTGGCGGTATATCACAATGGAACTAGCCTTGGTCTAAGTGCGCTAGTCTCACTTCCGACGGCCCCACTACCTAACCTAACCTATGTGTATACATACACCTACACATACACATACACCTACTTCCCGCATGTAGGTGAATGCGGCGAATTAGAATTTGAGAAATTACGAAGACACAAAAGTAGGCATGCTTTTCGCTTGATTTTAACTCGACTTGTTGGACCGCGGCGAAAGTGTGTCTATTCCGCTTTGCTCTCATATTCGTAATTATAAATTGGCGAGTGATGGAAATATTGCAGTGGGTAACAAAATTTGCACAGATGCTTCAATTGAGGTGCTGATTATTTACATAGACAATAAATTATGTACATATGCACATATTTTTTGTCGTAATAAATGATTGAAATATTTATTTGGTGCAATTTTCGAATGTATAATTACCTGGAGAAAGGATTTGCACAGGCAATTTCGACTTTTAATCCACTAAGAAATCATCTAGAAAATAGTAAATTACAACAGGTGCCAGATATTTGAATCACATCGGTTCTTCAATTTTTTATTCCATTAAGCGGCGACTATACATATTAAACGAATATAATAAATTTGCACTTCTTGAGTGGGTATACTATGTGTATATTCATATCAATTTAATTGGGTATACTATCCCCAATTAAATTGATATGAATATACACATAAGTTATTGGGTCTGTAGCTGCACCCTCAGTAACTTCTTTTTGTTACATAGAATGAGAATCTCTTCTTTTTTTCTATAAAACCATAATAATTATAAGGTCTGCTCATTTAAGGTGCTGTTTCGCTTGCGGTTTTACTGCTTCTGTGAGTTCAAATGAAGGAATGTTCTAAACATTTAAAAATATTTACGTAAAATTAGTCGAAAGATCCCAATTATATTAAAATGAGAAACCAAAAACGTTCATAACCACTTGTTGACTATAATGCCCGTAGATCCGATTCCCATACATTTCAATCGGCCTTTATAATTTGATTCTAATAAACTGTTGATTATATTAAGCAGTAATTCTAATAACCTGCGTCTACTGTAATTAATTTTTAACCAAATTTACATTAAAGACCATAGGTATAGGTTGGTATGGTTTCGGTGCAGCGAATTTGAAGGATTTTTTTCAATAATTTCTATAAGATATTTTTTAGGACCCTGTTCTGAAAATGATTTCAAACCTCATTAACTGAAAGTGATATGACTGCCTACCCTGTATGAAAGGCTGTGCACGCCACTGTACACCATGCCACTACGAAGTTCATCCAAACACAAATCATATCCCCTAGAAGATTTATTCGGCGGCAAAAAGCACGTTTTTTCGTCATGCAAAAGCTCCTCATCGCACAACCCGACGTCTCATCGCTGGCTCCCATTTAAATGCTAAGAATTTTTTTTCGTTGCTATGGGAAGCTTCTCGCTTCTCATCGCATCGCCAGATTTCTCAGCTCAAATTAAGTAATTTGGCCATAAGTGTGAAAACCTTCTTACTGTCTTGTGTGATGTCTTAACTACAATTTTTGAACGACTTGCGAAATTTAACTTTTTTAAATTAGAAAAAAAATAGTCTGTGGGGCTGTGTCAATTTTTGAAAAGCGAAATTCCTGAATTTACATTTTTAAACTGACGGCCCACTTTTGCGCTTATGAGATAAGACTATTTGCCCCATAGCCACTATTGAGTTTGACACCTCTTATTTAGACAGTTGCAGAGAAATGACAACATCCTGAGGTGCAGACTGATTTAGTCAGATAACTGTTTTCTAAGTTCGCATGGATTATCGACTATCCCATGCCTTGAATAGTCCCCCTAGGCCCGAGAGGGTTTCATGAATCAATTCAATGCGGGCATTGGTGAATGCTCCATCCATCTCGGGGGAAAGCGAATAGCTTACCGCAGAAAATCGGTAGAACATTGACGCCTTCATTTTGCTACATTTGGAACCTATTTTAACGTGCTGTGAATGTATCGACTTTTTAATAGATTTGTCTGCCTCAACGCACCACCAAAGGATTACGTTAAGCATAGAAAAATCATTTTTTTTTTATTCTTTGGTTTCAAATTAAAATTAAATTAAACCTCTTGTTGGATCTGATCCCCCAACAGCAGTCCCAAACGATCTGCATAACCCTCTCATGTATAATCAAAATTTAAAATAACCACTCCTATGTTTGCACGACACCTGTATCTAAAAATCTAACTATAAAATCTATTAGGAAAAAAATAGATTCGAGTATCAAAATTGTTTCCCTAATCTATCCAATTGACGACAATAAATTGTCTTTTTTATTGATAACTAATGTCGACGGATTTTTATTGGCTTTCTTTCAATTTTCTTGTTAGGACAAATTTCGTTTCCAACCGTTTTCTACCGTCTCTCTTCCACGGCCTATAACATATAAAAATAGGTGACAATTTTTGATAAGGCCATACGATAGACCAAAGGAGTTTCTCGGAAACGAGAAAAAAGAAGAAAGCGCATTCTCCCATTTCACTTTTGTTACGGCACGGATCAATAGCACCGACATTCAGAGAAAATCCAGAACTCGAAGAGTGTGTGACACTTGTTGTTGCTGACTTAAAATGGACCAGAACTGATCAGAATCGATGAATTTTTGTCCTTCTTCTTGTCTTGACATAACTATCACTGCACTAGTGTATAGGTATCTCATAAAAAGATTCAGACTTAGATTAAATCAAAAAAGTAAAACGCTCATTCATTCTAATTTCATCTATACAAACGGCTAAAAGGAAGAAGAAATGTCTCTTTGTGTCCTCTATTTTCGTCCGGAATTCCTTCGCACGGATCACTAAAAAAATACAACAAAGTGAATTGAAATCATTTTCGTCTTTTTTTTACGATTTTTTAATGTCCTTCCGACTTAGGTCGTCATAAATCTTAAAATTAGCCACAAATGTGTATCGAGTATAGACTCAATTCCGAATCGGAATCTTTTTGTCGTCGACACTTTTAGGTTTTACTGCATTCGCTCTAATTTCGTTTTAGATTTTTGTTCATTCTTTCTAATAGATATTTTAAGTTAGGATCTATATTTCAAATATAAAAGACTCTTTTATACCACTCTATATGCTCAGATGTTCTTCATAGATAGCAATTTTCCTCTTTTTCTTTTATTTTTGGCTTCAGGAAAGACAGGAACGAAATGTTATGCGGTCGTCATCGCGGAAGAAAATGCACGGCATGGCACGACCTTTCTTCCGTGTCCTAGCGCGCTTCTTTTCACTTTTATATAGATCTCGTGCATCATCCGTACTATTTGAAGCATTTCTTAAAAACTCATAAAAATGAGAATAACGATGACAATAAAATTTTCTAAACAAGATGACGATTGAAATAGACTTCGACGTTAAAAAGCTTATGCATCATGCGCTTAAAAGAATGAATGGTTCTTTTCATTCAGAAAAATTTCATGGAAACACATAATAGCAAAGACATATAGTGCAGTTAATCACAGAATCAGAAAGCAACGAAGAAGCAACATAGGCATCCGTCGTTGTTGACGGACTCGGGGCATATCCTTGGCGTGTAAGCTGCATGATTATAATTATTTGCATCATGCTTTTTGAATTGAATTGTTAAGGCCTGAATAGACCTCGGGCGGAATGAAAATGAAATTTTTGTCCGCTGCGATTTTCTCAATGAAAATGCATGCTTACTGTCGTGGAACATGTCGGAAATGATGGGGAATTCCATAAGCTACAATCCGAATATAGTTCCAAATTTTTTCTCGGCCATTTTATGTATTATTTTTCGATTCCCCGGTCATTAGATATTTTCCACGGTGAAATGACCGGGGAATCGAAAAATAATACATCAAATTGCCGAGAAAAATTTTGGAACCATATTTGTATTGTAGCTTATGGAATTCCCCATCATTTCCGACATGTTCCACGACAGTAAGCATGCATTTTCATTGAGAAAATCGCAGCGGACACAAATTTCATTTTCATTCCGCCCGAGGTCTATCCAGACCTTTACATGTGAGGAGTGTATCCTCTTTTAAGAGACATGGCGTAATAATTACGTTTTTTTCGACCTAGCAACAGTGTGTGCATTATTGCACCTATTAGGTGAAACTTGTGGCGCTAAAGCAGAGCTTCTGTTTAACATCTTTTGATGTTCTTACAGAAAAAAAAACGTTCACAAAGTGGATTTAAAAGTTAAAACTTAGTCAAGAGACTGAACAGACAAAACATATGAAATAAAATAAAAGTATCCTGAGTAGGTTCTTCAGGAAGAGAATGTGTGTGTGGTTTTCTTCCTTATTTCGTATATGAAGAAGTCGAAGAAGAAACACGCCTGTTGGCTGCGTGTCTCCATGGACAAATCTATATGGACAGACGCGACACGACTTCTTTGCTTTTGGCTGTGTCAGAAAACGTGATAATGATGCAATGTTCGTGTCAATTGTTTTGTTATTAGTATTATTATTATTGTCGTGTGTCTGTTTATAATACAAAAACTGTTTTCGTCTGTTTTCTTCCTTTTCGAGAACATTCAATTCCGCCAAGTGTCCTAGCACAATTAAAATTATATTTTTATTCTCCCTGCAACTTGTGGTCTCATAATGCAATGATGCAGTTTTGTCATCGCGTATATCCCTCCGGGTTGCGGCACTTTGGGCAAAACAGCCCTCTTGAAACTGGATATAATAGAGGATCTAGGAAACACGACAAAACATCTTGCAAACACTTTTACATTCACAAGAAGTGCGCCCGCATGGAAACTTAAAAGACAATTAGTTGCAAGAAGTGGAAGTGCTTCTTTGTCCCTGTACATTTTTTTTCTCTGGACTGAATGAATTGTATTATCTGTTACAAAAACGTGCAGATTTATTATGATAAAATTATGTATGACTCGACTTGGTTTTTTTTTGGAGTTGCTTATTATTATAGTTGAAAGTGCTGCAGGAGTCTTGCAGTATGATGAGCACTGTTTCTTTCATTTAATAAGGTTGATTACACAATTTTTACAATAGAGACAAAAATCAGGATCTAATTATGTAGTTACTGCAGCTCTCATCATATATATTAAAGTAGGGATGAGGTGGAGTTTCTTTGCTGAAACAACAGTCACCACGGCACGATTCTTCCGGGCTGAAGAGCTCAGAAAATATTTTGATGAGGATAATGACAACGCAAACAAAACGTGGTCAAATTATGCTATTTAACTACAATATGTGCATTTCATCCCTGCACCAATTCCTGACGAATATGTCTCCGCACATTAATGACCATACAATACGGAAATGAGGACAACATTACCTCTCATTTACAGTATGCACTCTATTTTTTACTGTTTCATTGCGAATGTACTTTGCAGATAACAAATAACGATCGACAATTTAATTATCCATAAAATAACTTAAATTGCCACTAAACATTATTTTTATCAGCGAAGTAGCCTAGCCACCAGTACACTGAAACTCTCTTGAGGTTTTCTCGCACATAGTCACACGCAGTTATCTTGACTGGTCAGTTTACTCCTGCAATTTAATGTTGCGAGGGTAATATGTGTATGAAGATTATGATGAATGATGTGTAACCATTTTCTTATCCTAAATCAGGATATTGCGAATTACTCTAAAGACTCGATTTTTTAATGAATAATAAGGAAATGACAATTCACAATTTAGGCACATTTTTTCAATAGCCTTTTGTTCAAACTGGATTCTCAATTCACTATATTACTGATATATTGAAATGTGCGTAATTTTTTCGCTATTCATTAATTTATCGCTGTTATCTTAGCATGACTAATGAGCTTATTGACGTAGGAATTAAAATTACTACGACAGAACAACAAAAAATGCTTCGAATAAATCGGAAATGGCTTGGCTATGACTGGACCGTGTTGTGAATTGATGCGTTTTTACTTTTCAGAAATTTCAGATAGATTACATAATCCGAGATAACCATGCCATTATTAACTGGACTTGAAAGGGTTTAACGTCGACTTGGTATAGGAAATCGATCAGAAGATGCGTTCTAATATTTTTTTTTTCAGTTGAAAATATCTGACAAAATGTTACGTTTTTACAAAATAGAATAAAAAAATAAATCTTCAGTAGCAATTCTCTTGTATTTTGGTTGGTCTAGCCGGTAGTGGACTCGCCTTTGAGTCGTGTGTTCAAAACCCACTTCGTGTAGATTCACTTGATGATGGTTTTCCAATTCACGACGCATGTGACGGACGGAAAGACTTACTCAGATAGCAAACTTATACCCAATTATGGGGATAAATAACTTTGCAGAGCGTGCTGTTGAGCTCAACATGTTAACCATAAATTAGTTAAGAACTTGAAATTTGTTGTCACTGATACATCTGCATTCTAGCTCCAATGTTGCACCCGCAGTAGTTTTCTGGTTAAAACTAAATTGGACACAATTTTCGCTTTCTTCTGGGGTATCGTGAGGCGTGAGCTATAGTTTCTACCGAATTTAACGTTTCTCTCTGCCGGTAAAGCAAAAAATTCTGCGGTAGGTAGGCCCTATTTAATTCTGGCCTTTTGTTTCACATTGGTAAAAGAATGCATCCAAAAAGTGAAGCAAAACAATAAAAGTAGGGATCGATCGGTCTATTTCCAAAATTTTATTAGACCACGTCACTGGCCGTGACCCAAATTTGGAATTTTTGACGACATTATGTCGAAAGATATGGTGGGTTGTAGCTTTGTATGGGAAGTAGAAAATCCTCCGTTAGTCAGACATGCACCACTCCATCAATTTGAATAATATATCTTCACCGATACGAATATACCAGAGCTGCTTTTCGACGTGAAGCCTTATTTGATTGGCAGCAAAAAATTTAAACACTATCCTAACTATTACGTCTTTTATATGCCACAAGGATAACTTTTACCAAGGTAATAAAAACTAAAACTAATAAAAAGATGCTTTGCCAAATAATTGGCCAAGCAAGCACAAACAACAACAATTTACATTTAAATCGACCGTTTTAGCCAAGCAAAGCAAAGCATTTTTTTTATTCATACAACCTAATGCGCTAAAAAGATGTCTTCAAAAATGCATAATTTTATTGCGATGCAATCTCTCTAAACTTATTGAACAATAATAATAATCAAACATATTAAATGCAGGGGCGGCGCATGAGGGCTCGCGTCGCTGAGACCCAGGAGATTTAAGGGTCCACAAGGCACAAACAATTTTTTCGAGTCATAAAATGACGACTACGTAAATTAAAAAAAAATAAAACGACTTCAAGTATAGGTACTTTTTGTAGAAAACGAGAGATACACTTTCCGATTATTAAACCAATGCTCAATTGGCTGTACCTCTCTGCATGTCCAGCTTCTCCCTAGCTAAGACGTTCAGAGAAACGCAATTTTTTTCTAATCGCCGGACGCCCTAAATTTAACCTTAAAAATCTTGCGTTACAGCTTTGACTTGTTCCAGTAAGTTTGAGGATTTACATAAACCCTTGGGGGCTGTGTGGCCCTAATGCATTTGCTATGATAGTGACACTGCCGTGACTTTGAATTTTAGCCGCTAAACGGCTAATTTGTCTTTACTTTGAACGATCGTGCAGTAGTAGTTGGGCTTTTTATATCTGCACCTTTGCCGTTCCTGATTGTGTTTGCTACGTTGACTCAGGGCCGAATTTCCCAAATGGGCAACCTAGGCAATTGCTAGGGGTGGCAGATTTTGAAGGGCGGCATATTTCTGAAATTCATACATTCCATTGATTCTGTAAAATACGTATTCTATAGTTCTCGAGAGGCAGACAATAAATTAAACTCTGCAAAAGAGGTCGCTTTGGGGACCGATTTGCAAATTTCGCCGCTCTATTGACCACTACTTTCTGCAAGTTCTGTTTCACTTATTTTACAATCCGATTTATCAATTGATGCTTGATTTACAATTTTGTGTCTGAAGAAATTTACTGAATTTCTAATTTCTTCCTCTGAAGAACGGGCGTTGAATGAAATTATAAATTCCGTTCCTAAAACTAGCCGCTCTAGCCTACCAATTCACCACTGGCTTTGCTAGATAATTGTAACAAAGAACGTATAGGGCCCTACATATGCAACGGTGCTGCTGCAGACATCCCATCTGGCATTTCAAAAAACTACAAATCAGGCGGTGCGAATCAAAATTTATCCAAATGGGGCTATTTTTTCATACATATGGGGTCAACTACAATTATTTAACTCTTTCCACATGTATAAAATTTTATCCATTAGGATAAAACACTCAAAATAAAATTCATTTGGATAAATAATAAATTTTATCCGAAATTATATCAGTTTTTGTTTATATGGTATTAAAATTTACATAAAATGGTGTTAATTCCGCACGATGTGCCAGGTAGTATATGGTGCAAATTACAAACGTCGTCCCGTATAGTCTGTGTAGTTTAGTAGGTAGGGCGTTAGTCTTCAAATCATAGGGTCGCGGGATCGAATCCCACTGTAGGTAGGTGATTTATTATACATTTGAGAGCGTAAAGAGGTAAATGAAATGTCGCCAACACCTATAGAGAGGTCAATGCTAGTTATACAAAACTTATTTATGTATGTTCTTTCCCTGTGAAAATTGTGTTTTTTTTATCCAAAAAAATATCGAGAATTACTCCTTTAGGCGTTATTGGAATGACTCTTTTGTGTTCATCCATTTGGGTAAAAAAAATATGTTATCCAAACGGAGGGACCTTATTCGACCCAATTCGGACAAACTCATAGAGTCACAGTACCAGTGGCGTGCACTCAATTTATGCCGATAGCAGTGCATACCTAGACTTTTGAGGAAGTGAAATCAGTAATTAATTTCATGAACTTGTATGAAGCTCATGCAATTAATTACTGATTTCACTATTAATTTTTTCAGAAACAAATTAGTGCACATTTTGGCACGGGTTTTGTTGCATCATTATGTATGCATACTGTTAGTCACACTGTATTATGTACAGAAGGTGTGTGCCTACAGTATACACATTGGGGAAAATCAATAAATCTCACAATGTGAAGGTTCGTATTTATTTGATTGATTTGAATTATTCTCAAAAACCGTATTGTGTAAAATCGTAGAAAACGAATAATAAAACAATTTTTCCCCATTTTTAAAACGTTTTGTTAGGGTTACGCAGTTTTTTTATTATAATCTCTTTTTTAGTGTTTTCTGAAAACATGACAAACATACGTTTTCGTAAGTTGGTACTCAATTTTCTCAAAAGTCTCCGTACATTTTTTTCAACGTTTTGGGCGGAAATATTTCTGTATTTAATTCCGAGTTGAAAAGGTGTCATCGAAAATAAATAAATTAGATCGGAAGTGCACATTTAAACGTGGACTTTTTCTCATCCCGTGTAGTTTTGGGTAACTTCAGAAAAAAATTAAAATCGAATAGAAGGACCAAATGTTTCCATGGAGACAACAATGTAAGAGCCAGAAACGGAGATATTATGATAAAAAAATTACAAATACATATGTAAAAATGAAGAACCACATTCTAATAAAAAAATATGATAAAATCGAGAATTTTTATGTAAATGCTGAAAAAGCGATAGGAAGTGTATAACACTTTTAAGGTTATGCAGATGTGCCATATAACAACCATTAGATAGTTTAACTTGTTATGTATAGGTAATAGTTTCCATGTTCTTTCTACGTGGTATAGCATTTTCTAGGTTATCGGACTGCCTACACTACATGGAGAGGTTGTGCACGCCACTGCTGGTCACCCTATAAGCCTAAATTTAAGCATTAGGCGATACTGAGGTTGGATATTGCAGGTGCGGACCTTACTCTTCACTCCACATCTTCTATAAAACCGTTCCTTCCACAAATAAGTTGTTCTTCTTTCAGACAGGCTCGATCGTCCATGTTTTAACGGTGGTACCGTTTTTGTGACAATACTGCATTTTTCGCCTAGTGGAAATATATGGATATCTTCAACATCAGAAATATACGTAACGCCACACATACGTTAGGGCTTTTATGTAAATGCGACTTGTCTAATTCAAGGGTTAACTAGTGACGAAGGGCTGTAATTAGTCTACTGTTCATGGGCAAATCCGGCCATGCGTTGACTTAGCCATGTATCATTATGCTCCAACATAAAAATATTTTGCTAATAGGGGTTAGCGTTCAAAAACTGGGGACTTCTCAAATTTTTGATATGCTATTAAGACAGGTGGGGTAAGTTAAAATCCAAGTTTGCGTCACTTTCCCCCCTGTGCTCCCGCCGCTATCTTCAAAAAACCATCTAAAATCGGCCCTTCCATCAGGTTTTGGCCTGTAACTTCTTTACAGTCCATTTGAGCACAAAATCTGCCAAGACAATTTTGTACAAAATTTCCTACAAATTTAATCCAAGATGTTGTACTCTAAAATCAAAATTAACAGAGTTATAGCGCCAAGAAAATGGAGAAAATATCAAAAATCATGCCAATTTCAAATTCACAAAAAACGCATTGTATACCAATAACTCATAGCCTCCTCTGCATTTTAGTATAGAGTTCTCGAAGTATGTTTTGAAATTTGTTAGTCATGATTTTTGGAGTTTTCAGCATATTCTTTGCGCTACAACTCTGCCAATTTTAATTGTAGAGTAAAACTTGTCAGATGAAATTTATAGGAAATTTTGTGCTCTACAAGATTGTCTCGGCACATTTCGTGCTCAAATGGACTGGGAATGAGTTATAGACCGCAAACTGATAAAAGAGCCGATTTTAGATGGTTAGCGGCGGGAGCACTGGGGGGAAAGTGACGCAAACTTGGATTTTAACTTACCCCACCCGTCTTTATAACATATCAAAAATTTGAGAAGTCCCCAATTTTTGCAAGGTAAAATCTCCCCGTTGATTGGAGTAATTAGTGAACGAATTGGTTGAGTCATTGTTGTCATGGGCGTAGACGGAGGCATTGCGCTTTTTAGGTTTTCTTGAAATCGAAAGATAGTCCCGGAATTGGGAATTATTGTAAAATTTTGATGAACTATTTAAACTATTTCAATCGCTAAGACAATAATTATTATGGATGAAAATCACGTCAGAAAAATGTAACTTGTAAGCAGTTAGATAAAATCATAAGTAAATAGTAAAACGCGTGGAAGTGTCACATATTGTTAAATGCTGACAAAAGATCTTTCTTTCATTGTCCTTTCTTAAAATTCTTAACACATTTTCCAACATTATTTTTGAGGCCGTCAATTTAAACTGATGCCCCCCTAAGAATTTTCATAGCTACGATTATACGAGTAATATTGAAAAATGTTTAAGCTTGCCTCCTCGTGAACGTAAACCTGACTACGCCCATGATGGTGGTTTACATCTGATAAAAATCGTAAGAAAAACTGAGATCTCAAATGAACTGTATTACTTTCCAATTTATTTCAAATATTTAAACCGTTATTCCGTAAACCTAATAAAATGCAAAGCATTAAGTTCATATAATATTAAAGAGTGAGTGACAATAATTAAACAAAATTTTGACATTGACATTCGTGGAAGCAAGAATGAAGGAAGGGTTTGTTGTTTGTTTAATCAAATCATACACCCTTTTTTGGATATGGAATTTAAAAATGACATTATCCTTAAATCGTTTCGTTTCGTGAGTCTGGCAAATTGGTAGCTATGTTATGAAATTTTCATTATTTCCCCGAAACCAGGTCAACAATAAAAATAAAAATCATTTGTTATACATATATGTATATTCATTTCACTGCATCGTTTCCGTACAATCCATTAATAGTACCTACTATTTTGTATAACAAGAATCTATTTTTTGGATGGGGTTTCTATGGCAGTGCGGGATTTTGTTCGTTCCTTTCCTTGACATGTTATGTCTATTTGACAAGGACATAGTTATGTGAGGTTCAGCTACGAATGGTCCAAGGAGAAAAATATTTTTCTCAGAAGAATCTTATTTTGGAAGTTTGTTTTCTATTGCAGCCCCATGACCAACAACACATATACTTGTCTCCTATTTAATGCTAAATGACTCTCTATGACCGGTGAGAGCGCCTAGTGGACCAGGGCTTGAATCATCCCAGATAACGACGGTTATCATTTGATGTTTTATCGACCTAATCACCAAATTAAAAATCTCAAATGCATTTCTACTAACATCTTACTAACCCTTCAATTTAAATTTACAACAAAAATAAATCCATTGCTTCTCGGTCGATGGAAGTCAACCCGTGTCTATGGCACAGTGAACCTAAAATAACACTTCATAATAAAGCTCCTGCGTCAGCTGTAACATAATTCCTATAAAAACATAAAACAAATATACGGTGTCTTATCTTAAATTACCCGCGACATTATTTCTTGTGTTTCTACCAGTTGTGAAGCTAGAGAATTATAGGTTTTTGTCGTTAGCATAGTGTACATAAGCTAAGTCACATTATACTCTACTGTTATCTTAATGTTTTGATAAAATAAAGTAATGGAACTACGAGGAGTACAACAACAAAATGTGGAAAATATTAAAAAAAAAACATAAGAACTCACTTCAGATACAAATAAGAACAACAGGTATCTTATTAGGAAGTTTTCATAGTTCAGGTTGTAGTCGTATTGTTTTGTAGGAGTGGAGCACAGCACACGCTTATGGTATGTATGTTTATTAAAACATTGTAAGAAGTTTGTACTGTGTTTCACGATCATTAAATATACGCGTGCCATATTATAGGTGCGCGTGCTATATCTTTTCGGTTGATAAAAATATGCTTATCTCGGCTAAAGATTATAATAATGTGAAATGAGACCTTAAATCCTATAGGTAGTGTGTGTACATTCGTAATTCAAACCACCCCTTAAGCTAAAATCAACTGAGCTTTACCAAGAAGTCAAAGCATCATAGACCTAAGCAAAATAATAAATATTTGTTTAGTATACTGGTGGTATGGATCGATGATGCTGCTGATTAGCGATCATCTTACCAAAACCCAATATTCAGCAAGAAAGATTTATGATTTTTGGGAGCTTATCGGCTTTATCATATGTGTACGTTTAAAACCTTCTTGGAGTCAACAAGTTCTCAGCATCAAGACTTGGCTGAGTTAAGCACAAACTCATCACAACACTGAATTTGGTTTGTTTCCATTATAATGATTCATGTGTAGACGCTATAACCCACTAAAAAAGATCTGATCAAACTGATTAAATGCCATACCATCCAATTTGACATGTTCGCGTCTCCATACGATACGGTTGTTAGTTTATTGTTTGCGTTTGGATAAATCACCAATAAATGTCATTTATATTGATGAAAGTCACCTCTGTTGTGATTCTTTTTTTTTTCTAACAGACCGTAAAGCGATAAAGTCTCTAGGAAAATATCAAATTGTTATGCTTACCCGTAGCTTGTATGTTTAAATATAATTTTCGGAAATTAATCATCGCGGTTGGGCTTTTCTCGGTATTTTTTAATGAAAGATGAAATAACATTATAAATGGATGATTTAAGCAGACAAAATGGGAAATATCGTTGGTTTTGTTTCCATCGATCTCAATCAGATATTAAAGACATGACTCGGGTACAGTGGCGCGACCGCAGGATTTTTTCCCTTGGGGTGGGGCTTGTAATGGCGTCAATAAACAAATCAAAAATTGCTCTATGGAGGTATTATTTTTAAGGGAAATAAATCGTCGCGAGCAGTGCTACTATTTTTGTTGAAGCTGTATATCGGACGGTTTAATACAATTTCTTATTAGTTATTACCTAGAAGGGTGGACCTTATAAAACGCTTTTGGTTGGATAGCCAATAAATATTTAGGTAAACTTTTCACAGTACCAAAAGCAAAGCCTGGCTTCGCATCAGTTTTATGAAACTCTAGTCTACATCCTTCAATATAGTAATTGTAAATGTGGTCATACTAGCAGAGACATAAAAATTTCTACACCTTCAGGAAATCGGCAAGAGCCGTGCAGAAAATTAGAATTTACGGAAATTTAAGTTAAAATGGAGAACTGCATAATTAATTTTTACTTTATTTTAGGTAATTGAGAACCCCCAGAAAAGCAAACCAACAGCTATTATGCGACATTCGGTCGGCGAGTCAATGGTACATATTATGTAAAATGTAAGACAAATTTTCAGAACAGTTTGATTCCAATATTTTAATTATTATTGGAGCTCCGCCAGAAGGGTCAAGCATCATGTCGTTGCAATCTTGCAAACGAACACATTCAACGGCGGCAGTAGTCTGGCTGGTCTAGCGGTTAGTGCGCGCACCTTCGGTGCACAGAATCAGGAGTTCGAATCTCACCGTGGATCATGGTGTTTTTCGAACTCACGAGCTTGTGACGGACTATGATCTCACTCAGATGTTAAACGAGTTCCCATTTATGGGGATAAATAACACTGCTGAGCGTGATGCTGATGTCATTACCTCAACAAAAAGCAGATAAGATCTTGGAAATGGGATGTCACTAACACATCCTGCGGCCTTAGTCCAATGTTGGATTGTCGCGCCTGTTATTTTTTTACCATTGTGGCAAAACTAACACATCTAAAACTAGATAATCTGTCATAAAAAAAAAATATTTTTTTTTTATGAAATCCAAATTATTCAATGCAAAATTATCATCTGTTTAAATCCATTTAGATTTGACTCCTCTTTTCTTAATTTCTTGTGGTATTATCAACGTATGAATCTGGCACCAGGTCATCTAGCTAGAAGATTTATGAATTTTCATGGAAAAAATTATTGATGCAACTGAAAAAAAAGTCGTAGGTAATCTCGACTTAGTGTGCCTTAATTCTGGCATGCAGATAGCTCTTCACGAAAGTGAAATTATCCTAAAAATTATCAGGAAACAAATTTGAGAAAATTTTGAAAAAAAAAAGTTTTTGACTTTTTAATTGTCAAAAATAATAATTCTCAAAAAAAATCGATTTTGCTGATTTTAGTAAAAATTAAATGCTAAGATTTTATATATCTGTTAATTACCGTTTGTCGGTTAACCACCGCCAAATATTGGACGTTTCATAAAATCGTTGTGGCACCGGGTTACTCGATATAAAAAGCCTAAATTGATATTCAACATGCCAAACTGACCGGCAATGGCGACAAAACTCTGATTTGAACTGATGGAGTCACTTAACTGTCGACGAAAAAGTTATCTACAAAGTATTTTGGATTTTCAAAATAGCCTGTTAAGTGTCAAACTCTGTGGTGCTCACTCTCTATGTTTTACGACCCAAGCTGAAAAAGAGCAATTCGCATCAGTTAAAAAAAAAAGTTTATACAACTTTTAAAAAATTTCAAAAGCCCAATTTTGTTAAAAATAAACTTAATCGTGAAATGGTCCCATTGAAGCTATTACCACAGACCATTTTCTGACGGTGATCGAGCTTGGGAGTTGGGAGATAAGGAAGGACGTGCAATCCTTCAACAACTTACATGCTGCCACCAAAATCAGTTGCTGAAAAAGTTGCAAGTTTTATAGGTCTACCGTATTAGCACTAACATAGAAGGCTTACAGCTTCAGCACATATTTGAGATATCTGCGACTCTCTCCGTAATTTCTGCGTCCTGACCATTAACGGCTTCTCAATTTTAAGGATAGCGCTCTGATCTAAATTAACATCATTCAGTCAGACCAATTTATCACATATTTTGTTAATATAATGGTTGTTAATGGCAACTATGCAATTATTTCTGCTTGCTTGAAGCCCATCGTCTTACTGCTAACTGCTAAAATTCTATAGGTAACATTCGAGGGTAAACTACCTCTTAAAATAAAAATTGCACGGAATCGACCTATAGTATAGTGAAATTTAGTCGAATAAGGACCAAACCCAAACACCCAAAAAAAAAAAAGAGAAAAATGTTGATGCCAAAATGCTGCACACCCTCTCCTCTATACGCACTAAAAAGTTACTCTATTTTGAGGGAGGGGGTGACGAAATGGGGACATTTTTGTTTTTTCGCAAATGTCTGGAAAAGTATAGACTTAAGACATTTTCTTGGAAAATTATACCCCAGACCGAAAAGTATTATGTGGAATCTACATTTTTTGAGATTAACATTTCGCGCTTTATTTTTTTATTAGTTCGATCGGTTAAAAACTAAGGCAGTGACGTAGCTTACGGAGGGGTCCATGGGGTTCGGACCCCTTCCAAAATGCATCCGAAAATCATTGCTGACATGGTTAATGTTTTCTGCTGTATAAGAGAAAAATCCCAACTCGATAATTTTAACCTACGTAATTCTGATTTATGTTTCATCATTTTTCTATTAACTTCAGATTGAAACTAGCCTCATGTTAATTTTCGAAGTATTGACTTAAAGTTCCACTTTGAAGCTCTTAAATAATTTGTTTAGTGTTTAAACACATCTCGGAATAATTTGATGCGTACGTCCGTGCCCAGAATAAATTACGGTATTGGTAAATTACGAAAAGAGGCAGTGTGAGTTGTGAGGCAAATTTCGACTCTGCACCAAATTGGGATCAGTTGGAGTTTAGCTTTTCCCTGACGAAGTATGAAGCGTTGCTTAAGGCTACACACACAGCGAATCAATGGATTAGAATCCATACCGAAATTGCATATTAAAAAAATACAGTTTGCCCAGCTGCCATTTTTGTATAAAATTTCATTGGAATCCATCAATTTGTTGTGCGGCCAAAAATGATCGAATGATGCTATGATGATATGCAGCAACAAAGGCTAATTCGTTGTTTGTTAGTTGGGGCATTTTGTTTTAATGACAATAAAACATAAAACCTGAAAGAACCCCAAAAAAATGCTTATTTATTTGCGGAATTTAGACTGTAACTGGGGGGTTAGCCAGTGGCGCGCCGGGCTCATCTGGCAAATCAACAGGATTCGTGTATAATATCATGGTTTTTTAAGTATAATGAAAGTCGACCCAAAAGCCTTTGTCATTCTTGAATTAGAAATAATTTATTTCTTTTGATGTCAGCTTATGCTTAAACTGACATTTGGTGAGAATATACAAAATATAAGTAAATTCGAAGCCGGCCTATCGAGTTTCATTGACTGTTTTTTATACCCTTTGCTCGTAGAGTGAAAGGAGATATTAACTCTTTTTTTTACTATAGTAGAGGTCTTTAAAAACGTTAATAATTCGCAGTAAATATTGCCAGTGCTTTCAATCGTTTTGATTGCAACGCCTCACGATAGTATCTCTTACTCCTTCGCAAAAGCCGAGAGCTAGTACTCTGAAGAACGCTCTAATTTTCTGACAGCCATGACTTTGGAATTTCAGCAAATGCGCGTGGCAACGTGCTTTAAATCGGCACTTGGGCCTCATCTTATCTTCAAATTTTTCGGAAATATGACAGCGTGTGTGGTTGCTCCCTTTGCGAAAACGGAAAGCTAGAAGTTTAACTGTTGTTGAGTGACGATGTGACTAAAAATTGAATACTTGAATGAACGAATACTTGCAGAAACATGCAGGATAATGATAATAAATTAACTAGCATGCGCACAAGAGTCCAAAGTTCGATTTCAGGGCCTTCAAACAAAATGTGGACTAGGTCTCTTTCCTCAGTTAAGATCTCAATGTGAATATAGGAAGATCGGGGGTTTAACGGGAATTCATTGGGCGTTAAGTAACGTCAGTGTTGTTACTTATTATTACTTTATACAAAAACCGCAAAAATGGTTCGCCCTGACCCACGCAAAAGCTAAGGCCGCCCCTGGTCCTATCCTAATAAATAAAATGATAAACCGACAATTTGGTAGTACGGATCGAAATTTGTCAAAGGCAGTTAGAGGCCCTAGTCAGTTGTTTCCCTAAATTATATAGAAAAATTATCATATTTATGAGCTCACTCTAAATGAGGGAGGTTCCAAACATGATTTTATTGAAAAGTGTATCAATTATCTAATGTTATAAATTTAGAAATAAGCTCATGGCTCAAAAGCTCATTAAAAATGGAAAAAAGTCGCATGTGCTATCCTAATGACAAACTTTTATTTTTTGCTATTTTGTGTATTCTTTTTCGAAAACAATATTATAAAACATAATTTAAGAATCGAGAAACAATACTTTTAATTTTAATTGACTGAGAATTGGATCGGCTCTTAACAACTCGCAAGTGGAATATGCAGTCTAAAAGCCAAAAATCGCACTGAATGTAGATCAGCTACGGTCTGAAAAGCAGAATTGGAGGCCAGTTGAATGTAATCAGAATCACCATTACAAGTCTAAACACGTTCAAAGGCAATTTTTCGTCAAATGGTGCAGAAAATCATTATCGACTGTTCTTCTCTAAAATGTAGCTCTAAAATAAAGAAAAAAGCGCGAAAGTCCAAAATTGGACTAAGGCCGCAGATGTGTTAGTGACATCCAATTGCCACGATCCTAACTGCTTTTTTGTTGACGTGTTGGGATCAACAGCACGCTCAGCTATGTTATTTATCTCCATAAATGAGTACTCGTTTAACATCTGAGTGAGATCATAGTTCGTTCGTGAGCTCGAAAAACACCATTAACTGAATTCGTTCACGGTGATCCTCGAACCCATGACCCTATGCACCCAAGGTGCGCGGACTAACAGTTACACCAGACAGACTACTCTAGATTTTGCCTAACAATACTTTCGCGACCAACGATTTCAACTTCTAAGAAAATCTTGATGTTGCAAAATTTTGGGGTTGGCCCCCCTGACCGAAATCCTGGCTACGCCCATTTTTTCAATCGAAATGGGAAATCTATGCACAAGTACGTGTTATGGGTAGCACTCGTATATTTTTTGAGGAAAAGCAAAACAAATTAACCAAAAATCAATTTTTGGCAGGACAACGCTTAAGGGCAAGACGGAAAGAAGGACAACCAGGAAAACAAATGGCACAGAAACTTAAACTCAGTAATATTATTTCGGTAGCTATTTTCACTGCAATATTATCAGAGGAGCACGTAATTTATCTATTTAGACCGCCCCTGCCCCTCCCCCCTGGCTACGACCATGATTGAAAACGCGATCTGTATCATTGCACATTTTTACAAGTGCTCTTTTCATCTTGTTATAAGCTATCACCTCATAAATTGAATTCAATTCTCATTCAATTTGTTTTCAACTTTATTTCCACCTCAGATTTTGTATGTAGAAAATTTTGCAGTTTCGATGCTAATCGATAAGTTTTCATTCTTGCTTTGAAAATTGTGCAAATTATTCTGTATTACTATTTAAAGAAAAAAAAGTGTCAACAGCACAACATTTCAATTATACCTACTTAAATACTGATAATAATAAATTGAACAATTGATTATTATTAAACTTGCAGATTTGGAATTTCCCATTATTCAGTTTAAATGTACACTAGCCGGCATATGTATTTTGACATCTGGTACTCTCGAGCCAAGATACTGATTTTGTTTAACTAGAGCGAATTTTAACTAGAGCGAATAACGGTAAATTTCTTAGAAGGAAATCAAAGTACATATCAACAGCAATATATATGCTCAATATTTTTCCTGTCCGTTTTCGCACTCTCGAAATTTTTGGTGCGAAATTTTGGTGCGACATAAGTATTTTGACAATATTTAAATCTTTGATTGTACACCAATTTCTCTGGAAAAAAAATGATAAAACATAATTTTATTATTGATTTGTGTTTATATTTTGAATTCCAACCAGAAAATGTGTCCAGTGGCTTGAAAAATTGGATAAAAATCAGAAATTCGAAGTTTGGTTTAAGCCTCCGTAGAGGCAAACTTCAATCCTGGTTTAAAGGTTGGAGACGCTGCAATTGAATTTAATTTCATAAGGTAGTCATTATTAAACACCGAAATTGAATAAGAGAAAAGAAATAGAAAACTATTCCATGCATCACAGAAATGGGATGTGTATATCGAATAATTACCTAAAAATCTTTCAAATATTTACGGAAAATGTCCTAATTGAACCAAAGGATATTATGATGAATGTGCCATCGGAGGCAGAGATAATAACGACCACCTTCGGCCTAGAACTAAAAAAGGCAAACTGCATGCATACGCAGAAAAAGTGAAACCAAAGAAAGATTTTAAAACCATACCAAAAGCAAACCTCTGCTACTAAGGAACAAGTTCAAGCTACTGCAGCTTTCGGAAAAAGCTTTTTAGGCTAATATTCGTTATTTTATTACATTTTTACAAAAAAAATCAATATTTAAAGAAAATGCCCAATTTATGTGGAAAAACGGATACCTGGTTATCAAAATGAATACCACAGTGGAGGCTCTCTTATGATGCAGGGATATATTACTTACAATAGCCTAGGCTGCTTAAGTTCAAATCACTGTTTCCATGGCCAAAGCTTTTTTTGGTCGTCACTGAATCGTCGAAAGTCATAATCGATCTTTTTGCGGCACAATTTGATATAAATTTCACTTCTTTCTTAGAGTTCTTCATCGTGGCTCACTCATCACTCGCGGTTCACATTCGCTTTCTTTCAGAGAGCGCCAAGATTTGTTTTTATTTTGTTTTAAAACATTTTTTTGTTTGGTAAGAAACGGTTTACAGTATAAAATAAAATTCAATAGTAGCGTATTCAATGTGTAAACCAGGACTAAGGCTTGCATCAATCGATGCTCAAACCAATCTTCGAAATTCTGATTTTTATTTATGTTTCGAGCCACTGGTGATATTTTTTATTTGAAAATAAATATGGGGAACTCAAAAATTAATAAAAATATGTTTTGTGCATCAGTTCTTGCGAAAAAGTGGGTGCAATCAAAGAGTTAAATGTTGTCAAAATATTTATGGCACACCAGAATTACGCCTCCATCTTTTCTCTTTTCTATAGCATGAGAGTCCGAAAGAGGACAAGGAAAAATATTAAGCATATTTATTGCTGTCGATATGTGCTTTAATTTTGATAATAGAAATTTACCGTTATAGGCTTTTGTTAAACAAAACCAGTGTCGGGGCTGGAGGGTATGAAATGTCAAAATACATATGCCGACCAGTGTATACATATTTTAGCTTAACAATAGCGAAAGATTTTTTCTACGATGAAAACTTGAATATGTCTCATCAATGAAAACTGATAAAATAATGATTTTAGTGGCTAGTTTGAACGTGAAGAGTTTATTGACGTTAAATTGATAATAACGAAAGTTGAAAGCGGATGTGCGCAAAGTTAAAAAAATAAAAATGAATGAAAAAAAAAATTTGAGAGACAAGTATTTCACTTTTTACACTTGGTACTCAGTAGATGAGCTCTGTTCTTAGGCCTACTCAAACAGGGCGTAAGCTTAAATTTCGCGTTACCGAAAAGTACTGCTCCTATTTTGTAAAATAAATAAATGTTACCATAAAGAAATTAAGTTATCAATTGTACCACTATTTTAATGAGAAAGTGTGCAATTCACTTAAGATTTTATTATTTTAACTTTTTTTTTACGATATGAATCGACCGTGACTCGTATCAATCCCGCATATGTCCGATAAGCTTCCGACTTCGTCAGTACATTTTATGCCCGCACAAAAAACACTATGACTAATAAATTGATTTAGAAATTTTTTATTATATACATATAATGTATTTTATAGGATATGAACAAGCACATAAGATAGCTGACGCGTTATAGTGGTGATTCGTGCAATATCATATTCATACGCACCACCATTTAAGATTACATTATATTTCGGAATTTTGATTATGTGTACATTATAATTATTTTTATTACCCTTGGCTATAATATTGAATTATTATCATTATTAAGACTTTTGTTGCCTGATTTTGCAATAAGATAAATTTTGCGCGATTGAGCTCTTGTTTTGTTGTTTTATTTTTGGGATTTTACGGATAAGGATAATTTTGGAAATTACCATTATACTAAATATGTAGGTATTTTCTTCATTATTCTATTATCAAAGTAGGAAGAAGATAAAATGTATGAATTGACGTCAATTGTTTGATTGGTTTGCACAATTTTTCTCTTTGGAAGTTGATTTATTTTGACACCTCACCCGGCTGGATGAATTTTTGGAGATGAAGTTGACTGATTGAGTGCACGCAGTGGTGATTTGATTGCACATTTTATTGTTTAATTGTGTTGTCAAAAATATTGATGTTAGAATTTATTTAACAATTGAGGTTTTTGATTAGTCAATTTAGGTTATGGGATTGTGCATTATTTTTCGTTAATGCGGAAACGAATTTATTTTAGAAATGCATACGAACTGCCGAGTTGTAATCGAACCTATTGAGTACGACATCGTCGTGGATTACGTGACTAAAATCAGCAATCATACCTAATCCAAGAAAATATATTTTTTTTTTTTAACTTTTTCTTAAAAACTAAATTTAAAAAATATTCTCTAAAATTTATTTCAATGTTTATTTCCAGGTAACGGACATTTTTTTGTTAAATCAGATATTTAATTTCCAAGGTAAGCTAAATTTATCATATAGCCTGATCGAATAGTTTAAATTCTCACCGCCGGAATTTGTTCAGCTTTCCTTGCAATTTCTTCTAAAAATGCAATTTCTATTTTAAAAAATCTCGAATTCCCTGAAAATTCCAACGAAAATAATCCGCATTCATCCTCACACCCCATAAAATCCATTATTTATTAAAATCTTTATTATGTGCGTATCGAAACAGCCACGTGTGCATATAGAGATTGCATCCAAAACTTTTCTCTTGTCATTTCAAAAATTTTGACACATTTTGCACACTGTCTGAGCTCTCATGCAGAGGCGCTCCAATGTCTCTTGGAATCCAAAAAAAATAATAAATTTTATTTATCGTATTAATATTCAAAAATAAACGGAAATACCGAAACGTATTATGTGTTTAATAAAAAATCACATCGGAAGAAAGATGTCACGTTAGTTATGACATTCGTTTGATTTATACCATGTGAATTATGTTTTAGTGGAAATCTTAATATTTTTCCACCAGCGGAAAAATTCTTCGCCTTAATAATTTCCGAACTTCCGTCATCACAAGTACGAAATATTTTGATTGCATTTAATATGGTGGATTTTTTGGTGGGTGACACTGACAAAAATAATGTGTTGAGTGAATGCGATTTTCTGTGTTATAAAATTCTACATTTAAGATAATCGATCACTCAGTCATCTCATTATAAATATGTTCTATCAAATCTTTGATTTAGATTTCTTATGTGTAGATTGACGATTTCAAACGGGTTTGTCCAAATTCTTACGCCTATAGATTTGACGTTTTCCATTAGCAAGTTTTGTAGTTGGGGAAAATCATCAGGTGTCCTGTGTCTGTTAAATCTGTTAAATGAAAATATTTTTTTTATGTTTCCTCCCGTAGTAGTCGATCGGTAGATGAGTTCAGTGGCGGATTTACCAGTTAAATCTGAATTGATTTGTAAATTATTCACTAATTAGCTAAAAATCTGTTTAAGAATGAAAGTGGGGTTATTGTCAATACCAACCAGTCAACTATGATTATTAGTGTGATAACCCCACTTTCATGACAGAGCAGAAAATCCGAGGCAAATATTTTTATTCTGGTTGGATCGGGGCTGTGAAATCTTCGAAAGAAGTAAGGAGGCTTATTTCATGCGGTTGCTTCTCAGCACGATTCGCCCCACTTGGACGTACTGAAACGCAGCCCAATGGCGCGCCCGAATTAGTGGGCGGACCACGCGGTACGGGCATTTGACCCATTGTACTCTTCCGTTGAACTTAGGCGCTGTATTGTCTGCGAATGATGCAGGATTTCGCTAAGCGTAGCACATTCCTAAGAGATAGTGAGAACACCTCGCTCACATCGATGAAGTAATCGCCATACCTCATCCTTGACATTGCAAAAGCAAGACAGTTGCATATGATATGCAATGCTGTTTCTTCCTCTTCTTCACAATGGCCACACAGCCGATATTAGCACCTTACTTTTGTGTAGATGGTCATTTAGAGAGCAATGAACTGTTACTAAATCTGTGGGGGTCTTTATGTCCCCTTTCCACGTGTCGCATGGGTGGGGCGATCAAGGCTTTAGTCTGTCGGCATAGGAATCTAAGTTCTCCCAGATTCCGGAATGGATCGCAGTCGCCTCCCTTTTTAGGACAGGCTTGATCACGGAGGAGGGTATGCCGAAAGCTGGTTACGGACCTAGCATGTGTGAGCAAGACCCTTGTCGGGCGAGTTCATCTGCCATCTCGTTCCCAGTGATATTTGAGTGTCCGGGCACCAGCTGTAGCCTGTTTAGTTTCCTGTTTAGATGAAAATTCCATACCAGCTGGCTTGATACTTCTGAAGAGCCCAACGCCTTTAAGCCAGCTTCCCTGACAGATCAGATTCAAACGTTGCGGCCGCGCCAGTTGTACCGCATAAATTCATAGGTTGCCACTATAATGGCGTAAATTTCCGCTTGAAAGATCGATGTGATGGTCCCAAGAGACTGGCACAGCTCAAATCTTGGTTGAGCCGAGAGATCCCTGAACCAGCCCTGACATCCATCAGTGTAGGAAATTATATTATCTCCAACGAAGTCAGAGTGGCCTTCAATTGACCATCCTTCTCTGTCAGTGGGGATTACTTGGTATGTCTTATCGTAGACGTATTTTTACTCTAGGCCACTCTCTGCTATACGCATGCATTGTTTGCATGCGTATAGCAGGATGGGTAATATGATGGAAGTATACATCCACTGTACCCGTTGTGGTGAAAACCCCCAAGACTTACCTATTGCACTTCTGCAGCACCAGAGCAGCCTGCAGGCTTTATGGCATTGTTCTTGAACATGGGATTTACACGTAAGTTTGGCGTCCAAGTGCTCCTCGAGACATTTGACTGTAGGAGATAGATGATTTTCGATACCGTGTAACCTGGGTAAGGTGAAGTTTCCCCGATTTCGGTTTCTGGTAAACATAACCAAGACAGTCTTCTCGGCATTTACTGATAGCACAGTTTGCTTACTCCATATGTCGATTAGGCGTAGTGTCGATTGCATTCGGTCATAGATTGTGTCCATACATTTGCCTTGGACTATTAGAGCAAGGTCCTCTGTATAAGCCTCCGCACACACTCTGTTATTATAAGTCCGGAGAGATAGTGAGTTTCATCACAAGGAACCACATCAGAGAAGAGAGAATTCCACCCTGTGGGCACCCTCTGGTACACCCGGCTTCGATGGTTTTTGATCCAACTGTTATAAGGATATTCCTTGAAGTGATTGTATTACCCATCCACCCTATCAGCAAAGGGTCGATTTCATGCTCGTTTGCCGCTTGACAAATGCTGGTAAATGAGGCGTTATCGAACGCCCCTTGGCTGTCGATGAATGCACCCAGTGCAAACTCTTTCTGAGACAAACTCTTCTTGAGCTCACTGACGATTTCATGAAGGGCAGTTTCTGTTGCTTGCTGTTGAGCGGCCGTCTGGGAAGGCATACATCCCCAATATAACTGTTTACCCGTCTTTCGAGCCCCTTTAGGAGGAATGATGTCAGACTGATAGGCCGAAGACTCTTAGCTTCAGCATAGGAGGGTTTACCTGGATTAGGAATAAACAACACCTTCACGTTCCACCATAGGTTGCTGGAATGTAGGTATACACTAGGCATGTCCTATATATTTTCCTTAAATGTAGGCCAAGAAATTCCATTTCTTTCAGAAGAGCAGGAAAAATCCCGTCATGCTGTGGGGATTAGTAGCTGTCGAACGAGTTTAGTGCCCACTTAACCCGTTCTAAGGTAACTATTCTGCAGACTGGAGACCTTCTTTTGCCATTACCACATTACCCCTGGCTGGTCTAGCGGTTAGTGCACAGGGTCATGAGTTCGAATCTCACCGTGGATCATGATGTTTTTCGAACTCACGAGCTTGTGACGGACCATGATCTCACTCAGATGTTAAATGAGTACCCAATTAAGGGGATAAATAACACTGCTGAGCGTGATGCTGATCTCATTACCTCAACAAAAAGCAGATAAGATTTTGGAAATATTTCTGTTGTCACTAGCACATCCTGCGGCTGGATTGTCGCGCCTGTTATTTATTATTTTTACATTACCCCAGAGCTTCAAACATTGAGAATAAATATAGAAGTTGGTCTTCAATACTATAGAAAATTTTAAAAAAAAGCTGAAAGTCCCGTTATCAAATTATTATTTGAGCTTTAACCCATTTTTGGCCAAATTTTAGATTTTGGATTTCAGTGATTGTTTATAATCAACAACCAACGGGAGAGTTAGAAAAAAAAATAAATAAAACGAGACCGAGGCTAATTTGGCGCGCGGCCGAAATTTGTATACCCTTCGCTCCCCTCGGGCGTACGACTTATACTTAATCCCTCCCCCGTTATTTTCCTTCTGTCTTCACAAAAGTTCCATTGCGCCGGCAAAACAATATTTGTGTGGGGTTTCTTTGGAATAAGTGGGCAAATAAATATTTACTCAGACAATTTTATTGGGGGATGCGGGAGCATGGCCCCATAGTACGATTCCATTTCCTTTGAATTTTTTAGTTGCTTTGATAAAGACACATGAATTCAAGGTTTTGTGAAATTAGTGTAAAAAATGTTTCTTAGAAGAACCAAAACGGGGGGTTGGGTTTGTATGGCAGACCCATAACCCCATTGTCCGATTTGATCAATTCTTACATTAATTTTTTGTCATCAATAGAAATACATTTGTGTGAAATTTGGTTGAAATTGATGCACAAAGAAAAAAAGTTTTCTTAGAAGAACCTAATTTGGTGGGTTAGGTTTGTATGGCAGCCCCATGACCCCATGTTCCGATTTGATCTATTCTTACATATGTTTTGTGTCATGAATAGAAATACATTTGTGTGAAATTTAGTTGAAATTGATGCACAAAGAAAAAAGGTTTTCTTGGAAGAACCTAATTTGGGGAGTTGGTTTTGTATGGCAGCCCCATGACCCAATTGTCCAATATTGCCGATTCAAACATACAAACATACAAGTCTGCAGCAAAAAGAAGCATTGGTGCAAAATTTCAGCTTCATAGCTTTTAAATTGGCCGAGCAAAACGCGTCGCAACAGGCAGACAGACGGACATCGCTCAATCGACTCCCCAAGCCATGTTGATCATATATGTATCCTTTTTATGTGGTCAGAGACAAAGTTAATATACCCTTCCACTCTATGAGCGAAGGGTGTAATAAAACAAAACAATTTTTCCCTGAAATAAATAAATAAATGACAAAGTTGGGTTGAACGAATTTAAGGAAAATTGGTCGACTATCGTCGCTATCCGACTAGTATTCTTGTTCAGGTGTAACCAAAACTGATAGATGGCTTCTCAATAGGTCGAAGGATGAGATCGGGTTTTTTTAAATGTCCTGTAATCGCTGTCGCTATCTCCGTCACACTCTAGGGCTCAGAGAGACAGTCGTCACTCTAAAATCAAGAGACTTGAGACTGCCTCAAGGAGTAGTAAAACTTTTTGTACATATGCTAGAATAGTGCTTGCCAACTCGCAAATGACTGCGGACCACATAGCCTGAAAATGAATCACTAACGGACCATAATTTTTTCATGGAGGGAAAGGGCGTTACGGTAAACCCCACGCTGTGCAGTCCGGCTTCAGTAAAATGTGATTAAGTAATTAAAGTGTAATACACTACATTAGTGTTTCAGCAGAGCACTGATAACTTTGTACCGATTTTAGGCAATCTCTGCCGGACTCTTAGACTTTCTATAGCATTTATATTTGTGAAGAGTTGATCATAGAAACTGTGATTTTAAATTGGTCAGAAAAACAAAGTATCCTGCGTACTCTCACGGCCCACACTCGGCCCGCCGACTACCTGTTGGGAAACAGTGTGCTAGAAAATAACAATTGCAGCGTGCTGTATAGTGTCGCTGCATCTAGGCCAGTGATTCCCAAACTGGGGGGCGCGCCCCCCTAGGGAGGCGTGACGATCAGGGAAGGGGGGCGTGGACACAACTCTAATATTGATTCCATAACTAAATTATAGTTTCCTTCCCATTAATGAATTACACCAGAACTAATCGGTTGTTGCAAAGCGTTGCAAATGGCAAAGATTGTATTTTCGTCGATTAATTCGCTGCTACTAGCCATTTGATAAACACTGCTGAGAATATTAGGCCGAGAAAACAAAATCACTTGATATGGCTGATATGTACCGCATCAGCCAGCTATAGTCCTTGCATGATTTTTGATAAAAAAAAATACGGATTTTGGTCGCTCCAATAATATTGATATCAATTTTGCTGCTCGACGTATCACTAAAGCCATAATGACGGCCGAACTGACGACGAAATTCAGAATGTGGAAATCATGAAAGTTAAATAGGTAATGCTTTCTAAAAATTCCAGTAGTTCCAAAATATGGGCTGCACTAACAATCAAATGTTCAAGTTCAAAAAATTTAAATTGCGACTTATGTCCAAAATTAAAAGCATTCCTTGCCCATGGCAATTTTTGGTTTTTGGCCAATATTTTCTCGGGGGACGCCAGGATCAGCAGATCTCACAAGGGGGGCGCGAGCTGAAAAAGATTGGGAACCACTGATCTAGGCGATAGTAAAATACCTGGGAATTAATTCTGAATGGGTAATTCTGTATTATTTTTTTTAGGCATTTCTAACTATGTATAGGACTTCCTAATTTGAAAACTAAATTCACACGTTACCTCATCGAAACACAACGATTTACTGTTATGTTATTATCTATATTATCGTGGAAATACAACAAATGCAATATGATTATAAAAAAAAGTTTAAAAAAAAATTTATATTTTAAACAAATCTATAAAAAGTGCAGTGGAACTCTGGGCAACAATGAGTTAAAAAAATACATTTTGAAATTTATCTGAAAGTTTTGATAATACATGTATCTTGGATTAAATGTTGATAATTACAACCAGAGAAATTAAAGTAAAATTTTGGAGTTACACTGAAAAAAAAAATCATCATAATATTAATGAAGGAGCATAGACATTTTTCATTGCCATGATGAATTAGTTCAAAGTAAGTAAAGCTTCTCTTCCTTAAAATAATACAGAGTTCATCTATTTTACGAAACACCGGTCGTTAGTATAACGAAAACAAAATGTCAACTTAATGTAAAGCGATCGATCATGAACACAATGAACTTCCAGTAGAATCTTATGCATTGTACATTCCGGCTATGGAACCCATACATTAGCCGCGATAGTAGCTAAAACAAAATAATTGATGATATTGTTCATTAATTACATGACATCGATCATAGTAGTACATATTGATCTCACTATCACTTTATGTATATTTTATAAATCTTCGTCACGTATAGTCTGCGTGGTGTAGTAGGTAGGGCGTCTGCTTTCAAATCATAGGGTCCCGGCATCGATTCCCACTGTAGGTAGGTAGGTAATTTTTAATGAGTTTTCAGAGCAGAGGTAAAATGTAAAATGAATGTCGTCAACACTTATGAAGCTGGATGCCGGCCTGCGCCAGTTTTTTTTTTTTTAATTTATGAACTCAGTAATTATATCAATGAACAAGTTGTTAATTTTATCAATTAGTTCTTAGTTTTAATGAAATTTTTGTTCGTTGTTTTGATAAAATCAGATTCATTAGACTGATGAAAGCCGTCTTCGGTGTACATATTCATTAGTTTAATAAACAAATTCATTGCTTTAGGGTACCTTTTTTTTTCAGTGTACATATACGAATATTATTTAATGGTGTCTTTGCTATAAAAAAAAGTCGTACTAGACTATCGAATCTAATAGTATTGTCCAACCAGTGCAAGATACTATTTTCGCCCTGCTTTGAAGAATGTGCAGGATCATTGAAGCGAAAAGCTCAAAGCTTATTTATATTAACGTACAAACTTGAAAAGAAGTAGAGGTAAATAAAGGAAACACAAAGCGGAATGTGGCGCAAAATGTGAATAGTGTACTGGCGGTAAATATCTAAATATGCCACTAGATGAGGTAGACTAAGGACAGCAACATCAATTTAATTTAATGTGAACTTGAAAAAAAAACGTCTTAAATGTTTGATCAATTTCCTTATTATTGTAAGAAAAAAGTCGTCTATTTTACTACCTCCATCATTATTATTTACCCATAGCCAGACTGTAAATGAAATCGTCACTTTATTTGGACTTTCATTACCACCCAATGACTCTATCTATCATTCATAAGCAAATGGACAGTTTTATTCTTGCTATATGTATACCTATACTTGTTCATTTCCGTAAATATCAGACAACCTTCACGAAACATTGTTTGCGCTCAAATTTTGTAATTCGCACTTGTCATAAAAATATAATGTAATAATTAATTGATTCTGTTATCATTTGTCAGAATTATATTTGTGTCTCCAAATAAATTGCAAGAGACATGAATGGTATTTTCACAAAGAGTGCTTAAGTTAAATAAATCATGTCCTTTAAACACTGTGAAAATCGAGTATTAAAAACACCTGTAAAGGCTGATTTCCCCGTCACTGTCCCATCCATACATTCGATTGTTAAAACAGAAAAATTTATTTTTTTTTATAATATACACTGCATGTCATAACTATAGCCGCACCATAAAATAGTGTGATCCTTTAAAATTCTAAGCGATTACAGTTATTCCACATAATATAAACATAAGGGATAAAAAAAAGAAAAAAAATTCACAAGAAGTTTCCTTATATTTCAAACCGTTATTTGCCTGTAAAGGAAAATCTAAATTACCCGTCTGTCATAACTATAGCCGCAAGTAGCAAGGGAAATACTGATTAAAAAGCGGAAATTGACGAAAATAATAACGGAACAGATCATTTTGGAATAAAATAGACTCTGAGGGATTGTTTTGTTTATTTTTCACGAAATAATTTTAACAGCTTTTCGAGTTTTTTGCTTATCAACCCCTAAGCATCGATAACCGCTGCATTTACATAAAAAAACTCTGCGAAATCGCGTTTTTTTTAATGGTACGTAATAATGTTTTTCAAGGTTTGCTGCCTAATTTGGATTGATGGGAGGCCCCTCCCTAACATTTCTACCAAACTTTAAGTACGATAACTGGTGAGAGATGATGCAATCTCTTGCTTCAAAACCCGTTATGTGTCCTATCTTCTGTATAAAATGGAAGCTGTTTACCATGAAATTTTTCCTATGCTAGAAGTGACGAAATCAACTGTTCTGTAGGTAGAGTATCCTGGCTAATACTTTTAATGAGCACTTGCCAGATTTCCATAGATCTCAATACAAACTTCGGTCAGAGTTCCTTAATAATATTAATCAGGGTTGTTTATGTATTTAAAAATTGTTGTAACCACCTCTTATCCAGTGGAAATTTGTCAGAAATATCCTGATCATAAACAGTTTTCGTTTGAATACAGAAGACATGACACATAACGGAATTTGTAGCAAGAGACTGCATCATCTCCCACCAATCATTGCACTTCAAGAAGGTTTTAATGTAATAAATGTTTCGGAGGTGGCCCCTCCTTCATCCAAATTAGACAGGAAATCTTTAAGAAACATCATTACGTAAAAAAATAATATTTCAAAGAGTTATGGAGAAGAAAAGGTTATCGATACTGAGAGGTCAATAAGCATAAAACCCAAAAACAGTTATAATTATTTATTGAAAAATAAACAAAATAAACCCTCGGAGTCAATTTTATTTAAAAAAGATTTTTCCCGTTATTAACTTCCTCAATTTTCGCTTCTTCATCAATTTTTCCCATACTAGTTAAAAGTGCGGATATAGTTATTATGACAGACGGGAAATTTAGATTTTCCTTTAAGGTACGTTGTCCTCGACACGACTGCATCGGCTCTAGCGACAGCGATTCGCTCATTTCATATAAAAACTGATTTTTCTCTCATTCTAAAAACGAGTTTTCATTTGAAATGAGCTAGTCGCTGTCGCTAGAGCCGATGCGGTCGTGTCGAAGACAACGTACCTTTACAGGGAAATAACGGTTTGAAATATAAGAGCACTTCTTGTGAATTTATTTGTATATTTAATATCCCTGTGTAATATCCCTATGTTTCTAGTATGTGGAATAACTGTGCTCTCTTTCAATTTTAAAGGATCAGTCTGTTTTATGGTGGGGCTACAGTTTTGACAGGCAGTGTATATACTTCAGATGATTCAGTCATTCTAATAAAGGTCGATTTTGACACAATAGTCAAGAGTCAATATATATTTTAATATATATTTTTTTGACTTTCAGTCATAAAAAAAAAACAAAAGTTTTTCGGTTACTGTGTCTGAGAAAAAGTTTACCTAATTGCAAAAATATTTTCCCTCAAAAGTTCTAAACTGTGCAAAAAAAAAAATTATTAAATTTTTCTAGAGTGTTAAATTTATTGAGACACTTGCCTGTTTTTCACTCATCATACCAGTACATTATGCATATTCATAATATTAATAGCAAACCGGAAAACAGTTTTTTCTGGCCTCCGCACACGAGAAAATCACTAAACGCACTTTTCGATGTCTATTCATTTATGTTGTGCAATCATCGACAAAAGCAAATCAATTAAGCCAATCTCTGATGGTTTTATAGGTACTCGTAATAAGTCTAACGACATATCAAGGTAATCAAATTAGCCGTTTAGCCGTCAGACGTTTTGGTGTTGGGTTTTTTTTCGTCTTTCCTACATCTCGTACGTATTTAAAAAAAAGATTAAATTGACGTAGCACTATTGTCCATTTTTTGTTTAGTTTTTTTTTTATCCATTGTTTATAGACTTTCATAAAAATAATGCCGGTCTACAATTTCCCTTTTACAATATTTGGCAAACATCTACCGGAAAATGATTAAGGAAATTATCAAAACGGAAATGAAGGAAATTTAGGGTTTTGAACGTGTCAGATACTTACATGTTTCCCCTTTGTATAGAAATTTGTATTAGATATAGTATCTACTTTATTGCTTTTTACATTATTCATTCTGCATACTATATTGATAAGATATCGCCGATTTAGGTAGTTTTTATATATATGCCGATTTTAAATTAAATTAGAATGACTTGAAATTTTATACCCTCTGACTAAACTTCATTTATGATTCATACTTAACATCTTGGACTGTGGTTATGATATTTTTTTTTCAACTTTTTACCAATGATTCATTGTGCACTGTAAGCCGTGCTTACGAATGATGAGCCATTGGGCTATACTTTTTGCTGGGTTTGTGCCAAAGACTCAACAGTGTAAAATGTGGGATTAAGTTTGCAGACAGTGTGGCATCTCCATATGTTTTCTTTAATTTAATTATTCCAGGAAATAGACGATGAAAATGCATCGTTTATTGCAAAATGATAAGTTTTAATTTTTGATCTGGAATCAAGGTTAACGTTTCATGCTGCTGGATATGTGGCCTTTTGATGTCGTTCTGTCGATACTTCCGCCATAAGACCTACTTCATTATCCGGACATATTTCTCCAACAGTCCCGCTGACGCGTTTAATTTAAAAAAGCTGTTAATTAAACATGATATATTTTATATTAACTGAACTTTTTTTTACTGATAAGAAAAATACATAAATGTGCACACCCCAGGGGTCTTTCAGGCTGTCGCGCAACCGATTCGCCATACCCACTGGTGTAACGTTTTTCAATTTTTTGTGTTTGAAGTTAAAGAGACCTTTCTTTATGCAGTCGAACTTTTCATTTTTTATCCCCATATCGGACATTGTCCTCTGACTGGAATTTCACCTATTCTCTGTTGCTCAATCGGTACGAGGGGTGCCTTTTATATTTCGGGATTAGAGAATCATCGAAAATCGCTTTATTGTTTTTCAAAATATTCCCAGATCTGCTACACTAGTTGTCCCATCCCGAAATATAAAAGGCACCCTATGTACTATCTCATTTTGGGCACACTGTAGCTCAGTACGCAGAGAAATCACTCTACCTCTGCATTCCCGGGCCAGAACTCAAGCGCCACTGAGCCGTCCCTGAGCTATACGTTGTATCAACGGCCAGGAGCTGCCGAAACCTCCTTTTATTAAAGAGACGAGAATTTTTGTGAATCGCTACCACAACAACAGGCGTCTTTCAAATCGAGTCCAGCTAGATGAAAACCTTTTAGTCGTAGATACTTTATTTTTAATTATTTAATTTTTTTATTTTTTTATTTTGCGGCGTTGTGCCTATACCTACCGACATGGAACATAAATGCCGCATGCGGCCCTCCTCGCAGTTCTGTGCGGCCCGCGGCCATGTCGAAGCAGCACAATCTGTATCAACACAAAAATGGTGAAATTGGTAAGGTGAACAAATTCAGAAGTTGAACTCAAGTCTACAAAAATTACTAAAACTCGTCAGTGGCTTATGCAAGATTACTTTAGGTTTTTTTCTCCAAATACTACCTACAATTTGAGGCTGGTTATTTGAATTAAGATTTATTTGGAAAAATGACAAAGCTTTAAAAACTACGGAAATCTTGGAATTGATGACTAAATCACCTGGATGTGAAATTCCAACATAATATTTAGAGCCCAAGTGCCTGATTTTTAGACCTATACTTATCAAGCAGTAAGTATTGGTGCATCAGTTTGTCTAAAACCATATCATAAGCAACTTTTTGTCTATTTTAGCCACCTTTCTGCGGGAATTAATTTATTCTGACTATTTTGGCTCCCAATGTTATTTTGGGCGACCTCGGATGATTGGGGTTAAACATTTTTAGGGTTTTTTAGATTTTTCAAAAAAACCCTTATGAAATCGATTTTGTCCGTCCGTCTGTCCGTCTGTCCGTCTGTCCGTCTGTCCGTCCGTCTGTTCACTAAATAACTCGCGAACGGCTTAACCGATCGTCATGAAATTTGGTAGGAATGTGTAGAATGGTAACAGTCTTTGGCACGAAATACTTAAAAGTTGGTAGAACAAAAATTACAGGGTGTCCCGGACATTTGAAAATTTGTTCACTAAATAACTCGCGAACGGCTTAACGGATCGTCATGAAATTTGGTAGGAATGTGTAGAATGGTAACAGTCTTTGGCACGAAATACTTAAAAGTAGGTAGAACAAAAATTACAGGGTGTCCCGGACATTTGAAAATTTGTTCACTAAATAACTCGCGAACGGCTTAACGGATCGTCATGAAATTTGGTAGGAATGTGTAGAATGGTAACAGTCTTTGGCATGAAATACTTAAAAATTGGTAGGACCAAGATAACAGGGTGTCCCGGATATTTACAAATTTGTTCACTAACCGATCGTAATGAAATTTGGTTGGAATGTGTAGAATCGTAACAGTCTTTAGCACGAAATACTTAGACGTTGGTAGGACAAAGCAAAAAGGGTGTCCCGGAGATTTGAAAATTTGAATTTTTTAGTTTTTATCAAATCAAAGAACTCGATGGGTACATTTCATATCAGTCGCTTTTTTCCAGTTTGGAGTAATAGTAACGGCGTTAAAGCGATTTATTAGCTTTAAGTTAGTATGTGGAGCTATAATATATGGTAAATCTATTTTTGGTTTGGGCTAAATAAAAAGTGTTACAGAATGAAAGGCGTTAGCCTTTCATTCTGGAACGCGTTTATTTAGACCAATCCAAAAATAGATTTACGAGAAGCATTTCATTAACATTGTGCATAATTCTTATTTATTACCTATAAAATATATGTGCAAAATGATTCACTATGTATGTATTCAAAATCTAAAAAACCCTCGTATTGCGGGCGCAGCCCTCTGTACGCCGGTATTTTTTATAATCTGTCCAAAATTTGGAGCAAACCATGTAATTGTGGTTACGCGCAGATCAATCATATTTTCACGTTTTCGCTTCTTGTCTTATTTTTTTGATGTTCTTGAAGTACATTTTCGAAAGGAGGAAGTTAGTTCGCACGGATCACCCCGAAGCCTCTATAGTGATCTATACTCTCCGCTATATTTTAAAAGTAATATTCTGTAATCAAGTTTCGTAACACGATTACGTAAAAGTTTTTGAAATTGTCCTCCTGCGGCCCACCTAAACCTGAGGAGAGTCTTATTTGGCCCGCGCCAAGTACAGTAAAACTTCGTTATAACGCTCTTCTGGGGTCTAAGCCAAAAAAACGCTATAACCGGGAAAACGCTATAGCCGGGAATTCCAAGAAATATACTTCATAGACGCATACACCTTTTAGGTGACAAAATTTATTATACGATTGAAACATGGAAGGAAATAGTAAGGAAATGGCAATCAATTGATTACTGGTTTTAAAGAAAAAACAGATATTTGCTTTTTTTGGACTGGCAAAAGACTTCAGTAATACTGAGGTTTTCAATTTATTGAAAGATCCTTCCTCTATGCTTATGCTATAGGCAAAAATTGCTCGAATATTCTTTACTGCAACTAAGACTGCAAATGTTTTTGGCATGCTTGACGCCTCTTTCTTGTTCTCTTCGGTGTCGACGGACGCTGATGCAATTACGATTATACTTTCAATTGTTGTTATGTCTTTCCCTTTTCCAGGACCTTGATGTGAATATTAACGGAACAACTTGTGCACCATGATGGTTCTGTTTGTGATTATTACAATGTAAAGAAAGACTACATGCTCAATGAATTTGTCAATATAAATTGTTCATTAATTTGAAATGGAAATTCGCCAACTAGATTTGGAAATTCAACAAATATACATGGAGATTTGTCAAAACGTTTTTGAAATTTGCTAACTTGTAATGGAAATTCTTGACCCAATTTTCTAAATTCGCCTTTTTATTTGAAATTCATCAATATGATTTGGAAATTAATTAATTTGAAATGAACATTGTCAATTTGCAACGGAATGCGTCAATACGAAATGTAAATTTACCATATAATCTTGAAATGGAAATTCGCCAATAATGCGTCAATTTGGAATGAGAATTCGTCAATTTGATCTGAATTCCTCATAATTTATAATCCTTTTGATATTCGGCAATTTAACATAGAAATTCGTCAATAGGATAAACATTAGCCAAATGCAAACATGTAAAGCCGGCCCCAAAACGACCGGAGTGTGGCACACACCGCACAAAAGATCGGTCCAAGAATGATACCTTGGAGTCGCCCAACCACACTGCTGCACGATTTTGCGTATCAATCTTTTGTGCGGTGTTTGCCACACTCCGGTCGGTATGGGGCCGGCTTAATGGGAAGCCGTGAGCCAGATTTTTAAATTCGTCAGCATGATTTATAAATTCCACCATTTTTTCGATAAATTCATCAATTTGTCATAGAAATTTCTGAATCTGTTGTGGAAATTGTCCACATGTTTTCGTTATTCGTCAATTTGACATGGAAATTCGGTAGTTTGATATGTTATTTCGTCAATTTCAAATGGAAATACGTCAAGTTGGAACGTGCTTATGGCAACATTTATATGTAACTTATAGCATAGCTTTTCACTTTAACTCTGGCAGGCATAAATCAGCCATATTAGATCGCTACTTCTGATGCTACGACTTGACTACGTTTTTGTGCTCTTGACTATGGAAAATTATGGTAGAAATACAATGGAAGCGGAAACAGTAACAGCAGCAGCGCGAAATGTCAAGCACAATGCATTTTAAATGCTGGCAAAAATGCTGATGTTGCGCAAATTCCATTTCCAGCATTATTTTTGTATTTAGAACAGATATGGATCTCGGCCTTTGGGGTCCCTTTTGTGTTGGGGTCCGTATTCCAATGAACATATGGAACACCGTACTTTACGCCACTATGGCCATACTCTACGGTTCACGCAGTTTATTATAGGAGAAATTTCGCTGTCACTCAAGGTACTAACATCGCAATTTCACGTGAAATCCATACAAATTACTGACAGAATTTTGATGGTCGTGAAATCGAATTCATTTGGTACTCACTTCATACGAAATTCTCCACAGCGGGTTTTGACATTTCGCCGGCGAAAACAATGCAGTTGCACTTTATTTCACAGGGAAAAAGTGCCATCTGCAATCCGTCCTGCATTTTCTTAAATTGATTGAATAAAAGGCAACTGTAATTTTTAAGCTTCCGATTCATTTAATTTCAACAAACACTTTGAGGAGTACACCCACTTTTCAATAAAAGTAGCACCTTGGACGTATTTAAGTTTTCCATATCTATACTGCTCAAAACAAAATAAGGGCCACTAATAATTTTCTGATTATTTTTCTGTGGAAAAGAAAAATCGTAGTTTTTTGGTCTAATTTAATAAAACAATATGTTTTTCATTAGATATAATGAATTTTATTGAATTTTGACCAAAAGTTACACTTTTTTTTTAGCATTTTTTCGGATTGCTTACTTTTTGTGGTCATGTAATCATAACAATAACAATTAATTTGTATGTCTAATCTGTAAAAAACAATTGATTCTTTGTTTTTTTTAGTATCCAGTATGGCTTCCACTTTTTGATATGTAGTCTCGAAGCCTGGACGGAACGCTCTCAATAAGCCGATCGACGCTTTCTTTGATTGTGTATATCCTTTTCAGCTGTCCGCATCCGGCGTTTTAATTGACCCCAAAGATGTTCTATCGGATTTAGGTCCGGACCGTTAGCAGGCCACATGACCTCATTATTGGCCTCCTCGAAAACAGACATTGTCGCCCGGGCAGTATGTGGTCGTGCATTATCCTGAATGAGGATAAAACCATCCAACGCCTGTTGTGAAAAAGGAATGATATGTGGCCTAACAATCCCAGTGGCGCAACCAGGATCTTGTTCTGGAGGGGGCTAAGCTCATTCAAACTACTGGGCAATTTAAGTTGGTGTTGCAGGTTGGGTGATGCTAATGTTGTTATTTGCTATTTGTTTCAAGGCTTCTCCATTGCTTTCACGCTTACTTTCGATGTAACTCGTGAAAACGAAACGAATATAATGTCAGACTCGTTTGTCTTCTTTTTACGAAACCCAAATCATCAGTCTTTCCAGCATTGCAATTGATAAGCTTAGAAAACAGATAAATTTCCATCACATGCGATCAAATTGGACTTTTGCATGGATGTCTTGTTTCTGATACTCGCGGACTTTCAGGACAATATAATAAAACCCAAAAAAAAAAAAAAAAAAAGACTGCGGTGCGTGGATGATGATAGGAAAGTACGCCACTTACTATGCCTCACAAGCTATTCCGTAATCGTCACTCCGTAGAATACTGTTAGAACTGTTTCTACAATTTTGGATTAGATTTTGGATGACCATTTGCTTCGCTTGTTGTCGATACAGAATTGACCTAGATTTGTCTATGGATTGTAATTATAATCACTCGTGGTGTTTAGACGGCGAAATTTAAGGAGGGTTTTCTCAAAGCGTTCAATAAGTGTGGTGAATTACCGAATTACCCACTGCAATTAGAGCAGCAATTGGGAATGCTCAGTACTACACGAGCAAAATATAAATTTTGGCACAAACGAAAATTGGACCAGCGAACCTTACATTCTCTTACATAATTTTTATGAATGATTTTCAAGCCGCCCAATTACAAGTAAAATGAGTTTAACACCTAGTGTAAAAACTTAAACGAATTCTTCTTCAATTGTAGAAATATAAATTTTGCGTCCTGATAAATATTTGGAACTCGTTAGAAATTAGTATATATGTAGTATTTATTATATTTTTTTTTAATCTGAGCGAATTTTACTGCTTTATATTTAATTTTAATTTTACCTCTTCCTATTTCTTGGTCTGGGAGGGGCTTTAGCCCCCTTAGCCTCTCCCGTGGTTGCGCCACTGAACAATCCTTTCAATATAACTTTAGGACGTAATTGCCCCGTTATTTAGGATAACAAGGTCAGTTTTGTGTTTTGCCTTGCAAGCTAGTTCCGGTCCAGACCATCACACTGGTACCGCCTTGCTTCTTTTATGCGTCGGTCGTCACTAAAAAATGTTACTTTGCGCTCATCCGAGAAGAGCACCTTGCGCCATTGTTGCATGTCCCATTGGATATGTCGACGAGCAAATCTTAAACTATTCGTACGATGCGTCCTGGTCAGTTGTGTTCTGGTAACACGTCTCCTTGACCGTTGTTGGTCTTCGTGCAAACGATTTCTGATTGTTTGAGGGCTAACAATGGTCCCAGTCGTCCTTAATAGCCTACTTTCTAGTCCACGAGCACTAATGGTACGATCCCGTCGCGCTCAAAGTCTCACATATCGGTCTTCTGCGGAGGTGGTTATTCGAACTCGGCCTGAACTATGACGACGGATGATACTTCCTGTCTCCTGGTAACGGTTCCAAAGATTTTGAATGGCTCTTTGCGAATACCCTAATTGCAGGGCCACAGAACGTTGCGAACGACCTTCCTCCAACATTTTTAAGGCTCTGGACGAAGCATTTAAATTTAAATGGCGGCGAATTGCTGGCATTTTGTATTTTACAGATTCTCCTTATCTTTAAAAGTGCAACAACTAATGTTGCACTTAAAGAACTCGGCGAAAACTAATTCTTAATCAAAAAGAGAAATAAACAAACTACCAAATGTATGACTTGTGACCCCAAAAAACTGTTTAAGCCAGTTCCGTTAAATCTAAGGTTGACGAATTATAAAAAATTCGCCAAAAGACGTTTTTAAAATCAACGGACATTAGTGGCCCTTATTTTGTTTTGAGCAGTATATGTATATCATTTCCGAGCTACACTCCTTTAAATGTTGCAAAAGTTAAAAATAATTTCTTACTGTCAAAATCAAACCCATATTTCGTAACGGTATGTTCAAGTACGGATATCTGCAGTCTGAAATTAATACTACCCAGATGTCGTTTTATAGTCTGGCTGGTGTAGTGTTTAGTGCGCGCACATGGTCATGGGTTTGCGACTCACCGTGAACGAATTCAGTTTATGGTGTTTTTTCGAACAAACGAACCAAGTGACGGACAATGATCTCACTCAGATGTTAAACCAGAACCCATTTTGAAACAGTTTAAAAATTATTTTGAAAATAAAAAAAAAACAGTGGAAAGGTTAAAAAGGACAAAAACTGACACGAATTCAGCTTTTAACGAAAATAGATTTGTTGGGTATCATATCAAAGGGGAATATTCAATTTTTCATGTTTTATTTTTAGATTGAGGCACTGAGAACAGTGAAAACTTACAAACGACATTTGTATTTTTTTAATGTGAAAGTCGATTCTTTTTTCCACAAATTAATCCGCCGCGCCGCTTCATGTATACCGAATATTAATTGTAGCTTCGAAGACACGAAGAGCTTCGAAACGTTGGAGGTTTCATTTTATAAGAAAGTTTATGTAATTTCAGAATATGATGATACTTTTTGGTTCTAGTAAGTTTAAACCTGGAAAATCAAAGTTTTTCAGAAGAAAAATATGCACAGTAACAAATTGTAGAATCTACCATAGGTCTATGGCGAACCAGTTGCGGGACACTGTATAATTGCCGAGTTCATACTATAGTTGACACTTTTTTATGGAGAATAGTGAACTTTTAAATGAAATTTTTCATATGGTTCGTCATAGGCGTGTGTTCATTGTTTACGGGTATTAAGTCCCTAACTGTTTCATTTTTACCTGATTTTCGAAATAGAAATAAAAAGGAAAATGGCATGAACATTTGATATTTTTAAAGATTTTTCTGTGTACCACTTTAACTTCAAACTTTTCATACAAATTCGCGACACTAAAATCAACCTTGCACATTTAAGATCGGATTACCTAATAAAACATTAGCAAATACATGACATCCAATCAATCCATCCGTATTGTCGTCGTCCAATTAAATGTCACATGCTAATCAAGTTTAGTTCACATGCTGCAATATATTTAGACAAATAAATTTACACTCACAACTCGCATGAAATCCGGAAGAGATAGAAAATGTTGAACTCGTGAACTACTAATCCAAATGGTGAAAATTTATTTAAAAATGAATTGTCTAACCTTTGTCGCTTGCATATCAATCAAAATAATTACCGTTTATCAATATGTATTTCAATTTGATTTCTAAATGATCTGAACAGTGTATAAAGAGCAAATAGACAGCTAATCACACGATTTTGATCACTTAGAAGAGCAAGCAAGAACAAGCGCATTAATAAAGATAATGACTGTAAAAATGGGCATTTCCCATACTAAAAGATTATCATCCGATCGGAAGATGTGTCTAGTAGTTCTATTTGTAGTTCTAGACGACATGAAAGCTCGTTTACATTGTTTGGGGGACTAAAGCTCTTTACACACTGTAGAAGATTTTGCATAATCTTGAGATTTTACAAAATCTAGGCGAAAATCTTGTAGATTTTCCATACATTTTCATAGATTTTGTACGGAGATTATAATCAAAATCTCGGCGAAAATCTTTACAAATTCATGGTAAATTGTGGTGAGCTTCGCATTTGACAATTCAACAGTAGAGGTCATATCATCCATTTTCGATTGGCATGGTTTTGAACCCAAAAGTGTGATGTTTTCACCTATTGACGAACATAAATCATTGACATAATTTCTATAAGATAGATTCTGCTTCTTGTTTTAACAAATTAATAAAAATAACAGTTTCAGTCGTGCATGAAATTGTCGGAGTTTGCAATTTAGACGGATTGTACTGTACTGTCAAGTCGAAGAACAAGATTACGACCATAGTGTGAACAGCATGCGAGATTACATAATCTACGTAGATTTTGCGGCTATATGTGTAAAGCGCTTAACACATAACATATTATCTAATTATGTAATAAATAATCACTAGGGCTTCTCTGACAGATTATATCCTAGACTAAGCTGACCAGACGTATAGCATTTTGCTGTACAGTACAGCATTTTGGCCTGTCGTACAGCATTGAGAAATGTACAGCAAAATGTACAGCATTCCCCATGCCACACAATCAAACCTAATTCAATACATAAGCTCCTCGATGAGGCATGTGATCAGCGATATCTGCTTTTAAGGTGTAGTGTTCAATCGTACTTTTACGTTTGACAATCGTTCATTTTCGATAAATCGGAAACCCTTCTCGATCTCACTGAAAGTTGGACACTTCTAGAGCTACTTGGCGCTTATATTTTCTCCAAAGTTCGCGGTCCACCTATCCACATTCCGAAGATTCAGCTGCCCAAATCGCACTTCTGTGTTTTCTAATCAAAATTGTCCATAACTTGCAAATTGGGCGGAATTTTGAAATTTGGAAAACTTGCCCATATTTTGTGAAAATTTCAAGGCTCTAGCTGCCCAGGTTCAAAGGCTACAGCCGTCAAAAGATGTGATTTTCAGATGAAAAAATCAGCCATTGTACTCCATCCGATTCCTTTATCAACCTCTATAGGAAAATACATTCTAAAGAAAAAGACTCAGCATGTTTTTTTTTTGCAAATTTCCTTAGAATCCATTTAAAACGGCGTTAAAAGCCCAGGGGAAAGGCATGGCATCACTAATGTAACCATGGAGAAATGCATAGGTACTCTCCTCGAGAAATATTGCAACCCGGTTTAGATAAGATTTAGACCTCTGGCTGGTTTTTTGGTTTACTTTAATTTGGTGGCTCACCATTCGCGCTCTCCTCTCGTACTTTCAGTCACGCATTTTGCGGAATAGGATAAGGCAAGGTGCAAGCGCAGCGAGCGGTGAGCTAATGGAAGGCAATTCGTTGGATTTAGATCTATGGCTCGTCCATACTTTTACTCAGATCCTGGGAGTCGCCCTTGGCTTCACTCAAGACTCACTCTGATGTCACGCTTTTCATAATTCGGCAACATCCTTGTGACCAGCGCTGGTAGGAAGTGGATAATGCGAGGTGCCATCGCAGCGAGTGAGTGAGAATTACTCAGATTCTATAGCTCGTCCTTCACTCCGCCCAGATCTTACTGTCTGTCGCCCTTTTCATAATTCGCCAAAAAGTTGATACATAGTGCTGCTGCTGCGAAATATGATGAGGTGTCTGTCGCGCTATTCAGTATTCACCAACAGGTTTGCGACGTAGTGCTGTTGCGGAGTAGGATAAGGCGAGGTGCGAGTCCAATAGATGGCAATTCGTGAAATTTATACATCTGGCTCGTCCTTAAGTTTACTTAAATCCTGTATGTTGCGCTTTTCAGAATTCGTCTACATTTGTGACGCAGTGCTGGTGCGAGCGAAGCGATCGATAAATTTAATCCTGTGACTCGTCCGTATGATAGATCCTGTAGTTCGCAATTCTCTGCGCTCAGACCTCTCTCAGTCTGTCGTGCATTAGAGAATCAGCTAGAATGTTTGCGACATAGTCCTCGGAGCTGGATGTATGGCTCTGGATTTACATACTTGAAAACCGAATTCTGCAAGTATGTGTACAGCATTGGGCTTTTGGGAGTCTGGTCACCTTATCCTAGACGGCAAATTTTTATAATTTTTTGCATTTACACTATATTCTTTGGCAAATGAAGTTGACTTTTACCAAAAATGTAGTCAGTCCGACTATGGCCACGCCAGTATCCCCTATGAGAACTTTTCAAAATTAAACTTCTTTAAGTTACTTAGAAGGAGGTGAATTTCGTCTGAACGTCAAAGGGCGAGAGCCTATTATCATCGGAGCTACTATATCTCTAAGCGCGATCTTTATGCAGTTGTTCGGCTTTTTTGATGTTACTCCTTAAAATGCTCGGATTTGGTATGCTTTTTGTTTGGATAATCGCTCTTTTATTTTTACCATTCGATAAGATTAGTAGTAGCTTTTACTGTTTGCGAAACACAGAATCGTGTAAAGAAATATCCCCTTTCCTCTCCTGGCTCCCCGACGTCGGGACCTCCTAACACGCAGGATTTTTCTTCCCATAATCAAGCGACAATGCTAAACACTCATGATTTTTAACGAACAAAATAAAATTTCGTATTGTTGTTACTGGGCTTCTTTCTTCTTTTTTGCCTTGTTCTTTATACCGCTCCATGGTTTCGCGTTGCTCGACCTGCGGGGTAGGCACATCGCCCGTTTTGGCGGTTGTTACTGGGCTATACCACAAAAATGATTGATTTATTGATTTTTTGGACGATCAACGACCTTTGAGAAGAGGACCACAAAAAATGCAACCATTAATTTTGTCCTTTGACGGGAATACTAAAAATGTGAACTAGAATTTAAAAAAAAAAATCCGCGCTAATTTGGTTTGGACTAGACCAGCTATCTAGCTAGCTTTAACGTCCTATAGTCCAGTCTAGTCGAAATTTTCTCACAACCATTCCGAATAGATTCATATCCGCCGTGTCTATGTCTACGAGTATTTTCTCAATATCGTGCAAAGTTTGACTCTTGGTCTTGGCTTGGCTGACTGTTAAAAGTGTTCATGTGTTATTTCTGGTGCCCATTAAAACACGGAATTCGGTCTTTTTGCTCTGGTCTTTTGTCAGTTTTCTTAGTTCCTTTTACTTCCTTCATGTGTGAAATGGTCAACAACACACAAAACAGAGCGCAACGCGACCGAAACACATACATTATGTTGTGCTAAGTAAATTGAAGCGCACCAACAACGTATAGATAGTTTGTTTGATATCATTCCGTAACAAACACGGAACACGACATACATAAATATTATCTCTAAAGAGAGTTTAAAAGTTTACACTTCCGTACACGTACTCTTCTAAACAGATTTGGTGACCATACCATATCTACACAAAATAATTTCAAATCACACTTTGGGGCCAAAAATACACACAACCGTCTATGCCTTTTGGCCGCATATATTCTTGATAGTTAAAGTAAATGTGTGATTAAGTGAAATTGTACAAAAAAGATATTTTTAGTACATATTTGTAGTATCCGTACACGACGGAGTGCATGCACTTTTCGACCCATATGGCATTCGAATTGTATGTTGTTTTTTAAGGGGTGAACGGATGTTCTCCCAGGGCGCGAGATATGTGTCTGGATCTATACATTTAGAATGGATGATGGATGTCAAGATTGGATTGTGAACTTGGAGCGATGTGGAGGAAAGGAAATCGCGTTCAGCGTGACCAAAAGCCGAATTGATTGGGACTAAAATTTACTAATTTGTTTTGTGTTAAAATATTAAAATATTCTGGTTATCTACAGTAGAACCTTGTGGATCTGACGCTCCGTATAGTACGACTCTTCGGGTAATCCGACCCAATTGTAGCCAAATGTTTAAATTAGGCACCTACCATAACAGAACGCTTTCTTTAATTCCATTAAAAATATTTTGGGCAAATATACGTTTTTCACGGAAAGTTGATTTAATGTTCTTTAAGGAGAGTATTGCTGTGACCTATGAGTGGTACGAGTGTAGTCGACGTTTGATTCAATTGTACAGACCACAGTAGCGGATTTACCAGTAGGATGAGTAGCATGGAGCCTACAGAGCGGCAGATTTTAGGGTCGCTAGATTAGATTAAAAGAGGGCATGGGCAGATTTGCCATAAGCACTGCGACCGGTGGTCTATTGTGCTTTTGCCCACGCTACAGGTTAGATAAATTTATCTAACCGACATCTGTCGATAAATCGATTGATTTGTCCCATGGTAAGGGAGGCGATGTCCTCCGTAAAAGGGAAAGTTATGCCGAAGCACTCCTCCCGTCGCATCGCATCGCATCGTTTTTCGCACTCGCAAAGTATGTGAGTGGATGTTTCGTCATCGGCCTCGCAGAAGCGGCAGGTCGCGACTAAGCGCATGGTTCTTAAATGCCCGTTCAGACGGGAGTGGCCGCTTATGATTCTGACCTTGTTCCTGCTGAGTTTAACTAACTCCAGAGTACGTTTCTTACAGTAGGTTGCTACAAAAAGCTTCGACTGCCTTAGTCCTGGAAGGGCCCAGCATATTTTGGCTGTCGTTTCTGCATAGACACAGTGGTATACCGCAGAAGGGTTCCGGGCCGCAGAAGGGGCTAGCGGAGGCTACCCTAGCGAGTTCGTCCGCGAGCTCACTCCCTTCAATTCCCGAGTGTCCGGGAACCCATATGAGTGTAAGATCATTGCGAGATCCTACAGATTGAAGTATTTCCTGACATAGCCACACTAGTTTGGAAGTAAAGGTATGTTTTGTAAGAGCTTTGATAGCCGCCTGACTGTCGGTAAAGATCGCTATCTTTCTGTTGATATATCCTTTGTTCTGACATTCTCTAGCGCAAAATTCTATTGCATGTACTTCCGCCTGGAGCACAGACGCTAATTTCCCCATAGGGACGGAGTAGCTTACACCTGGACCACTGATGCCCGCTCCAGAGCCTGTGTCCGTTTTGGATCCATCCGTGTAAAAGCTGATAGTGTTGGGGTGAAGGGACCTGAACATATCCATCCAACTTTCCATCGCCCAGATTGCTGATTTAAAGGACGCGTTGAAGCGTAATGTCTTAACTAGATAGTCCGAAGGTAGGCAGAGGGTATTGCTACCTTGTAACCATCCTAGTTCATCATGGCTAAGATTGACTCTCGTGCTGGAGGCCCTGAGCCTACCAACAGCCAGCCTCGCCGACGCTTCAATGTGAATGTGTAGTGGAGTGAGGTCAAGAAGAACCTTCAGGGCAGCGGTGGGGCATGAAACAATAGCTCCAGTGATAGTTAGACAGGCAAGCCTCTGGACCTTACCTAGATCCGACTTACCGGTGCTTATTGAAGCCCTTTTCCACCACACAACTGTCTTGTAAATCCACAGAATTAAATGTGGTTTAATTCCCCAGGTCTTACCTATATAACCTCTGCAGGTCCATAGTGCCTTGATCGCCTTCTCCGTGACCGATTTCAGGTGGTCGTCCCAGAGTAATTTTCTATCAAGAGTGATTTCCAAATATTTGACTTGGTTAGCCGATTTAATTTGGGAGTTGTACATAGTAGGACAACTCAGGGTTCTTGTTGTCCTGCTCCTGCTGAAAGGAACCACCGTGGTCTTGGACGGGTAGACCCGTAGACCACTCTCCGTGCACCAATCCTGAACTTTTCGGAGAGCGGTATGGAGCACATGGGGTAAGACTTCCTCAAATTTGCCCTTAACCATGATAACCACATCATCTGCGTACCCTTGGGTGGAGAACCTCTCTGAGGTTAGTTTCCACAACAGTCCATCTACAACTAAACACTACAGAAGGGGGGACAGTACCCCTCCTTGTGGGCAGCCACGAGTGGCTAAGGCGGTGAGGGTGGACCCTCCGATGCTGGTATAAATGTTGCTCGATGAAAGCATTCGTTGCACCCAGGCAATCAATGTCACATCTGCCCCTTTTGTTCTCAGCGCCGTACCGATGGACTCGAAGGACGTATTGTCAAGGCCCCTTCTATATCCAGGAATGCACAAAGTGCCATCTCCTTTTTTGATATGGCCACTTCGATTTCGTCCAGTAGGGTATGAAGTGCATATTCAGTCGATCTGCCTGGTTGGTAGGCGAATTGTCTGGGGTGCAGCGGACTCGTCTTGAGAAGAGTACTCCTTATGTGTGCGTCCAATATCTTCTCCATTGCTTTCATGAGGAACGAGGTTAGAATAATTGGTCGATACGATTTCGGATCGTCTGTCGACCTTTTTCCCACCCTCACTGATCTCCAAACTGTTGGGATATATCCCAAAGCATAACTACTTCTATATATATTGACTAGGAATGGGATCAACTCTTCTTGCGCCTTCTGTAATAACGCTGGAAAGATACCATCCATGCTAGGCGATTTGAAGGGATCAAATGTCCCAATCGCCCATCTAACCTTATCATAGGTAAATATATCCCTTGCTGCCCTCCAATCGGACCGGTTGGACCTCCTGAAGGAATTACAGCAGTGTGGGAAAGCGGTCTGATTTAATCTGCATCCTGGGAAATGAGTTTCCAGAAGCAGTATACCTGTCTCACTCGAGTTTTCAGTGATTGCGCCATTCGGCCTTTTGAGTGTGCTAATCGCATTTTTTCGCCAGCACCTTATGCAGCCTAGCCGCTTTTGTGGTGCTGTTAACATTGTCGCAGAAGGTCATCCAGCTACGCCGTTTCGCTTCGCAAATGGTCTTATTATATTCTGTCAGAGTGGAACGATACACGTCCCAGTCCCCGTTACGCTTGGCCCGATTAAATAATTTCCTCACGTTTTTCCGGAGGCGAGCAAGATCATTGTTCCACCACGATACACACTTCTTGTCTTTAATGATCCTAATAGGGCAATTTTCTTCGTAGGAAGATACAATTGCCTTGGTAGTGTCGTCGACTAGCCTTTCTAAGCTCAGTCACCCAGGGGTCTTCCTGTCTATGTGCTGCAGGTGCTCCCTGAGTGTCTCAGAATATCCAGGCCAGTCGGTGAGCTGAGGGACCCTCCGCTCGATGGGCACAGGGTCCGAGGAGGCTATATTAAAACGGATGTGCATATGGTCGGACAAAGACGGTTCATCCGACACATGCCAGTTGGGGGTACTGTCCGCAATCGAATTGCTACACAGAGTTATGTCAAGGGCTTCCTTCCTTGCTCTGGTGACAAAAGTGGGCTGACATCCCCTATTGAGAATGTCAAGTTCTAGAGAGGTAATAATATCAAGTAAGTACTCACCCCTTCTGTTAGTGTCTGAGCTACCCCAGAGTATGTGATGGGCATTCGCGTCGCCTCCAATCAATAAGTCCTTACTGTAAGCTTGACAGTGAAAAGCTAGCCGCTGGAATTCCATCGCCGGCACTTCCTTGTCCCCCGCTAGGTATGCCGAAACAACTAATAGGTTATGGCTCCCCTCTCTAGCGAGGTTGATCTCGATGGCCACCATTTCGCTGTTTGTAAATTCTGAAAGGCAAATGTAATCAATGCGCTTGGTAATCATAATACAAGCTCTAGGTCGGCTAGAGCGTTTGTCGTAAACCACCTCCGCATTACTTACGTTTAGTCCTTTGACGATTCCGTCGTGTTGCCACGGTTCTTAGGGTCGCTAAATTTGATGCAAACATTTCTTGAGGTTGTAGATACATATAAATACATACTTTACTTATTATTATTAGGTTATCCTCATCTGTGGATAAGTTTTGAAAACAGACGATGCTTGTTTGTTGTTGCCTTATTGAGACTTCAAACTGCAAAAGAGTTTTGTTCATTATTTCAAAGCTTCAAATACTTCCAATAAATATTAATTCAGCGAACGTGTTCTAAAATTTTCAGAGTTTTTCCGTTTTCTTGGCTTAGAACTCTGAAACTGTACGTTTCTGCGAAAACTTGTCCATGAACTTGTTAGAGGAAACATGATTGCGGGTCTAACGCGACATAAATCTTCAAAATGCATTAAGCGGTATAGCTGCAATTAATATTATTTTTTAAGTTTTTTTTGCGATTTTGACACGGTTTCGCAACAAAATTTTGGTGGTATAGCTACGGATTCATGCTCAGCACCCCCAAAATACATAATGGACAAGCAAAATGCGGCTTTTGCGTCTAAAAGCGTGAAACTGTCAATCTCAAAATTAATTTCATAGTATGCTAAAAAAATGCGAATTCGAATTATTAATTGCAGCAATACCACTCAACGGATTTATATATTTGTACACGCAAGTTTTTCTTTTTTATTCGACTCTATATGTTCCAGGGATTAACAAATTCTCAAATTGACTGATTCACAATGATTAATATTTGTTCGGACACGCCTTATTTACAGTTCCCCTCCGAAAAAAATGGAAATTTTCCGCTTATGTTCTTTAAAAAAATTATTTCAAAATATTGGTCGTAAGTTTACTAAGAATAACTGGTCGAACTTTTTATAAAGATGTACACACCAAAGCATGGGCAAAGGGAAGGCAGGCAGGCTTGCCCCCTACCCCTAAACGATGACCACGGTAATTTTTTTTTCTACTTTATAGTGTACATTTTTAAAAATCAGTGCATTTCGATATTTTAGAGCGTAAAAATGATTGACTCCTGGAACGGCACGAAAATTGTTCGCAATACAAAAATAAACAACTGCGTGTAGAAGGTTATCCGGTGGAGTGGAGCCTAGTCTCGCGAATTCAAGTTTTCTTCGAATCGAAAAATATTAGTCTTGATGACTCGGATATTCCGAGACATATAAACGAACTCATTGTCATACGCACATTGCTGCTAAGACTGCATTTCAAAGACGAAATTTCCCGGACCTTTTATATTTAAGACTTTTATATAAGATCCCGTAATCCAGACGTGTCAAACTCGCGGCCCGCGGGCCACATGCGGCCCGCCTTGCAGTTCTGTGCGGCCCGCGGCCATGTCGAAGCAGCACAATGTGTATCAATACAAAAATGTTGAAATTGGTAAGGTGAACAAATTTAGCCGTTAACTCAAGTCTACAAAAATTACTAAAACTCGTCAATGGCTTATGCAAGATTATTTTAGGATTTTTTTTCTCCAAATACTACCAACAAGTTGAGGTCGGTTATTTGATTTTATAAGACAGCTCATCTTTTTCGTACAGGACAATACTAAGTCTCTTCATGAAACTTTTCTGTCCCGAAATGCAGTTAATAAAAAATTGGTTGGCTTTACCGAACATGAATTGAGATTTATTTGGAAAAATGGCAAAGCTCTAAAAACTACAGAAATCTTGGAATTGTTAACTAAATCACCTGGATGTGAAATTACAACATAATAACCACAGAACAAGTGCCTGATTTTTAGACCTATACTTATCAAGCTGTATTGGTCCATGAGTTTGTACCATATCACAAACAAATTATTGTCTCTTTAAGCCACCATTCTGCTTAATTTAATTTAATCTGACTATTTGGTTATTGTGGGTGACCTGGATGACTGCGGTGCTATTTTTTTTTATCATCTGTCCCAAATCATGTTATTCACAAAAAGTGGTTACTTTAAGCTCAATCATATTTTCACGTTTTAGCTTCTTGTCTTAATTGTTTAATGTTCTTGAAGTACATTTTCTAAAGGAGGCAGTTCTCACGGATAATCCCGAAGCCGCTAACAGTGATTCCCAAACGGGGGGCGTGCCCCCATAGGAAGGCGTGGCGGCTAGGGTAGGGGGCGCGGGCACAACTCTAATATTGATACCATTAATAAATTAGGGCTTGCTTGCCATAATTAATTATGGTTTTCTTGCGAACTTCTTTCGAAATATGTACACCAGGAGGTAATCGGTTGTTGCAAAGCTTTGCAAAATGGCAAAAATTTTATTTTCGTCGATTAATTCGCTGCTACAAAATCCATTTGATGAACACCGCTGAGAATATTAGGTCGAGAGAAAAATAAAAAATCTCTTGATACGGCTGATATAGCCTTTAAATGTTTTTTTTAAATAAAATTTACGGATTTTGGTCGCTCCAGTAAGATCAATATCAATTTTGCTCATGGCGAAATTCAGGATGCGGAAATCATGAAATTTAAATAATACTTCCTAAAATTCAGTAGTTCCAAAATATGGGCTGCACACAAACAAATGTTCGAACAATTTAAATTGCGGCAATGGATTCCTGGGTGAAACTTATGTCCAAAATTAAAGCATTCCTTGCCCATGGCATACGGGGGGGGGGGGTCAGCAGATCTCCCAAGGGGGCACGAACTGGATCACCACTGCGCTAAAGTTATCCAGACTTTCTGTCACATTTTAAAAGTAATATTCTGTAATCAATCAACAACAACAATCGTACTACGATTCCATAAAAGTTTTTAAAATTTTCCTCCTGCGGCCCACCTAAACCTGAGGAGAGTCTTATTTGGCCCGCGCCAGGTTTTGAGTTTGACACCCCTGCCGTAATCCATCGTTTCGCCTAGTCTGTCGAATCTGTAATGTATCCATTAGTGTAGTGAAACCCTAAGGTTTGACTGTCGCGTTGATCCCGAGAGTAAAGACAAGCTACGGAATAAAAGTGGAAATCGTAATCAAGTTGAATGTAATCGGTAGTAAAATGAGTAAGGAGTTTATCAGTGGCGTAACATACAGTGTTCCATGTGTTCGGTCGAACACGGGCCCCCTAGCATATTGATGAGCAGTGCGAAATTTTGGACTCTGATTTAATAAAAACTTTTTGTAGATTAGTAGACAATTAAAATATTGAAGCTGCATTCAAAGTGCGGATGAACAAGTTAGGGGTGCTCTTGAGCAAAATATTTTTCATTGAGCAGTTTAAAGCGAGAACTTCGAGGGACATTTTACTCGATTTCAGTGCGTTCGTTTCGATCCCTTTATGGATCCCAGAAAATCAACAATTTCTTAATTAACTAAGTACACTGTTTATTATGAACAAAACAGAGTTTTTAATGAAAGCGGATTTCCCATACATTTTCAACGTTTCATAACGCGATACAAACCAAAATCCAAAATCAAATCTATACGAAATCGTGGTAAAACGATGACGCGCTCCGCCTAAGCGTTTTCAACACACATCTACGAAAATTTACACTAGAGGCGGTCTACCCTCAATTGGCTTATCCGTTCTGTCCACGTTACAGGTTCTGTCCAACCTATAAGTGTAATCTCTGTAATCTCGAATTTTTGACGTAGATTTTAAGGTACGTAAAAAATCACTTTTGATTGCAAAAAAAAACCGTTTTAAGTAATGCATCAAATGGGTATTTAGATGCAGGGGCGAACCCAGGAATTTATTTCGGGGGGAGATTTGTGAATATGCAAGTGACTCATGAAATCATAAGTTTTAAATATTTTCACACCTCAACCTTAAGATAATCGTATTTATATATTCAAAATTTCACAAAAATTAATTTAAAATGTTTAAAGTTGATTTTCATCAAATAAATTTAAGTTCTGTTTTTTAAATACTCCCTTTAGGAAATAACTGGTTTTGGTAACCGGTTGTTACGGAATTTTTTAGACGGAATTACCTTATTGCATTTCTTGGAAAATTATTTAGTTTTTTCACATCCATTTAGGTCCTACAAAATAAAGACATGTTTTACCCATTTCCAATTTATTTTAGTGAAATTTGTCAATTTTTGTGGTTTTTGAAACTCGCGAATTATAATATGTAAAATGATCTTAAACAAAAACCACTCACTGAATGTATCTAATCTTCTTTTCTATTTTACCTTATTTCACATTAATGAAAACTTTAAAAAATAATTCGCAACTCTATCTGTCTATCAATGCAAATTAATTAATTAATAAGTTTTTTATTACACTTAAACTTAAACTTAAACTAGTAGAGTAGTAACCAGGTGATAAACCTAGTACATGAGATTGCAAAATGTTGTGAAGAAAACATTTTTTTGCTTAGCTTCCCACCAAAATTTTGTTGCGAAGCAGGGTCGGAATTGCGGAAAACCCAAAAATGTTCGCTGTTTTCTTGTTTTTTTGGCTCCTAGCTCTGTTAGTTTCAGAGTTAATTTCTGCGAAAAACTCTTCATGAATATGTTAGGAAAACATGATTACGCGTCCAAAGATTATAAATCCGTTGAGAGGTATTATAACAATTAATAATTTAAATTTGCCATTTTCAACATAGTTCCATATTATGAATTAAATTTTGAGATTGAAATGTTTTTAATTTTTTGGTCGCAAAAGTTGCATTTTTCTTGTTCTTCATGTATTTTGGAATGCTAAGCCCGAATCCGTAGCTTCCCATCAAATTTTCGTTCTGAAACAGGGTCAACAAGATCGCTTTCCCAAACCTACGCGGAATAACCAAAAAAACAAAACTAATAGGAATATGTTGTGTAAATTTTGTTTAAACTAATACTTTTGAAAAAACGGTTTCATAATTTCGAGGGGTGTTTTATCCCCCCTAATCCCCCCCTTGGGTTCGCCCCTGTTTAGATGGACTCTACTGTACTGTAAAATTGTGTGAGCAAATTATGACGATAGTGTCAACTGCATTCGAGATTTCATACTAAGCTTAGATTTCATTTTCAAGTGTGTATCACGATTTACCCGACCCTAAGGTTCGTCTATGAACAAATCCTGGATTAGAACTAAAAAAAAATCAGTCAAACCCAATTACTCGATTGAATCGTGAAGTTTTAGTAAATCCTATCGATATTGTGAATCCCCTATAAATATAGTCCGGAACTGACTAAAAATTGTGTATCTATTATAGAAACGTTACGCAACTGGAGAGTTAATTGATAAAAAGCGATCAAAATGATTCTAGATTGTGCCTTCTTAAAAATTGACTTCTCTACCAATACTTTCAGGGCAACAAAATCACCAAAACCGATGGGAAACCACATTTTTTGTTGTCGATTTTAAATGATTAACTTCCTAAAAAGTACGACCATGAAGTTGAAAAAAAATTGGGTTGCCCCCCCATCCCTGGCTACGCCCATGCACCAAAGCACTTCAAAAGAAAACACAATTTTTGATGCAAATTAATTGAATTTTTTTTCATTGGCCTTGTGTATTAAAAAACAACTCTCAAATTTTCTTTTTATTTCATATAACTGTAAATTAGGCTTGCAAAAGTTCAAAAAAGTCAAAACAAATGATTGACATTTGAAGCGATCAGCGAAAAACTTTATTAAACTATTTTTATCCTGCCTTTAAATCCACGAGGATATCACATATTTCCTGACCATACTGACCTGTTTTTTGTTTTTTTTTTTATAGTCCTGCAATCATTTCCAACAATCCTGCTAAATTTTCAAAATACACGATTTTCGCCGCTCGATGACACTATTCTGATTTTTCATAGACTACAAATCTTAATGAATTTAAATTAGAAAATTTAATAATTTAGAGTTATAAGATTTTGTTTGTCTAGATTTTCAGTGAAACTGATATTCGTTCAAAGCCCTTGAAGTCCCGCAAAATTTCGTTGCCACTTTCTCCTCAAAAGCTTGTGGTGACGTGTGGTGTAGTATCCGAACAGCATGTACAATTTCTATATGTGATATGGACTGTAAAACACTCATCACCAACGAAGCGGAAAGTTCATGCGGAAGTCCTAACGTGCGAAGGGTAAACTTATTGGAGTTCAATAAATAAAACTCGTTCTTAGTGTTAATTTTCAACGCAAAATATTAATAGCGTTCCATACATTCTGAAGATTTGATTTTGAGAGTAAGCTTCACCAAGATACGTGAAGATGTCGATAGGGCGAAAAAATGGGAAAAGCCTACTGCCGGCAAATTTGTAAGTCAACCACTGCCAGACTTCTAAATATTTCATTTCAAAAAATAACGAGCGTGTATGTAGTACATATATCCGCGATTAACGAATACTTTTGATATTATCGACCTTTGAGAAATCGGCCCTAAGTGATGTGTTATATTTTTCATTTTACTTTCACTAAAAGTTACGGGTCAATGCTCGTTTTTTGCCATTTGGTCCCACTGTGTGGCGGTGTATTTTGATTAGCTGTCCAAAATTTGGTGGAAATTAATTCACAAATTGCTGATCAATCTACTAAACTTTCGCGTCTTAAATTCTGTCTAAAGTTTCTAATTTTGTTTCACGAACATTTTCAAACGATGGCACTTCTAAAGGATGCATAGTCGTATTTTAAAAGAATTTTTCTTTGATTAAATTTGGAAAAACAAATCTCTATTGGCATTTTTAATCCTGCGGCCCGCTCAAAATTAAAGACTGTGACATTTAGCCCGGGCAAGGTTACGAGTTTGACACCCCTGGTCTAATGAGTAAATGTTCGAAAATAATGTTATTTCTCAGGGACCGGAAACGCATTCCAATCCAACCTTAGGGCCTTTCCGAACTATCCTCTGGAGGTTCCACTGTATATAGTTTTCCTCTTATCAGTTTCGATAATATTTAATAATTTTATTTATTTATTTATGGGTCTGTAAATTTGTCCTTTTTGTAGTAACTGGGTTCTAATCTCAAAAAGTTGCTCTTTCCTATTTGGAAAGAGAAGTTGCTGTGTAAATCTACCTGGGTGTGTATGGGTATGGATTATGTCGTCATTTGATCGTATCCAATCTATATGTATTAGAACTCTCTTTTTCCAATTTTTAGGACATCCTGCAATGTCAAGTAGGTCATTTGTGACGTACATCCAAACCTGTCACTCAGTTTCATTTCTCCTCTGTCAAACATTTCCATAAGATTTCAAACGGAATTGCACATTGCATCCTAACACCCACCAACATCCTATTTCCAGTTTCTCTATTATATCAAATTCATTTCATACTGTTTTCACTCCTCCACAATTCGTTGAAAATATCCAAAAATTTCGAAAATTCGCAATTCGTCTGAAAATAGTCCAGAGAGAATAACAATAACTACGTCTTCCGCAATGGAATTTAATCAAAAATTTCACACGCCTCCTGCTGTATTTGTTGTGTGTGTGTGTATGATGATGATTGTCTGCGCATATGTTTTCGGTTGCGTTGTTGCATTTTTTCGCGGTCATACATTACCATAATCATAAATCCATCCAACCCACTTCCTTCCTTCAAAATATCAAACTTTTGTATGTTTTGAAACAAATCAATTTGTTCATATAGTCTTGCCCCTGTCTTCGTATAATAAATTTGAACTCGTTTTTATATTATTCGCTGAGAAAATTATATTTTGAATTTCGGATACTCTCATAGCTCACATCGCAAGCAAATTAGATGCATACATTATTAGATGGATATGCACAAGAAGGTATTATGAAATCAGACGAATTTATACGAATAATTTATATTTTTCGCACGTTTAATTGAATCGAGATATGTGCTTCTTCCTTCGCATCCTGAATTATTTATTTTCATCTAAAAACACTTGTGAGATTCGATATATACATCTATCTTTATCCATACAAACGGACACAAACTAATAAACAATAGAAAAGATTATAACAAGCGTGTGTCAACACAATGGATTAAACATTTTTATCTTGAAAGTAAGGGTCCATCTAGATTAGTCGCCAAATGGCTGCGCGTCCATAAACTGGCATCGCGAACAGCCATTTGGTTGCTACTTAGCATCCACACTAGCAGCCAAATGGAGACAGAAAATGACATAACCAAAATTTCATTTTGGTGATTTTTTTAAATTTAATATCAAAATCGGACTCTGCGCGTTTGAATTATTCAATTTCACACAACAGAACGAACAAAAGTGTCAAAATTGTCACTTTGAATTTGACAAGCGGTTGTCAAGGCGGTTGGTTGAGTTGCCATATTGAATATCAAAACTGGACGCACACCCAAATGGCGACTAGTTTGGATGGAATGACAACAGCCATTTGGCTGCACGTGACGCCATTTGGCGACTAATCTAGATGGACCTTAAGATAGGCCGGAAAAGATTTTTTTTTGATGATACTCGTGGTGTATCCATCATTACTCCGCCATCGTTGGTGTAAAATAAAATTTATCGCAAATTTCAAAAGAAATTTGCGTAATTCTAATAATAATTGGATCAACGCTTGTTGTTCTTCTTCATTTTTGCGGTAGTCGTTCAGTTGATGGGATTTGCCTTGAAACATTTCGAAATTGTTTCATTATATAAGATTGTTTTAAAACTGAAAGTAAACAAACCAAAAATATGTGTATTGAAAATCTCCCACGTTTCCCTCAAGTTTATTGACGTTGAAAATATAGTTTTGACCATATATTCGTGGTGGATCCTTTTATCTAATTTTATTAGATTAGGAGATGAGAATGAGCTGCGAAAGGAAGCAACTGAAGTAAATGGAACTCATATGGATGCGATTCATCGATGTGGTATTTTTGAAGAAAGTTGATCTTAAGTCCCATTATATTTCGGTTAGATAGTCTTTTGTTTGTTGGTGTTTTCAATTCTCACACAAATTCGTGAGAACATGGTCCGGGTTGCGGTACTGATGGTATCAAATATCGGACTACGTTTTCAAGGACTTGTTATGAAATCCAATTGATAGAAAACCTTCTTTTTAATTTATTCATAAGGTCGGTATTTCGTTTTTCCATCTTCAAAGTCCTTTTCCGATTGTGTTACGTAGGCTACTACAAAAGTTTTAAGATTAGGCATATGTTCTAGTACATTTCGTCAAATATGTCATTTCCATCAGGAAGTTTGACCTTTTTTAGCATATATACCTGGTTAGAACACTTTGATGACAAGTGATACTCGTGTAAGTTACAGTTAGAAAAAAAAGTCAATTTAGCAAAAAAGGAATTAGCACGTGAACATTTTCGTGCAATGATTTTCTACGACTTTAAGGTTAGATTATCACAACAACAGTATTTCTATGGGGTTCATTTTGCGTTTGGGGATGAAGCACCATTTCGTCCGACAATTTATAACTGGTTTAACGAGTTCTAACGTGGGTGTAATTCACTCAATGACGAGTTTCCAGAAGGTCGTCCAAAAACAGCCGTTGTGGATGCAGTGCGTGAAATGATTACACAAGACTAGCATGTGGCATGTCGTGCTCTGTTGCCGTGATCGTTCGGTCGCCACTCTGTGAAATAGACACTCATAGAGAAACGAGTTTCCAAACTCGGCACGACTCGTCGCAAGTTTATTATTCAGAAGAAGATGATAAGAAATATTCTTATCGTAGAATAATAAACTAACAATGCGACTAGGAAGTGGTATGGCTGACAACCGTATCACACTCCGAATTCAATTGTCTTTGTAACGTTGATGAGCATGGTGCGTTGATGACTACCGTGTGTAGTCCACGGTAATCAAGAGAGAGAGAGAGAGCATGTGACATAGCGTGAGATAGACGCATCCTTGGGCATTTCTCCCCCGGCCATACATTCGATGCTGCATGAACAGTTGGCCGTAAAAAGGTTTGTTGCCATTGGATCCTGCATAATTTGACAATAGCTCAAAAAAGACTCGTGTCGTTTCTCTCTGGTTCCTGTTAACCCCTACGCCTAACCCCTACGCCTACTTTCCACCTCGTTCTGTTTTGTGTCATCGTCTTTAGGTCTGACCACTGTTTGTTTAATGAAGCAGCCTCGCTATTAACCGATCTTCTCCACGTGTTTCTTGGTCGTCCAATACGGCGTCTAGCATTGGCTCCTTGAGGGTTCCAATCTAGGGTCTGCTTTGCAATATTTGTTGGCCCTCTTCGGAGAGTATGACCTATCTATTGCCACTTTCGCCTTTTGACAGAAGTGCCTATCCAATCCAGGCCTGTGATACTCAGGGGATCATCATTGGAAATAATCTCCGGCCAGCGGATTTGTAGGATGCGCCGTAGGCACTGGTTTACGAAAGTTTGCAGCTTAGTTGTTATCTCATTGGTCACCTTCCAAGTTGAACAGCCATAAAGAAGCACATATATTACAATAGAATTGAAAATTCGAATTTTGGTGCGTCTGGAAATGTTGTTATTTTGCCAGAAAGGAGTCAAAGTGAAGAAGGCTGCCCTAGCCTTGTTGATACGCGATTGCACATCAGCGTCCGCGCCGCTATTTGCTGTGACTATGCTTCCGTGGTAGCAGAATTCGTCAACTTTTTCGACTGCCTGGCCAAAACACAAATTCCGCTTTGTTCCCCAGGATCGGAGCTCAAGTACTTGGTCCTGACATCTTCCTTTTTATTTGAAAGCAGACAAATATCGTCAGCATAGTCCAGGTGTTGCAGGTAATCAAACATTTTCCATCTGATACCTTTCCTCTGGTTTTGCAGCGCGCTCACTAGTACATCGTTAATGGCTATGAAGAAAAGAATAGGTGACAAAATGCAACCTTGTCTCACTCCACTGTGCACCTCAAAAGGATCTGAAAGTTTACCCTTGTGCAGAACGTGACATTGGACTCCCTGATAGGATTCCTTGATGATGGAAATTATTTTATCTGGTATGCCCCTTCTACGAAGAGCTCTCCAGATAGACTGGAGATCAACACTATCGAACGCCTTCTCGAAATCAATGAACATTAGGTGTAATGGGGATCTCCATTCGGCGGATTGCTCAATAATAATTCGGAGGGTGTTTATATGGTCGCTACATGAAAAACCCTCACGAAAGCCTAGTCATTGCTTAAAGTGCGATCAACTTCATCCTTGATCCGGTTCAAAATAATTTTAGCCATCAGTTTGGATACAGCTGGAAGTAGGAAAATACCGCGCCAATTAATACAATCCTTAAGGTTACCCTTCTTGGGAATTTTAATAATTACGCCCTTTTTCCATTCTATTGGAAGAGTTTCGGTTTCCCAACACTCTCTGCCTTCAATGGCGCCGGAACAGGGGGGGCAGCGGGGGCAACTGCCCCCTCAATATTTTGGCTAAAGGAGCAATTAGTGCTACATATATTGCACTATATTAAAAATTAAGAATAATTTATTTTATATATTTTAAAACATATACAATGTACATATTCAATTTATTATTCTAGTGCAGACATGTCAAACTCACGGCCCGCGGGCCGCATGCGGCGCATCACGTAGTTTTGTGCGGCCAGGTCGAAAAGACACAATATATCGGCACAAAAGCGCTAAAATTAAATATTGGTGTTGAACTAAAGTCTAAGAAATCTTCTTCTCTATTCTACAAACAATATGCTGACGGGCTTTTGAGGTGAATTGGTGCAGCTTATTCAGCTTTACCATAGGAAACATTTGTTCCACCACATAACAATAAATGTTTGTCTGTTTTTAACCACTTTAATATCCGAAATTTGTTTATGTTAGCGATCAATTTAGGCTCTCAATGGTGTTTTGGACTACCTACAAATATTTACTGTGCTATAGTGTTTTAATCAACTGTCCGAAATAAATTCTCGGAGAGTGGTGACTGATTAATTTATAAAATCTTGTTATTTTAACATTTTCCAAAGAATGTAAAATTTATTGAAGAACATTTTCAAAAGATTTCCAGTTTCTCTATTTTAGGTAGCCCAGTTTTTCCATGTCCCGAGGTTGTTAGTGACTGAGATTTATATTCATTTTTCATTGCATCTGTGAGGCAATTTTGAAATAATTTTCCATTGTGGTTTTCGAAATTTTTAAGCTGCGGCCCGCTCAATCCGGAAGAAACTGATATTTGGCCCGACCAGGTTTTGAGTTTGACACCCCTGTTCTAGTGGATATTTTTTTTTCATGATAGAATATCTGGTTCGCAGAAAGTTGCATACGTGCATCTAGTGCATGTATACTACGAGTATATACATGATCATCTCATTTTCATTTCTTCTTCGTTAACAAGAGTTCCTCAAATTAACGACAAGGCCAACGATAGTGAAACTATTCACCGTTGATCAACGAAAACGAGGAAGTTTTTCATTCTCCTTGTCAGAAAACCGTGCCGATGGTGGAGAATCTCACAGTAAGATTGGGCTGCTATGCTCGATTTCGATATTGTTGAATATGCCGGGAGCTTCACCTACATGTTGCGCCGCAATTGCTGATCGTTTTCGAAGTATATCGAGCACATCAAGTTAGTACGGCTAGTAACATTACTCCTGACGGTTCCAGCATCATCAGAAAGTTCGTATAGTGCTTTACGACGTCTTTAAACATAGATACATTCAACAATGGCACAAAAACGTCTGACACATCTAATCCTTCTTCATGTTCACAGGGATCGAACAGGAAATTTAGATCTCTCAAAAATCATGAAAGAATTTGTTTCCCGAGGAAACCAGAAAACAACCTTTTGGGAAAATCGTTTGAGCTTTAATTTTATAAAACTATATATATATAAAGAATATGTTTATAATCTTCAACACTTCGGTATTACAATGGGATCAAAATGGGTAACAAAAAGAAACTTAAAGGTATATATTGAAGACTATTCTCTGTATGTGGTTTCTGATTGCTGTTGTTCTCTAATATTTTCCATAATTACTTTTTGGTATCGTTTCCCAGGATATTAAAGTGCTAGTTTTCTGCTAGGGGTCCGGCTTCATTTAATATGAATTTAAGAAAAAAAAATCTTGCCCCCCCAATAAAAAATTCGTTCCGGCGCCACTGTCTGCCTTAATTCCATCTATTTCCGGGGCCATAGATTCGATAATCCGCTTTAATTCCGTCTTAGATGATGGTCTGGAATTAATACTGGCTACTGAAGGGACGTCTTCTTCTGCCGATAAAGATGCACTTGTAGGCCCAAAACGGTTTTTAAGGACCTCAGAAAAGTGCTCTTTCCATCTCTGAAGTTGCTGTTCTTCGGTAATAAGCAGTAACCCTTCTTTATCTTTCACAGGATGGTCCGTTGCGAACGATTTACCAATTAGTGGTTTAATTAGCTTAAATAAGGTACCGCCTTACCGCCGGTAAGCCGCATCATTTGCCTCCTTCGCTAAAGCGTTGATGTAAGTACGCTTATCACGCCTCACACTTCTCTGCACGCCTTTTTGTAGTGGACGGTATTCAGCTCGAACTTGATTTTTAGCTGAATCATCAGCAGCAGTGTTAATCTGTTCCTTAACTCTTTTGCGTGCTGAGATCTCCTACCTCGATCCAATCTTCCCACAGTCGCTTCGCCACATGAAATAAAAGAATCCTTTGCAAAATTCCATCTCTCTTCAATTGTAGGATTCTAAAGAGATGTTGTTGCACAAGCTTTTTCGTGCAAGGCAGTCGAACATGCACGTCTAGTTGAGGAATTTTTAAGCTTTTGCACATTAAATCGTTGCAAGATTGAGTGAATTCACATTGTAAGACGAAACCGGACGGGTAAACTTGCAAGACAAGAACCATCGTTCTTACAATCTGAAATGCACAATGCTTGTCTGCTGGCCACTACAAAAGCTCTCGCCGTCCGTTTGTTTGTGCTAATAAACGGACGGCGAGAGCTTTTGTAGTGGCCAGCAGACAAGCATTGTACATTTCAGATTGTAAGAACGATGGTTCTTGTCTTGCAAGTTTACCCGTCCGGTTTCGTATTACAATGTGAATTCACCCATTCGCGTGTTTGTGAGATCGTTGAATTGCTGCATTCTCTCAAACACACCAGATCATCTGGCTCAAATGACAGATGCTTTGCATCGTGAAAGTCGAAGTGCTGCCTTAAAAATTAATACCGCTAAGACTAAATACATGGGTATTTCATCAGGAGGGCAAAGCACCATTTCTATCTCCGGACAACCGTTAGAAAAAGTCGACAACTTTATTTACCTTGGAAGCCTAGTGACAGCGGATGGTGGGGCTGATGCCGATGTAGAGTCGCTCATAAATATAGCCCGAGCCCAGCATTTTTCAGTTTGACTCCTATCTGGCAAAACCACAACATCTCCAGAAATACCACACTCCAGATCTTCGAAAGCAATGTAAAATTTGTGCTTCTATATGGGTGTTCCACGTGGAAGGTGACCAGTAATAATACCACCAAACTGCAAACTTTCGTGAATCAGTGCCTACGACGCATCCTACGAATTCGCTGGCCTGCGGTAATATCTAACGACGACCTCCTCAAAATTACTCGCAAAAATAGGATAGGCATCGACATCAAAAGGCGAAAGTGGCAGTGGATAGGTCACACACTTCGAAATGAGCCGAAAAACATTGCAAAACAGGCTTTCGATTGGAATCCTCAGGGAACCGTGCCTCGTGTGGGACGACCCAAAAATTCTTGGAGAATATCTGTTGAGGCAGAGGAAAAGTCTATAGGCAAATCGTGGGACCAGCTAAAGGCTGCTAATAGGCAGAGGTGGAAAAGAGGCGTAGCCAATGCCCTATTCCCCACTAGGGGTTAAAAGGAACCAGAGAGAGAGATTCCTTTTTTCTATGTTCAAAGTCCTTTTCCGAATGTTTTATTACGGAAAACGATTGTGACCAGGTCCAAGCTTTAGCTGGGTGAATTTTGATCAGCTGAATTTATACCTACTTTTCCCCCTTTTTAGGGTTTTTTAGATTTTTCAAAACACCCTTATGAAATCGATTTTGTCCGTCCGTCTGCCCGTCCGTCTGTTCACTCTCGCACACGCAAACGGCTTAACCGATCATCATAAAATTTGGTAGGAATGCGTAGAATGGTAACAGTCTTTGGCACGAAATACTTAAAAGTGTGTAGGGCAAAAATAACAGGGTGTCCCGAACATTTGAAAATTTGTTCATTAAATAACTCGCGAACGGCTTAACCGATCATCATGAAATTTGGTAGGAATGCGTAGAATGGTAACCGTCTTTGGCACGAAATACTTAAAAGTTTGTAGGGCAAAAATAACAGGGTGTCCCGAACATTTGAAAATTTGTTCATTAAATAACTCGCGAACGGCTTAACCGATCGTCCTGAAATTTGGTAGGAATCTGTAGAATAGTAACAGTCTTTGGCACGAAATACTTACAAGTTGGTAGGTCCAAGACAACAGGATATCCCGGAGGTTTAAAAAAAAGTCTACTTTTTTAGTTTTTATTGGACATGGACGTGTGGATACTCAAATCAAAGAACTCGATGGGTACATTTCATATCAGTTGCTTTTTTCCAATTTGGAGTAATGGTAACGGAGTTACAGCTAATAAATTCAGTTAACATGTATAGCCATGATTCATAGTAAATCTATTTTTGGATTCGTCTAATTAAACACCTTGCATTCTGAAACGCGTTTATTTAGATAAATCCAAAAATAGATTTACAAGCAGCATTTCATTAATATTGTGCATAATTCTTATTTATTACCCATAAAATATACGTGCAAAATTATTCACTATGTATGTATCCAAAATCTGAAAAACCCTCGTATTGCGGGCGCAGCCCTCTGTACGCCGGTATTTTTTAAATAGAGCTATGCGTGACAGAAATTATATTTCGCAGCTAAGCGTAAAATGAGGGATGAAACTTTTAATTTGCCTGAAGCCTGACTACTTGAAACACATGCAAATCCAAAGAAAATAATGTTACCTACATATTTTCAAACACTGCACACAACTTCCGCGAATTCTAAAAGCTCCCAAATTAACTTCTTCGTATTTATTTAAACAGTTGATGTAGACTTCCAAATTAACTTGTGCAAATCGCGGAAATTCATTGTCCGAAGTTTATTTTAATTTTTTTCTTCTTTTTCCTTTTTGTCGGGAAAAACCACATACATACATATGTACTAATAGAAACTCTGCATAAGATACTTCCATATCTATTTGCAAAAAAAAACAAGCAGGAAATGAAGCAAATGCAAATAAAATGTTTTAGTAGCAAAACAATTTATTTATATATAGAAATGTTGCTGTTTTATTTTATTTTTTTTTTCTTATTCTTATTTCCGGGGTTTACATTTTTGTTCTAAACATGGCCTATAGCTCATGCTATAGTCGCGTCGCTTGTCTCAGAAAGCAACACATCTGACATTAACAAGTATGCAAATTTACTACACTTGCTTGTTGTCGGTTAGCAAATTATTGAAGAAAAGCAGCAGCAGTAGTAGTAGTTTGCTGTCTTGTTAAAATTCTTTAAATTTTCTGACTCTTGTTACTACACTTCCACATTTCTGTTGCTGGCTTAATTGAGAATTTTTACGTTCTCAGACTTTCACCTATGTTGATGATGCACGCGGTCAGGAAGGTATGAATATGGTGATTCGAAAAGAGCTTCCTATGGATTAATTTCCTGATTTTAATTATCGACACGTTCCGGGGTGATTTTTCTCACGCTATGGCGCCAACTAGATAAACGATCGAAATTAATTACCATTTAAAATTTAACACATACTCTCTTCGAGATTTATACTTATAGATCGTTTGTAGAAAAAAATAGATACAAAATTGTGTGTTTTTTTAAACATCTTACTTTTCTTTTGTGCTATAAAAGAAAAATTGTAAATTCGAAGAATTACACGTCTGACCAAGTATAAATCCATTACAAATATCTATTGAGTCCATCCATCCTATATGTGCATATTCCTCTGTAATACGAGTATAACATTATAACATTAACCATAGTCGTTTGTTGAGGGAAGTGTATTCTCGCGTTCTCGCGTGTAAATAATAGTGAACATACTTATTCTGCTCGAAGGCGGAAGTATACAGACAGTTTGTATAGAATGCAAGCAAGGCCGCGAATACAATTCAGATAAAGTGCAATATAGTGACGCGATTGAATCGGTCGACACCAGGAAGTGTATAAGCTAAGCGAAGCAGCAGCAATCAGCAAGTAGTAATGGTTCCTAGGCGAGTAGAGTAGACAATATTCTTGTTCTTGATCGGACTATACTAGCTGACTGTCACTACTTGGCTCGATTTTAATTCATACGAGCTAAGAATTTCAAGGAAATTTCTTCGGAAATCTATAGTTGAATGAATGACATTTTGGTGATAATAATGGAAAGTGTGATGAGATGCAAAAAAAAACAATATATGTCATGAATCAAATATACCCTTCGTTGGTAGAGTGAAAGGGGATATGTATTAACTTTGTCATGAAGTTTGTAACGCATTGAAGGAAGCATCTCCGACCATATAAAAAGTATATGTACATACATATTAGGCCAGTCAATAAACCGAAATATAAGGCGTTGGGTCGCAAAAAATAGCTCGGCTCTGGTTTTTTGGGATATTGCTAGGATACATACCAGTAGTGTACCACCATGTTTGCAACTTCGATAGCCCCGTGACCCTCAAAAAACCTCAAAATTTTCGGACTATTTTCATATTTTGGTCTGTAATTTTTAAAAGGTGCTTCCTACAAAAAAGTCGTCCACTGCACTTTTAAAGCTAACAAAATTTTCTTTAATTTGAGTGTAACTAACCCCTGCTTTGTAGGTATAAAGGATCCCAAGATTTAGCATTTTAAAAGATCGAAATTGTAATACGACGTACTCTATGACGTGTTCCGATTCCATCTGTTCCTTGATGCATTGAGGCTAATCCAGGAACACAGTTGGATGAATTTTGGTTAAGATTCAAAAAGAAACCTACAAGAACAAGAACCTAATATTTAGGCGTTGGTTTGTATGACAGCCCTATGACGTAAGGTTCCGATTCCGTCCATTCCTAGATATGTTTTGAGGCCTTACTAGGAACACATTTGGGTGAGGTTTAGTTAAGATTGGTTCATAAAGAAAAAAGTTTTTCCTTAGAAGAACATACTTTCCAGGGGTTGGTTTGTGTGACAGCCCTATGACGTAGTGTTCCGATTTCATCCGTTCCTAGATATTTTTTGAAGTTTGGTTGATATTGGTACCTAAAGAAAAAAAATTTTCTTAGAAGAACCTAATTTTCAGGGGCAGCCCTATGACCCAATGGTCCGATTCCATTCGTTGCGACATATTACAGCTAAGTAACTGGTTTATAACTTCGTGTCACATGACTTTCACCGCAGAATGCCCATTTAAGCCGATATTTAGTTCGGAAGATGACTAAAATTATAATTTCGAACTTGCTTACAAAAAACAATGTTTATAGTGCTGTATCTGGACTCAAATGAAAGAAGATTTTGTTAGCTTTAAAAATTCAGTAGACGACTTTCTTGTAGGAAGCACCTTTTGGAAATTACAAACCAAAATATGAAAAAAGTCCGAAAATTTTGAGGTTTTTTGAGGGTCACGGGATTAGCACAGGTCTTTCGAAGTTGCAAACTTGTTGGTACACCCCTGGTATCTACCCTAACAATATCCCAAAAACCAGACCCGCACATGCTTCTGTTTATTACAGGCGGTTTGTATGCTTGAATCGCTAAAATCGGACCATGGGGTCATAGGGCTGCCATACAAACCCAAACCCCCCTATTTGGATTTCTAAAAAAAACTGTTTTGTTTGCGCACCAATTTCCACCAAACTCTATACAAATGTGTTTCTATTAATACCACTAAACATATGTAAGAATGGATGGAATCACACCGTGGGGTCATGGGGCTGCCATACAACCTCCAACCCTCCAAATTAGGTTCTTCTACGAGAAACTTTGATATTTGTCCACCAATTTCAACCAAACCTCATAAAAATGTATTTATATTGATGCCACAAAACATATGTAAAGATGGACTGAAAGGGGACATGGTGTCATGGGGCTGACGTACAAACCCAACCCCCCATCATGTTTTGCACCAATTTAACAACACGTTGTATTGATATGTCTTTATCGAAACATTAGAAACACAAATGGAATCGTACTACTGGAACATGCAAACACAAACACAGGGAGAAAAAAAATAAGAAAATTTAAGCTGAACGGCGTCGGCCAGTTCAAATGCCATTCTATTTTGTGCTCCAGGGCCCCGATGGCGTTGGGCCCTGGCCGTCTGCAACCACAATATCGATATAACAAAATCTCGACCGTGAGGCCGCCATGGCCAAGAAAAATTCAAAAAGGGGGGGCCTCCCTTAAAAATTAAAATACGCCCCTGGAACGGGGACCGGGAAATCCAACAAGATTTAGAGGGACATCACCAACACTAAGAAGTCGGGTACTTATCCGTTTAGTTGTGGGTGTGTGCGATCCTTAACCGCTTCCGGTGCACGCGGTGGCCCACTTCAGCTCACATAACACCTTTGGGAAGCGTAATATTTTCTTTTCCTTTTTTTCACCACTGCACTGTCACAATCACGCGGCACTCGCACCACTTCACTCCAATTCGGCGGTAACAACTCACATACCAAAAAACTTACAAAAGATAAGACAAGGTCAGTCACTACCCGCGAGCGTGACCTCCTTCCACGATTCAATCGACCCGACTCCTCGAGGTTTTTCGTTGTCCTGCTTGCCGTGACACGCATTCACCCACACCACGACACGATGGATCAAAACCGGCCACTCGGGAGAGTTGTTTGATGACGACACCGATCAAGCAAGTTTTGCATACAATCATATGCACTTAATATATGCACTTTAATCGGGTCGCATCAATTCTTAGTTAGTGTATCGAAAAGACGACACACTAACAAAAGAAATGCAACTCTCTCGAGTGGATCGTTACAAATGCTTTTTATTTGCCCACTTAATCCAACCAAACCTAACACTTTATCGACACCATGGAACTTACGTGAAGACAGAAGTAAAAGGATGGGAGGTTAACCACAAATCATGGGTAGGCCCCCAAAAAACTTAGCCCGAGGAGAGTGAAGGCTATTCAAATTTCGGCCTCGCCCGAAATTAGCCTCGGTTTCGTTGATTTTTTAAACTAGACAAAGACAGCTGCAGAATAAGACAAGGAATGGAGCGCTATATTCCGCAAAAGCCACTGGCCACGTAATATCCCGTTTTGACGATTTGGCATCTAAAAATTCTGATTTTCGGCCACCTTTTGGCAGCTATGCCTAGGGCCGGCGCGCATTGTAGTTTAGCTTTTAGTTTTTTTGTTTTTTTTTTTTTTAGAAATTCAGTTAGATTTCGATTTTATTTGAATTTTAAATTTTACTAAACTAATTGGATAATTACCACTTCCTCCAATTTGTCATGCCTATCGTTAACAATTTTCGTAAAAGCGCATTTCACACAAATTTCAACAGCTTCTGCGAGCACAAAAGTTTGCATTTACCTTTATCCTGAAAGACAAATTGTGGACATTTTGGCTCATGTGCGCTTTCTATGCAATAGATGTGGCTTTTTTTGGCTCCAGAACCTATTCCACTAAGTAACGTCGCGAACGTCAAGCATATTTTGAGAGTAGTTGACTCCTGAGTCCTGATTGAAAGTTTTTGGGAATTCGAGAGAACATTTTTATCACAAAATTCATACTACAAATAATAATCACCGGATTTCATAAAAAAATATTAGAAAAATGCGGAATGTCAGGGTAGCAGCCCCGTAAAAATAATTGTTTTAAAAATAGGATGATATCCGGTGACAGTTAACAATTAGGTTTTTTTTCTGAGATGGCTTCGAAAATTTGGTTGATACATTCCAGATCATAAACGATTCTCGAACTTTGATGGAAATACCGTTACGTCTAATTTTGGTCATGGCCGCCAATAGTTACTTCAACAGGATATGGTCAAGCAAAAAAAAAATAATCCTGATCACAGATTCCCTCGCTCTCCAAAAGTGTTACAGCTCTGATAAAGCAAATTTGATGCTTCGGTAAAAATATTTGGCTAACATTAAAATCATTATAAAAATTCACAATATCCTAACCACAAAATCCTGCATAGAAAAAGCCATAAAAAAGTCATCTTAATGCAAAAGAACTATTTTTGTCTTTCAGCGATACTTCGAGAAGTAACGAAGTGCTATCACAATCCGAAGGTTTTCTAACAAATAATAAGAAATCAAAAAAAAATAATTGTTTCAGCAGGAGCCTAGCCGTCAATATCAAGTGATTTTGGTCTAAAATAGTTTCAGCGGCCGTTTGTTCAGAGGCTCTAAGATGGTATAAACATCTCGAATTCATTATTTAGTCGAAGGGTTGAAACAGATTCGTTGTATTTTCTAAGATTTTTGATTTTCAGAAACGGAATAAACATTTGAGTTGTGCTCAGGCCCCCCTACCCAAGCGGTCACGCCTCCCTAGGGAGAGGGGAATCACTGCCATAGAGGCTTTGACGGTGTCCCCTTAGTCAATCTTCAAATAAAGTCAGCAATTTAAGCTCCCTGTATCCGTATGTTCCAGAAACTTCGACGAAACTATTCCAAACTGTCGAAAATCGGCTATTTTTTTTTTAATTTATCAACCTCTGCGTATAAAAAATTTGTCCTGCATTGTGCAGTGCATTACTCTCTAGCATTGAAACACTATGGATATGTATGAATATCAAACTCCATGAAAAATTGTAATTTTACCCAAAACAATGTTCACAAAAAGCAATTTTTCCTTTTTTTATTCTTTCATATTTACGAAAAATGCTATAACGATAATTTTGAGTTCCTTTCTTTATACCCTATATCCATAAGATGGTATAGGGTATATTGTCTTAGTTACGCCGATATTATGTAACACCTTTAAGGAGCCACCGTAGGTATGGCAAATTATATATATAAATCATCAGGGTCGGTCCCTGATTCGAGTAAACCATGTCCATCTGTCTGTCAGTTCGCACGATAGCTCCCGAAATAATGAAGCTAGCAGCTTAAAATTTTGGTCAGATGTTTTTCTTTTTTGATAAATGCTTGGACGGTATTGAAAATGGGCCAAATCGGACCAAGGGTTTTCCTACCTCCCATGCAAATTACACCTTCTTGATATTTCAACTCGTCCATAACTTTCGCCAGAATATAGCTAGCGACCTGAATGTTTGATCAATGCCTTTTGTGACATATGCTTGTAGTTGATGGAAAGTAGAGTAGGTTTGACTATCCCTATCCCTACCTCCTCTATAGAGCTATATTCAGACATATATCTTTTGATAAAATGCAAATTGTTAAATTTGTGTTAAATGGTAGCTGTTGGATGTCCTTATAAAATACTGAATGTGTGTCAGATCCGTCCCATCTACCACTACATCCCCTACAAAAAAAAAGAAATTGAATATTTTCGGTTTCGCGTGCATTCTAGGTATGTACATGGGTATAGGGTATGCGCTCATGGTGCTATTTGCACCACTTTAACTCGGTTTCATTTTTGGTTAACATGAAAACCACACGGTCGAAAATTTAGTTTATTTTTAAAACTTTTACAGTAAACCAAAAAAGTTTACTCCATATTTTAAGCAAATTTTGTTTCAAATCTAAGCAATTCAATTGTTTTATTAATTTTAGTAAAATTCGGTTTATTTCTTAAGAAATCCAAAAGTTTTATAAATTTTTAAGGCTAAAAGTATTAGAAAGTAAACCAATTGGACCTTAATGATTAAATTTTTTCAATAAAACCAGACTTATATTAAAGTGTAAACTAAAAGTTTAAAATTGAGACTAAAAGTTTAAAAATTGTAAACTCAGAGTTTAAAATCCAAACCATGAGTTTAAAATTTAATCTTTTGGACTAAAATTTTAACTTTAAACCAAAAACAGTTTTAAGTACTTGCCATATGGCCAATTGTTCATGAAATAATAAATAATCATGAGGTATAAGCCCTCTGTGGCGCACTCGGTTGAGTCGCACATGCTAGTAATCTAGGGGTCCGGAGATCGAATCTCGGCGTGATCCAAATTTCCATACATGTGCGGCCTGATCCAAGTGTCTGAACATTATATACTTCAAATAGCCCATAAACGGTTGAGTGAACGCACTCAATGTCCCACAAAAAATGGAATAAGATAAAAAAAAACACTTGAAAAAAAAAACATTTTAAACTAAATTCTTTTTTAAAGTAAACCTCTCCAGTTTTAATATTTCACCCGATTCTAGTTTTGGATTTAAATATTTTAGTTTTGGATTTAAACTTTTATTTTATTAAAACCTAAACGGAATGTATTACAATCAAATATAATGCAAAGTTTTGTATTTAAACTATTCAGTTTTATTTAGGTGTAAACAATCGAAAAGTTTAAAATTAAACTTTTTTGTATTGGAACTATATACAATCAAAAAAGGTTTAATAAAGAAACTAAATTTCCGACCGTGCAGTGGCGCAACCTTGGAGGGGGCTAAGGTCAAGCAGATTACTTGACATTTGAAGCTGTCGCAAATTGGATTGTGGTACTATTTCATAGTAATAACGCTATACGGTGGCGTTTCTAGATCCCGTGTCGCATTCACGTATGTTAACTTTTTCGTAGGTTAGTATCGTGAAAATATGAAGGTAATGCCATACTCGCGATTGTTGTTGTTTTCATGGAAACTTATTGTTAAATCACTATTTGCATTGCAATTGGTGTGTTTATGAAACAGACATTGATCGTCAACTGAAACAAATGGAACCGTGGGGTTCTGGAGACAAAATATAGGGACGATTATCTCACAACGTTCTATATCAGTAAGGTTAAGGGGGACTGCGAGTTTTTTTTAACTCCTTATAAAATTGATTTGTGTCTGTCAGTGTGTCCATCCGTTCGTCTCTTCACTATAAATAACTCACGAACGGTAGGTATGTAATGGTTACAGTCTTTGGCATGAATACACAGAGAAAAAAACCATCACTTAAATTTGAAGTGAAACATAATAAAAGCAAAATTGGATCACATCAATAAATCATTTTTAAAGCAAATAGTTTTATATTAAATTTAATATGATTCACTTTAATGATCTGTTCAAAATTGACTGAAACATTGATTTAAATACATATATTCAATTTTCTTTTAAAGTTGTTTCATTTTGAAGACTGTGTCCGTCACATGTACATAAGCCCGCCGCTCTTAGGTGTAGGAAGTAGGACTACGAAACGAGAGGTACCGGGTTCGATTCCCAGTTTAAGCAAAGTGAGAAAATAAAGTTTTTAAAATATTGTTAAAAATAAAAATATATAAAAAAATGAAATAATACAGTCAAACTTCTCTATAACGAATCAGCAAGGGACCGATCAATTTCTTCGTTATAGAGAAAATTCGTTATAGAGAAAAACTTTTTGTTCATTTGTATACAGGGTCTCCGAAACCCCAAAGATAACCGATGATAGCGAATTTGGTGAAAGAAAGACCTTGCTGTAATTTTTCGTCCACTGTAACTGCAAATTTTAATATTTCTCAAATTTTCTTTTGGCAATATCTTTTCCTTTCCTTCTGGTGTCGTCAGTAAAGAAGCGTTCCATGCCAATGACTTTCATGCTGAAAAAGAGCTATCATGGCACATTAACTTACAAGGAAGTGTATAGTACAGTTAAATTTATAATTATTTTCTTTTGGCACTGCAACAGCAACAAAATGCTCTATTACCTACACCACAAGCCGAAAAAAATAACTGTTTTGTTTTGAGAGAAATGTGACTCCAAACACCGAGCGATCAAATCTATCGTTTCGTCTAAGTTCAAATAACTGTACTGTAAAAGAATTGCACCGGGACCTTCCAGCAAGTAATTTTAAAAGTTGGCGTATAGTCTCTAGTTTACATAACGGTATGACGTTTGTTTCCTTATTCCCGATTGGAGTCAGACTATTTTTTCAAAGACCTGAAACCATGGCATTTTTCACCCAAAAATTGCAACACTCAAAATATAAAAAGACCTCAGCAGGCCTGAAAAGTTCAGAATCAGTCAAATACCGTCCATTTCAAATCAAAATTACGTTGCTACAACGTAAAATTGTCGGACAATAGACATACATAGTCGGGGAATCCCTAAAGTGTATTTAGTTTTATTCCACTCTGTTCGATTCCTGTATTACTTGGGTATTCCCCTTAGTTACGAAATCATCGGGGGAATTAATTAGAAAAAAATCGTTATATAGAAGTTGAAAATACCCGAAAATGGCAAGTTGAAACTGGGGAAAACATTCGTTATAGAGAAAAATTCGTTATAAAGAAATTCGTTATATGGAGAATAAATTCTTCAGGAAACTTTGCGAAAGTGCAGAGTTTACAAAGTAAATTCGTTATATAGAGAAATTCACTTTGAAAATAAAGTGATATTCAATTTTGATTTGAAATGCAGCAATTTTGAAAGTACAAGAATCACTTTAATATTTCCACTATTGATTCAAAATGAAACATTTTTGAATTAAACGTAAACGTATATGGAGCCAAATCATATTTGAAAATGTTTGAATCACAGCTGTTATTTTTGATTTTATAACGATACCTTAGAAGTTGAATCAAAAAGGTCTGTTTATTTGCCATTGAATAACTTTATCGAAACCGGAAAAAAATCGTATTGGTCTTATTCTAATGCTTTTATTTAGACCAATCCAAAAATAGATTTACTGACAGAATTAAAATGGTTTTAAGTTTATTTCTGATTTATTACCCAAAAAGAATAATGTGCTACAAGTATTACGTTAACATTAACATTTTTAAAATCCCACGTGTTGTGTGCGCAGCCTTCTTTCTATATGCTCGGTATTTTTTTTTAGAAAAGCATGAAGTTCGTGAATGTATGAACTAGGCTGAAGTTAAGCTAATATCCTTCTAATTGGATAGTATCTTCTTCAGGGGAAATTGACACTTGGATGACTTACTGGACTCTATCATTTCGGTTATGAATTGCTGCGATGGCGGCTCGTTATGTTAAACTCCGCAAAATACAACTCTTGTATCCATCCCGATTTTTCGCTACAAAATATTTAATCAACAATTCGGCTCAAAAGATTTTTACGAAATGTTGTATGCCTTCTTCTTCACTTACACCAGGCCACCAAATTACAAGTTAGGGTCTGGCAAAATGAGAATTAAATTTCTGTCCGCTGCGATTTTCTCAATGAAAATGCATACATATTCTTTACTGAACATCTCTTACATACAGAAGAGCGTCGATTATCCGAACGTCGATTATCCGAACACTCGATTAACCGAACCGGGCACTCAGCTTCTTTTCTTGTGAAAGACATAGAATAAAATGAAAAATCAAGGGTCCGACGGAAGCAACCTCTCTTCTTACCTCGAATTTGTTATTTTTGTTCAGTTCTAGTCGTTTTACACGTTTTCAGTTTGTCGCGTAATTTCACATTTGGGCGTTTTTCAATTTTTCTATGGAAGCTCGATTAACCGAACTTTCGTTTATCCGAACCACCCTTGTCAACATTAGTTCGGATAATCGACGCTCTACTGTATTTCAAATAAGTATAAGACAACAATAGTTTTTTTTATTGCAATGTCATTTAAGAGCATTTGGACACACTTATACTGGGCAAAGAGAAAATCGGAAAAATTGAAAAAATTAACTGCTTTAGTGCATGAAAAATCATACGACAAGGTGTGCGTTTTTTCTTTTCGATTATTTTTAGACTGCATATAACTGTAAAAATAAGCGACTGGAAGTTTTTGAAGTTTCTATGTAACGGGCAATATACATATTGCGCTATCAATGACTACGGCCAGTTTTTGAATTCGGGAAACTTTGTATACATACCTACATATTGAAGGAAAGCAATAGCACCTAAGTATAAACTATAAGCTTAAGTTAGTTATTTCTTCAGTTAGAATACGTTATAATGACCACAATCCAGGCGTTGCAAATGAATTCATCAATTACATAATAATGACTTGCTTGCAGCTCCATAATACAAACAATACGCGCCTGTAACTATGTATGTGACAATTTCGATCAATCTAAATTTAAAATCATGACAACATCACTCACTCAACGTATTCAACTCTTTTAAACGAATTTTAATTCAAATTGATTTATTTCCGGACTAAAAAAGAAAATCTTCCACACAAAGATTGACCAAAAGGGAGTCTTATAATGCAATCATTCCATATCTTCTCTCAGGAAGTCTACTACTTGTGCATACGAGTCTATTGAAAAACGTCTTCATGTGTGACATGTGTGTTGTTGTCCAATTTCTACACACTCAATCAGCCAATTTAATCTTGGAAAATTAGCTCAAATTGAATAAGAAAAGTATGTCCACGAGTATAGACAGTGCAGTGAGTGAATATAGTTAACCAAACGTAATGACTGAGTATAACAAACAGGAACAACAACGCCTGGAAGAAAACATTCTTCGTAGTCATAATGGTGGAAGTTTAATTCTATACTTGGTACATATGTGTACATTCAATTTCAAGTTGTTGAGTATATGATGAGAATAAAATGAAATCATTTCCCACTTCCATTTCAAGACGCGCATACAAATGCTACTGAATTATTTTACATACTGGCATACCCCCCAAAAGCCGCGAGTTTCTTTATAATGTAAAGCGGAAAGAAAAAATCAAATCAAATCGTTGTTGCGACTTGATCATGTTCATCTCTCTCTGTGTATTTGTAAACAAACAATAAATAAAAGGAAAAAGTATAAACGTTGCAAATGACGACGTATTGCTAGAAGAGAGGCTATATATCGAGCCGAGAACAGATTATTCTTTCAAGACACAGACTAGAATGCAGCTGGAAAGATGACGGGGGCCCAACACACAACACGTAGGTGGAGGAGGCGAAAAACAAATTGAACAATCTCGAATACAAAGGGGAAGCAAAAAACGCTTAATTGAGGAATTGATATTATTTCCGGAAAGGAATTAAACATTTGTATAAATATTGAAAGCAATTAAAAGCTTCAGAAGTTCCTGAAAAAATTGTTGTCGTTACAATGTATTACACATATTATATGAAGATGGAGGTAATTAAATACGTACTGATTCTTAACAATGTTTTCTTAAAAAAAGAGCGCTATTTCTGATTAAAATAAACTTTTCCTGGATAATTAAATGAAAATGTTTAACTTGAATCTGCCGATCGCTGCTGCTGCGTCTGTTGCCATTGCGACTCGGACCCCTGAGTAGACGCAGACGCAACAACGATCGTCGTCAGTCGCAACGATATTAATGATTTGTACATACGCCATTTCAGGTCTCACTTCTCACTCACTAATGGCAGCTTCTTATAAAGCTAAGCCAAAATGTTTAACAAGCTTTTACACTTATACATCGCGGCTTAATAGTAATCCCTAACAAAGCAATTCTCAAGGATTTACATTACTGGCTGAGTTGTCAAAATATGTAACTTCCTCAACTATCATCGCCCTCATATACATCATATTTTCATTCACCGTCTACGACCTCATTAACAGCAGAATAAGCAAGTTCTATAAAGACTAATGTCCCAAGTTAATAACACTTAAGTATCAGAGTACATCATACCGAATTCGGCACGAGACTAGATTTGTCTTCGTATTTATTGTTCCGTAACACTATAATTCAACATCGTCATATATCATTACTGCGCTAAACTCTGATCCAACCACCATGTTTGTCATCGTCTTATAGTCTGTAAATATAAGTTTCAGATTCAAGACAATAGACTCGTCCACGATCAGAGAGCATTAACAAAGCAAACCAAATCCCCGAAAAAAATAAATAAAACAAAACTCACTTCCATCCACTAATAAAAATGATATAATTTGACAATAAGGCGGAAGAGTAGATTTCTTTAAATAAAAAAATATTACATATATTGTGTACTACTGCATGCCTTCATACGGCGACCGCGCTCGAATCATAAGCAAAATATTAGTATCTTTTTTTCTTGCCGTGTAAGCAAGATACTTACATACATGTCAAGCTAGCTTTTTTTTGCACCTATCCGCTTTGCTGGTATGCTGATTCTTAAGTCATTTGTGTCATACGTTAAGTACAAAATCAAGTAATTATATGCGCAAGTAGTAATCCGTAGTCGGTCAGGAGTAGCAGTGGCGTAGATAGCTTTTCAGAGGGGGAGGGGATCTGTGGTATGGATTTTTGGTCAGCACAGGAGAAATGTATTAAAATCGACGGTTCAAAATTAGGAATTTGAGGAATAGTCAACACTATCTTGTTTTTAAGCTTTTCTTAAGTAATAAAAATTTAGTTTTGAAAGTGTTTCAACTCTGCTTGTTTAGCTGAGATTCCGGAGAAGTTGACACTGCAAAGCCAATATTGTTGGTCGAACAACGCACTAAAGATCAGATGAAGAGTTTTCATAATTCCCACCTTATTGTTCGTATACCTACTTGATCGAAGCTGGACTATAGACTCTTGAATAATACGGGGATGCTTAATCTCATCAGGCGACAACGCATGTTAGCAGGAGTTCATAGAATCATCTAAATACTATAAGTACACAGTACACTATAACGGGGGGCATGCCGGGCGGTCGCCCGGGGCGCCGAATTTAGGGGGCGGCTTCTTGGCTAGCACTTGAATAAAAAAAACGTCGAAAAAGTCAAAAGGAAAAATTCAGTATCAACTTCAATTTAGTAGAATGGAAACTATAGAAACTATAGACTATAGAAACTATGAAAAAAACGGATTTTTCGAAAAACTTGACGCATAAACTAATGTAAATCATTGATAAGTCGAACGCATATCTATGTTTTGTTAACAATAAAAAAAATTGGCGGTATTTTGGCGGGATTTTTTTTATTATTTAATAGCGGGATTTTGAAATGACGGGATTTTGAAATGGAGGATTTGGGAATGGCGGGATTGCTGGGATTTTTACGAAATGTTGTCATCTAGGTACTGCACCACTGCATTTCTGTTCGAATCTACTGGGATTTGGGCAACAACCAGTAAAAGGAAAGTTTTCGATCATTTTTGCTCACATACAAAGAGGTAATTTGTTTCGTTTGTATTTTCTGCAAAATTTGAAATATTCGGGGGTTCCCATCTCCGCGGAGAGACGAATGAAACACCGAATAACGAGAATATGAATCCCAGTTCAGGAATTCTACACTGTAAAAACAAGGTTGAATTTTACATCGAAAATTCGTTGAATTTTACACCTTTTTTCTCGCAAAATTACAGTAAACGTTGATTTTTCAACCAAATTTCTAGTAAACCCACAAAATAGTGTAATATTAAACAGATTTTTTAATATTTCTCTATTTTCGTGTAATTTTACACCACATTTGGTGTGAAGATGTGCCATTACTTTATTTTTGTGTAATTTTCATGTAATATTGCGATTTTGGTGTGAAAATTACACCTACATTTGTGTAAAACTGAGTATGCTACAATACTTTTGTGAATTATTGCATTTTCCTGTATCTGTCAAGTGGCTTGTTCTGTGTGCAGTTAGTTTGTTCCGTCCGAAGTGCGTTCGTGTGAGCATCATATTATTGTTGTTCTTATAGCGTTTTTTGATGTTGAACCGAAGGAGGTATGCCAGCTCTTGGTCGTTGGAATAAGGACTAGCTCCAGGACGATTAAAATCGAAGAACCGGCTTCCGTAAATATTATTAATTAATTACATAAACCCAGATGTAAATTTACATTTTCGCCGGTGTAAATTTACATTTGTTCCGGTGCAAATTTGCTTATTTCTGATTTAAATTTACATAATTCGAAGAGTAAGTTTACTTATTTATGTAAGTAATTTTGTAGTAAATATTTACACCGTAAAGTGTAAAATTACTCTCGCTCATATCATGGTGTAAATTTACTACTATAATAGAAGGAAAAAAAGTTTCCTCCTATTATTGGAGTAATTTTTTTTAGAGTGTATGACGCTTCTCAGTCATAGAGAAGGTGTAAAATTTCCTATTGCGTGTATGATACACTGTGCGGAGTTTACCCAACCCACCGCAAGAGATCGGTCCAATATCGGTAAATTGGATTCCCTCAACTACATTACTAACAGTTGACTGACTACCGAACACATAACAAAAATTAAATTCCCCCATTGGCTACGTTCCTCTCAGACAATTTTCCGATCTTTGCGGTGCAAACTACGATCAGTGGTTGCGGCCGAAGAAGCACACACTTTGGTCACTCTCCACATCCTCAATTCTATTAACGAGGAAGAGTATCATCGGCGACGCTAAAAAAGCAGCTACTAAGTTAAAATTCCAATTGGACGAAAGTGTCAATTCAGGGACGTAGCCAGGATTTTGTTTCGGGAGGGGTCCAACGGAATTTTCAGACGCGCGACAAATTTATTGTTGAAAAGGTGGATACACTAAATATTAGACTGGTATGTTATGAAACGTTGAGAATAGCTGGAACCGCGTAACCTGACTTTTTAGTGTAATTATAACCATCATGAGTGAAAAAGATGTACCAGTACCTCTTGCAGAACGCATCATTATTTGTTTTTTAGTCAAAGCAAATATAAAATCCGCGGAAACTTATCAAAAAGTACTAGAGAAGTTCCAGAATGAGTGCCTCTCTAAAACCCATGTGTATGAATGTTTCGAAAAGACCGAAAAGTTGAGGGAAAGTTGCCACATGCGCGCCACCTAGTGTCACCGATGAAAATGTAAGCGCCGCCACCGTTGAAAAACTCATTGTGGAAGACCGAAGAAGTAGTGTACGCTACATGACTGGGGAGGTGGGGAGTTGGGCATAAACGTAAGTAGTATTGGGAAAATGTTCATGAGCGGCTAGGCTACCGAAAATCTCAGGCAGATGAGTGCTAAAACCTCTGAATATGAAGTATAAATTCTGGCGCTCGGAAGTTTGTAGACATCTTCTACAGCATTGAACGAATTGAGAAAGTTCCATTAAAAGTTTCAAAAGCTATGAAGAAGTAAAATTGTTTGTGCGAGAATGGGTCCGTGAAAAGCCGCGAGATTTTTACGAAAAAGATATCCAAAAGCTTGCCGGGAGGTGGCGAAAATGCATACAGTGGTGTAGGGGAGACTAATTAGAAAAACTAATTTTTACCATTTGTATCTTTAAAATTGTTTTGCTTCGTTAAAACTTGAGCGTTTGGTCATAAAAAAGGCTTAACTACATAACTATTACTTGCACAGACTATTAAAGCAGGCGTATAGGTATATTCCGTTTTTCAATAAAAGTAACAGATGCAAACTCTCACTTCATTCTTTATCTACGGGCTTCATGTACCTTTATATCTCCGCGATTAGCTTAGCCGAGCGAGAGCTAAGTTTCCGTTTAGGCCAACAATCGCCATGCGCAAAATATTTGGGAGCTTATCTTTCACTCGACCCAAAGGGCCGATAATCGCACGTGATTATTTTTGTTTTTATAAAAAAAAAACACAAGTCATCACGTACCTTCACGATTGATATTAGTCAAAATGTTAAAAGAAATTGTTTCCTTGAAAAAAAAAAGCTCTGTTTAAAGTCTATTTTATCGCATTCTCTATTTTTGTAGCAATGCTCAGAACCTGCGCAGCGGAAAGTTTAAAGTTCCAAGCTCGCATGAAAACACGTCCGTACGTCCAATAAATAAAGAGTGAATAATAATTTTCGACAATAGACATTTTTTGCATAGATTCCGCGCAATTTATTTTAAAGGGTTGTCTTCAGAGAAGTGTGTATTGATATTCGGATTTATCTAGTTTTGAAAAGAAAACCTCCCTTAAACCAATAAATTTTCCATGTCAGATATTTTTTATGATGTTCATAGTTCCACAGAATTTAGAGAAAAATATGTTACCACCTGAATATTTTGATATTTTATACTGTAATCACTAAAAATTCCGTTATAATTGAAAACATTTCGGGAGGGGTCCGGACCCCATGGACCCCTCCCCTGGCTACGTGCCTGTGTCAATTCCATTAAGTTATTTTCAATTAATAAATTGAGTCATCATTTTTTTTTTCTCATAAAAATTTTATTTAATTAAACGCTAAATTCAACATTTTTGCACACAAAAAAACTCAATACCAGAGGTATGGAATTTGTTTTAGATCTACTGTGTAAAATAAGCAAAAACTGCGATTTTTTCTTGCCGTCAACTTCGGTTTTATTTTTTTCAGTGAGAACCCTGCTAGATATCCCACAATACTGATTTTCGCTATAGTGCAAAATTTTCTTAGTAAATCTGAGATCTCTTCTTGTAGCAGTCGCACTATCTGAAAAACACCGCTTGAAGAAAACCAATTCTAATGTATGCACAGTATACGCTTGGAGTTGACGAAATTCTAGCCAAGGCGGTAACAGTTGTCCAATTGAAAATACCGCAAAAAGGGTTAATTCCGAAATCCCCGTGTGGATGGCATTTTGGTAGATATTGCTACGAAATGCCAGGTACCAAAATAATAGCAAAGAACTAAATTTATATAAAAAATATGTGATCAATCCCCTTGATCCCCCCCCCCTTATCTACGCCACTGAGGGGTAGGAAGAGTATGTAAGAGGTATTTTGTGGTATTTGCAGTGTGGACAGGTTGGCTGCGATTTAAGTTACAAATCTAGCACCACGTACATATGAGGGAAGAACTATACGGAAACATATGCTAACAATTTGGCGGATCATAGATATGTGGCATAAGTTGAGAGCTTTATCAGATGTATGTTTATATGTTGAGCAAATACCTATGTACCTACATATGTACATGCTTTTTTGATATCGTCATTTACACATGCCACACGCGTGGAAACCGAGACGAGTCCATAATATACAATTTCGAGTTCATAATGATAATAAAAAGTAGCATGCATGTACGTGTGTGAGAAGCAAAGTTACATACGCGTGTCTGGTCACAGAGCGATTACTATTAAGAAAACGATACTTAAATCCGAGGTCACAAATAGGCAAATCACTTATTTCCGCTTTTCAAAATATCCCAATTCAGGCCTCCAAATAGAAAAAAATAGAGTAAGGCTAATTTTTGTTGTTTTTGAATCAGTGGGCTTCCAGGAATCTGCAACTGGTTTTGCTAAAAAAAATTTTTCAGAGCTTTCCGATCAACTTTTTTCTTAGCAAATTTAATAGTAGAATCTTGAGGTATTATAGATTCTGGAAAGTGATAAAAGCAGTGACAACTTGATTTATTCTCGTAGTTATGGCTTTGGAAAGATACACGGGAAACGCGAAAATTTTCCATTTAAGCTCGATTTATTCCGTTGAGGGTCCTTGAAACAGGAAACAAACACCGGATATGTAATGTACTCGACGTCCCTTTTGATATGATACCCCGCATGCCGACCTCCGGTCAAGGATTAAAGAGTATCCTTTTTTGTCCTTTTTGGGACCTTTCCGATCAAAATTTTTTTTAGCAAAATCAGTTGTAGATTCCTGAGAGCCCACTGATTCAAAAACGACAAAAATTAGCCTTATTCTATTTTTTTCTATTTGAAATGCTAATATGACTGCACTATGACTCAATTGCAAATATGCGGGTTATTTTTTTGCTTGCAAAAAAACATAGGTGCACAATACATTATTATGAGTATAGGAACGAAATACATTAGTAGCTTCGCACAATACTAAGTGACCACATAAAGTGTGAGCTATGTATTTCGATTTATTGGAGTAGTGTCTCAGCGATAGACTAAGAAAGCCACCTTCCATTTTATTGGCCCGCTCATTTACATGCATAATTTTTTTTTTAAATAACGTCAGGAGTCAGGGTGATCTTCTCAGGAAAACAAGCCTTCTTCGAAAATTTATTGGTGCAATTATACATTCTTGGATTATATTGGTTCTTACATGTCTTGCTCATTCTTCAAACTAGATGATACCCTTTTTTCTTGGTTTTATGATCCTGAAGATCCAAGGTTCTCCACAAATATGACAATGTGTTAAATAAAGATCCATCAACCAACCGATAATCCTTGGTCATTTTTGTTACTTCTTCCTTTCACGGTGGTGATAACTGACAAGACTTTCTTTAAGCTAGTCAACCAGCTAATCCTGTGTTTATTGGCTACTTAAAAAATCGGTATTATACTGGATGCATGATGTTGTTACGAGCACAGGATTAGGGCAATTTATCAAAATAGCTATAGGCGATATCACTCGCCCATAAGGTAAAGCCAACCTATGGGCCCATTGAGATACGACGTAGACAGAGCTTTACTTACTATTGGAGGTTTGTATCGGGTTGAAAGGTTTTTTTAATATTTAGGAGGTTGGGGCATCAAAACTCTTGAGAGCTGTACAAATCCCAGCACGAACAAAACTTTAGAAATCTCTTGGGAATTTGGCAATTGTCTGCCCGTAAATTCATCAAAATACGTCGAGAAAAATTGACTACACACGGTGGTCATCAACGCACCATGCTCCACTAGGAGTTACGGTAATCGAGAGAGAGAGAGAGATACTGATATACTGGAACATGGGCTTATAAACCTTGCTTTTCGCACAACTTTCAACGAAAAATCCAGGCAGCGATAAATTTATTTCGTTTATTGTGTTCAATTTTATTGTATGCAAAGTAATAATAATCTGCACAAGGATGCAACCCTGTAGCTTTAAACAAAAGTAGTTTTTTAAGGGGGGGCTTTTGTTATACTCCGTAAAATTAAAAAACAACGATATATATCTGACGTATAGGGAAAAAACGGACTGCATTTTTGGAATCAGCGTGGTCGTTATATTATAAATTAGGTGCAACAGAAAAAAGTGTAAAGATTTTTCCCCCGTATAATGTTTCCCCTATTGTCATGCTATTGACTAACGAATGAGAGATTTCATTGCCAATGAGATCCCCATGGTGGAGTCGACGGATTTTAAATCAGCTGTGCTGAGCTTGTAGCTGTGTCCTGTGTGATGTGAGCAACTCAACATTCGTATTTATTAAAAAAATTTATGTGTGTATATAATAGTTTGTACTCTTTTCCAAAAAAATTCCTTCGCCACCTCCACACAAAATACTGCTTTAATACTTGATACAATCAAATGTAGGACCAAATTTACATTTCCACACAGTTGAAAAACTGGTGTAATTTTTTGGATAATTTTAACTCAACATAGTTTATAACAAGCATGCATACGAAATCTTGAATTCGCTGTATAAACTCAACGGGAGTAAAACATATTTACACAAAAAGTGGATCATTTGAATCTATATTTTTGATAGATGATGATTCTACTCAAATTTGGATATTTTTTCTATAAAACCATTTGTTCTAACCACGAAGGGTACCCCAAATTTTGTATCAATTCTATAAGTGCATAGAAGTCAAGATATCTAATAATAATGTGCTTATCATTTTTACGCGGTAGCAAAGTCAAATATCAAATCGAGTTTCCGCTGAAAGCTGTTTTATCTATGTAAGCGAATCAATTCGATACAGATCTTAGATTAAAATTTAATTTCTACCCATTAATTAAGGTAAATTTCATCCCTGAAGTGTATCGTTTACGATATGGAATATCGGCAAGTTAATGTTGCGTACAGTACAGTTCCTCTGTGGCGCACTTGGTTGAGTCGCACTGTACAATGTTAGTAATCTAGAGGTCCGGAGATCGAATCTTGGCGTGGTCAAAAATTTCCGTAAATGTTGTGGATAGGAAATATATAGTGCTCGCAACATTATACACTCCGAAATGATATGCAATGTAACGTTGACTCGAAATTGCCTATAAACGACTGAGTGAACGCACCAAGGGGTTACGGTACAGGGAAAGACAGTACAGTTTCGGGTGTTGATGAAGTTGGTGTCTTTTTGAAATAATCTATTGATTTTACCTTACTTTCTTATTAAATCTACTAGTTATTGTGTCGAAATAACTGACACTATTTGTGGTGTAGATTCTATTCTTATTCTTATTATTCTCATTTCAATATAACTATTCTTTATTCTTTCTATACAAAAATTAGATAGATTTATATGGATAAATTTTTATATTAAAACTACACCAAATTTTTCGACTGTGCAACTATTGCTAAAATATTAAATTTAAAAAAGTTTTTGCATTTTCAAAAAAAAAAAGGTGGAAAACATTTTTTTAATAGACAGACAAACTAACATTTTTCCTCGAAAAAAATCATGAATTTGATCGTGACGTTTTGAACTTCGCTCACACATTTTGAAATCTTTTTATCAATTTGTTAAGATGTAGTTTTATGTTACTATTTTTGTCTTCTGTTTAGGCTTGCGATACTGTTTCCTTACTAAAATGATAGAGCTGCCCTTTAGGGATATATGGCATTTTCGAGTGAAAAAGATGAATTTCCGAATCAACAAAATACGCTTCCGGATAAAAAAAAATAATGTTCCTACCAGAAAACTACATTTTCCAATCAACGTAATAAACTTCCGGACTAACAAATTATATTTTTGCGAAGTAAGAAAAGACGTTTCCGCGTCAAATAAATAAAAGAAACGAAAAAAATTAGTTCCCAAATGAAAAAAAAAATAAATACCCAAACCAGAAAAATAAATTTCCTAATCAAATAAATAAATGTCCATATCATAAAAATACACTTTCAAAGCAAAAAAAAATAAATCTCCAAATCGAATAAACATATTTACATGCTAAAAAACATAAATCAGTAAATACATTTCCAAATCAACTAAATAATATTCTTCTAATACGCAATAAGTTAATATCATTCCTAGATATTAAGGAATGATGAAAGCGGAAGTTACTAATGGAGTTTACGCCACTGTAGCTGAAAACTATTGGTATAATTCAGCAAAATCCTGCCGTATTTGGACTCACCGTTATCAAAACCTGTGTTAGTGACAGTTTGGGTATTAATTATTTCATTTAAAAATTTCATTCAGTTGGCTCGGAAATTCATTTTTCTTTTTTGTTTCGGAAACATAATTTGTTGATTCGGAAATGTACCATGTACGATTATTTCGGAAGTTAATCTATTTCATTCGGAGAGTGATGATTATCAAAACCTCCACAAAAAAGCAGTTTAGAAGTCAAAACATGCAAATTTGATCCTACTAATACAATTGTAGGCTAAGGGATTTTTTGAAGGACATCTATGTACGTTCTTTCTGTAGTTCCAATGCAATCATTTCACTTTTTTCTTCTCTTACAAAACAATAACCTATGTCGGTCGGATGGATCATCTATAGATTTGAATAGATAGATTTGTAAATGCGAATTTGAGTTCCACTTATGCTTATTAGGTATACTATTCGCTCATAGAGTGAAAGGGTATATTAACTTTGTCATGAAGTTTGTAACGCATTGAAGGAAGCATCTCCGACCATATAAAAAGTATACATATATGATCAGCATGACTTGGGGAGTCGATTGGAATTGGACTATGTCCGTCTGTCTGTCTGTTGCGACGCGTTTTACTCGGCCAATTTAAAAGCTATGTAGCTGAAATTTTGCACAAATCACACAATCGGCTATGAAGCTCAAATTTTGCAAAAATCACACAATCGGGTCATGGGGCTGCCATACAAACCCACCTCCGATTTTAGTTCTTCTAAGAAACATTTTTTACACCAATTTCACAAAACCATGAATTAATGTGTCTTTATCAAAGCAACTTAAAAAGTCAAAACAAATGGAATCGTACTATGGGGCCCTGCGCCCTGCTTTTTGAGTAAATATTTGTATTTGCCCCAAACCACACACAAATATTGTTTTGTTGACGCAACGGAACTTTTATGAAGACAGAAGGAAAATAGTGGGGGGGGGATTAAATACAAGTCGTAGGTACGCCTTTAAAAAAATTTTAGCTCGCGGGGAGCGAAGGTTATCCAAATTTCGGCCGAAATTAGCCTCCGTCTCGTTTTTTAGCTCGTTTTTAATTCCCTGTTTCACATGAATGTTTTTGATTTACACGGTTTTCTCCGGAACATAACTGCTTGTAAATGTATTTCACCATACAAAATATTGAAAAGAAAATTTGCTGTTTGAAAATTCGCCAAATTTTTCAACAAATGTTTTTTTTTTTGTGTTCTTTAAAGTTGGTGTTGTGTACAAAGTGATTTTTGTGCAGACACACTAATTTCTAGTTAGCATTTTCTGAAAAACTATACATTTGACAAATAGTTTTCGCACATAGATAGTCAATTAGCATCTATGGTTTCAGTTGGTATTATGTGTATGTACCATAAAACAACAACAACGACAACAATCATTATACACCCACATGTAATAAATATACATACATATCTGAGAAACTGTTAAAGTTTGAACTTTATAGTGTGTGTCTTGTCTCTACCGGCTTTAGCACTTGTAGACAATTATAATTCCTTATAATAACGCGGAAGTAAAACTTGACTCTTGTTCTTATGCGCGATGTATAGTTATTTGTCGCATTCGAGTTTTAGATATATGGTATTTTATATACCATAAAACTGCTATGCTAGTGTGTGTGTGTCGTAACATATATTAGTTATTACATACATTTATTATCATATGACTACAATATTCCTTGTTACAATCATAATTACCACCCATGGATTTTTGCAAAAATAGTCATGTAATTACATACTAAAAATAGTGGACGTGATTGAATTAATAAAATGGTTCTTCCAACCTATCGTACAAATATAAGAATATTATTTTTTATAGTTTTAAAATTATGTATATTTAATGAAAAGCTCAAAATATGTAAATAAATAGGGAAAAATATGTTTCATTATGAAACATAAGTAAATCGTTTGGATATCTAGATTTTCTGTAAATTTTTTTTAGATGCAAAACATGTTGAAGAGCATGTTTCAAAATTCCTATCATCAACAAAAAATAAAAAAAGTTGCAATGTAGTACACACATATACTTTCTTACATAACTTCCAATCAATTTGTTTAATTTACATAAGTTGCATCGCGAAACACCTGCGAAATGATTTAATAAATTGTTCAACTATCAGATTGACTAATCGCCTGTGTCTATGCATATTACCTACCACTCTATCTACTCTACACATTAGCTAAGATGTCACTTTATCCGTCAGCTAAATGTCGTTAGTTAGCGCTCTAATAACAATTTGCACGAAAAGCATCCGAAGAATATTATTATTATCGACAACTCGTTACTAAACATATGCAAGATAATATGCACGACACACAACTACTACTTGTTAATACTAAATAGACATTCTAATGAATTCCTGTGTATACATATAAGTAAATCGCATTTCAAGCTTAATTGAAATTGAATTGCACCACGCATGGGATGGGCATGGGAAGAAAGATATACGTAAAGCGTATACCTTGTGAATGTATGCAGTTATAGATATTCATATGTATGTATGTATATATTTAAATTTCTGCGGTTTCTGGATGTCATTTGCTATAATCAAGTTCCGGATTTAAATGCGCAATAGAACGGATATGGTTCGAAATATGTATGTAGGTGCATAGATGGCGTAGAGCGTCGTTGTTTATATGTATATGGTGTGTGCGGTGTCTTTTGATATTGTTAATAAGTTTGGATTATTAGATAAGTAAGTATTGATATTGGTTTTTACTTTTTACACAGTTGATTGTTGTACAATTTATTATTGTAGAGTTCATTTTATTATTATACTCTATACCCATAAGATGGTATAGGGTAAGGTGACCAGACTCCCGATGACCCAATGCTGTACATATATACGGAATACGGTTTTCAGTGGCCCAGATAAGGGGGGGGGGGTGTCAATTGGATTGATTCTTGTGGCCATACATATCACGCATGTGGCAACAATGTCTACCGAAATGTAATCAACACGGGGATTTCGGAATTAACCATTTTAACCGTATTTCCAATTGCATTATGGCTAGATTTTTGACAATTACTAGCGTATACTGACGTTGTTTTTCAGATTGGGTGACTGCCACGGGAACACATCAGGTGGAGTTTACTAAAATTTGGCATTTTACGCCACATGCAGGCAGGGCAGGACTTAGCCTGTATGGCACCCCTGGACAGTTCACAGATTGCCGCCCTCTACTGGTTGGAATAGTACAAAAGTCACCTACACATTTAGTTGGCAAAACGTCAGCTGGGGTAATCTACACTTTTCAAAATGTTCAAAATGTTTTCTAAATATTTTTGAAGATCATGAACGATTTATACCCACAAATAAAATTTGCCATTGGCGTCCATATTTGACGCAAATCCTTAATACTAATTTTTAGAATTTTCCTGTATTGTTTTCCGTTGAAAAATCCAATATTATGACACCAAAGTAGTAATAGAAAACTTGAAAATGTACGCACGCTTTTGTGAATTCTTTTAGCAAAAACACAAAGAGAATAAATTAAAAAGAGGAAATTACTTTTTTTTAAATTATGTCGATTTTCCATCTTTATCGTATTTCAAAACAATGAAAAAACTGCCGCCTCTCAATATTTACCGAACCGGGCAGTTGCCCAGGTTGTCCACATGGGAAATCCGGCCCTGCATGCAGGGCTAACTTGTTCGCTCGATTACACGTCGGCCGCTCTTCCGGTATTACTTCACAGAGGCGGCCTCAACGTATTTACGTCCTCTATCCTCGCTCTACAGACCATTATTGTATGCTGCAGACAACCCACTTACCGAGGCCTATTTTTACCGCATCCATCTCCAACGATGCGAGAACAATTTTTCGCATTTGCGCTTCGTATTGCAGACGAACTTCAAATTTTAATTCACCCAAAACTTTCCAGTACTCGAAGAAAAATAACCCAAAATATTGCCATCGAGGCAAAAACCAAACGTGTATGCATTTTTGCAGGATGGTTGGGGATGGCTCTGATTATGGGAAAAAGTCCTGGCCGATTGGAGTTCCGCAACCTTGAAAAAAGGGGGAAAGGGGGCTTTTTTTTTAGTTTTTAGCGATTATTTCAAAAACGATAAAAGATACAGAAAAATAGTCTGAGGACAAATGAAATACAAAAACTAAAAATTGAAAAAATACACAAAATTCCTTTGCAGGGCATATATAAACATTAGAATTTTATTGGGAAATTCGGCGCTAGACTAAAGAAATAATTAAAAAATTTTCGTTTTAGACCTTTTTAAAAAGCTCCATAACTCATAAATGCAAGCTTAGTCGTGCAATTTTGTTTGAGTATTTACATAAAGTTCAAGACGATATCTGCTGCTCCGATCAACGACCCCCTTATCTCCTCATTTCAATTTGGAAAATTGCATGTCCATAACCCCCCTTCCCAACAAAAAATTAGAGCAGAAACCTAAAAATCAGCTCAATCGGATCAAAATTAAGAGTATACTTCCCATACAAATCTTATGTATAGTTTTCTTTCGACCTCCTCACTTTTTGCAAAGTTGCGGACCCTTAAATCGGTCAGGACTTTATTCCCATAATCAAGCGGGGCCATATCCAACTATCCTGCAGAAATCTGGAGATATATGATTTTTGCCGACCAAATATTGTATTCTTCTTCGAGTACAGGATCGAACTTTCAAGTTGTAGAGAGTAGTCTGCGTACTCATATTCTTTAGGCGGTTATGTATTTGATCTTCTCAGTTCTCACTAAGATGCGTTGTAGCCTAAGGGGATTAAAATACCACGTACCATTCAGGATTCTCTAGTCCAACCTTATTTAAGTATATATAGGTATAACCGTATAACCAACATTAAGATGGGGATTATGAAGACTCTGCATTTGATCTCTAGTGCCACGTTGTTGGAAGTACAATATTTGTTATCCTCCGATATTTCAGCTAAACAAGCAGAATTCAAATCATTTCAAAACCTTCAAGTGACAGCCCACTGATCCTCTGATAATCTCGCTTGGCAGCTAGAGCCTTTTTTCAAATATGAACCGTACGGTTCGATTTAGAGAAAATGTGTGCGCAACAATTTATGAAAGATCGAGTTATCGAAAATAAACGATTTTAAAACTTAAAAGAGCAATTTATCGATCAAACAGGGTATAGTAGTCCAAATTTATACCTTAAAAGCAGACAAGATTCACCACAGGCCTCATGGAGGAGCTTATTATATGTAGTAAATTATGTTTTATTGTGTGACATGGAAAATGCTGTACATTTTGCTGTACATTTCTCAATGCTGTACGATAGGTCAAAATGCTGTACTGTACAGCAAAATGCTGTACGTCTGGTCATCTTAGTATAGGGTATACATATTGGTTTTGTTACGCCGATATTATGTAACACCTCAAGGAGCCACCGGAGGTATGGCAAAGTATATAGGGTGGCCCACGAAAGATTTGCGTTTTAAAATCGCTATAAAAAAACAACGAGTATATATTTTTCAATTTTTTTTTTTTATTGGATAGCCTTAACATTGCGATTTATGTATGAAACACCACTTCGTTCATATGGCTGCCTCGGCTGTCTTTACAGTAGCCCATTCGGTCGACCCAATTTTTAAGCACATTTTCGATGGTATGGCCCTCAATGGCCCTGATGGCGACTTCAATCTCGTGCTTTAGGTCGTCAATCGTCTCTGGGTGGTTGGCGTAACACTTATCCTTGACGGCACCCCACAAAAAATAGTCCAACGGGGTCAAATCGCAGCTGCGAGGCGGCCAGTTGACATCGCCGTTTCGGCTGATTATGCGATTTTCGAACGTACCGCGCAAAAGATCGATTGTGACGTTGACTGTGTGGCACGTAGCGCCGTCCTGCTGGAACCATATGTCGTCTATGTCTTCCTCTTCCATTCGGGGAAAGAAAAAGTCTTCCAACATGCCGCGATAGCGGACACCATTAACGGTTACGCCGGATTTTCTGAACCCCAAATGCGACAGTTTTGCTTAAACTTAACCATTTCGTAAACCGCAAACCTTCTACTAAATATCTGACACATTGACAATGACATTCGAAATATCAAAGTCAAAATTATCGATAGTTCAAAAAGCAAACGTTAGATGGACCACCCTATATATATAAATGATCAGGGTCGGTACCTGAATCGAATAAGCCATGTCTGTCTGTCCGTGTGTCTGTTAGCACGATAAGTCCCGAATTAATGAAGCTAGCGGTTTGAAATTTGTTGTTTGTTCTGCTAAAATCTTGGACGGTATTGAAAATGGGCCAAATCGGACCACGGGTTCCCCTACCTCCTATACAAACTACCCCTCCTTGAAATGCGAATTTAATTCGGCCATAACTTTCGGTAGAATATCGCTATCGACTTGAAACTTTTATTAATGTCTCATTCTCACATATACTTTGAGTTGATCGAAAGTGGAGTAGGTCCGACTATCCCTACCCCTACTTCCCCTACAAAGTTATATTCAGCCATATCTTTTGATAGAATGTCACGAAAAACTTCAAATTAGTATCAAATGGTAGCCGTTGGATGCCTTGATAAGGTAATAAAGATGTGTCAGGCCCGACCCATCTAGCCCTCCCTCCCCCACAAAAAATATGAAATTGAATATTTTGGGTTTTGCGTGGCTTCTAGGTCTGTACATGGGTATAGGGTATACACTCATCGTGCTATTCGCACGATTAGAACTCGGTCTCGTTTTAATTATTATTTTGCATATTTAGGGCTCTCGTCCACTGCAAGCGTAAACTTGAGCGGCGCGGCGCTCCTGCGGCAAAGCTTTCACAAAATGTGCGGAAAAGCTTTTACAAGTAAGCACATCTTCCACTGGAAGAGCTATTTAGTCGCTTGGAATCTACAAAGGAGAGTGTAGTGTTGCTCGGATGTGCAGATTAGCGATTAGTATTGCGAAAATTATTTATATTATAATTATAACACATTAGGGCCAGGTTTCTGATAGTCTATATTCAGTACATATCGACTGGTTAGTCTTATCGCATAAAGAAGACACACACTATATTCAGAAAGCTTTTCCATTGTATTGAATGGAATTTTTGTTTATTTTACATAGTTACGCCATGTTTTGCTTGGTTACGCCATCATCTTAGATTAGAAAAATCGTCGCGCACTTTCATCCAACAGCGTAAATAAGCAAAAGATAACATAACTATGCAAAATTAACAAAAATTCAATATAATGGAAATTATCAAGGTAAATACTAGCCCGGCGGTGGTACCGGCTATCCCGCATATCCCATAGTGGGGAATGCCCATGAACGACATTTATAAATTTCTCATTACCTATGTATATCCATTGTTAGATATACATAAAATACAAATACACCTGATTGGAAAAGTAGTAACTCTCAACGCCTGAAGTTCGTGCGGCGCGCGAAGCATGAAAAAGCTATTGGCATGACGACTTGTGTTTTGTTTTTGTTAGAAGGCAGTTCGTAAAGAGAGTTCGTATGTACTCTCGACTCACGAATTTGCTGTGCGCATGTGCTGCTCCTGTTGTGCGTGTAGTCAAAGCAAAGCAAATTCCAGTTGTGAGAGTTGGAATGCACTCTCGGTAAAATTCGGAAAAGCTTTAAACGCGGGAGCGCCGCGCCGCTCGAAGCAGGTAATGGACGGCATACTCCAGGCGATCGGTCGTGAAATCGGGCTTCAGAGTGCATGCCAGGCACTGTCTGAGATTATTTTAGAAATCGATAGGGTATTAGTCAGAAAGCTTAAATTTAAGTTTGCACCACTTGAAAATTTTTCTAACGGTACTTATGAAGGTTTTTGTCTTGTTTGGGTTTCCGGCGTATATCTCCGCTCCCAATGGTAGCATTTCCAAAAAAAGGCCACCGAATTGTTTGGTACAGAATTTTCTTCATCTTTGGCATAGCGATTGTTCACCATAAAGCAGTAGGTAAAATGTTACAGCGTGTCAAAGTTGAAAAAACAGTTTTTCAAATCAGGTTTTTACAAATAAGTCAATATGGCTTCATGCACACGACGCGAAAACGGCTCGCAAGCTCGACACATCGAAATGCATTGGCTCTTATGGGAAGCTCATGACGAGCGACAGCAAGCGAGAGCCATGCACAGTCAAAACACGGCTCGCGAGCCGTGAATTTGCGGATTGTGGTGCACGATATGTGAAAACACGTCTCGCTTGTTGTGATTTGACAACGGCACGGCTCTCGCTGTCGTGAGCTTCCCATAAGAGCCAATGCATTTCGATGTGTCGAGCTTGCGAGCCGTTTTCGCGTCGTGTGCGTGAAGCCTAAGGGTGATTTTTCGCGCAAAAATTAATAAAAGTGGACTTGTACCTTATTGGATTCCCTACAATCCAGAAAAAGAGTTAAATCGATACGATCAGCTGCAGCCGAGATATACCCGAAAGAAAGTGAGCATTCCGAAGTAACTATGCGTTATACTCGTACATACTTATAGGTATAATTTGTTGCAGATGCAGTTAGGATGGTGAAGCTTCGGGTCTTTGCACGACATTTTGGAAAACAAGTTGGAGTGCGACCGCTGTGATCTGCGCAATTTCTGCTCAAATATTCTATTTTAATACTGTTAAAGTCTGTAGTTTGTTGACGTATACCTTCTTTTTGAGCGAAAAAAGTCTGAAGCCATCAGAACAGGCGATTGCGGTAACCATTTTATGTTAGCATTTTTCATCATTAAATTTTCCAAAAATCTTTCCTCCTTATCGAAAAGGGACGTTTTACCCACCCGATATTTGTAATGTAGCGGAAATTGAAATAGGTTCACCCCCATAAAGTAAGGTTTTCCAAAAACCTGGCAGTTCACTAATGGGATAAAGTACCTAATTTACTTTCTTTTAATTTTGGATGGTTTATTTAGTGTTTTAAACCTGTTGATGAATACAAAATTGTATTTTCGGATCCTCGCTCCATTTTTTAAAATAGACGCTCTAGACATGATATCCAATACCTGACAATATAACCAGCAGATCAACGATGAAAATTGAGTCAAACCTGGACGACATGCCTAAAGCCGTTTGAACAATTTGTGTATCCGCATCCTCTACAGCCTGGGATACGAAGAAACCATGAAACCACGTTCAATGCATCTCTCAATCAATGTACGGATACAACGTCACCTTCGTTTAAGGATTTTGCACAAACAAAACAAAAACAAAAACTCATGGCGAAACTAAACAAACAAACAAAACTATTTCGAAAAAAAACGAAGTTTATCAAATTGCTTTCATTTACAAAAACTACCGCTAATGGAGTCACTGTTCGCAAGCGTGTCGCGTAATGAACATATCTCTCTCTATCTGCAGCGAAAGACAACTGGCCGCCAAGTAAAGCCCAACTGAATGTTGGTACATACTAGGGATATCAAAAACCGGACGGTTAGTCCGAAAACCGGTACTTTCGGAACAGTTGACCATTTTTTTTTTTTTTTTCCTCCTCCCGGTTTTAACCCGGACGGTTATTTGTCCATCCGGTTAAAACCGGGACAAAAATTCTTTCCAAATTTATACAATTTTTTATATTTTCTTGATTTTTCCGTATGCAATTCTATTACTTGTCCCCAATGAAAAAAGTTCCAGCCCTTAAACATATTTTCAAACACTCTCTTTATTGCTATTACTCGTAGAACCATCGCTTCGTCAAATTACTTCTCCTTGTAGCTTTGATTTAATTTTGCATACGATACGAACTATAGCAATACGAGTGTGTATGCATGTTTTTACTAGAATTCTAAGCAAATCAATGAAAAGATTCGGTTAACCGGAAAGCCGGTACTTTGAGACCGGTTAAAACTGGACGGTCTGACCTGACCGGCTTTGCAAAAAAAAAAACGGAAAAAACCGAAAATCGGGTTATGGGCTGGTTTTTGACATCCCTAGTACATACCCGTAGAATGTATTGCTATCTCAGATCGTCGACTTTCTCTTGGGCATATCTCGGTTGTGGATGATCGTATCGATTTAATTTTTTTTCTGGATTGTAGGGAATTCAATAAGCTACAAGTGAACTATGATTAATTATTTAGTGAAAATTCACCGTTATCGACTTATTTGCAAAAAAACTGATGAACAAAACGGGTTTTTCCACTTTGACACGCTGTAGCATTTTATCTACTGCTTTGAGATGAACAGTCAGTATACAAAAGATTAAGGCAATTTTGTACCGAACAATTTAGTGTCTTTCTTTTGAAAGTCCAACCATCAGGAGCGGAGATATACACAAAAAACCCAAACAAGACAAAAACCCTGATAAGTACCGTTAGAAAATTTACCAAGTGGTGCAAACTTAAATTTAAGCTTTAGGACTAAGCCCCTACCGATTTCTAAAATAATCTCAGACAGTGCCTGGCATGCACTCTGATTTTACCAAACGCCTGGAGTAGCAGGCGTTAAACGTCTAGGCTACTTATTATCTGTACATACCTATAGCTTTGTAATTCATATTGTATAATCGATTGTACATTATGTGAACTATTTTATAGATTTATAGATCTTTACCAGTATTTTTGTTTTTATTATACCTAATATTACTTCAATCCTTCGGTAAATCAATTTTCACTCACCCCAACAGAAGCTACAAAGAATTAAATAGCCTTTTCACCCCTTTTCGAGCCACTTCTCTCCCTCTGTTTGCTCCCTCAAATCTTGTTTCCATGCAAAATCATCATCTTTTGCAACGTTTTCGTGTTAGCACGTTTCTTACAGTACAACTCGGGAGAAAAAATCAACAAATAATAAATATACTGCGGAAAGAAGAATACGAAGTATTCATCATTGCAATGACATCAATCTCAGAAGTCAGAATAATACATAACAACACAAAGCTCTCTTGTGTCTACATTTATATTTTCATTTCCTATTCAGATAGCAAAAGTTGCAGGAACACGTCTCGTCGCGAGAAAAAAAACTTTAAATATATACAACAGACAGACCACCAACATCCAAACATACCCATACTAGTAGTTTCGTATTGTATAAAATTAAATTGTTGTATAAAATATATTATTGTCTTATCACCGCCATGTGCAGTGGTGACCTCTTTAAATATGAAATAAAAGCAAAAATCAAATCACGAAAGGCGAATAAATGGCATTTAAGTGTATTAAATAAGTAAATATGAATGTTTGCATACATAAAAGGGCGCTAACATGCATGTGCAATGTGCATTGATATGTCATAATGTGGAGTACACTATCATGCAGTTCCGTATAAATATTAAGTGGACGGACGCAAATATATTTTCTTATTTAACTACGGATTTGTTACACATTGAAAATTATCTTGTGATAACACTTAAATCTAATTAAATGGGATTTTGGTATCTTTGTTTTGGTTATTTTTTTGTGTGTTGCTGAATTTCTCATTTGTTATATATTATTATGTACAGTGGCGCAACCAGGATGGGCTAGAGGCATCATCGGTCCATATTTCTTCGAAAATAAGGCACGTCCCCTCGTGGCTGCGCCACTGATTATGTATGGATATGTACTTCTCGTGACTTCGCGTGGATAGGCAATCTCCTCCTTGCCTATGTAGGACTTCCACTTGCATTTATTTTACGTACGTATATTTTTGTTCTCCACGTACTCGTACATATCTATTAAATTTAATTGTTCACGTATGTACTCGGATTCATAGTTAAAATGTTATCGTTTTCAATGGTTGGATTAAAGTATCAAACAATAAGTGGAATAATGTGCATGGCTCATAGTACAAAAGGATAGTAAATTTCTACTAATGTTATCGGAAGGTGAAGTTAATAATAAATAATAATTTGTATTGTGTTTGTTTTGTTTTTAATATTTTTTCGTAAGAAGATAAGCAATCTACTTTCGTCACATTTTAATCAATTTGTTTCCGATTTCGTTACAGGTAACTGTCGGCTTAACTACTCATAAGTATCTGCCTAGTAAGTAATTTTATAAATTATAATTTACATGTAAAAGTTGTATGCAAGGTGTCCTGCATGGAGAAGTCAATGCTGAAAGAATTGATAAGGCAATTTGTTTAAGTAATTTTCCAATCCTATTAATGAACTCCAAACGGCAGATAACCTGGCTATAAACCTCATAGAAACTCGTTTTTGGTTCATAAACTGTATTCGTTCGTAAATTCGTTTAGATGCAGGGCCGGATTTCCCATATGGACAACCTGGGCAGCTGCCCGGGGCGGCAGATTTTTAGGGGCGGTAATTTTTGAAAATATCCCTTGGTTTTAAATTCTGTGAAAAAAAGCATTTTGGAAACTCGGAAAGAAGTTGACATAATTAGACACACATTTTAATTCCATCTATCTAATTTATTCATGTTAGGTATATTCCAGGGCGCCCAATAGTAAACTCAACTGAAACTCAACCGGTGGCGCGTAGTTCAGTGAGGATAGAAGTAGAAAGTATTTTCGTAACGCATTGGATTTAACATAAACAAGGGAAGGGATCTAGCATATACATACTTCAGTGTCCACTTTAATAGGAAGCCTTGAGTAGCTTTTGTGTGCAATAATCAGGGATCCGGAGCAGCTCAATTTTATCACTTCGCAACCGTTCTAAGACATTATCTGACAGTATCCTTTCGTACGATATAAATGATTGAAATTTAGCGCAAATGTTGTTTAAATTGTACAAATCTTCCATGTAATTACAAGTGGAATAAATCAGGCTAAAATATCAATTCAATACTTTTAATTTGAAACACCTAGAAAACGACCCATTGTTACAAAAAAAATGGCTCCACTTTCTCATGCAAAAACTGTTCCTCGCTTCGCTCATTTACTCCGGGAGTTTGATTCGCGTCGACCCTCTCAGCTCCGGATCTCTGTAACAGCCAAAGAATTCCTGAACCTACATCTTGGACATGTATCAATACATGATTTTCCCACTATATTCTCTGGGTTGCCGCGTCTGGAGATAGCCGGCGGACGTAAAAGGAAAGTCCATAAATTTACTTATTTCCACACACTAGTGCCAAAAACACAACCTTTCTCCAAAAGGTGTAAAAGAATGGAAGGCCTTATGGAAATTGACGCAGATACAAGCACTACCCCGCCGGGCACTACTTCTGCTATGCGGTTGAGTGATCCCGGGGCGAACCTAGTTCGCGCCAGAGCTCGACGGTTTCCGGGGGCGAGCAATATATGGCAGTCCAATTACATTGTGGAGAAGCTGAGGGTTGCAAGCTGGAATGTCGGTTCCATGACGTCAAAGAGCGAGGAGATTGAGGATATCATGAAGCGGAGAGGGATAGACATTATGTGCGTGCAAGAGACAAAGTGGCGAAATACCCATATCGACAGAGCCCGGTTTCTTACGAATTCCATGAAGTACAAATTGTACTACTATGGAATTACAAACCAAAGAAACGGAGTTGGCATTATTCTGGCGTCGTCTTTACTTGGCAGTATAATAAGTGTCGCGAAGAGAAGTGACCGCTTGATCAGCATCAAATTGGTTATCTGTGGAAGGGTGTGGAACGTAATAAGTGCCTACGTGAAAAACGAGAGACACCTAATCACCTACAGTAGTGGACACGAAGATAGGAAACACGAAACGCAGATCGATTACCACCTCTGTTTCGATTTTATGAGAAGGTGGGTAAGAGGCTGCAAGGTGATCTTGGGTGAATCTGTCGTCAGCCAACATCGTTTGCTCCTGTCAGAATTTATTTTGAAAGCAGGAGGAGCAAGAAATAGAAGAACTCCCAAGCCTGTCGAAAAAATCAAGTGGCACACTCTCACAAACGACAGCTTTGAACCTGTAGTAACTCCATTCATTGATAAAATGACGGAGTGGTTTCAAAACAACATAAACTGCACCGAGCACAGTCCAACACAAATGTGGAATAGTTTCGCTGAAATGTCAGTAGGTGAGGCGGAAAAGGCACTTGGAGTTTCGAAAGGTCCACTCCACACGAAGAAAGAAACATGGTGGTGGAACACCGAAACTAAGGAAGCAGTGCAAGCCAAATCGAACGCATTTAAGGCATGGACGAAATGTGAGTCAAGCAGTGAAGCCGAACGGGTTCAACTTCGCGAAAATTATATGCAATGCCGGAAGAAAGTAAAGCGCTTGGTAGCTCAAGCAAAGGCGAAGGCAGCTGAGAAATTCTACCAAGAATTAGAAACTCAGACTGCGACCGAAGGACCGTCTTTGCGCGAGAGACCTAAGCACGACGCCAGGATATTTAGGGTCGCAGCCCAAAGGAGAAGGAACGCTCGGGAAATACAGGCGCCAAAGTACGTGGAGGACTCGCAAGGAATGTTGCTGATTGACGATACGGCAATTTGTAGCAGGATGCGAGAGTATTTTGACGAACTTCTAAATGAAGAATTTCCTCGAGCAGCTTTTCAAGATGTTGAGCCGAATACCACAAATATAGAAGATATCTCAGAGGAAGAGGTGATGGAGGCAATGCATCAGATGAAACGCGGAAAGGCAGTCGGCCCGGACAAAATCCCCGCGGAATTTTGGTTGAAAATGGAAAATGTCGGGCTTAGTTGGCTCACAGTTCTCTTCAACAAAATCAAAGGTGGGCAACCGATGCCTGATGCTTTCAGGGAAAGTTTTCTTCTTCCTTTCTATAAGAACAAGGGAGACTCACGCAAACTCAACAACTATAGGGCTATAAAGTTAACACCTCATACACTAAAGATCTACGAGCGAGTTGTCTGCAACCGATTGAGAAAGATTGTGCGGTTGATTGACAATCAATGCGGCTTTGTTGAAGGTCGATCTACAGTCGATGCGATTCAGTGCATTCGTATTGCAATGGAAAAGTATAGAGCAGCACGAAAGGACTTGCACTTTGTGTTCATCGATTTGGAAAAGGCATTCGATAGAGTACCTCGTGATCTGATATGGTTGGCCTTGAGAGCACTTAATGTCCCTGAGGCATATGTCAGGATGATACGAGACATGTATGATGGAGCTACGACTAAGGTCAGATGCACAGCCGGTGAATCAGAAGAATTTCCGGTGAATGTCGGAGTACACCAGGGCAGTGTATTGAGTCCGTTGCTCTTCAACATCATCATGTGCTACTTATTAACACGTGTCTCCGACGGCCTAGAAATATCTCTTCTTTTTGCTGATGATATAGTCCTCAGTAGCCCAAACATCGTTGCCTTGCAAGCTGCGCTTACAAAATGGTGTGACATTCTGGAGGAGCATGGACTGAGGGTAAGTATAACAAAGACTGAGTTCTTATGCTGCCAATTCTCAGACCCAAATGCACCGATACCAGAAATGTACGTCAAAGGAGAGCAGCTTAAGTCTTGTACCAAGTTCAAGTACCTTGGCTCGATGGTGAACAGCGGAGCTACATGCGATGATGACATCAAACATCGCACAAAGGTTGGGTGGATGAGGTGGCGAGAAAACTCTGGAGTTTTCTGCGATAAGAAAATGCCACTGAAGCTAAAGGGCAAGTTGTACAAAACGGTTGTACGTCCCGCACTCATGTATGGATCAGAATGCTGGACCATGTATGAAGGTTACGCGAAAGAAATGACAGCGACTGAAATGAAAATGTTACGCATGTCAGTTGGTGTAACCAAAAGGGACCACATTAAGAGTAGCTACATCCGAGGCAGCTTGTCCATAGACCAACCAATCACCGAAAAGCTCGAAGACCGACGAATGGATTGGTATTGCCATGTTCAAAGGCGTCCGCCTGAGAACCCCGAGAAGAGAGCGATATCAATGGAAGTTCCACTTGATGGACCCAAGGCCAGAGGCAGACCGAAGAACAACTGGATGTGTCAAATGAAAAAGCAACAACAACGCATTGGTCTCGGCGATGACACGATCCAAGATAGAGCTGCCTGTAGAAATATGCTGAGAAATTATCGCCAAAACGGGCGATGTGCCTACACCGCAGGTCGAGCAACGCGGAACCATGGAGCGGTATGGGGAACGAGGCAAGGAAGAAGATTCTCTGGGACAGATTAATCTAAGAATTGGTAACCCTAGGCAGCCCATACATGGAGAATCCATGGATTCTGTGTGGGTAGCCCCAGTGTCCCTATAGTTAGTAAAAGCTAGCACATATTTTAGATTTTTCTATCTTTGCTCTATTTTCTTTCTATTACCCGTGAGGCAACTGGGATGTAGTCATAAATTGGTTTCAGGGGTTGTCCAATTCGGGATATTAGAAATGATGCATTAGCTATAAAATGTTCAGTAACATGTTTCCGTCGTGTGTATAAGTTAAAAACAAAATTCACAATTTGTACGATTAAATTTTCGAATTTTAGAAAAAACAGAATACTCCCCAGCCATAAAATCATACTACATTACATGACGCTAATAAACAATTTTAGTTGTTGAGGTTAGGTTATTCGTTCATGACTTCTAAAACGTTCAAAAATGAACAAAAATCTCCGAAAGTGGAAAGGTGTTTAGAAAATCTTCTGAACACATTCTGGAGAAAGTTGATGTAATGGATCTGCATCATTTCAGTTTTAATGTTGTCGTCATTATAATTTCAATGCTTTCCATGGACCTTCACCTGGCCCCATCACTCGGAAGCACCATATTGTCAAGCAAACAAAATTACATCGGTCACTCGCGCAAAAATATTAAACGTTCTACTCACATACCACAGCGAACGTTTTGCCTAGCATGTGTATGCGACTACTACTACTTTCAAATTTAACCAGTGGCGGAGGGCGGCTATTTAGCTACTGCCCAGGAGCGCCATAGATGCTAAATCCGTCCCTGTTTAGATGTCTGGACTAGAAGTTGCAATAAAAAAAATTGACCTCAGTATCTGAAACTACTTAAAAATTCACATAAATTGACTTTTTAATGGTTTCAAATGTTAGCGCTGCTCTCAAAATGCAGATCATACTTTAGCGAAATTTCAAAAGAGATTTTTCATTGAATTTTCAGACAATGGTTTTCTAACGGTACTTTGAAATGTCAAATCTTCAAAGTTAAAAAAATTTGTGTCAACGTGTTGGCTTTCTAACCATAACCAACTTTTAAAATATCTCGTTACATTGGAATTGGAGCGGACTAGTTTCGTGGAGGCCTCAAGTACGCTTCAGTTGAATGGTTTCCAAATGTAATTTTTTTTTTTTCATTCTTCCAGAACAGTTAATTCAAAAATTTCAGTACCTAAATTATTCAGAATTAAAAATAAAGAAAAACATTACATTTCTTAGAATAATTGTTTAAAATTACGATGCTCAAGTCAAAAATTGGCCAGAATTTCTTTGGTGTACCTACAATGTATATTTTTTTAGAGATATTAATTTTTTTTTTTTACTACCAAATTCGTGAGATATAAACTACAAAAGTGATATACCGGTGAAAAACCAATATCTATGTTCAAGCAACTTTTGTCAACTGTGCAACTTCAAAGTACATATCTTTACCGAAAATTAAATAAAATGTACTCATTTCGAACAAAATATTTTCTTAAATGTAGCAGAACGTATCTGTAATCCTCTAATCTAGCAAAATTTGTATACCCTTCGCTCATAGAGTGAAAGGGTATATTAACTTTGTTATGAAGTTTGTAACGCATCGAAGGAAGCATCTCCCAACATATAAAAAGTATAAATATATGATCAGCATGACTTGAGGAATCGATTGGGCGATGTCCGTCTGTCTGTCTCTCCGTTTGTCTATCTGTTGCGACGCGTTTTACTCGGCCAATTTAAAAGCTATGAAGCTGCTTCTTTTTGCTGCAGGCAGTTTGTATGTTTGAATCGGTAAAATCGGACAACGAGGTCATGGGGCTGCCATACAAAGGAATGAGTGAATTATTTTCTTTCACACTTGTGCCTTTTCTACATATACGCACAGCTCAAAAGCCTTAACATTAAAGCCAAAAATACTTACTTTCGACTTGGCACATTTAGGAATTTATACTGCACTACTTTTACTGCAGTCCTTCGATTTTTGATTCCGCGAATATCTTGGCTCAAAATAATTAAGGTTTGATTTAATAAAAAAAAAACATTGCATTGTTCGTTTTGTTTATAATATCTACTCTCTTGACATTCATATCTAACAGAATCCAACCTTGCCTCAATCTTCTCGGAATTAATTTAGGATTGCATCGTAGGCAAAACCTATAAAAGGTTTTCAACCATGTACATACTCTCCCAATCTATAGGATAGTTCCACTTGAAAAATGGCTGTATGTCGGAAGGTCATAACGGTATTTTCTTTAAACTTGGTGACAATATTTTCAGTAGCCTGGTTTTTTAATAACACAAAGTCTCAAACCTGGAGTCTCGTTCGGGTAGGGTTGGTTCTTATGCGAATTCCTAAGAACAGTACAAACGTGAAAGTCAAAATAACGGTATAAAAAGTTAATTTTATTTTGGAAATGAATGGAACTTCCGTTAAGTGATATAAGCTGAAAAAGTCTGATCACGATTTTTTAACAGGTGCCGCTACTGGTTAAGCGTACATACCGTTATTTGCGGGCTAATTTTGCAGAAAAAATTCGTGCATGAAACTACCGAATTTGGATCTTTCAAGTGATCGTGTGATCTTATTTTCCTGAAATCATTGTTGAAGAACAATATCAATTGTTAATATGAGATCAGTGCACCTTATGGGGAGTTGGTGTGATTTATTTCGTATCTCTTTCGGAATAATGATAATGGTAGTCTGGCTGGTCTAGCGGTTAGTGCGCGCACCTTCGGTGCACAGTGTCATGAGTTCGAAGCTCACTATCATCCATGGTGTTTTTCGAACTTACGAGCTTGTGACGGACTATGATCTCACTCAGATGTTAAACGAGTACCCATTTATGGGGATAAATAACACTGCTGAGCGTGATGCTGATCTCATTACCTCAACAAAAAGCAGATAAGATCTTGGAAATAGAATGTCACTAACACATCCTGCGGCCTTAGTCCAATGCTGGATTGTCGCGCCTGTTATTTATTTATTTATTCGGAATAATGATGGCTACAATTTACAATATTGCAGTTTAGGCCATTCTACAAATGCACAAAAAAGGGGTGTAGAGAACGTCGAAGGGATTGACGATTTTTTTCTTCGGGTTTTGTTAGTAGTATGTAGTTAGAAGTTAAACATACTAAAATCTCTCGGACCTAAGAGGTGAGCTAACGTGGAGAGGCGAGGTTAAAGGTGCAATTTTTGGGGTTTTGGGCTTTATGTCGAAAACGTTGAATCCTAGAGAAAAAAGTTGTAAGCAAGAGTTAAAGCTTGCTAAATATCCTATTATTCCAATATAGTTTAATAAAAGTCGAAAATGTTTTTTTTTTATTTCACTGGCTCTGGTGTCTCCACGGATCATTTTTTTAAAAACTGTTGTAGGGCAAAGCTGGAAAGTATTAAATTTTCTTTAATTTGATGTAATCTCTGTTAGCTTGTCTCCAATTATTCGAAAGTTAAAGAGTCTCAGAATGAAGACAAACATTGTGGAAAATAGGGAGGGGAATGACGATTTTTCATTTGCCGAATTTATAAGGGGTAGTTCGGAGGAAAACATATTAAATGCACGTGGTCGTGGGTTGTGAGCTAACGTGGGGAAGGGGCGCAATAGGGTTTTTTTATGGGTTTTCGCCTTTATCTCGGAAATGGCGAATCCTACTGAATTTGTTTGTATGCAAGTATTAAAGCCCATTTAATTTCATATAAATTTGTTCTAACATACATAATAACGTCCTGATTTTTCAATAGCGTCGTCTTGCCGAACGATGATATTTGGAGTATTTATCCTCCCTTTTCCCCAAAAAAATAATTGTGTATTATTCGTTCTGTCAAAATCATACATTCTCTTGGATTATGATTGAGCGAAAATAAAACTAGACCGAGGCTAATTTCGGGTGCGGCAGAAATTAGAATACCCGTCACTTTTGAATGAAACTTAAGCCTCTTTTGCGTTAACAATTTGTACCGCAGCCCTATGACGTGTTTCGATTCCATCTGTTGGATCACTTGGATGAATTTTGGTTAAGATTGAAAAAGAAAAAAAAAAGTTTTTCTTATAAGAACCTAACGTAGTGTTCCTGGATATTTTTTGTGGCTTAACTAGGAACACATTTGGGTAAAGTTTGGCTAAGGTCGGATTAAAATAGAAAAAGTTTTGCTTAGAAGAACTTAACACATGACAAAGTTAATATACCGTTTCACATAGTGACGGGTATAAAAAAAAATGAATTCGGATACTCTGTGTGTGTGTGACACAAGTGGTGAGTAATAAATTAGATCGATAGTGTGAACAGGATCCGAGATTTCATAATAAACCTAAATTTCGTTGTCAAGTGCAAATCGCGTTTTACCAGAACCTGATAGCCGTCTACAAACAAATTCTAGACTTGAACTAAATAAATGCTTTCCAACCCGTTTACTCGATTGAATCGTGAGGTCTTAGTATATCCTGTCGCAAGTGTGAACTCCCTATAAACATAGCCCTGGAAAATATATATACAGGGTTGGCCAAATGAGATCTACCAATGTTAATCACGTATAACTCTTGTGATAATCATTTGTTTTATTTATTGTCTTTTATATGAATTTTATGAAAATTAGACGAAACTGTCCAAAATTTTGCTTGGATTGAGATTCATGTTCCTAAAGCGTGTCTTCATTACACCACGGTTGCAGGATCAGTATTGCGTCTCGAATATTCTGCCTTAGCTGTTTTCATAGTCTCTAGTACAGTTTGCATTTTAAATGACACGGTTCCATAAAACGGACGACATATTCCCAATAACGAAGTCTTTGGAGCTGATCTCAATTAAAATATTGACGATATTTTCGCTCGAACGTTATTCGATTTTTGATAAGAAAAGAAAGAAAAATCGTTTTCGAAAACTGAATTATAAGCATCAAAAAGAAAAAAAGTAGAATACAAATAAAAAGTTATTCGTGTTTTACAATGGTAGGTCTCATTTGGCCCACCAGCTGTATATGTATATTACGTATTACCAATATGACTCATTTTTAATACGCAGAAATGTAATGAATACCGGATTGATCTTAACCCTGCTGTTAGGTTTAAAAAAATGTACTAATCCCTCGTTAGCGGACCATTTGGTCCGCCCTGAATTTTCCATAAAAAATAAGAATTTAGTCTAATATTTAATACATATATTGATCCAAGAATTCGTAAATGTATGTTTTCACATTTTTTATTGAAACGTGTAGTGTGAAATATTTCTTATGGTCGGCCATAAGCACTAAACAGCTGTTGTAAAAATGTGTTATAGGATTGCCGTTATTGCATTCTGCTGTGCTCCTAACTTTAGTCTGGTTTGTTTTGTTCTGTCAATTTTTCAATTTTGTTGATCGGACGTTTTTTACATCGCGTTTCAAAATGGCAAGACTTTTATTGAAATATAATGAAATATGAGGGATGCCCAACGAAGAAATCGACTCTGATATTTCCGATTCAGAGTTTGATTCTTACTCAGAAAATACGAAAACGAGTGATTCTGAAAGTGAATCTGATGTGGATGCATCAGGATCTGCCGACTCATTATTTACTTCCAAAAACAACATGGTATGGAGTGCCACTCCATTGACACAAACCATTCGAACTCCAGCTGAAAATATTATTTCAACACAAGAAGGACCAACTCGTTTCGCGGTATCAAGGTGTAATGACATTATGTCAGCATTTTTGTTGTGTTCCGCCTCCAATAGAAAAAATTATCATCGACAATACTAACAAATATGGTATGTAATGTCAAATTTGGCGACATATGGAGCAATATTGACACAGACACTTTGCGGGCATATATTGATGTACTTATTCTTGCAGGGCTATATCGGTGGGTACATTTTTGTTTTAGTTACCTGATATTTGAGTTATTGACTAGACTTTTTCATGTAGTGGAAGCAATGGAGACGTTCATGGTTTATTCGATGGCCGCCGATCAATGATGTCTAAAGCTACTTGTCAGATCATCACAAGTGCACTTCGTTTCGATGATGTTATGAGTCGGAGGCAATTGCGAAGTGCCGTCAAATTTGCTCCGAATCGGCAATTGTGGGACCATTGGGAACTTCACCTTCCAATGCTTTACAATTGCCACGAAAACGTAACCATTGACGAGCAGCTTGTCGCATTCAGGGGACTATGATCGTTTCGGCAATTTATGCCTTCAAAGCCTGAAAAGTATGGTTTGAAGTTCTGGCTTTTAGTTGACTCAAAGTCAGGCTACGTATGGAATCAACCATATCTTGGGAAGCCTCAAAATGCCCAACCTGAGAAAAACCAAGGAGAACGAGTTATGTTGGATCTGACTGAAGGCTTGAAAGGCCAAAATGTAACAGCCGACAATTTTTTCTCCTCAATTGATTTGATAAATAAGTTACGCGATAGGAAACTTACTTATGTGGGAACAGTTCGGAGGAATAACACATATATGGCCATCCCTTGTATTCGTCAATATAATCGACATATCGGCTTTGAATGCGTATATAATTCATTCGAAAATAGATCATCCATGGGGATCAGCTGATCGAAATCGATGAAGGCCGGAGCTTGCGCTTTCCTCCTTTCCTCCGCTTCAGCGGATTTGTTGACTGAAATTCGTTTATCCTCATCTTCATCATAGCATCCTCGAGTAAAATAACATCTGATTCGGCGGGCCAGAAAGCGGGGAATATATGGTTGCTGCAAGTCAAAATTTGACATAAAATGCTCCATTTGTGGCAAGTTTTTCTGCAAATCCAGCAGAAAGATACCTAGCTCAATTTGTATTAATAAAAATTAATTTGCAGAATAAAAACACTTCATTTTTTTCGTAGCGAAAATCTTATATTTTGATTTCAAGCAATGCAAAATAGCCTTTGGACCAAATGGTCCATAATCCAAAATACGTAATTTTTAATTTTTCTAGTCTCCACTTTGGGATAGAAGTTTGTATTTGTGATAAAACCATCGTTTTGTTAAAAAAGAAACGTGAGCCGAAATTTTAGGTCCAATTGTGCCATTATAAAAAAATTATAAAGAAAAAACTAAAAAAATACCGGCGTACAGAGGGCTGCGCCCGCAATACGAGGGTTTTTTAGAATTTTAATGCATAGTGAATATTTTTTGTACATATATTTTATAAGCAATAAATAAGTATTGTGCACAACATTAATGAAATGCTTCCTGTAAATCTATTTTTGGATTGGTCTAATTAAAGGTGGAACAGAATGAAAGGCGCTAGCCTTTCATTCTGGAACGCGTTTATTTACTATTTACCCAGTTTGTATAAAAGTACTCCAAGGCAAATCTACAGGCTTTTTTCGATTTAAGATTTCTGATGGCCTTTAACCAAAAAGAAACTCAGGCAAACGTAAGGATGGCTTGGCTTTATATATGAACTGAATTATTAGGTGTAAATCTACTGTTACTGTTTTTTTAATCAAGGAAAAGCGACTTATGTGAAATGATTCCATTGTGTCCAATGACATAAGAGCCTACGCAAGCTTTCCTATGAGTATTGAACAAGTATACTTTTGCAGCTATCCAGGGACACCCTGTTATCTTGGTCCTACTAACTTCAAAAATATTTGTGGCAAACACTATTACCATACTATGCATTTCCACCAAATTTCATGTTCATTGTTTCATCAAGTTAAAATATATGCATTAAAGAAATGCTTAAGAGGCTTGCATTGTGAAGGCCCTTACCAAATACTTCTTTGGCTATATTTCTGGTTTGGATACAGTTATTCGAATGAAAACTCGTAGACATATTCTATATGTAATTTCCTAAAAACCCTTAGCAGAATTTTCATATTTGGAAACCTAAGAGGGGCTACACACGAACAAATTGAAATTTTACAAATTTACTGTTATTTACTTTTCCTTTGCAAAAGTCAACAGTTTTAATATTTAACGTATATAAGGCCATACTGACCAATCTTTGTGCAAAGTTTCATATCGATCCCTATAACGGTTTAGAAAAACGGAGCTCGAAAAGGAAGTTTTACTTTAAACGCCAATAACTTTTTTACCGTTACTCGAAGCTGGAAAATTTTACCTGATATGAAGTGTACTCGTTTAGATCTTTGATTTAAATACCCATACGTCAATCTCCGATAAAAACTAAAAAAGTCGACTTCTTTTTAAACGTTCGGGACACCCTGTTGTCTTCTTCCTACCAACTTCTAAGGTATATGTGCCAAAGACTGTAACCATTCTACACATTCCTACCAAATTTCAAGATAATCGGTTGAGCCGTTCGCGAGTTATTTAGTGAACAGACGGACAGACGGACGGACGGACAAAATCGATTTCATAAGGGTTTTTTGAAAAAAAAACTCTAAAAAACCCTAAAAAATGGACCAAATGGGCCTAACCTAACAGCAGGGTTAAAGTATAGACAAAAAAATGGCTTTAAATATGCCAAACGATGTTAAAAACACTTAGGCATTAGGGCAACAAATAGGCACTTTTTGTATTAAATATTTATTATCTTTTATAAATTTCTAAATATGTACATATTTCCGCAATGTCTAATCTTCTATAGAAAATATTAAACTCCGCAAAAAAAAACCAGTCCCATTTCAAATGTCATTCCGTCCAAATCATCATTCTGATAGCAAATTGCCAATAAATTTGTCACGTATCACTGCTATTTCCATGAATTGGAAAAAAAAGAAACAATTTCACCGCTGCGGCAAAAAAAAACATTTCGACAATTTTCCCACGAATTTGCGGAAAACCAAATTGACAATAAAAAAAATGTGTTTAGACAAACAAAGAAAATGACAAAAATACAAGTGTTACGACTTGCCGTACATATGTACGTCTCTAATCTAATCAAATTTTCCAAACAACCTTATTTTATGTATTATTGATTGATAATCTTCACCGATTACACACAATTTCATTAAATACTGCAGATATACAATAGAAGTTTTGATTAAAAAAAAAATGAGCTCTCGATTACTTCCTTCTCTCAGAGTTTTATTCAAAACAAAAAAGTGAAGAGTGTGTTTCACCTTGTTTCCTGTAAGCTTTTTTCGATGTATTTATATGGTATTGGCTTTTTTTGTAGAAAACTATAATTTTTCTATTTGCTTAATAAATTTGATAGTTTATCATTGATTGATTTTGAGCTCTTATCGCGTGAGCAATGACTAGTTTTTTTTTATAATCTGTAAACGTTGGTTGAGATTCCACGTAACTTCTATAGGTAATATCTAGCGATCATAGTCATCCAGCACAAAAAAAAAATCCCAAAAAGTTATTATTATTAAAGATATGAATTCGTATCTGCATTTCAACAGAAATGTCTCTTTTATCAAAATTTGAAAACTAAATCGACGTCTCACCTCACCTCTTATACTATCAACAACCCAGGCGAGCGCTATCAAAAACGGCTGAAAATAAATTAGTATTGACAGAATTACTAGCACCGAATAATATTTTTCGGTATGTTCCGCATTACTACTGTTGTATGCCATGTACTCGTAGAGTCGTGAGTATTTTTTCGCGATTGCATTCGTGTTCGCGTGCGTGCTTGCAAACGGATTGTGCGCGTACGCACTTTTGAGTGCAAATTTTTAACTTCAAATTTCAAACACACAAAATTGTTGCTTAGTGTTTTGATATCCGTTCGGTTCGCGTCAATCAAATTTGTATAAACGTATGAAGAGTTTGCGATTCGCGAGAGATATTTTTCTTTCGGGTTTTTGGGCCCAAAAAGATTTTCAATTTTAGTGAGTATATGTATGTACACACCCGCGCTGCTGCCGCGGTCGTCAATGTGAGTGAGGTGTGTTAATTGAAAGATTTGACTTTTTAACGTTTTTAGTATCTGCAAATTGCTTAGACCGTGCAGATCGCGACACGCGAATTTTTAACGTGTATGTTGCGCGAGGTGAGCGATTATATTGGTTGTGTGGTGGCTACTTTGGATTTAAATTTTCTACAATAAAAAATTAAATTAAAATTATGATGACAACAGCAGCAGCAACAGAATCGTGTTGATTGTGTGTGATATTATATATTGTACATAAAAAGCGCATTCGTGATTGATATATGAAACTCGACGGTGAATAATAGTTGTGCGCTAAAAGGCTAAACTCATACGATCGCTTTTACAATAGCGGAAATTTGAAATTCATAGTTTTCCGGGTTTTAGGTTTGACGCATTGTTTAGTGCGCGCCCCTTCTGTGGGAGAGAATGTTGTGTTGTTGTGCACTGCCGCCATGTGTGTAATAGATGGATGTATCGGCGTTAGTTCGTGAGAAGTACGCGTAATAAGGTCGCGTGTTGGGGTTCACTAGTATGGTGTCGAGTGATTGCGTCCAAGAGTGATAAATTATTATATTGTTCGTCAGCCAGCACGCCTCAGAGTGATATCTTATGTAATTTTGTGGATTATACTACATACTTGATTTTTGAGGATTTTACATGGCGTACGAGTATGCATATTGGAATTTTGCAATGAGCTGCGCTACTGAATGATTCATGCTGTTGCTGTGATATTTGGTAAGCTATACACTTGAAAAATTTGGTGTATTTTCAACATAAAAATTTATCTATGTAAATCTGTCCAATTTTTATAAATAAAATACCAAAACCCGGTTTTATTGAAATAATGCATAGAATTTAAATCGTGTTAGTTATCTCAACACAATCCAGGGATGGATGGAATATGGGAACACTACGTCATTACTCTAAAATTGGGTTCTTCAAAGTTTCTTTCGGATCGTAACCAAACTTCTCTCAAGTGTGTGTGTTGTAATTGTAAAGCATCACCACTCATATCCTGGTAGGAATGGAATCGGAACGCTATGCCATAGGGCTTAAATATAAACAAAAACTATAAATTAAGTTCGTATAAAGAAAACTTTTTTCTTAGCGGACCAATCTTAACCTAAGTTAAACGAAATGTGTCCTGAGTAAATTATTTTATAGGAACGGATGAAATTGGAAAACTTCGTCATGTCATAGCGCTACGGTAGAAATTTCTAATCCAAAGAAGCTTTAGGTTCATTGTCCTCACTTATACTTCGGGAAATTCTTATTAATTTTCCGGCGACTATGAAGCTCAGATATTAATAATACTACACCCAGAAAAAACGTGTAATAAAACCAATGAAGTTTTTACTTTACTTCTAATAAGCAGAAAATTTAATTAAACGTATGAGAATTAAAAAAAAACCATTGGGTCAAATACACTTCATGGGAATTATGATGTCAGTAGTAATAGAATTAAAAACATGACGACTACATAAACTAATGCAAAAATGACTTAGAATGAAGTAAATCAAATTCTTTGAATCTAATACAAAATTCGTGGGAACTATGATTATTTGGCATAGCCTCCACACTGAAAAAATCATTTGCTAAAAACAAGAAAAAATACAACAAAAAACAGCCAAGGAATAATTTTTCCTGATTTAAGATGTATTTTCTTGTTTCAAGAAAAGTCTTTGCTTAAAATAAGTAAATAGGCATTATTTTAAGCGAAGACTTCTCTTAGAACAAGAAAATATATCTCAAATCACGAAAAAATATTCCTTGGCTGATTTTTGTTGTATTTTTTCTTGTTTTTAGCAAATTATTTTTTTCTGTGTATGTAGGTATAGACTTATTAAGTAAAATGTAAGCCACATCATTGAATCTATATGAAACATGTTTTTCAATTGAAAGAATTTATTTCATAGAATATATAATCATTTTGTATTGCACTGCGTGTGAAGTAGTAAAGATTTTGGGAACGTTGACAACATTCCCCATCTGGTGTCATGGCAATGTCAACGGACTAACACGCATGCGGACCAGGTTCGAATCCGAGTTTCGGCATAAGGTTTTTATAAAAAAAAAATATAAAATTTTGAAATTAAATTAAATCACAATAAAAAAAAGAAAATATTTTATTTTTTTTAAATAAAATTAAATGAAATGTTTACATAGAATCGATGAACAATTTAATTGTTATAATCGAATATTCACTTTTTATTTTCAATGATTTTTCCATCATTGTCCTAAAAATGCTATTTCAGCGGCTCCAAATCACAGCCAGAATTTCATACGTCCTATGTAATTTTTCTTTAATAAAAGTATTTTTTTTTCTGGGTGTACATACTAAATAATTTTCTATATTTTATTTGTTAGTTACTTTAATTAGGCCCCTAGACTAAATTATTTAATTCAATGAGGTAATGCCTTAACCAGCTTAGCATATGCCTTAACCAGGTTAGCATTAACCAGCCTTGGCACACGACAAAGAATCACCCTACTCTGGGTACCCGGACACAGGAACATAGAGGATAACGAGAGGGCTGACGAACTAGCCAAAATGGGTGCCACCCTTGACAGCTCTCATGCGGAGCGTGTTTGCGTCCCGATGGCAGCTGTTAAGAGTAAGATATCCACCCACTATCTAAGGGCTGCTAATTCCAACTGGCGAAATCTGAGGACCTGCGATATATCAAGGAAGATGTGGCCCTCCTACGACTGGAAAAGAACTTCTGAGATTCTGACTAAACCGCGTAGAGATATTGCCAAGCTTACTGCTGTTATCACGGGGCACTGGCCAATGGGGCTTTACGCAGCCAGGCTGGGCATCCCCTACAACGCCCATTGCCGCAGCTGCGGTAATATAAATGAGAAGGAAACCCTGTTTCATTTTCTGTGACCCGGGCATTCAGGGTCTTGCCAGAACCCGGTATAGGACGCTCGGTAGGGCTTTTCTAGTTAGCTTGGGGGATGCAGCTAATGTGAAATTAGGGGAACTGCTGTATTTCCTAAATAACACTGGCTGGTTCAAGGCACCTCCCAACTCCTAAATTCATTACCTAACCTTCATCATATACACTAGTTAAGCTTCACGGAGTTTGTGGTTTCAAAACGGCGCTTTATGCGCTAATTGGGCTTTTGGCTAGCCTCTGCCTAAGCCGCCACTTTTACCTACCTACCGAGGTAATGCCTTTTAAGTGCACCAATGAGTATTCCCTTATACTTATTCCTTAAGTGAGGACTATGAACTCCGCCCTAAGTTTCATTCAAAAGTGAAGAGTATTCAAATTTCGGCTGTGCCCGAAACTAGCAACGGTTTCGTTTATGTACTTGTTGTGTTCTATAACTGGAAGACCACTACTAGATTCTGCTACTACATTTACATACTAAGTTCCCTTCATCCATTGTGGAGCATGTTTCATTGCCCTGAAAAACATGGGTCGTTGTACTTATCTGTTCTACTATAAAAAAAATTTGCTTATTTTCTTCTGAATAAAATAATTTTCATGATTCGGACGAGCCATGCTGAGTTCGAAAACTAGGCATAGCGGCATAAAATGCCTCTCCTCATTAATCAGAGATATGTACTAAATTCAGTGAGTTCTCAGACTTTTATGCAAGATGAATCGGTAAACTTACTACCTAATAAGAGTCATTTTGAATTTTCACGATTTTGTATTAAGGATGTCCAAAAACCGGACCAAAAACCTTGCAGAGCAGATAACTGTGTTATTTTCGATTTTCTCTTCCTTCGGTTTTCGACCAGGATGGTTTTTGCAATTTTTCGGTTTCAAGTGCATTTAAAATTATCTTTTATATTTACAAGAAAAATTTTTAAATTATACTCTTCTCTTATAAAAAGTCCATGTATCAGACGAAATGGGTGCTTTGGAGCCGGCCAAGTTTGATTTCCAGAACAACAATCCGCTCCAAGAGAGTTTTCATTGCTGGAGTCGGATCTTCTTCTTCTTCCTTGCCTCGTTCTTTATACCGCTCCATGGTTTTGCGTTGCTCGACCTGCGGTGTAGGCACATCGCCCGTTTTGGCGGTAACATCTCAGCATATTTCTACAGGCAGCTCTATCTTGGATCGTGTCATCGCCGAGACCAATGCGTTGTTGTTGCTTTTTCATTTGACACATCCACATTGCTGGAGTCGCATATTGTAATTAAATTATTGGTAAAAATCCTTCGAATGCGCTCAGCATTAAAAGGCGAGAGTTACTTCAGGCAAAAGTAAAAGTATTACTACCAGCATGAACATAGTCAGTTACTTGGGACAATTCAGGATTGTTGCTCTCTGCAGGGCTTAGTAATTGACAGATTGCAAGACGTTCTTCATCGAGGTTTTCCATAAAAGAGTCTTACCTAATGGCTGCAAGGACTCTGGACAGGAGTCGTGCATTGTCAACGATGAATTCAATTCAATTCGCTGAGCGCTCCTGATTTCATCTTTCTACTGAATGATATAGCAATTTGACAGAAACAGGAAATTGAGAGCGCTCAATGACCTTGTCAAATATTCCACCGATCAAGTCCGTCCCTGGACTGAGCAGAAATTGTACTTTTGACATTTTCAAAAAAAAAAAAAACATTTGAAGAAATCTAGGTATGTGACTGGCATAATTTGTCGATACCATTAACAAGTAATAAAATACAGGACCACCTTCATTTAACATAATTTCATAATATTTGATTGCACTAAAGTACCATTAATGAGGTTATCCGGAAAACCCGTACTTTCTATCCGGTTTTAAACAGGACGGTCTAACCGCCTTCAAATTTAACCGAAAAATACCGAGGGCCTAGGCCTTTTTTGACATCGCTAATTTGTAAAGTCCGTTCACATTATGAAATAGTCCGTTTACACTTTCGACCAATTTGTTGCTTCCTGAGAGTAGTGTCGATGGTTATCTTAGCAAAATTGTGATCAAGAAACTGATGAAAATTCAACGTGGCTAATCTGAGAAGTCACAAAATATACCTGCTGCCAGCCGCGTTGTGTAATCAGACGGAGAGCATGAAACGCTAAGTTGAATCTTCTGAAAGGCGCTGTTTAATGTTAAATACAAAGTTGGCTAACTTTCAAAAGACTGCTTGGTCGTTCAAACTTCAAATATTTCTGAGTTGTCAATATATGCGCTAGTGGTGCTTTCTCAGTTGATGAGGACCCCGATCAACCCGAATAAAAAGGAAAAAATTAATGGCGAACAATTATTAAAATTGTAAAAAACTCAACGGATTCAATTTAGCAGAATGTAATGATTTTTAAGAGCTCAGAATAAATGAATTTAAAGCGCTGACAACGTCAATAATTTTTACCATTGAAAGTTTCGGTGTATCTGACAATCTTTAGAGAGTATGGAACTACTTCTTAACTAATGTAGATTGGTGCTTTAAAGACTTTTTCAAAAACATAATTAAAAAAAAAAACATACGAAAAACTGGTGAGTTATGGGGCGAGAAAACACAAAAATGCCCAGATCACTTCCTTCGTTTATTAACCGAAATTTTGCTAGTGACGACCTCTCAAAGAGGGCACGAGCTTGGGAAGTTTGGGAACCACTGACTTCAACGTTTATTCGGTTGATTCCATGTGAAATTTCAGTAATTTCTTTAGAACTGTACGTGTTACCCTCATAAAGATTTTTTTTTAAGAACTTAGTGAAAACACCACTTGTCTTCTTGCCATCTACCGCAGACCTATGACGTGTTCCGATTTCATCTGTTCCTGTATGCGTTGAGGCTAACCCAGGAACATACCTGGATGAATTTCGGTTAAGATTCAAAAAGAAAAAACGTTTTTCTAACAAGAACCTAATACATATTTTGGGGTTGGTATGTATGACAGCCTTATGACGTAATGTTCCGATTCCGTCCATTCCTAGATACGTTTTGAGGCTTTACTAGTAACACATTTGGGTGAAGTTTGGTTAAGATTGGTTCACAAAGAAAAAAAATGTTCTTAGAAGAACCCAATTTCCAGGGTCTGGTTTTTACGACAGCCCTATCACGTAGTGTTCCGATTTCATCCGTTCCTAGACATTTTTTGAGGCTTTACTACTTTTACTTTACTTTTACATTTGGATGAAGTTTGGTTAAGGTCGGATTAAAAAGGAAAAAGAAAGAAAGAAAGGTAGACAGACGGACATGGCTCAATCGATTTCTCTCGTCACACTGATCAATAATATGTATACATATATACTTTATATAGTCGGAGGTGCTTCCTTCTGTGCGTTGCAAACTTCATCACAAAGTTAATATACCCTTTCACATACTGACGGGTATAAAAAACAACGAAATGAAGTGAATTGGCTCTACAACGTTAAGTTTATAGCGTTATTAAGGTCGATACACATTTCTATGTCAACAGTCACAGTCATGTTCCATATAAGTTGTCAGATTGCCATTCAATTGATTGACTGACAATATATCAACTTGTATGGGAAAATGACTGTGACTGATGACTGAACAGTGTGGTGTTTCTCAAAAAGGTAACACGCAATTTGAGGTAATCTAAACGATCTGCCATTCGCAATTCGCCAAATCTACACAGACTTACGGCGTTCGCACGATTCAACTTGTCGTTCAACTTTTGAGCTTTTAAACAAGTTGATATATTTATCGTACGTCTGAACAGAGGTTTGAAAACAAGTTTGAAGTTCAAGGAGCATTAAACAAGTGGAACAGAAGTTGGATAACTTGTGTGACATATACTTTTAATAATAATGGGTTAATTAACCAAACGTTTTTTTTTTCATTTGTTTTGTAAATTTTAAGGGTTACAGTGGTAAGCAAATAATAAAATATATGTACTTCTCATTATACTTAGTCAGAGATGTTACCTTTAATGCTTTACGAATTCGAGAGAAATGAACGAAACAACAAATACCTATATTTTTCCTGTACTAATACGTATTGCAAAAGCTGATAACGATTTACGACCTTTGATTAGGTAGACTTTTGGATAGGCCCTTAACGAAAAATTTTGTCTAGGTTTTTATAACACAATCACAAAAAACACACATACTATCAACTACACCATAGGCGCCGTAAGTTTTTCATAGTTTGGGGGCATACATTTGGCGCAAGAATTTGAATTGCCAAATAGATTTTTATGAACTGCATGCAAACAATTTCGGTACTAAGCAAAAAAGATAAAGACTAAATACATAAATCGAAATTCTTGTTTTCCGCAAATTACGTTTAAGTTTTCTTATGATTTTCATATCGGTGTAATGGGAATATGAGTAACGAATCAATCAGGCTTCAGGTGTGTTTTATTGGGTCGAGTACAAATTTTGTCATATTTGTGTGGAAGTTGTTCACCATTATACTAATTTCCTCCAGGGGAATAATACTTACGAATGTCACATTTTAATTGGGTAGAAAATAAATTATATTTCGTTAATCGCCTCCCTCTTCCTTTTATAACCGGGCTTGGGACCGGCTTTGGCGGAATTAAGGCGATTAAGGCTGCATTCATTCCACGCCCACTCCATGCTTCGGCGTTTATGCAGCGGAATCAACTTGTCCCTCAGATGGTTCACAACAACCAGCGGCTCGTCTGGACTATTAGCTGCCTTTCGCATTAAATGATTGATGATCTCGTCATTCAAATAGGCCACAGCATCGCGTTTAGATTGCTTGTACCGAACAATCAGTTTGTATGCAAAATTAACTCCTGCGGCGACTATAACCGCTAGCCCGATGAGTCCAACATAAAAGAAGAACTTCTGTAGCTTATTGTACACGGAACACGTGAACGGAAGGCGGGGATTCAAAATTGCAAAACTGTAGGCTTGAGCATCGCGCAACGCCAATACTTGAACAAAAGACAATGCATTGCCGTCTGCATCGACTGCACTTATTTTCCACTGCGGATTTTGGTGAATCAAATATTCGACATTGTGCAGATCGCGAACCATTCGACGAACGTTCAGATGCAGATGAGTGGCCTGAACCAATCGAACAATTTCCTTGGCACCCAAACTAAACTGTGCTGTAATATCTTTACATTTGTGATCCTCAATAACTCCAGAGCTGCTTTCAAACCCTCCTCATCGATGCACGTCATCTGTGTAAATCATCGCATATCTGACAGAAAGTATTTCGATCGTTGATGGTGTTGGCCAAATCGGGACTGATCGTTACATACATGAAGATCGCCACGCCGAGGAAAATGATCAATGCACTAAGCAGCACGCAAGGAATCAACGTTTGCTTCACACCATACTGTTCATCCAGTCGATTGATGAGATTTGAAAATGCCGCACGTGGTGATATGTTTGAATGGGGCTCGGGTGCTTGATAGACAATATCAGAAGCTTCTCGAGGTGGCGGAGCATAACTGCTTCCCTAGTAGACACTGTCCCGCAGATTCACGGCTCGCGTCCTGCATGTGACGATCTTAAACCTGCTTGAACTGCATTTGGCTCGCCGATAGACTCATTAGACATCTGAAAACAATCGATAAATCATTATCCATACCAATTTATATTTTAACAATTCAACTACTGTCGGTTAAATTTATTTGTTTACTTACCGTAATACCAGACGGATTCAGTTCCGGAAATGCATTTTCTTTGAGCACAGTTCGTCTCTTAAGTCAAAATATGCTGTCATTACGAAAATGTTTCGTGCAAACCACAGCTCTTTTAGGAATCTACACACCTCTTAACTGTAGTTTGTCTATCCATACAGCGCGTTCGCCTCATCAATTAGAAATCTGCAAGAAACGGTTTACATTATGAAAGAATTAACATATTATTTTAGCAAAGCAGTTTAATTATCAAATTGACCCGAAACTTTGCACGAAAATTGCAAAAAAAATTTGCAAAACTCTAACAATGTGATGAGCCCCCGAAACAGAAAGAAATTGATACGTTCATGAACACATCGACTTGACGAATTTCCGTAGTAACCTTTCGTGCCTGCATGAACAAGGTACGAACCTGGTACGAACGGAAACTCGTCTATTGTGTTGGCTGTCAACCACACAATCGCGCACTTGTTTTCAATAAAACATGTATGAAAAATGCGATAAACTATAATTTTGACACAAAAATTCACATATCACTAGTAAAATGTAGGCTCACACGCGAGTGTCAATTTCTTACAATTCACTTAAAACACTAGATTTTGTCCACTTACATTCACAGCGTTCACTTAGCGCGAATTGGATGACAACCACACTGTTGACAGTCTATTCATCGGCCGGCCATGTTGTGGGTTGCCCGAGGGGTGTACGAGAGGTGGCGCTGAGGAAGAGGAGAAAAAATTTCTAGACACACACGTACGCTCATCTACATGATGATTTCCAATCCAAGAGTCTACATAAGCCCAGTTTACGACCGTTTCAACTTCCAACTTTGGTTAACACTGCAAACTAGTCGGACAAATTGTTGGAGCTGAAAAGCCTATTGTATCGTCTGCACAGCATTCAATCTTCCAACACGTTGGAGAAAAAGTTTGCGCAAATAAGTTGCAAGACCCGTTGGATCGTCTGGACGCGCCATTTTATTTTTAGCACAAATTTGTATTAGCGCGGCACAGCGTATTTTTAGCAAAAAAAATCATTTTAAATGAATTCACAATTTTATGCTTTTATCATGGGTCTATAACGTAAAAACAAAAAGAGAGAACAAAAATTAAACGTCAATTTATGACAATAAGCAATCTTGTGCGCATGTGCAGACAACTAATGAAAGATAATAAATCATTAGCTGCTCCGGCATAAATTTTGTTCAGAATATTTCTGTAATCTTGTCAGTTTATCGCGGCTTATTGAATATACATTTGTATTTTTCGAGCCTAACCGTTGAGTACATATTACCCTTAGGGTAAAACTAGACAAAACGCCCCAGTTGACAAAACGCCCCAGTTGACAAAACGCCCCAGTTGACAAAACGCCCCAGTTGTCAAAACGCCCCATGCGTATATTTCAAACGTAGAGCATAGTCTAGACGCGGCAGTGCCAAATTATATCTCCAAAAACTTGTTTTTCGTCACTGCAAGATTCGGTAGTTGATATGTGCAGTCATTTCCAGGTCACATAAAATTTTGTGTTTTTTGATTCTGAAGATATTGCGATGAGTAGCACATAAATTTTCGTTCACTGGGAAGAGCTTGGAATTTCGGGAAAACAAGCAAAATGTTGAAATAAAAACTTAATAACCTTTAAGATTGTAGGATACATACACATTTTTATAAAGCGTTGTTGCAAATTCAAGGTGGGGCATTTTATATACCAAACTCGACAAAACGCCCCAACGTGCTAAGTGTAATATGCCCCACTTTTATTATAAGGAAAAATTTAAAAATTAATTTAATTTTAACAAAATCTTTAAAAAACTATAAGGAAAATGCAAAATAAGTACATATTTCGATCGAAGAAATACATATGAAAAACAATTCAAAACTAAAACGTTAAACAAAAAACTCAAATTCTACCCTTAGCAACGGGCACATCTGATTATGTAGAAGAAAATATTTGAGACATTTGTTTCAACTTATATTTCGTACTCCTACATTTAATTGAATGCAAAAATCCTCTTACCTAACTTTTTCTGTATCTTTCATCATCTTTCATTAGTTTAAATTCTACTGAATATTTTTTTTTGAATAGTTGCAAGAGTTACTACTCGATCACTAACTTATAAACTCTGTAAATCTAATGTTAATTATATTTTCTGAATTGGTTGAATAAATTGAAAATTGAATGCAAAAACTTTATATTTCGCAATATGTGTGACTATTGAACGCATCTATTTAAAAAGAAGTGTGGTTTATTGGTGGGGCATTTTGTAACACGTTCTGGGGCATATTACCTATATCAAATTTACAAAACGCCCCATCGTTGGCTCAAGGGAAACGACGGATTACCGTTAGTTGCATATTTTTTCCAAAATATTGCCAAGATAATTTTATTACCAACATTTTAAACTACCATCCTGTAAAATATCTTAATGAAATCTATTAAGGTTTCCGATTTACATTCATTTGAAAAAAAGTGGGGCATATTGTATAGTTTTACCCTACATGAAAAAAAAATATACAAAACTACTCCAAGTCTTGTTATCAACCATATGTCTCCTACTTTTCAAAATAAATGTAACATATCTGTATTTTCTTATATTTTCAGGTATGTGTCCATATGGTGCTTTTTAAGAACAATACGGTAACTATGAAGCCTTCATTCGTAAAATAATTACCCCGTCACACAAGTTCATACCTTCTAAAGCTAAACCAAACTCAGTTTGCAAACTTTTAATAAGACGAATTTCACATAGGCTTTTGTTCAAAAACTAAAGCCACTGGCATAAAGCTATTTCATTTGTATCGTTGTTGGTAAGCACGGTAGAAATGCTGTATCCTGTTGCTGCAGTGTCCTGCATTCCACAATTTCGCATTGAATAAATCGCGCGATTAATTAAGTAATATAATTTTTTAAGGAAAATATCATTTTCTGTGATTCATAATCGTAACCCCCATCGCATTTAAACACAAAAACTGTTGCGACTAAAACAAAGTTTCTTCTTCTCATGAGCACGACGCGATGTTTTGTCTTACGTGGTTAGCTCCAAGCTAAATTATATTCATAAAAATAATTTTCTTACCTACCTTATTGCGAAAACGAAAATGCTATTTACATGTTTATTTTTTTTTCTAATTTAATCAATTTGAACTTATTCTTGTTTATAAATTTAGGCTACACGGATCAAATTTTGATTCAATTGAGTAACACATAAATCAATCTAACAGCCAGAGCTAATTTGCAAAACTGACATTTATGCAATAAACCGTTGATACGATCATAAGTTATTTTTGGTAAATTTTTGTTTTTATTGTATATTATTAAATAAATCTCAGTTAATCAACTATAAAAATTATTATTTTCTCACTCGATTGTGTTGGAATACATTATTATTAATATAAATTTAGCAGAACTTTGTATTTATATGTTTATACGTATTTCTATAGGCGTCACGAAAGAAATTAAATACAAAGAATTATGCATGTATCAACTTTTTATATGAGTCTATAGCGTATCCCGTTGATTTCCGAAAAAAAATACGACCATCATCACTTTTGATGTGACGTGAAATCAATAACGCGACAGCCTCCATAAAATGACAATATTGTTTTTTAATGACAAAAATCCTATATATTATCTCACCTGATTTTTTTTATTTTATTTTTATTCTGAAATATCTATGGATTCGAGACAGGTTCAAATCGGTATTTTTTTTTTGTGCTCATCATACCATAATCTCATTTCTCTGATGACGTCAATTCAACTGACAATCATATAAATTTCAGATACAACAACATTCTTTAAGTAGTCGAACAGATATCAAAATTCTATATACGATTGCCGAATTATTATTTGCATAATGTAAAAACGTAACAAACTATAAAAACAGAATAGACATACATACAATAAAAAAAACGCGATTGAATATTATAATAGCGCCGAACTAGATATACATTTATTCAGTTTGATATTTCGCTGGGAAAAAATAGATAGCTAACGTATAATATCGATTTGGATTAATAGAAAAAAAAAGCAACACAACCAACATGGTTCTTAAAATGTTATTAACCTTCTTCTACTCTCTTTTGCTATATCCGGTGGAACTCGTGAATACAGATTTTTAAAAATATTTTTGTTTTTTTTTTGTTTAGCCTCTATATTTTTAAATAGAGGATGTCGCGTCTTTAAAATATGCGTCAATATGACGTCTTCCTTCTAAATTGATTTAACTAATCGGCCATAAATGACCAAAGAGTTCAGACCGATCCGATTCCACCAAGTACTACTATACAGACAAAATCGGCGTTAAAGAAAAACTAGTTCTTTCATATTTAGACTATACTTGACTCAAATTTATTTATGCATATAAATATTTAGTGGATAATATAATTTATTTTAATGTTTTTTTTTGTAATATCTTAGCTCGATCACATGAATTTTTTTATTTTTTTTGAATTTGTACGTCGCGCGTTTTGTTTCCCTTTGCGACAAAGTGTTGTGCTGAAACCGCAAAACGCGTATTAGATAAAAAAGTTTTTTTTTTGGCACACTTGTCAAAGTCAAAAATCTTCAGACCATCTAAAAGTGCGAGATAACTTAAACGCGAATATCTCTATTTCCAGTTTAGGTTTGAGAGAGTTCATTATTATTGTAAAAGGTTTGATGAACCAATGGAACCAACCGTAGTTGTTTTTGTTCGCAGTTGAAAAAATGTGTAGTTTGACAATAAATTTGTAAGGTGTTTTTTTGCGTTAAACTTCTTGGGACAGGATGATATAGAGAAGGTGTGCGTTCAATAACCTTTTAAAAATATTGTTTTTTTTTTCGGTTGTGTCGTTCGCTAATAAGTTAATTCGCACACAAGCAAGGTGTTGTTAGGCATCTATTAGGAATTTATTAATTTGTGTTTTGTAATGAAGACAGATAAAGTGGTTAATAGGTTTGTGGATGACTTATGTATATATATATCAGCTTTGTAAGAATGGATAATTGAGTAACCAGCAATATCGTTTCTTTAAAATTATGTATTCAACTTGTTTTTTTTTTGTTTTGGATATATAATATGTACTTAGTTGTCAGGAATGTGCGTTGATGGTGGTGGACCGAGCCTGCAAAAATATAAGATGCACTGATGAGTGGGGCTACATATAGAAATCTACCGAAACTACTCGCTATTGGTCGTTTCATCTACAATCATAACAATTAATATTATCTTATGACATTTATATTCCATTACATGTGCGACTGTTGGCTCCACCCTGCCTGACCGGCACATCACTAAGGGCACATCCTCACAAAGTGATTGGGTGTTTCCGAGCCCCTGGTTGGAGTCTGACACAACTGTATCCACCGGCCTGATAGGCCGGTCGCTAAGGGCACATCCTAACAAAGCGACCGATACACTATTCCGCTAGGTTCATCGTCAAGGGCACATCCACGCGAGACGATATCACGAACCATAGCACTACCAGTCCAACCAGGTAAAAGAAATTTACGTCAACGTGTCATCAACGGCACATCCTCAGATGATGACACAATCAACTTGTCACAACCAGTTTCCTCACAATTTCCTCATCAAGGGCACATCCTCACAAGATGAGGTAATCGTTGGCGCACTTCTAAACACTCACCATGACTCTATCGCCAAGGGCACATCCTCACGAGGCGATGGCGTCACTGGGGCACAATACTAGCTCGACCAATAACGAGTATTATCTTTTAGCTTCACTGTTCTACAATTCTACTAATTTACTCAGTAAGACTACTTACTACTACTCAGTAAGACTACCTACTACTACTCAGTAAGACTACTTACCAATTCTGCTATTTCAATTGGACGCTACCCTACAGTTTTCACTTCAAGTAAGCACAACTGGTACACCGCACTCTAAAGTCAAATCCAGACTGAATAGAGTTCGGTGATCTAACTCAAATGTATCCTTCTTAACATTCTTATCAGAAAGGACACATTTGCTCTACATATGCGTTGTATAAAGAAACGCAGATCTATTCGTATTACGATGACCACACTGAGCGTCTATATACAGAGATACCCCGAATTGGTCATTTCATCAACGATTCTACTTAAGTATTTAATAATAATAATATTTGTCTTACAGCTTCTTATATACAGTGCTTGTCATCAGATTAGCACACCCCTTCGCATGAATAGTTTCGGCTGATTTCCAACCAAACTAAAAGAGCTAAAATTTCAAAATTATAACTGTTAATAGTCTATTCAATTCTGAGTTAATTAACACAAAAAGAATTGTGTTTAGATTTTTTAATATTGATTTATAATTGTTTTTCGAAAAAGAACACACAAAATAGCCATTTAAAATTTGTCATCAGGATAGCACATGCAAATTCTTTTTTGTCTATCTTCCACAATTAAAGACGTACGACCCCCAATTTTTTGTGGTTGTTTGAGTAAGATACTGACTTTAATATGAATAATTAAAAATCATTATCTGCGGAAGAGGGACCAACATTTAAGGCATACAAGGAGTCAAGGCAGTCAAAACGAGAAATTTCGAGAAAAATTAATAAAAGGTGATAAGTTGAATCCGAATTCGTGTGTAATAAGTAGCGTTAAGGTAAAAATAATACAGGCGATAAGAATTGAGTACATGTCAATCCTTATGAGAGAGTTATTTTAAGAGAAACATCTAGCCCTCATGACTCGGTCACAAGGATTAGGGTAAATTTTGACAATAAGGCGAGCCTATCTTTTGTTCAAACAAAACTCCACATTTCAAGAAACTTAAACTACAGAATAAACTCCAACTTAACTTTCCCCGAAGGAAAATACGTTAAAATTAATCATGAGAGCACTTGACATGGAACAAAGAATGGCGGTATGTTATCTTTTCGGATAAAAAGAAGTTCACTTTAGAAGAGTAACACAGTTATAATGTCTACTTCTAGGATCTTTGCTAGGAAGGACACCATTAGGATCGCATTCATTGTCGGAGAGATTGTGTAATGGTCTCGAGGGCCAAGTGATACTGTGAGATGATACCTCTTTTTATTCGAAAATACAACATAGCGCCATCCTTTATTACATGTCAAGTGCTCTCGAGTTTAATTTAAGCGCATTTTCCTTCAGTTTTAGTTTCTTTAGATGTGGAGCATTTTTGTATCACAATTTGAACAATAGGCTCACCTTAATGTCAAAATTTACCCTAATCCTTGCGACCGAGTCATGAGGACTGGATGCTTCTCTCAAAATTACTCTCTCATAGGGATTGACAAATACTCAATTTTTATCGCCTCTGTTATTTTTATCTTAACGCTACTTATTACACACGAATTCGGATTCAACTTATCGACTTTTATTAATTTTTTCTCGAAATTTCACTTTTTGACCACCTTGACTCCTTGTATGCCTTAAATTTTGGTCCCTCTTCCGCAGATAATAATTTTTAATTATTCATATTAAAGTCAATATCTTACTCAAACAACCACAAAAAATTGGGGGTCCTACGTCTTTAATTGTGGAAGATAGACAGAAAAGAATTTTCATGTGCTATCCTGATGACAAATTTTAAATGGCTATTTTGTGTGTTCTTTTTCGAAAAACAATTATAAATCAATAATAAAAAATGTAAACACAATTCTTTTTGTGTTAATTAACTCAGAATTAAATAGACTATTAACAGTTATAATTTTGAAATTTTAGCTCTTTTAGTTTGGTTGGAAATCAGCCGAAACTATTCATGCGAAGGGGTGTGCTAATCTGATGACGAGCAGTGTAGATGGTGTAGTAGCTTGTATTTTCGCCTTCGGATGTCCAGACGAAAATAAAAATGCGTATTGTTAATTTTTCTCGCTTACTTCGTGTGAATTGCGAATGCTACTGGTAACAAAAATCTTAAATTGAGTGGTCTAAATATTGGGCATAGCTTTTCAAACACGGGGAAACTAGAGACTAGAGTCCCTTTTTTCAAATGCTTTCCGAAGGCGACTCGATCCGGTGAGACAGACACTGATGATCTAGCCATAAGTCGAATGACACAGATAGGGGTTCGCCTAACCGCGCCGCAAAAAAGATCAAAGTTGTGGACAACACAGAGACGAAAAGGGAGTTCAGCGAACGTTATTTGTTCGTAACAGTGTGGAGCCGCCATAGGAGTAACACTAGGCAAACAATAATAATAATACCTTTAGCGAAAACTTGAAGTGTTGCTGCTATGTAAAAAGCAACATCGCTACGTTTCACGTATGATACCTGTCGACTGCTATCCTAAACATTTTACAGGAATACCCTACGCTACATTCCCGCAAGTGATGTCTTTTCGGGCAAAAATTTCCTGTATGTATGGACCAATTTAGAAATTGCCTTTGCTAAGCCGTGGCTATCCAACTCTTAGAACTTCTTCGTCCGCGTGCCGCAAATATTAAAAAAATCAGTACGAACTGAGAAATGCAGAAAAATTTGAATTCGAAGTTTACTTTCGCATATAAAGATCGTACGCTCTTAATTTATAGATCATTGGTTCCCATCTTTTAGTCAGCACGAAAAAATCAATATATGTATATATTATTATATATTACAGTCAAACTTCTCTATAACGAACTTCCGTATAACGAATTTCTCTATATAACGAATTTACTTTGTAAACTCTGCATTTTTGCAAAGTTCCGTGAAGAATTTATTCTGCATATAACGAATTTCTTCATAACGAATTTTTCTCTATAACGAATGTTTTCCCAGTTGCAACTTGCTATTTTCAGGTATTTTCAACTTTTATATAACGATTTTTTTCTAATTAATTCCCCCGATGATTTTGCAACTAAAAGGAATACCCCAGTAATACAGGAATCGAACAGAGTGGAATACAACTAAAGACACTTTAAGGATTCCCCGACTATGCATGTCAATTGTCCGACAATTTTACGTTGTAGCAACGCAATTTTGAATGGGAATTGACGGTATTTGACTCATTCTGAACTTTACAGGCCTCCTGCGGTCTTTTGATATTTTGAGTGTTGCAATTTTTGGGTTAAAAATGCCATGATTTCAGGTATTTGAAAAAATATTCTGACTCCAATCGGGAATAATGAAGCAAACGTCACACCGTTATGTAAACTAGAGACTATGCGCCAACTTTTAAAATTATTTGCCGGAAGACCCCGGTGAATTTTTGTACAGTACATTTATTTGAACTTAGACGAAACGATGAAGTTGATCTCTCGGTTTTTAGAGTCACATTTCTCTCAAAACAAAACAGTTATTTGTTCGGCTTGGGGTGTAGGTAATAGAGCATTTTATTGCTGTTGCACTGCCAAAAGGACGAATCAAGGAAAAAGTCGATAGCACATTGAACGATGAACAGGCTGGCTTTCGCGAAGGGTTCTCCTGTAGCGACCACATTAACACCCTCCGTATTATCATCGAGCAATCCGCGGAGTGGAGATCCCCTCATGTTCATCGATTTTGAAAAAGCCTTCGATAGTGTTGATCGTCAGTACATCTGGGATGCCTTACGAAGACGAAATATTCCAGATAAGATAATCTCCATCATTAAGGAATCCTACAATGGAGCCCAATGTCACGTCTTGCATAAGGGCAAGCTTTCAGACCCTTTTGAGGTGCACAGGGGAGTGAGACAAGGCTGTATTTTGTCACTTATTCTCTTCCTTATTGTCATTAGTGATGTACTCGGCTCCGCACTTCAATTACATCGTAACAAAGGTATCAGGTGGAAATTGTTTGATCACCTTCAACATCTTGACTACGCTGACGACATTTGTCTTCTATCAACTAATACGGATGATGTCGCTCAAATGACAGAAGCTCTAAATTGCGCAAGTCGTAATGCGGGGCTGAAAATCAATGCTGCCAAGACTAAGTTCTTGAGTACATATCCAGGGGGCAAAGCGGAATTTGTATTTCGGGACAGGCAGTCAAAAAAGTTGATGAATTCTGCTATTTCGGGAGCGTAGTTACAGCAGATGGTGGAGCGGATGCTGATGTAAAATCACGGATAAACAAGGCTAGGGCGGCTTTCTTCAATTTGACTCCTTTCTGGCTAAACAACAATATTTCCAGACGCACCAAACTTCGAGTCTTCAATCCCAATGTGAAATCCGTACTGCTATATGGCTGTTCAACCTGGAAGGTGACTAAAGAGATTACTGATAAGTTGCAAACTTTTGTAAATCAGTGTCTACGGCGCATCCTACATATTCGTTGGCAGGAGATCATTTCGAACGAGGATCTCCTCACTATAACTGGCCAAGAAAGGATAGGCACTTCGATCAAAAGACTTAAGTGGCAATGGATAGGTCGCACCTTCCGAAGAGGGCCCAATAACATCGCAAAAAAGGTCCTGAACTGGAGTCCACAGGATTCCGGAGCAAGACGCCGTGTTGGACGGCCAAGCAACACATGGAGAAGATCGCCCCACAAGGGGTTGACAGGAACTAGAGAGAGAGCACTGCCAAAAGAAAATTTGAGAAATATTAAAATTTAAAAAAAAAATGACATCAAGGTCTGCGCTTTTTCGATTTTTTTTTTAATTACACATAACTGTAAAAAACGCGACTGATTTTTTTAATGCGTTTCTTGTAACGGGCACTAAATGCGCTCTCATCGGTTACCGGGTTATCTTTGGGGTTTCGGAGACCCTTCTACAAATGAACAAAAAAATAAAGTTTTTCTCTATAACGAATTTTCTCTATAACAAAGAAATTGATCGGTCCCTTGCTGATTCGTTATAGAGAAGTTTGACTGTATATTATTTATATATATTATTTATATATTTTGCATAGCTACAGTAAAAATTTATTTATTCTTTACTAATTTAATTAGGTACATTGGCTGATAGCTGGTAAAAATAGATTCATCCAAACGCAGTCTTCTCTTTAGTTTTTCTTTACCAAGTTCAACAACGATATCGTACTCCATAACTCAGTGGTTCCCAATCTTTTCCAGTTGGTGCCCCTCTCCCTTACAAAATCTGCTGAGTTTCTGGCGCCACTGAGAAAATTTTGCCCAAAAACCCAAAACAGGTGTGGAAAAATAGCCATGAGCAAGATTTGATTTTATACATGATCATTGTATCCTTATCCGACTAGCTGACTGGTGCGGTTTATATCAGAAGCGCGAGATTAGACAAAAATTTCCAAGCACCCTTTCAAGCTTAAAATATTCTCAGCGGTCTTCATCAAGCGGATTTGGCTGAATCAACCGTTTTTGGCCGTTGTATAGCATAAACGGATTACCTTCGCTAGATTTCGAAATGATGGTCTTGGAAAACAAACCATAATTCATACGGCATCAACAATTGAGTTGTGGAGCGGTCACCTTTCCCAATCGTCACGTCTCCCTGCGTACGTGTTCCACATTTTGGGAATCACTGCATAGCTGGATCCAAGGGCGTAGCCAAGGGGACGGGTAAGGGCGCTTACCCTATGATGTCATCAAGAGTAAAAGACTGAACACATGGCACATGCCCTTTCCAAACAAATTTCAACATTTTTTCTAACAATATTTTTGGGAATGACAATTTAACCTGACCTGAGAAATTTTAATTGTTTTCATAGATTTCAATAACACACCCTTGATCTTCTGGCTACGATTATGATGTTGAAAAAATGAAATTTGGGGGTTTTTTAAAAACTACTCGGTAGAATTTAAAACGAGACCGACTTCTAATCGTGCGAATAGCGCGATGAGTGTACCCATGTACAGACCTAGAATGCGCGTAAAACCGAAAATATTCAATTTATTTTTTTTAAGGGGGAAGGGGTAGATGAGTCGAATCTCGCACATCTTTAATATCTTATTACGGCATTCAGCAGCTATAATGTGATTTAAATTTGAAGTTTTTGGGGACAGTCTATCAAAAGATATGATGGAATATTGCTTTGTAGGGGATGTAGGGGTAGCGGTAGTCGGACCTTCTCCACTTTCCACTAACTTCAAGAATATGTCACAATTGGGCATTGATGAAAATTTCAGGTCCCTAGCGATATTCTGTCGAAAAATATGGCCGAATTACACTATCACGGAGGGGTTATTTGTATGGGAGGTAGGGGAACGCATGGTCCGATTTGGCCCATTTTCAATACCATCGAAGCTTTTATCAAAACAATCATCTCACCAAAATTTCAAAACGCTAGCTTGATTATTTCGGGAGTTATCGTGCGAACTGACAGACACACGGACGGACAGACAGACAGACAGACAGATATACGGACATGGCTTATTCGAATCAGGGACCGACCCTGATCATTTATATAGGGTCCGCCAATAAGCGCGTTCGAACTTTAAAATGAAATAAAGCAAGTTGTGTGAGAGGTATAAATGAAATTTATTTTTTGTTTGAAAGAGTATTCGAAGGCATTTTGTATGGAAAATAACATCGTTCAAGTGGCCACCTCGGCTTCGCTTGGTGGCGCGCATACGAGAAGTCCAATTTTCAATGACTCTGGCGCACAAATCGGGCTGTATTTCATCGATGGCGTGGCGTATGTTGACTTTGAGGTCATCAGTGTTTTGTGGTTGGTTTGCGTAGACCTGCGATTTAAGAAAACCCCACAAGAAATAGTCTAGTGGGGTTAAATCGCACGATCTCGGTGGCCAGTTGATGTCGCCTCCGCGCGAGATAACCATTCCTCCGATCAATTGTGGCGCGCGCTGTGTGGCTCGTAGCGCCGTCCTGCTGAAACCACATATCCTCGACATCCATATTGTCGATTTCATGCCTGAAAAAGTTCGTTATCATGGATCTGTATCGTTCGCCGTTTACCGCGTTTACGGGCGGAACGTTGCTCGAACCGATGAATGATTTTCGTAATAAGTTTTCATGATTTGCACATGTTGCTCGCGGCTGAATTGGTTCATGGTGATTTGTGAAGATACACTGAATAATAACAACTAGGTTTGATAACTCTACCACAAACAACATGGCCGCCATGAGCTGTCAAAGATCGAGCGTCCCTATTGGCGGACCCTGTATATATACTTTGCCATACCTCCGGTGGCTCCTTTGAGGTGTTACATAAATCGTCGTAACAAAAACAATATACCCTCTACCATCTTATGGGTATAGGGTATAAAAAATGCAAATATGTATGTATATCCCTGCAAAAAGGAAAGAAAAATATCACTTAAATTCTTCTAGGACATTCCGCCATTAAATCGCCCAAGCCAAAATCCATCCGCTCAAAATCCAGCTCATCAAAATCGGTATAGTCAAAATCAACCCGTCTAAAATCCATACAACCACATGCTCCCACATAATCCACCAAAATATTTTTTTTTTTTGGTTAATGATGAGATACTAAAAACATTTTCCACTTTAGTAATTAAAAATGAGGTTTCGCTGGTATTGTGGTTAGTGCGTGTGCACAGGGTCGTGGGCTCGAGTCTCACCGTTCCAACCAATTCAGTTTAACGTATTTCTCGAACTCACGACCCTATGATTTCACTCATATGTTAAACGAGTACCCATTTATGGGGATAAATGACACTGCTGAGCGTGCTGTTGATCTCAACTCCTGTACAAAAAAGCAGTTTAGATTTTGGAAATTGGATGTTACTAACACATATGCGGCCTTAGTCCAATGTTGGACTGTCATTCGTGTTATTTTTAATTTAACCCTTTCACCCCCAATGTTGCTTATAAGCAACTTTCATTATTGGCATCGATTATAAAAACATAAAAGCGTCTTTTTATTAAAATTAAAATAGATCAGATTAATTGAAGTCTGTAAAAGGGGAAAACCTAAAAATACCTGGCAGCTTACTTGCTTAGGATACTTTCTTCAAGGTGAGGTCAAGTAAATGAGAAAGCTGTGATTTTTTGTGTAAAAAGAAAAAAATATTTAAAATACTTCCATGGAGAAATTTCAACAATTAGGTACACAGATTGATACGTAACAAGTGGAAGAATTTTACCTATTTGAAATTTTGGTAAAATTTATTTGTGTAACGAAGCTGGAATTTGTTTATTAGTGAAGTTGCTTATAAGCAACTTTGGGCAACCGAGGCAAGGTTACGTTCTTCATATCTTACAGTGCAACTGTATAGAAATTGTTAAAAAGTTTCAATTAAATTATGTGAATTAACACGCTCACGGTCTATGGGTCACATGTGTACACAGCGTTCTGCGCCGGTCACGTATGAGTCATATGTGACTCATAAAATAATGGGAAACAAATGATTTTTGGAAGGCAGACGTGGTGGTTTACATTGGGGGAAAACGTCCATCAGACAGCAAACGTCTCCAGCATAATAAATATTTCCTATTTTGATTGGAGCCATTCTTGTGATAAAAATAAAAACTAGAGTCAAAATGAAACTTTAACGCGAAATGAGAGACCCGGACGGCCCTGGCTAAGGCGATAAGCGACTCTCTTACTTTTTCTGATAACTTTCCTTTGGGATATTATTTGAATACCTATTTTGATTATTTAGTTGCATTCATCGAAGCAATAGTCGATAGTAGTAATGCATACATAGATCCATATATATATTATATATATATATATATATATATATATATAGACCTATAGGCATAAATAGTGTTCCAGAACTTATAAAATATGCAAATATGTAGTGCTCAGGACTCGTAAGAGACCGATAATAATCGCTTTGCCGTTATCGCGTGAACGACCCCGAATAGCAGTAAGCTTAAGTATCAACCTGTTGGGAATCTTCGTAAAATAGTATGTATAGTTTGTAGTCAGTAGGTTGATTGATACGATTGATTTTATGCCTTCCTTAGCCGTTTGGATTTCGAACCGATTGTCGACTGTTGCCTGTCTCTAAAGCCGTATCTCACAAGGATTTTGCATAATTATCTCATTCAGGTGACTTCACTTGGTCAAACACTGTAAAAAAAATTTCCGAATCACCAACCGTGAAAGAATAGAATAAAAAATGACATATCATTGGGTATGCTCGAATAAAGCCATAGAAACTGGAATGACTGGAACTCCCGTATATATAAAAAAAAACAGGGAACACGATTCTAATACTATTAATTTTTTTTTTGTATATCATACGTAATTAACTACAAATTCCAACAAAAAAAAATTTTTTTTGACCTAAAGCATAAAAGTAAATAATTTTCCCTTAGTCTCACAATACGTCCTCAATTGCCCGAAGTTGCTTATAAGCACCTTCCTGTTCCCGGCCACCAGGTGGACGTGCCACAATGAAATCTTGGAAAATAGTTTTTTGTCATGCTATAAGTACATGTATCACGAAAAAAAAATTTTCCGATCACCAGTTTAGGAGTGGGGTCGAAAGGGTTAAGAAACGGGAATTCTAAAGGGTAATTTTTAACCGGTTCGAATTTGGCTAAAAAAATATTGTGGATTTTCAGCTGGTAAATTTCCTACATTTACATTGTACCGTATCATTGATATGATAAAGAACGACCATAACAATTTCATACATCATTTCCTCAGTCATACTCATTTATGCAGCCCAAATGTCCAAAACAATTACGAAGGGCCTGGGCAGACAGTGAAGTAACTCTCTTAAGGCGATGAAACCTTATCAATTGACTTGCTATTACTACTGCACAGCAGACAATTTTATAGCAAACGAAAACTCTTAAAATTGTTGTGATTTTTAGGAAAAATTACGAAAATAGCTTAAAATATGGTCCAGGCACTATTCGTCACATGAGCCAGGAAATCAGTATCTTTAGCTCTAGCCCGGATTCTCTTAACGAGCGCTCATAGTTTCTCTAAAGATCATTAAACAATTTCCGGCCAATTCCAGCAAATTTTCTAAAAATGAAGTCATCGATATTTACGACATATTTCCGGTTCAAAATACAAAAAGCTATTATAGCACAGTCTACCTAAACTACCTTTCGCCAATAAGGTTAAAATTCCGATAAGATTTATTCAATTTCCGACTATTCAAAAAAATCATCTGTTTAAGATTTAGCAAATTCATTATTGCGAGAAAAAAATTCTAAACTTTTTCGTCAGTTTCTATTTTTGTTATTTCCTGACTGCATAAAGATGATCATTTTATCGGACAGAATTTCACATAGTCATTTTGTAGTCATCCAGCAGATTAATTAGAAATTCACATTATGCACAGCTTTAGAGCTTGAAAAGCGTATGTCCCCAGATATGTATGCACATACACAGTTTGTGTCAATTAGTAGCAAACGCCAACTGGCAGTCTTAGAACTCCGCCACAAAAACACCATATTAACATAACTGCCTTAAGAATTTTTAAGGTTCACTGCTCTTCCAACGATGTAAACCTGATATGAATAAGTGACGACCTTGCGTTCAGTTTGTTCTCTATCTCTATGTATGGTGTATTATTTATTTTCAACGTTAAAGATACTTCTAGCGAATAATAAATCAAGTAAAATATCAAAACCTCTACCTATACTAATACAGACAACTCCTACTTTGCTGCGCTGTTGATTTCTCTGTCTCACAGAAAACGTATGTAGTATAATAATTTCTTTAGACATTTTACTTCCTCTTCTAGAATATAATATTTTCAGGCTAAACCACAAAGTAAGATATTCTTGCGATACATACAAGTTTTCAGATAGACTTTTCACAGAAATAAAGAAAGAACCAGTTTATCGCCTACTTGCACCCGCACTAATAGCAAAAAGATACGCGGTCGCGGACTGGTCTATGTTAGCATCTTGATTACAGATAAAGATCGCAGTAACGCATAAATGCGTTATGTTATGTGTATAAAATTGCGTGCGGAAGAATTGGAAATTAGGAAGTGAAAACGATATTTACTAGGTATTGGTCACTTCCTCTTTCCCTCACTAAATTCTCATGCAAGAAAATTTTGCGGAACTGCCAAAAATGTTCTCACGAAAATCTGGTCAAACCAATATGTATTTGTGTTCTATTTCCGCCCTCGTGAATATAGTTTTCTCGTACTTACAAGTATGGTGGAAGAAGAAAAAAATATTCGGAATCAATTTAAAAAGTTTCAAGATCAGCCAGGTTTTCCGTTTCAATGTCAACCTGCTAAAACAAAATTTTCGTATCATAAAACGTTCTTCCTCGTGTGTCTAGAGAGAAAGATTTTTGCTGATTTAGCACGACGACAACAACTATGTATCGTCTGAATTAAAACCCGGAAATATCTTTTAATTTTTATGTTTTGAGAATTATACTCTATTATGTGAGTGAAAAGCGTACACAACAGATCATAAATTTTAAATAAATATGTACAAACTTAACATTTTCGTGAGTAAAAAATAAAGACTAATTAATTTGCAATTTTCATAATTTTGGGTAATTGATACAACGTTTTATAAATCAATTTCATGCAATTTATAGGACTTTTATGAAGGCGACTTTTTCGCAGTACATACAAAATAATTATTGCCATTTAAAATTTAAATGCACACTTTGAAGATACGGGGAGTGTATGCCCAATATACACATTTATACACATTCCGCAAAGCATGTGTTTAAATAAAAACGTTGTGCTGATCATAAATTTTTCTTAATTAAATTTATTGTGCACATTTAACACAATTAGTCAGACAATGTATGCATGTAGAGTAGAGTATGTGTGTATGTGACGGCAGCACTTTGAAAAGAAAAAATTAAAAAACAAAACAGCTCTTTCCGTCCTTGTGCGATTACATTATGTGTAATATGATGAGGAGATTTTTTTTTGGTAAGTGAAATTAAATTATGCTATCATTTGAATAGCGCACCAGTGCATGAGTCAACTGCTTATGTGTTTGGTAGGGTGTGAGACTATTCATACATTATAAATGTACTCTAGTGCAGTCATATTAGCATTTCAAATAGAAAAAAATAGAGTAAGGCTAATTTTTGGCTAATTTTTGTTGTTTTTGAATCAGTGGGCTCCCAGGAATCTACAAATGATTTTGCTAAAAAAAATTTGGATCGGAAAGGTCCTAAAAAGGACAAAAAAGGATATTCTTCAATCCTTGAGCGGAGGTCGGCATGCGGGGTATCATATCAAAGGGGACGTCGAGTACATTACATATCCGGTGTTTGTTTCCTGTTTCCAGGACCCTCAAAGGAATAAATCGAGCTTAAATGGAAAATTTTCGAGTTTCCCGTGTATCTTTCCAAAGCCATTACTACGAGAATAATTCAAGTTGTCCCTACTTTTATCACTTTTCAGAATCTATAATAGCTGGAGATTCTACTATTAAATTTGCTAAGAAAAAAGTTGATCGGAAAGCTCTGAAAAAGGACATAAAAGGACCATAATTCCACACCTTAGTCGAACGTGGGCATGTGGGGTGTCATATCAAAGAGGATGTCAAGTAAATTCCATATCCGGCATTTGTTACTTGTTCCAAGGACCTTAAAAGGACAAAATTGGGCTCAACTTAAAAATTTTGTTGTTTCCCGTATCTGTATCTTTCTAAATCCGTAATTTTCCATTTAAGCCCGACTTATTCCATTTAGTGTCCTTGAGTTAGGAAACAAGAACCGGAGATGCAATGCACTCGACGTCCTCTTTGATATGACACCCCACATGCCCACGTTCGATCAAGGTATGAAATTAGTGTCCTTTAATGTCCTTTTTCAGAGCTTTCCGATAATTTTTTTCTTAGCAAATTTAATGGTACAATCTTAACCTATTATAGATTCGGAAAAGTGAGAAACGTAGTGACAACTTGAATTATTCTCGTTGTTATGGCTTTGATAAGATACACGGAAAACACAATAATTCTCCATTTAATCTCGATTTATTCCGTTGAGGGTCCTTGAAGCAGGAAACAAACACCGGATATGTAATGTACTCGACGTCCCCTTTGATTTGATACCCCACATGCTGACCTACGGCCAAGGATTAAAGAGTATCCTTTTTTGTCCTTTTTGGGTCCTTTCCGATCAAAATTTTTTTTAGCAAAATGAGTTTTAGATTCTTGGGAGCTCGTTGATTCAAAAACCACAAAAAATAGCCTTACTCTATTTTTTTCTATTTGGAGGCCTGAAATGGGATATTTTGACTGCACTACTCGTATTAGACAAATTTGTTGTAAGCGTTAACTGATAAGCAATATGTGGGGAAAGACTATGATTTTTTGATTAGCAATCGGAATTCGATGACACCTAATGGGCTTATGCAAGGGTTATTCACACTTAATTTGAGTTTTGATGATTTTTTTTTTATTTTATTCTATCAATTGCGGGCATTCCCGCAACGCACCATGCCTGGCGACGTCATTCACCCCCACGACCAGAGCCTCTGTAAAGATACACTACGCAGGCTAGATCTAAGGGCAGGCAATTTTCAAAGGGCGGCAGAATTTAGTGTCTCCCACATTTTTTGCATAATTTTAAGTCAATGTGAACCACAAACCACGTGCCCCCCCCCCCCCCCCTGTGAGCACATGAAACTTTTTTCATATACTAAAAACTGAAGTACCAAACGTTCCCTTTTTATGTTGAGCATTTCTATTACTAAACTTTGGAATCCTTCGTCGAAACATTAACATCAAATGATCTTCTCAATTTGCCAGATCTCCTTGCTGATGGACCCTTTCAGTTTTTCCAACGAGTTGAGCTTATTTTCATAGAGGCGTGGTGTCAAGAACAAGAACTCTCAGATAATAAGTAGCAGCTATGGTTATGTCGGGGCAATGAGGTGGTCATGAAATGTTGCCCAATCTCGACATGAATCTGTTCGGAAACAAGGACTACTATTGAATTGAGGTTGAGGTGAATCAACCAACGTTTTTGTTTTGCGGACTCGATGTCTTGTAAGCCGCTGAATTGATAAATATTTGAAACAATCGGTCTGATTTTTCGGTCGGGCTTCTATATTTTAATTGGGCCGTAATTTCACGTTGGAACTACTTTAAAGGTCTTTAAACCAGATGCTTCTCTTTCTGTTAAAGTGCTTAAAAAGTGTTTTGGTGAGAAAACATTTTTAGCATACATTTTCGAATTCCTACGGTTAAAACAAAGGTGCCTGTGGTGCCATGTGCCTGCCTGTGCGTCAATTTTCACGAAGTAAACATCATCGTAGTGATTCTTTCTTATTTCTACTTTGCAATTTATTTGTTGAAACATGTTGCTTCAGCTTACCATCTAGGACCCGTTTTAAACGGTATTGCAGATACTACAGATTGTAAGCTAGTGTATATGGAATATGTAGAAATGGAAATAACAAACACTCATACCGTTCTGCTTACTTTTGTTGCTTAATTTTAATTAATCGATTGATCACTTCCCGGCTCTATGCCAGGGATAGTTCCTAGGATTCTGGATTGTACTTGTAAAAATCTGTTACTAGATTTTTGACAAACCATACAAAGGCTTATTTTTCAGTAAATCTTAATTTTGCATTCAAACTCGCCTAAACTTGCCATGGAACTCAAGACCACAATATCAGTAAAAATTTGATGTATCAGTTTTTCATCTGTTTTTCTTTTAAAACTAAGCAGAACCACTTTTTGGTCGAAAATGGCAGAATTTTGGACGATATATGAAATTTCTCCTCCAAAGAAAAGTGTTCCGCCTGCAGTCCGCTATGTCATATGGAAACGGTCTCTATGGTCATTGCATTAATTTCACAGCCAATTAAGGATTTGTAAAATTTCCTTTTCGGCTTCAGGCTCCGTCGAACTACACAACGCAAACTTTTGTTGTCCCTCCGTAATTTGTTTTCAGGAAAAGCCGAAGTTCAGTCAGCCATAGGGTGATCACCTGCTTGCCTTCGATTTACGGGTCACTATAGCGTATAAAATACGGGATTTCAATTTTTTTACGGGGCAAAAATTAAAAAAAAATGTTATGCCGTTATTTTTACATGTTATTTGAAAATTGCATTTTATTTTAGGATCACCCTTGACAGTGTGAATATTTGGTCGGTTACGGCTATCTGTCCATACGTTACCGCAAAGCGAGAATATTCTCTCGACCAGTGAATTAATTGCCAAGACGAGTATTCATAGGAAACCTTGTTCAGTTCGTCACCTGCTTGTGGACGAAATCGTTGAGCTTTCTAGTGGCAAAACCCTTATCGATTTCGTTCTCTGTACGTCGAGTACATTCTACGTCAAAAACACCAAAAAACCCCTTTTTCAGCTCAAAAAAGTTTTTGCCTGTTTTCGACTTAAAATGTACTGGAAACCCTATGCAAGCTCGTCCACTTTCAGGAAACGAAATCGATAAGGGTTTTTTGGTACTTAGCCACTAGAAAAGATGATCGATTTCGTCACCTGCGTCTGGAAAAACTGACCCTTGTTCAGTTTGTCCAGACGCTAAACGATAGAAAAGACCAGTTTCAAATGGAATCATATTTTGCTGCTATTATTGATAGCTTTAAATAATTTTGTCCGTGTGTCAGGGTTTATCACTTCATCGGCATCTCTTCATCTCCTATACATACATATTTATTAATTAGGGGCGAAGTTACACAAAATTCTTCATAATTCCTCATTTTCTTAAATTATCCATTGTTTTCCCCGTATTTGATTTTTTGGATTACGGGTTTTTGGACTTTCGGTGCCCGAAAAACGGGGTAACCCGTAAAATACGGGGCATCTGGCCACCACCACCATCAGCAAGTTAGTGCTAGTGTTATTCTAAGATCTACATAATTGTATTATGTTTGCTCTTAATAAATAATAAAAATAATGTTATCAGGAAAACTAAACTTTTGGTGCATTAACCTGAAATGCAAAGGATTCTCAGTCTTTCATAGAACACAGCCCTGAACACCATAATTTCTATATTAATCAAACTTTGTATGCAGGCTTCAAATCATGCATGTCTAGGTACATCATGATCAACAACGTGCCATGTATAGATCTGCTTGATTTCCTCCCTTCAGTAAGTTTATCAACCAGTACGGTGCAAATGCTATCTGGTAGACTTAGGTGCACAAACTTCAGCGATCCCTCAATCTCAACAATGTTTTTCCTATGTAGATGCTACCGGATGTCCCCACACCAAAACTTTATGTACCAAGTTAGTCCCGTACTCTGTGCCCCCCTTTGAGAATTTTCTAAATACGCCACTGTGCATACTTACTGTCGTGGAATATGTCACAAACGGTGGGGAATTCCATAAGCTACAATCCGAGACCTCTTCCATAATTCTCCTCGGTCATGTATTATTTTTCGATTCCACGGTCATCTGACATTTCACGATGAAATAACCGTGGAATCGGGAAAAAATACATAAAATGTCAGAGAAAAATTATGCAACTGTTTTCGGATGGTAGTTTATGGAATTCCCCAGCATTAATCCACATATTCCACGACAGTAAGAATACATTTCCAATGAAAAAATCGCAGCGGACGAAAATTTCACTCTCGATGTCAGTACTAGGCTTAAAGCCTAGTATACAGCAAATTAAATTGGGTAAATCATCCAGCTGGACGTGTTTAAGCAATTCACTGACCATAACTCGGTTTTTCGAATTTTAGATACTGTGGAATATGCCGTTAATTCCTGAAAAAGATTCGTACTTTTGTGAGGCGTTACATTTTGTTGCTGCAAGGTACAGGAAATCTTTCACGTTGAGGAAACGGGTTACCGTGGTATATTTTTATCCATTCAAAATCACTCGAGCCAGCTTATAGTGAAAAAATTCAGAGGTACTAATAATGAAAGCCTAGATGCTTTCGTTACCTATTACATTAATAATGTCGAAGAAATACAGTAAAACCTAAATATTTGCGACTAATTAATGCACAGAATAGTTCCAATTTCCGAAATTTTCGGGTCGGTTTTTTTTTTTGTACAGAAAAACAACAACGAAAATAGGCATTTTGGAGGAAGTCCTTGTTTGATTATGTATTTACGTACCTGAGCCAAAAAAATCAATGAAGAAGAAATTCAAGTTATAAAATCAAACAACTTACCTTGGGGACAAATGTGTTCGGAAACCAATCGTCAAACAATATTCGGGTCATCCATGCATTCTTGTTCCCTTTATAAACCGCAGGAAGATTTTGGCTGTTTTTAAATGGCCTAGGCTTCTTGGTCTTTCCAATCACTTGCAACTTCACTTTCTGCCTCTCGGTCGCATTCGTACATGCCCATGAAAGTTATCCTCTCCTTGCTAACTTTTCGCCCGAGTGCAGAAAATTCACGAAAATGAACATGAGTCTGATCTGGGAGTGGGAGTGACTTCCACAACAAGACAGATTCATCCGTATTGTAGATCTGTTCTGGCTTTAATTGCATCTCATTAATTTTCGAGTGAAATTTCTCACAGAACGGTTGGACGGCATAGAAACATGATTGTACAGTTTTTCTCCACAAATCTTCAACAGCCGAATTCCATGCGGTTTTTTTTTTCTTAATTTTCATAGTCAACCATTGCTCGCATTAACTCCGGTGGAAGTTTTCCGAATTTCGCTGTGGAGATGTTTGGCTTTTTCTTTTAACAATTCAGCTGACATCGGTATGTTTTTTAATTGTTGCTGCAGAAAGCACTTAAATAACGCAGCCTCCATTTTGGGAATTCGGATTGGCGCGTGGTTTTTCTCTTATCAGAGACAACCTCCGCTGTCGCCAAATATTTCTTAAATTTAACCGCGTTTTTCCTAATGCGACTATCTGTCGCAGGGGGGTCGGTGTCCTTGTGACATCAGCCAGAAATGGCTGTATGTAGTGGGACAAAGATCTTTGGTGAGTTGCGCCACCACGGACCTAGCAGCGCAAGGGGGCCCCTGGTACAGTTGATACGCCATGGCGAGGATCTGTACAAAGACCATTCGGGTGGTAACGTTCCCTAGCTCCTGAGTTATGTACGGGTGGCTCATGGCGTGACCTACCTCCTCCCATGACTTACGGGAGGGAAGTCACTAAAGGCCAAGCACTAATATGGTGTCCTCTGGTGGGGGAGTGCATCGTATGGTAAATTGTGTGAGCTTCGGAGTTGACGGCTTCGCATGACCCGATTCCTGAAGGGGCTAGTTAGGGAGAACGGCCTTGGTGGTAAATGCCTACGCGCCTATATCTAACTAGTTTGTGGATTGATGACCACACTGCCTGAGTCGCATTGCTGACTAGTAAACTGAAGGGGCCACCTGGATGTGAAAAGCAGCGCTACGAGTCTACACAGGCTCGTAGTCACAGGTCCAACGAGCCTGGGATGTGCACATTTGAATTCTCACGTGAGGCTTAACCAATAGGGGACCGAAGGAGGATCACACCTGCTATAGAGAAGTCTATAGCGAATAGTGAACTACGGGGATGGGTGTGCCCAGGGGACCATGGTCCTTTCCCATCAAGGAGTTGGCTTAGTAGTGGCTGGAGGTTGTTACCCAAGTCATCCAGCTAGTGATGCAACCCCGGGGTTGGGTTTCTGAAGGTGAGTGCATTCGCTGGATGGAGAAATCCCCATCTGACAATAAGACCTTGTCAGTAAAAAGCCGAAGGTCCAAACATTTAGCGGGACCGGGAGATAAAGGCCGAAAGGCTAGGTGCTCCCCTGACGGTATACCTCGTAGATGGTTTGCTTGTCGATTTATCCACCTCATATTTCGGATACAACGTTTCCAATGATGACCCCCTTTCCAGTTCCTTTGCAATTTCCGCTTTATGTTTCAGCGAAAGGAACTTGTGTGTTTTAGCACACATTTTTTGTTACAAACAAAACTGTCGGGAAGCCAAATTGAAACTAAACGGTGGCGCTAGGCATTTCTTTCAGTTAACAATAAAAACGATTTTCTATTTCCGGATAAAGTCCATGAACATCTGAAAATTTAAGAATGACTCTAAAATCGCAACAGTCGTTGCAAATATAGACTCTACAGTGGGAAACATTTTCTTTGCAAATATATCGACTCTTAAATTGCGATTAGCGTTGCATATTTAGAGTCTGCAATTAGAATAACTTTATACAGGCATACCTCGACTTAGGACGCTAATTGGTTCCAGGAAAATGCGTCCTAAGTCGAAAACGTTGTAAGTCGAATAACCATTTTGTACGTAGGTAAGAAGACGGTCGCAACTCAAAGTTAATGATACAGTTTTATAAGAAAAAAGAGCATTCAAAATAAATATGCATGTAACATCAACATTACTAATTTGCGTAATATTTCATATGTCTTCTTGGGCTCTCTTATTGTGAACAGGCGGGCCAATTTTTGTTGTGACATGAGTATTTAGGCGGAATTCTCTTTTCCTAACTAACAATAACAATTTAATTTAGAAAACAGTGGTATAGAAAACTTCTTATTAGTTGTTAAGGTGATCGTTCTATATCTCAAGAAAAAAATCTCATTCTCACGTCATCACTATGGCTTAAAATATGAAGTGGGTTTTTTTTTGCTATCCCGTGTAGGTTTGGCTAACGAACTTTAAAAAAAAATTACAACTGGTAATTTTTTTTTATATTATATATTTTATTACATTTTCCTTTTCTGTTTGAAAATAATATTTCACTACTTGATTTTATATTTAATAAATGCAAGAGAATACTCTCGATCACTTAATTATTAATTCTGTATCACAAATATGTTATGATTGGTTGAATAAAATTGAATTTGAATTTGAGTTCGTTACCCAAAACTACATGGGATGTCTAAAAAACGTAATTATGGACGCAAAATTGTGCCTTATAGTTCGAGCTCAAGGTAAAAGTCAACATCATTGTAAAAGATTAAGCCCTAGCTAGTGAAAAGAAATTCAGGCAGCATAAACTCACTTATCAATCTCGAAAATATAAGAGTTCCAAATAAAAATGCTGTATGGCAAATGGAGGTTTATTCCAAAGACGAGTCTATTGCAGAAGGTCAGTACAAACGTTCAGTTAAATCTAAAGGTGATACGGATGAGCAAAATACAACTTCATACTACAATTCGACAGATACTAAATTTTTGAAGAAATGATTCAAATTTCTATAGACATTGTAGACAATTTGCAGAGGGTATTAGATTTCTAGATTTCTTACATTTAAAAAAAACTGTTCCTCATTAATTCCATAAGTTGGGAAATTCTGTGTACAAATTATATTTTTTTTATAGATAAAATTCATGGGAGTCTAATGAGTAAAAAAGGTTATTTCAGAGTTACTACACATCAGCTAAACTTTTAGCAAGTTGACGGTTGAACTATTTCTATTTCGTATCCTAGGAGAGCGTGAATGATGTGTTCGGCTTAACTTAAGGCAGAGAAATTAAATTCAATGAAAATTCATAATTTTATCGCTACCAATTTAAAGCCGTACACTGCCAAGTCGTACCACCACTGTTTTTCGAATTGCTAAAACTTTTTATTGTGTGCGTGTTCCGTGGTACAAATAAAAGATTTTCCTAAGTTCTTATATTTTCAGTATCAATTCAGTTTGAGGTCACATCCGAAAGGCTCAAGCACCTTATACCTACATGCTTACGGGGTCCTATTTTGCCTTTTAATAGTCTGGCTGGTCTAGCGGTTAATGCGCGCACGTTCGGTGCACAGGGTCATGAGTTCGAATCTCACCGTATCATGGTGTTTTTCGAACTCACGAGCTTAAACGAGTACCCATTTATGGGGATAAATAACACTGCTGAGCGTGATGCTGATCTCATTACCTCAACAAAAAGCAGATAAGATCTTGGAAATAGGATGTCACTAACACATCCTGCGGCCTTAGTCCAATGTTGGATTGTCGCGCCTGTTATTTATTTTAATATTGTTTTGGTTGTTATATGGGATATTGTTTACTTTAGACTGTAATCTCACACTGTCCGGAGTTTACCAAACCCGCGCGGGACAAAAGATCAATGTTGTGGACAACACACTCTTAAAAAAGACAGAGACGATGAGGAAATTCAACAAACAAATAACGTTTGTTGAATTCCCCCATCGCCTATGTCTCTGCCAGGCGTATGTTGTCTACAACATTAATCTTTTGGACAGTGTGGGGCCGGCATTAGATATATGCTCCATTTTCCGGCATACTTATGCTGGCCTAATCCTTTACTAGCGTTGAAACATACTTCTTTAAAAGGTCCTTAACGAAACAGCTATTACCTATACCAAAACAAAATTCCATCTTCGAATATCAGCTTAACAAATAAATTAGAAGTTTTATGCACCAGGAAGGAAACAGAAAAGAAAATTCTGTCTTAAACTTGCACGTGTGTTTATGCGTCTTTTTTTTTTAAATTGCGTTGTAAGTCGAAACAAAAATTGTTGTAAGTCGAGTCGTGGTGTAAATTTTTCACGCGTTGTAAGTCGAAATGTCCTAAGTCGAAGCGTCCTAAGTCGAGGGATACCTGTAGTTGCAAAAATCGAGTATCCCAATTATCGAAGGTTGCAGTTATAAGGGTTACACTGTATCTACCCTGTGAATGTTTTCTATCGGGCATGTGCACAGTGGATGAACTATGGAGAAGAACATAGGCCCTCAAAAGCTGTTTGGGCGAGGAGTTTACACTTGAGCATTCTATAAACGTTTGGAGGTTGTAAATTTGGCATATTGAAGCTTACACAAATTTTGACAATCGCATAATTATTTAGATGAAGACTAATTTAGGATATGATGAGCAATTCCTTTTCACTTTGATGATAATGAGGAGCATTTTCTTGAAGGAAATTGGTTTTATTGAACTACTTTTTATCAGGGAGTCGCAAAAATGCATTCCCCTAAAAAATGCGAGGTACCAACAATTCTCGCTCCAATTACTCTGTTAAAAACATTACAAATTACCTTATTAAAACAGTTAAAATTAGTGGTAACGAATCGCAAAAAAAAATGTACGCCAAAAGGGCTAAGGACTTTCCATACATTTTATATGACACGGAACATGCTGAAATTCATGGAAACTCAATCGCGAACAAAGTCGAGAGAGCAAGTACATTTATGTTTATAATATTTATTAGTCAGGCTACTCTCTTAAACCTGTAAGACGACTGTCTTGTTTTGAAAAAAATCAGCTACTGCATGAAGCTGACAATTTTCTAAATGATAAAATCTTCAACTAAACTGTCAAACAACTCCAAAGATAATTGCTACAGTTGGTTGAAAATACAAAACTAATATGTATCGCACCCTTTTCTTTCGCATATGTAACAACATAATTAACAGTAGCCTCTTTACCAAACCATAACCATCCATATCCATTCTGAAAATCTATGGGAAAATCTCATAGCATGTCAAAAACGATGTTCCTTCAAAATTTCAATATTGTTTTTAGTAGGTTGAAGAGGCGCTCCACATAATTAAGGTGTCATGGTTGAGAAATTCTTCTCACGGATATTTCAAAATCTCTGGATGACAGCGGAATCAAATGCACACCTTGTTGCACATGATGCACCCTTTTTTTATTTACATACATACTTCCTTAAAAAATTTCATTGTTTTTCAGCCGAGAAAATGTTTTTATGTTGGTCAGTAAATTTCAATCATTTCCGGAATCAACCGCTAGGAAAATATAAATTCATGATATGAGAACATTTTTGACCATCATTTGATTATCTCTTTTGAACAACCTGACTAAAAAAAAAACCCGTCAAAAAACAAAATGAGAATTTAAAATATATTTCAATAAATATATGTGTGCCTATGTCTTAAGCATTTTTTTTCAGTTACTTACTCACTCTCATTATCCATTGCGGCGCCTTCACCATCACTTACCTTCATTCAATACCATTACACCAACTAATCAAATTCCAATAACGACATTTCCGAAAGACTCTCAAATATGTATGTACATACATATTTCTTCAAAATCCATACAAGTAAAAAAAGTCTATTTATTCCTCAAATAAACGGCACCATTTAGGTGCCATCAACTTTCATCGATCACTACATAAAAAACCTTTTCCGGTCAGTTTCAGTCCTACATACACTAATGAGTCCCAACATACATACGTCTATACATATCACACGATCTGCGACAGACAGTCTTTAACGTATAAATCCTATCCGTTAACTATTTTTTTCCAAGTTATCGATAATGTTGACCCGTGAAAGAAAAACAAAAATACAAAAAAAAAACATCGACAAACTCATTAAATTTAAACTATTACTCAAGATATTGGATAATATGAGCAGATTTCTACAAACTTACTCCTCTGCACCGTATGGTACTCGTACATACAAAGAAATGTTTGTAACCTACTGAAACGATTGTCTTGGACGTCTGCAAGACCTCTTTCTATGGATGATGTGTGTTAAGCTGTTAGATAAATGCACCTCCGTATATCGGCTGTATGATCTGTACAACAAACCTAAAAAAAAACTTGCGCGATAAACGACAGCTCACTAAATAGTTTACCCATTGACTGACATATAAGCGTCAAAAGTAGTAAAACTCATCTTTTATGGTAGTTGACTGTGTTTGGAGATAGTATTTTCGTGAGCATAATGTAATGTTCAAATGAATCTTTTTTTTTAAGATGAAATAATGAACATAATTTTACTGATGATGGATTTTGAAGTGCCAGATAATTTTATTGATTTGCGAACTTACCTTTTTGTATATTGATGAAGTTACAAAGAAATGTTAAGTTATTTAATTTTTTGTTACATAAATATGATGTGGTGCTGTGTACTCCTGATGTTTGGATTACTAAAATCGATAATAAAGTTGTCCCTAAAATTTTTCAACTGTTTAACTGAAATATGAAATTCTGCTCTATGTAAGGAAGGAAGGTAGAATATAGTTTCCTTTCCAGAGATTTCAAATTGGACCTGCATGTTGTTTCAACATAATAAATAATAATTTAACAAACAAGAAGAATTTTCTTTTTTCATACTATTTCTATCTACTGTTGGTCTACAATTTTAAAAAACTAATATTAGAACACAATTATAAGGATTCGTCGCAATTTCTGTATAATGAAAATGCAATCAATCTTGAAATTTGTAAATAAACTTGGCCTGTAAAATGGTCACTTTGCCGTTCACTTTGGTTCTACAAAATAAAAATAAAAACAAATGCAAAAACAAAATTTTCTGTTTATCGTTCATTCTGACTCACTCACACTGGTAAATCACCCCAAAGTCAACAACGTACATTTTGATTGAAACAATCATGATGACTTTTCCGACTCCAATAAATTTGAACATAATAAAATTAATAATAAATTTGGATTGCTTTTTCAAACATACATACATGCATAATGTATGGTGACAATATGGCATCGGGGTTCTATATAAAAGATAGATGTCCGGCCTCAATAAATCTCGATAAATTATGAGCAATGTCTATCCAATTTTCTTGAGAATTATTCTTCGAGATCTAGATACGCTAATGTTTTTCGAGTGTATTTTTTGCATGGTGATTTGGTTCGTATGTCATATTTTGTTAAGTTTTCAGAGATTTTGACACGGTTTAGGTGTGTTTTGGGACGCCTGTTCTCACTTTGTTTTGGAAACAGGAGTAGTAAATATTTGAGTGCAAAACAATCAGGGACGTAGCGAGGAGGTTGTTTAGGGAAGGGTCTAAAATGCTTATATCAAAAATTGTGGTCAAGACATTTATGTAAATCAGTCAGCACTTTGGTGTTAGTGGAGGAGTCTTCTACTGTATGTTTGGCCAAAATTATGTATGCATCAGTTATTTGTTTACTTTGTTTGTTACCAAAAACTGGACGGGATGGAAAAAATCGCTCATATAATTGCATCTTTAAATTAAATTAATTAATTAAAATTGATAATCCCGTGATTGTACTTGAAATTGGAATAAAGAACGCTCAGGAACGCTGCAGATTACGTGGCGAAATATGTAATTGTATTCGTTTTTCCCGTTTATTAAATTACTAGTACTTCTTTTTATGATGGTTTATTCATATATGTACCTAAGGTATTAAAATTATGTGTGCTGGCAATGTGAAAGGTATAAAAACAAGCCTTTCATACCATAAATTTACGAAACCCCATATTTATTTTTTCAATACCCAAACGTTTATTCAATCCCTTCGAAAACATTTTCTACCTACGCCTTTGTGTTTCTATTGAGTATGTGTGAATTGCGATAGTGTGAAAAAATGTCGTCATTATTTTTTGTTGATAGCCACTCTGAACTAAGGCATTGGAATGTGTTAGCATGGTTTCTCTAAGGTAAATTGACCGTACAGCATTTTGACCTGTCGTACAGCGTTGGGAAATGTACAGCATTCGCTATGTCACACAATGAAACGTAATTCACTACATAATAAGCTCCTCGGTGAGGCATGTGATCAGTCTTGCCTGCTTTTAAGGTGGAAGGTATAACTTCTGTACCCTGTACGATCCATATTTAGCGAGATCATCGCAATTTAAAGTTTGGCAATCGCTAATTCTCGATATCTTGTAGAGCTACTTGGCGCATACATGGAGTACTCTTCCCTGTTAAAGCTTTTTCTGTTAAAAAATAAGTTTGTGCTTCAAATCCTAATGATTTTTTGTCAATGAGAACCAGTGGCGTAGATGGCTTTTCAGAAGGCGAGGGGATCAGTGATCAGGATTATTTTTTTCAGCACAAGGGAAAAGCATCAAGTTGAGGAGTTCTAAATAAGGAATATAAGAAATAGTCACAATAATATTGTTTCTGTGCTTTTCTACCGAATAAACATTTCTTTAGTCGTTTGAGGTCGAAAATGGGACGTTCGCTTCAAGGTTTTGAAATTGTTTCAATTCTGGTTGTTTAGCTGACAGAATAGGTTTGGCACAGCTTAATCGAAGTTGGACTAGAGACTCATGAATGATACGCGAAAGCTTAATCCCGTCAGGCGACAAAGCGTCTTAGGTAGAACTGAGAATAGTATAAAAAAATAAATAACAGGCGCGACAATCCAACATTGGACTAAGGCCGCAGGATGTGTTAGTGACATCCTATTTCCAAGATCTTATCTGCTTTTTGATGAGGTAATGAGATCAGCATCACGCTCAGCAGTGTTATTTATCCCCATAAATGGGTACTCGTTTAACATCTGAGTGAGATCATAGTCCGTCACAAGCTTGCGAGTTCGAAAAACACCATGGTTCACGGTGAGATTCGAACTCATGACCCTGTGCGCGCACTAACCCCTAGACCAGCCAGATTAAATATATGTACATATAAATAAATAAATACATACATACATCATGAATAACATCTGCATAAAAACCAAAAAAAAATATCTTCTAAGTGTTCCAAATCCAACAATACTCTATAGTCTATACTCTAGTCATTAGTACTTTATACCAGGGGCGAACCCAAGGGGGGGAGGGGGGATTTGGGGGATGAAACACCCCCCGAAATTTTAAAATGAAAATTATAGAAATGAATAAAATTCACACAAAATATCTTTATTAATAAATCAAATACCTAAGTGATGATTTTCACTATGCCCGACGTCAGACTATCGTTTTAAAGTGCCCATAGACCTTCCAACCGATTGGACCATCTAATCCATTTTTTTTTTATTGGACGTGTGGAACATATTGCCATGCAATTTTTCATACAATCTGTCATGATAATCATGTGTTTTCAGTTGCTGATTGATTGACATAAACCAGTGGTCATTCTTCAAGTTGTGGTTGTAACGGTCATTGCCTATATCCACACATGCGCGCTTTTGTCATCCCTATCGTCTTCAAGCTCCGTTTACACTTTCAACATTGAACTGATTGTGTCAAGTAATCAGAAGAGATGAATGCTTCATTCTATCCACATCTGTTAATTATTTATCGTTAGATGTGTGTCGCGGGTTTGTTCAGGACAGATTAATGATCAATTCTTTAATAGAATGAATAGATGGTAAGTTGGTGACATATTCAACATTTGCAATCGCGTTCAAGAATCTACCTTTCTTAAATAGCGTCAAAATGACGAAGATGGACAAAAATTGAGTGTCTAGAGAGGCCCATTCTCCATCAAAAGTAGCAATGGATCTTCCATCGCCACAAAATCTATAATTTTCGCTATGTGTGTGTTGTCTCGTGTGAACCGCGAGATTGTCATTTCAGATTGCGCGATAAATTGCATAGTGTATGTGCTGTACGGGCGTCAGATTGATTGGTCAATCGATCGGACAGTATATGGGCACTCTTAAGCCTAAGGTCTAAGAACATTTAAAGCGTTGGATTTCATGAGCCATTTTGCAAATACAAATCACCCCCCGAAATAAATTCCTGGGTTCGCCCCTGCTTTATACTAATGTCCAAAAATCTCCGGAAATCTCTCCAAAACCTTCCCACAACCTGCCAAATCCGAATTAGTCAAAATTTAAAAAAAAAGAACACTCTTCTGCCGAAATTCCATTAGGAAGTAATGAAAACATTTTTTTTAATAACCAATAATCCGTTCATTGCCATGAATTTATGCAAACTAGATTCCAATGTCTATCACAAGATGTGTGTAATCAACTGTTACGTATTATACATACGTTTAGAATTTTTAAGTCATCATGTTATTCCCAAAAATGTGCTTATACGTATGTATATGGATAGAGGTACGAATGTATTATTATGGATTGGTCATGTTCTTGAGTTATAGAAAAACAAAGATTAGTACTTAGGAAGACAAAGAGTGGCGGGTTTTTGACTATGTGGATGTTGTGAGATTCTAACGAACAGGTTCGCTTTTTATTTATATTTGCAAAGCATGATGTCAATTTCCGAAATATTTTCAGTGGAGTTAAATCAACCGAAATTCCGCTGGAACATTTGGATTAGATATTTGGCAGACTGTTGACAAAAAAGGACTCATGTGAAGTTAGCCGCCTAATTCTTCGAATCACTTTGGAAACGTTTGTGTGGGGGCGGCTACGTTTGTGCATGATTGTGCAACAAAAATTTTCGTTTGTGCATCGCTAATTATTTAATTATAGCACTTCGGAAAACTTCGATTGTGAAGTTAGCCGCCATTTTTTAAATATGGTCGGAGAAGTATAAATTTGGTATCAATCGATCGGAAATCGTTTGTGCATTGATTTTTTGCTTTTGTGCATCCTGAAAACGCAAGGACACAGGAGTAATTAAGTAAAAACCAACCTGGTTTGAATCTTAGCTAAGTGGGATATTGTAAACACAAACACTTCCTGTAAATATTACTTCAAATCACACCCGGAACCGTTTGTGTGGGGGCGGCTATGTTTTTGCATGATTGTGCGACAATAATTTTCGTTTGTGCATCGCCAATTATTTAATTATAGCTCTTCGGAAAACTTTTTAAACACGACTGGTTTGAATTTTAGCTAAGAGCGATATATTGTGAATACCAGATGTGAACCATTAAGCTCCATCCAGACTGGCTGCTGTCCAAACTGGCCGCCATTTGGTTGGCCGTCTTGTTTTGATATTCAATACGGCAACTCAATCATATGGCAGCTAACGCTTTGTGTGAAATTGAATAATTCTTCAAAAATAAAGTTTGGTTTTCGACCTCCATTTGGTAGCTAATGTAAATGCTAAGTAGTTAGAAAATCCCATTTAGAAGGCAGTATAGATGAGATGTCAAATGTCGTGCAGATCGTGTCATTACCGAGATCAATGCGTTGTTTTTTTCATGTAGCACATGTACGTTTACCGTACCGTAAGGGGGGGAAGATAAAGGTTGAAAGGCTCCGGCTAATTCCTATATCTTCTTCAGTTGTGGCATAACTGCGGACCCTTAGCTATGCGGGAGGAGTTTCATAGGGAGAACGGCTTCGGCCAATTCCTATGTCTCTCTACGGGGCGTTACTTTCTCGCATTATCCGAGTAACCGCTGCGCCTGAGCGCTGTATTAACATCTGCAGCGTCTCAGGTTACTTAATGTGATAGGTGACAGAAAACATTTAATTCAACCACTAAAGCAGCATCTTCGAAGCATGCCCATGATGGGCTTTACTCAACGATTAAACCCTATCATGGTTTAGCGATGTGCCGACAACTCATCCTAAGAAAAACTTCAAGTCAAGAAACCTGAAACAAAAGCCTCGGATTGGACCGATACAAAACAACGACGACCCCGCAAACGAACAACTGATTACTCTTTCGGATCCTGGAATGTACGCTATATAGATAGACCGGGGGCCTTAAGGGCCCTCCTGGATCAGGTTGAACAATACAAGCTGAGCATATATATATGTGATTTGGGGATTACCCGAAGCAGACCACTACTATTTGGGTCCATTTTCGTCCCCTTACAGTCCTCAGTGATTTCCAGAAGTCGACTGATAATTATCGACTTCTTCCTTCATCACTGAGTCCCGTGTGATGAGTAGCATATCTTTGAAGCTAAGTTCCCTCATGGATTCCACACCGATTGTGGATTTGCCTAGTATCCTTAGCCTCCTACTACCTAGTGCTGGGCATTCACATACAATGTGTGCTGCCGTCTCAGCCTCTTCCAGACATAGTCTGCATACATCATCTTCCACGATTTTCATCTTAGATAGATGAGCTTTAAAATTACCATGCCCAGTTACTAAGGCAGTTATCCAACTTAAGCTGCTCCGTGTGTAACTGAGTACTTCTTTGGCTTTCCTCCCTAGTGGACTGGTAATTGCGTTACGAGCCTGTCTACAAGTGGATAGGCTTCGCCATCGTTGCCGATGGATGAAATCAATCCAGCCATGTATCCTGGCTTCAATCATGCCGTTTCCCAAAGCAATTTTGGGTTCCGGTCCTTGGAACTTTTCTGCTGATCCCTCTTTTGCTAAGGTATCGGCAAGTTCATTCCCCAATGTACCTACGTGTCCTTTAACCCATATTAGCGTAACTTCGTTGATTGAAGCACACCTATTGAGCTTCTGGACACACTCCAGTACCAATTTTGAATTGATGTTGGATTGCTGCATGCGCTTGATCACCGATTGGTTGTCGAGTGCTATCAGAATTTTCTTCCCTAGTATCCCGCCTTCCAGAATATGATCCAGCGCGTGCAGCAGTCCAAGCATCTCCGCCTGATATACCGATACATACTCTCCTAGGCGAAGTGAGCATGCAAGGTTTAGCTCCTCGGAGTATATTCCAGCCCCCGCTCTTCCGTCCATGAGAGACCCATCAGTAAAAATAGCAACATCACGTGTATACTCCTCGTGTATCCTGCCATCCTCTATGATAGTGATGTGATGTCTTTCGACTACCCTACATCTTCTCATACCATCCAAAGGCATATGAGTCTCCCTGACATTATCACGAACAATATCAAGGATCCTCTTATGACCTCCGTTGCTACCAAAGTGATGCCAAGTGCCATCTCTTACCATTCTTATTGCTGTGAGCGCCGCACTTTGTTTTATAAACAGATCCAGTGGCGGTAATCCCAGTATAACCTCCATAGCATGTGTTGGCGTAGTTCTCATTGCACCACATATGCTTATACATGCTATGCGTTGAATCCCATCCAGCCGTTGCCTAGTAGTTTTCTGGCTACCCTTGGGCCACCAGACCACTGCTGCATAGGATAGAACGGGCCTAACCATCATTGTATAGATCCAATGTGCCGCTTTTGGTGATATACCCCACCTACGTGCACACACTCTCTTACACTGATGCAAAATCCTCGCTGCTTTTTGTGTCTTTTCGTTCACATGAGAGTTCCAAGTAAGTTTGGGATCTAAGGTTACCCCTAGGTACTTCACCTCCTTGGACTCTTTTATCTCCGAACCAAAAAGCAGCATGGGAGTGGTTTCTACATCTTTCCTTTTCAGAGTAAAGACTATAGTGCTTGACTTGCTTGCGTTTATAGTTAGCTCTTGTTCATTACACCATTCTTCAGTTGCTTTGAGAGCTTGCCTCATGCAACCTTGAATAGTGTCCATGAATTTGCCACTGACCATAATTGCTAAGTCATCAGCGTATCCTACTGTATGTACGCCCATCGAGTCCAGTTTCCAGAGAAGAGAGTCTACGGTGATGTTCCACAGTAGAGGCGAAAGTACCCCTCCTTGTGGGCAGCCCCTGACTACCCTTCCTCTTATTCTGGCACATCCATTACTGAGATTCACTGCCCTCCCACTAAGCATCGAATCGATCCATGTTATTATCAAGGACTCGATCTCCCGCTCAGCTAGGGCATTTCTTAGTTTGCTGTATGAGATCTTATCAAAAGCACCCTCTATATCCATAAATGTTGACATAGCGATACCGCTGTTGTTAATCTCTCTTTCTGCTACCCGCACTACTTCATGCAGAGCGGACTCAGTAGATCTACCTGCTCTGTAAGCATGTTGACATCTACTCAAAGGTCTATACATCAGCGAGGTATTCTCTAGATGGTCCACCAATACTCGCTCCATTGTCTTCAATAGAAAAGAGGTTAGGCTAACCGGCCTGAATGACTTCGCTTCCGTATAATCCTTTTTTCCCGGTTTTGGTAGAAAGACAACTTTGGTCTCTCTCCAAGACATTGGGATATATCCTGTCGATAAACAGGCAACGAATATGTTCCGGATCTTCTCCAGCAAAGCTGCTATGCCCCATTGTAGCAGTGCCGGAAATATTCCGTCCATTCCAGCCGTCTTATATGGCTCAAAAGTATTTATAGCACTCCTGACACCATTTGAAGTTATTATCCTCTCAGCTTCTTGTCGTCCGGTCGCCCCTACCAATTTACAGGTTTGAGTCCACGGATTATTTGACTTGAAGCTTCCTGGAAAATGGACTTCCATAAGCGACTGCAATGTCTCCTCCATTGTTTCCGTCATAGTTCCATCCGCCTTTCGGATTAGGCCCATTTTGGAAACGCTGTCTTTCGAAATCATCTTCTGTAATCTGCATACATCGGATGTATTCCTCATATTCGAGCAAAATTCCCTCCACGAATTCCTTTTACGTGTACGTAGAGTCTTCTTCAGCTCTCTCTTTTTATCCTTATATAGATCCCAAGAGCGAGGAGTCCTCTCTCTCATGTACCTATTAAACGCTTTCCTTGTCTCTTTCTTCATAGATTCCAATTCAGTGCACCACCAGGGTGTTGGATCCTTTTCATCTATGATTGTAGCGGGACAAGCCAGTTTGAAAGAGTGAGTTATCGCAGAATTCATTTGTTCCACCGATCGCTCTATCTCAATCGTGTTATTAGGTATTTTCCCTGAAATATCCTCGATCTGTTCCAATAAACACATTTCATACTTAGTACGGTCGGTATTCCTTGGCACTCTAATACGTTTGTTTTCGCTACTCGGTTTCGTGCCATACAGAATTCCAAACTGAATAGCCCTGTGATCAGACATGGTTAGTCTGTCCACCACTCTCCAGTTCTGAATTCTGTGCAGCATATTGACAGAGCTCAGGGTAATGTCTATCACCTCAGCCCTTCGCGCATCAACGAAGGTGGGAGCCACCCCTATATTAGCTATTAACAAGTTGTATCTTTCAACAAATTCCAGCAGCTGCTGTCCTCTGATGTTGTCATCTGTGCTGCCCCACACAGTATTATGTGCGATGGCATCACAGCCTAATATCAGACCTATACCTCTTTCTTTACAGTATTTTACCAGGTTCTCTACTTCCATTGAAGGAGGTGGTTCTGGTGAGTCGTAAGGGAGGTACGCCGACGCGATTATAAATGATCCTGCCCCACTTCCAATCATTACTGCTGTAAGATCGGGCGAGCTTAGATGCGTCATTTGTACCGCATGTACACCATGCCGCACCAGGATACAAGTTCTTACCTTTCCACCCATCTGTACATAGTATAGATTGGCGGATTGTTGCGACAGACCCCTAATTTTGTTTTCCTTGGTAATCCAGGGTTCCTGTATCAATGCAATGTCGAGTTTTTCTTCCTCAAAGCATCTCATCATCATCGCTGATGCTGATATCCAGTGATGAATATTCAACTGACACACATTCAGTGTTTGTTTGTGCGGGCCCACCTCCATCCCTGATAGATTCACCCTTACAGGTTCCTCTACCCCCGCATTTTGAACGATATTGCGCTCACTGTGCATTCCTCTGGAATTTAACGACAGCTTGTTCAAGACCGCAGCTGAGTTTCCCCCCTGCTTTCCTGATAGCCTCCGCGTCCTCCTTTGGACACCACACAGTAAGCGTCGTACCGCGCTCTTCCGCAGATCCAAAAGGCTGTGTGTAAGTGACCCTCCATTTGGAAGTGTCTTTTACACAGGCATTCTGTTTCTGCAGCCGCCTGAGAATAACATCCTTGCTCTCGGTACAGCCGTGAGCAAGGATAATCAGTCTCGCCTCATTGCGCATGACTCGCAGACTATCCACACGCAGTCTGGCACCTTCCCATAAGTTGGTCAGGTTTTCCTGCATGCCGATGAGCCAGCTCTTGGTCGATTGATTCCTACACGTCAGTGAAATAAATCCATCAACCAATTGAGTCTTGCCTATGAAGCCTATGTCTCCGGCATCATCACTAAGGTCGTCCAGAGCACACAAAAGAGATGCTTTGAAAGCATTCAGATGTGTGACATCTAGAGGACCCTCACGAGACGCGTCGGTAACACCCAGGATGAGATCACCTCCGGCAACCTGTGCGAAGGATTTCTTACCCTGGTTAGGCTTCTGCTTCCTGTCTGCCTGGATAACCTCCTTTACAAGAGGTCCTCCCGAGACAACAGGCACCCCACATCGAGCTCCCTCCTCCAATGGTTGGATCGGCTCAGATGTTCCTGGGTTGACACCCTTAAACCTCTTCACTGGCCTTTCCATTTCCGGAGTTGTCTCCTCATGTGTCGACCCACCAGGTTGATTCGACATCTTCCCGGCGGCCTGCCTTTCCTTCCTCCGCCTCCTCTTCAGTCTCTGCTTTTCTCGCTTTTCAGCTTCTAGCGTCGACTTAGAGTCAGCATTCGGACTTTTCGCAGGCGACACTGCTAGAACTAACCTCTCCACACCTCGCGGCGTTTCATTGTCCGTTCGAACAGCGTCATCCTCAACCGAAGTACCTTTAGGAGCTAACCTCTCCACGCCTTTCGGCGCTTCGTTGTCCGTTCCTTCAGCACCTTCGCACACCAAGGCTCTGCATTCAGAGATTAACCTCTCCGACCCTTGCGAGTCGTTGATGTCCATCCCCTCCAACATCGCCAAGTCAAATTCCTGAATGTCTTGTAGATTTGCCATTCTTGATATTTTTCAAACTTCAGGTTTGGGTTTCCCGTTCTCGGACCACAGCCGAGGCAACAGCCAGCGTTACGCCTCCCGCTACTCCCCTCCCCCATAGGAGTGCCGAAACAATCCATCCGTCCTTCCCTCTCTTCGGGTCGCGAAGAAGACGACTTCGCTTCCACCCGAAAGTTCCGTAGGCTTTCATGTAACTCCACCCCTGCGATCCTTGATGCCAGGCATGCAAGGCTTCCCCCCTAGTCTAACGGATCGCTACTCCGTAGACCGCGGTTCACTGATTGCAAGAAAAGGAGCAAAGTGAAGTGTTGGATCCAGAACCCCGCAGGTGTACTCTCTCCTCAGTCACCAGCTCCAACCTCACACCCAGTCGCCGTGTCACCTATGCGGAGAGTTTCATAGGCGCCCACTGCCGAGGTACTCGTCCCGGGATGGGAACAGAGTTTTGCACAATCCGTACGGATCGTGCGACAGCACCCGCCCCATGGCTCAGCCTGCGTCCAAAAATCATTAGCAGTTTCCAGCGGTCACCAAGCGTGGAGGTGCCATGTTGACTTGTGAGAGGGTATCATGTAGTCTACTGGTATTTCGTAGACTATATGATACCCTCACACCACGACCACCCAAGCTGAGCATAGTTGCAATCCTGGAAACTAAATGGCTCAAGCGAGATTAACGACCTCAATTCGCACACTATTTTTACGAGTGGTAAAGAGGAGGGCAACAAGGAGTTTGGAGTAGCTTTCATCGTGAATAAGCAGCTCAAGGACCACGTTATCGGCTTCAAACCCATCAACGAGCGGCTATGTGCGATCCGCATTAAGACCCGTTTCGCTAATCTCTGGCTCATTAGTGCGCATGCCCCTACAGAAGTAAAAGAAGACGCGATTCAGGACGAGTTCTACAACGACCTAGAAACACTCTTCGACTCACTTCCATCGAACGGCGTCAAGCTGCTGCTAGGAGACTATAACGCCAAAGTCGGAAACGAAAGCTGGCATAGGGGAACTACTGAAGGTCATAGCCTCCACGACGAAAACAACAACAACGGTCAGCGTCTTATCGACTTCGCGAGCGGCAGAGACCTGGTAATAAGCTCTACATGCTTCCCTCATCGACGAATCCATAAACAGACCTAGAAGTCTCCAGATGAGTACATCCTGAACCAGATCGACCACGTACTGATCAGCAGGAGATGGGCTTCTAATGTCCCAGTTGTTCGGTCCTATCGAGGAGCCAACTGCGATACCGATCACTATTTGGTGAAGACGACCTACAGGTGCAGAATCTCTTCGGTGCACCTAACGAGAATCAACCCTGCCAAGATCTTCGCGGTTGACAATTTGATTGATGACGCCATGGCGGCTGCGTATACTACAGCACTTAAGGAAAAACTGTCGCCCATGCTTGATAACATCAATAATTTAGGCATCCATGAGTTCTGGGAGGAGCTCAAAGACATCATCAAAGGAGTAGCAGAAGAGGTCGTGGGCTATAAAGGCCGGCACAGACGAGCAGACTGGTTCGACGACGAATGCAGGGCCTCGATTGAGGCGAAAAAAGAAGCCTATCGCCAATACACACAACGCGCATCCAGAGGCAAGAAAGAAAGATACAACGAACTTCGGCGAGTATCTAATAGGTTAATTAAACGTAAGAAACGCAAACATTTTGACGAGTAGTTACAGCAAATAAACCAAAGATTAGCCAGTAAGAACATTAGACAGGCGTACAAACTTCTAAATAATATCAAGAACGGATATCAACCCAGAACAAGCCTATGTAAGGACAAGGATGGTAACATCATCAGCGACATCGAAAGCGTCAACAAACGATGGGCCTCGCATTTTGAAGAGCTCCTCAATGCACCATCAACATCCCCCGCGGAGCCAGCTCTTGAGCAGTTAGCCGAACCAGGCCCTCCCGTTCTACCCCCAACAGTAGACGAGGTGAGTCTTGCCATATAGTCGCTTCAAATTAATAAAGCGCCCGGCGCTGACGAGATCCCAGCAGAACTGCTGAAGCATGGTGGAACGTGCCTGACCAACGCTATACATGTGCTACTGCTGAAAATATGGAACGACGAGGTAATCCCCGAAGATTGGCGCAAAAGCATAATCTGCCCAATCCACAAAAATGGTGACAAGCTGAAGTGTGAGAATTACAGGGGCATATCATTAGTTTGTACGGCCTATAAGATATTATCTAATATTCTTGAAAAGAGAATTAATCCGTACGCAGGACGAATCATTGGCGAGTATCAAGGTGGCTTCAGACCTGGTCGCTCAACGACCGATCAGCTTTTCACAGTGAAGCTACTACTCCAAAAGTGCTGGGAATATAACATCGACGTATACCAAATCTTTGTCGACTTCAAGCAGGCATACGACAGTATCGATCGAAGTGTACTGTTCAACATTATGCCGCATTTTGGTATACCGGCAAAGCTAGTGCGACTCACAAGGATGACGATGACTAATACCGTCTCGCAGGTCAGAGTGCAGAACCGACTCACTGACCTATTTAAAACTCGTACTGGACTCAAGCAGGGCGACGGGCTGACGCCGACGCTCTTCAACCTTGCTTTGGAGTATGTAATTCGAGCCATATATATGGACAGCAGCGGAACGCTACTCATCAAGTCGACTCAATTAGTAGCGTACGCCGACGATATCAACATCATGTCTCGAAGGTTGGGTGATGCAGAAAGCCTTCTGCATAACCTCAATAACGCCGCAAAGGAAGTTGGTCTACATATCAACGAAAGCAAAACAAAGGCCATGATGCACTCGAAAGCACAAATTTACCTAGTGTTTCTGCCACGCCGATTGGACGAGTATATCCCCGACAAAACAGGGGTACCAATTTGGGGAGGGGAGGCTTAACATTTTTTTCTTGTTTTTGACTATAAATTCGGAGTTAGCAACCCAAATTTACCTAACATAATATTAACCCAAACACAATTACGCCATTAAATTTGAACAAAAATTTGGCCAAACTTCAGAAAAAATAGGGGAAAGCTGGATTTTTGTATGAGCCTTCCTTTCGAGGTCCCAAACAAGACCCTTAAAGTCCCCGCCTCTACGGACCCTCATAGCGCCCTTAGCATTGCACGCATCAATCTGAAATTGGGATATTTAATTAAGCGTTGTACAAGCTACAAATTCGACATATAACAGTTTCGATGCACGTTACCGTTATAGAGATTCCCCAGAAACTGCTTAATTGGTTGTTTGGACCCTCATAACTTCGTTAGGGGGCACCCAACTTTGGGGATTCTTGGCGTCTTACTAACAGCCACAGAAGCTACAGATTTCTCCTAGAAAACCTTAGGCGCCGTTAGGAGTGCCCGAAAGTACTCGGTCGTTCCATCGTTTATTGAGAAAGCACAATAGCTTCAAATTTGCCATACACCACTTTTTTGTATATGCTACCGTTATCGAAATATAAAAAAAAAACCTGTTTTCGAGGGTCGAGCGGCACTCGTAGAGGCAGGGACTTTTAGGGTCTTGTTTGGGACCTCAAAAGGAAGGCTCATGCAAAAATCCAGCTTTTTTCTGAAGTTTGGCCAAATTTTTGTTCAAATTTCCTGGCGTAATTGTGTTTGGGTTAATATTATGTTAGGTAAATTTGGGTTGCTAACTCCGAATTTAATCCAAAAACAAGAAAAAAAAATGTTAAGCCTCCCCACCCCAAATTGGTACTCCTGTTTTCTCGGGGAAATACTCGTCCAATCGGCGTGGCAGAAACACTAGGTAAATTTGGCGCGCTGACTCCGAATTTGAGGTTAAAAAGAAGAAAAAAATGTTAGGCTTCCCCGCCCCAAATTGGTACCCCTGATTTCTCGGGGAAATACTCGTCCTATTGGCGTGGCAGAAACACTAGGTAAATTTGGCGCGCTGATTCCGAATTTGAGGTCAAAAATAAGAAAAATAAATTGGGGTTGCCCACCCAGAATGGCACCCCTGTTTTCTCGTGGTAATAATATTTACAAATCTATAACACTATAACTTGTTGATAAAAGTTATCAACATAAATGTCCTCATATAAATCGGAGCCGATATGAAAACAAACAATAAACAGCATCGAACAACACGAAACCAATCTCTCAATTCCAATACTAAGATTTCTTTCTTGCGTTGGAAGCTTTTCGCTTTTCATCACATTAACCGCAGTGTGAACATGCTGTTATTTCATTTCATTTTATTTTTCGCAAACGTACATGTGCTACATGAAAAAACAACTCATTTATCTCGGTAATGACACGATCTGTACGACATTTGACATCTCATCTAAACAGCCTTCTAAATGGGATTTTCTAACTACTTAGCATTTACATTAGCTACCAAATGGAGGTCGAAAACCAAACTTTATTTTTGAAGAATTATTCAATTTCACACAAAGCGTTAGCTGCCATATGATTGAGTTGCCGTATTGAATATCAAAACAAGACGGCCAACCAAATGGCGGCCAGTTTGGACAGCAGCCAGTCTGGATGGAGCTTAATGGTTCACATCTGGTATTCACAATATATCGCTCTTAGCTAAAATTCAAACCAGTCGTGTTTAAAAAGTTTTCCGAAGAGCTATAATTAAATAATTGGCGATGCACAAACGAAAATTATTGTCGCACAATCATGCAAAAACATAGCCGCCCCCACACAAACGGTTCCGGGTGTGATTTGAAGTAATATTTACAGGAAGTGTTTGTGTTTACAATATCCCACTTAGCTAAGATTCAAACCAGGTTGGTTTTTACTTAATTACTCCTATTTCCTTGCGTTTCCAGGATGCACAAACGCAAAAAATCAATGCACAAACGATTGCCGATCGATTGATACCAAATTTATACTTATCCGGCCATATTTAAAAAATGGCGGCTAACTTCACATTCGAAGTTTTCCGAAGTGCTATAATTAAATAATTAGCGATGCACAAACGAAAATTATTGTTGCACAATCAAGCACACACGTAGCCGCCCCCACACAAACGGTTCCGGATGTGATTTGAAGTAATATTTACAGGAAGTGTTTGTGTGCACAATATCACTCTTAGCAAAGATTCAAACCAGGCGAGTTTTTATTTAATTACTCCTGCGTCCTTGCGTTTTCAGGATGCACAAACACAAAAATCAATGCACAAACGATTTCCGATCGATTGATGCCAAATTTATACTTATCCGACCATATTTAAAAAATGGCGGCTAACTTCACATTCGAAGTTTTCCGAAGTGCTATAATTAAATAATTAGCGATGCACAAACGAAAATTTTTGTTGCACAATCATGCACAAACGTAGCCGCCCCCACACAAACGTTTCCAAAGCGATTCGAAGAATTAGGCGGCTAACTTCACATGAGTCAAAAAAGGTGGCTATACACTTTCAGCTTATGTATAGCTTTAAATTTATCTCTGGTTAAATTAGTATAAGAATATCAAATTTTAGAACATTAAACTTGATGTAGTGGTTAGTGCACTCGCCTTTGAGGCACAGGGTTGTGGGTCATAATCCATTTGTGAGTGCATTCAGTTAATGGTGGTTTTCGAATTCACGGCACATGTTACGGACTACAATTTCACTCAGTGAACTCATGTTAGACAAGTAACTAACCATTTATTGGAATAGAGCGTGCTGTACATCTCAACACCTCCAACACCACCAAAGAAGCATTCTATGTCGATAACACATTTACGACCCAGGTCTAATATTAGACTGTCGCGCCACTGATTTATTTTGTTTTGGTGAGTGTGCTTTAATTGTTGTCTGGGAATTTGGAATTTTTCCTCATGCACAGTGCTGTCAATCATATACCTACATAGGAAAACCGGAAAAATTACAACTGAAGAAGTGAAAAATATTTTTCAAGTTTGCTAAGAGCCCACGTTGTTCAGTCTGTGGCACACCGTAGACTTAGTTTGAAAGGGCATGTACAAATATGTATATCCATACATAAATGCTTTATGAATTTTTCTCAAGATTGAGTAATTTATAGGTCTTAGACCTTTAGGGCGCTATTGAATATTTTAATAACTTAATTTGAATTTATCATATCTAAGATGTTTATAGTGATTACGTCTAATCCGATTATGAATTCAGGTGTATAAAATTTATTAGATATACGATCGCCTCGGGTACCGTTTCTGGGTATGTGATTAATGTCGACACGGCAATTGCCGCGATATGACGACATCGTATCAGAAAAATATCGAAACTAGGAAGCTGATCAGCAAAATCTTTTGAGACTGTCCGATGCACACCGGAGGAGGAGACAAGGTTGCATGTGTTAAGAAATAGTGGCGGGTAGCAGCTTGTCCAATTAGACGGATAGGACGTGTTGAAAAATGGTTTCCTTCGGTCTTTGGTTGAAAATTAATTTTTGTTGGTGACTTCTTGATGAAATACTTACAAGACACTCTATAGTTGCAGTCTAGAACCCAGATTAAGTTATGCATCTTGAACAATTTCCTCATTTTATGCAACATACATATGCAAATGGACCTATATGTATCTTCTTTATATTGGAATATGTTTCCATTGCAGTCGGGGCCGCATTTTTTTTTAGTTGAATTGACATTGATTTAATTATAAAATCTCCGCCTCAAAGGTTTCTAAGTAGTGATTACGTTTCTTTAACTACCAAAATTGTAAAAATTCGAATAATTTCACCGAAATCACATAATCAGTGATTAAAAAGGGTTAATAGATTGACACAAAGATTCAAAATGGCCGCTCTATCGTGAAAAAAAAAACACTTTTGAGGTGATTTCAAGTTAAGAAAAATGTACCGTTATACTCAAGATGAGATAAAGCCCGCGAAATATTTTAATTAACTGCTATACTTTTGAAATGTCGTAATTGAGCGCGTACTTTCTGGTTTTGAAGAGGGTTAAAACCCTTAAAACTCCTACGTCCTACAAAATTTGATTGTCCAGAAATGACAAAGTCGCTGGGTTTTCTTCAAACCAAAAACAAAAATTATTTTTTATTTCGCTGCATATTTCAACAATTTACTTGGTTTAATTCTATATGTTATTGGAAGTTTTTAAATCTATGTTTATTTTTTTTGTAATTGGGCAAAAAAAATATGGGGTGACCCTTTCGAAAAATCATGCTGGACGCCCCTGACTTAAAGAACTGAATACAAAACAGTGCAAAAGTGCGTTTCAAATTTATTGTATTTCGGTGTTACTTTAGTACACAGGTTGAAAAGTTGGATCCGAAACACTCAATAAACTGGTTTTAATTTAGGAAAATTAAAAATAGTCGCACTTTTTTCTAATTTATTTTTTCCTTCGTCGCCTGGACTAAACAATTACATCCACAGCGCTCACATTCTTACGTTTGTGGGGGCCTATATTTCTACACTTGTGTCTTTCTCTATTGACTATTGATCACCGCGGCAAGGAAGTGTGTATAAATTAACGTTCCGTACATGCCCGCAAGGAGGAGTGTTCTTTCAACGATATTATTACTGTGCCTGTGGTATTGAATACGAAAAAAGATCATCTTCATCAATATTACCATCATGTACACTATACACTGAGGTAGTCTTCATAACCATCTAATGTTCTTCAATGCATTTCATAATGCTGCCCAAAGAATATCAAGAGAATCAAAAGAAATTTCCATTATGCGTTACGCTTCAATCAATTGCTACAAAAATATGTGACGTGTGTGTATCGAGGTCCCAAAAAATAGTAGTTCCCATGATAGACCCGAACAGTTCACTCATCATCATCAAACGCATTCCTCCTACCCCTATTGTACCTTTTTCCGTGGAACAACACTCCCACTCTACTATGGGTTCGCGCCGCGTTGGAATTGTTCAAATTTCCGTTTACGACAAAAAAAATCTCTGTTCAAAACCCTGAATGCCCTTAGGGCCATCATCACAAAACCATCATCATATGTCCAGGTAGGAACCTCTCTGCTTATTCCACAATCTACACACATATGATCTTCATTGTTAAACGGCTTCACCTTTTCTTCTTCTATGTGGATATGGTTCTTTCTGTTCTGTCTTTACACACGACTTCTCCCTCTGCCTCTTTTATATGCTTTTAACCAGAGTTGTGCCGGTGTGGTGCGCGATATCGAGCTCTAGATACAGTCAAACCTCAAAATTGATTTTGAAAAAAGTCGAGCAGCATCGAATCTTTTTTGTTGAATACAAATCTGCCAGCAAAAAGGTGAAATATGGACGCGCTATTGTAATTGTATGAAGTTTGAGCATAGCAACCAATCCTTTTGTAGTGAAACTACCTCGCTGTTTTTTTTTTTGGCAAACGTTACAGTACATATCTAGTTGCACTTCGTGTCAAGTAAATATTAAAAGAGTAAGCTGAAACGCTACTATCAAACCACTGTACAACGCGCTGCAAAATCAGAGCAAGAATATCGTGAAATGAATCAAATATCAAGTGGAGTGGTCTTTCAAGGTTTTGTGGGTCATCTCCCATATATATTCGAAATCTCCAGGGTGGTGGTCAAAAGTGCCAACGGTGAAACACGGCAATTTTAGCTGCAGAAAGTTTTCAATATCCACAATTTTATTTGGAGCTTTTGAAGCAAAAAACGAGACCGAGGCTAATTTCGGGCGCGGCCGAAATTTGAATACCCTTCACTCTCCTCGGGCTAAAAGTTTTTTGGGGCAAACCTATGACTTGTATTTAATCCTTCCCCATTCTTTTCCTTCTGTTTTCGCATAATATTTGATATTGACAAATTCTGTGGCGCCGATAAAACAATATTTGTGTGAGGTTTGGTTGGAATAAGTGGTAAAATAAAAAAAAATATCTCAGAAAACTTTATTGGGGGGATGCGGGTGCATGGCCCCATAGTACGATTCCATTTGTTTTACTTTTTTTTTGTTTTGATAAAGACGCATTGAGGTTTTTCTAAATTGGTGTAGAAAAAATGTTTCTTAGAAGATCCAAAATGGGGAGATTGGGCTTGTATGGTAGCCCCATGACTCCATAGTCCGATTATTTATGGCACCAATTGAAGTGCACTTTTACGAGTTTTGGTTGAAAGTAGTGCACAAATAAAAAAGTTGTTCGTAGAAGAACTCAATTTAGGGGGTTGGCTTTGTATGATAGCCCCATGACCCCATCGTCCGATTCCATTCATTTTTACACATGTTTTGTGACATCAAATGAAATGCACTTTTATGAGGTTTGATTGAAATTGCTGGACAAATAAAAAAGTTTTTCTTAGAAAAACTCAATTTGGGGGCTGGGTTTGTATGACAGCCCCATGACCCCACAGTCTGATTCCATTTATTCTTACATATATTTTGTGGCATCAATAGAAACACATTTGTGTGAAATTTGGTTTAAATTGGTGCACAAATGAAAAAGTTTTTCTTAGAAGAACCTAATTTGGGGGGTTAGGTTTGTATGGCAGCCCCATGACTCCATGGTCTGATTTGATCCATTCTTACATATCCTTTGTGTTATCAATAGAAACACATTTGTGGGAAATTTCGTTGAAATTAGTAAACACATGAAAAAGTTTTTCTTAGAAAAACCAAATTGGCGGGGTTAGGTTTGTATGGCAGCCCCATGACCCCACGGTCCGATTTTAGCGATTCAAACATACAAACTGCCTGCAATAAAAAGAAACATGTGTGCAAAATTTCAGCTCGATAGCTTTTAAACTGGCCGAGTAAAACGCGTAGCAACAGACGGACAGACGGACAGACGGACAGACGGACAGACGGACAGACAGACAGACGGACATCGCCCAATCGACTCAGCTCGTCATGCTGATCATATATATACATATTTTATATGGTCGGAGATGCTTCCTTCAATGCGTTACAAACTTCATGACAAAGTTAATATACCCTTTACTCTACGAGTGAAGGGTATAAAAAGTAATGATTTGACGCGAATTATGTCAAAATCCAAAATCAGGAAAGAAAACTTTTACAACCTCAACATGGGTATTATGGTAAGGAGTAATAAGAAGATAGTCATGACAGCAATGATATATTTTTGTCAAGAAAAAAAAATCATACACACTGGAAAGTCTCAACCAATTTACAAAAAAAAAATGCACATATATAGATTTTGTCGCGCCTGAACCCTGAATATCATTAAAAAATATTCGCGAACTTACTTCATGGCGCACATTGTCATTATTCTATGGTGATTATGTGCATGCGGTTCCATGAGAAAGCAAGTACCTTTTAAGGTTTATGGTAAAATTTAGGTTTAAAAATATAAACTCTGAAACAATAAATCTGGCGCTGTTTCCTATCGACTCCAGCACCAACACGTCCTCTCAATTGGTTCAAACGATTTTTCACGCTATGTCACCCGTTGGAAATCTCTTTCAGAATTTTAGTCAATATTGATGCTATTACCATGCAATTTGCTTGCAATAACTCTTTTATATGTAGTTTATTGAAACTCTTTTTTTCTTTCTTAATAAACCAGTTCAACCACCGCACGATAATCATTAAGAAAGGGTCCCTGAGCCTTGGATTTCCGCGAGATGATGGCCCCTCTCCAGTTTTCGTATAGAATCTTCGAAATGTTGTGCGTATTTCTGGATGGGATTCAAATTTAAAGAGCTTCAAATAAACTCCCTTCCTGACGAAATGAATTCGACGTTTTTCATAAATCTTTCAAAAACAAAAGGAAATCTTAGAGACGGCAATGTTTCGTCTTGCTCTGGGCGGCATAAGTGCTAGACCTAGTTATATGTAGAGATGAGCATCGAAAGAAAAACATCGATGGTTACCATCGAAAAAACATCGAAACGAAACCATCGATGGTAAGAAAACATCGAACCAAAAACATCGATGTTTTTAGTTTTCTGACTACTCAAAAAAAATAATCACTTTAATGTCAAATATTAAGCTGATTATGGTTTTCATTCAATGCCTCCCCCACCCACTAGAATATTACTCTTCTCCTTGAGTTTTTTTGCATTCGTATCGTACCCAGAACCCACCGCATAGAGCAGACATATCAAACTCGCGGCCCGCAGCCAGGTCGAAGAACCTAATTAAAACAATGTACGGCAGCACAAATTCGAGCTATTGAACTCATTTCAACAATTTACTAAAACTCGCCAAGAAGTCGGTGGATTATGCACGCTTAAAAAAATCGCCGACGATTATTTGAGTTACGTTTACTTAAGGCATCCCTTTTTTTGTGGAAGAAAACATTACGCCTTTTCGTGAAATTGTTTTGTTCCGAAATTCGGTCCATTTTTTTTAGTATTAGCGGAACTTGCTAGCTATCTGATGGCACGTTGCACTATAACTCGCGTTCGCATCCTTCAGGTTATTGGACAAAAACATCTTGGGCTGATATTTATTTGAGGGACGAAGTTCCAAAGCCCCGAAATCGTATATTTGATGAGGAAATCACATGAACGTGAAATGTTGTAAATATGGCCATTTCAGCCTAAGTACAGAATTTTTCCCGTTTAGCTTATTAAGCTTTACTGGTACATGCGTTTGTTTTACACCTCATCACAGAACCAATTTACGTCTATTTTGAGCCTTTCTTTCTAACCGGACTTGATGTAACTCAGACTAAGAATTTTCGCTCCCAAGGTTGTTTTGGGCTTCCTCTGGATGTTTATGACGGGTTCCACAATGTTCGGATCAGTTGTCCAAAATTTGACCGAAATTAATTCACAAATAAAGTTGTCGTTTTAACTTCTTATCTAACGTTTATTTGAAGAGCATTTTCAAAAGATGTAATTTCTATAGGACGTAATCCCTAGGAAGCTTCACTTAGATTAATTCACATCTTTAATGAAACATTCTCAGATTAAATTACAAAAATACATAGGTTTCAATACGCGTATTCAATTTTTTTATTCTGCGGCCCGCTTAAACCTTAGGACACTGATATTTGGCCCAGACCAAAGGTTGAAACTATTCCAGGGCGAAACCACATTTGGAAATTGTGCCCTACCGGGCGTATAAAGAAAGACACTCCTTTCTGTGTGTACAGTGTTCACGATGGATTGCATGTTGTATGTTACGATGGATTCATATTTGCATACACTTATAAAGACAAAGTTAAGTTGTAAAAAAAAAATATGTTGAGGAAAAAAACATCGATAGTTGAAAACCATCGATGGTGAAAACCATCGACCATCGAAACGTAAACCATCGACCATCGAAACGTAAACCATCGATGGTGAAAAACATCGACGCAAAACCATCGATGGTAAAAACATCGACCATCGGACCAAAAACATCGATGTTTTCGAAACATCGATGTTCGATGCTCATCCCTAGTTATATGTAGTTGCTGTTTGGCTAATTCTTGTACAGAAAAAAATACGAATTATCTAATCTTAGGGACCAGAATGCATGCATTTAATAATTACGAGCAGGACTGACGCCAAGGGGGCGGGGAACTCCCTTCGCATGTAGGGTCCCTGCACCATTCGATCGATTTCTTGATAAATTGAACTATGTCTTGTTTTGCATGCCCTAACTTGATTTCTTGATAAATTGAACTATGTCTTGTTTTGTAGGCCCTAACTTTTAGAGCTAACTGAAGTTAAAACTGTTAGCACGCCGACTCGTGACCGTGCCAACAAGTAGGTCGACCGGACGAAACCATCTGGCATTGCGAATCGCCTGAAATGGTGATTATATCGGGGAATCATACTAGCCGATTGATCAAACTGGTTAGTATGACAACATACCCCACTCCTATTCTCAAAAAGAAAATGCTGTAAATAGTGAATAATGTCAATACAAAACTGAATTGAAACTGTGATCTATTAAATACGAGCATATAGGGAAGTGCAAACTTTGTAGGTGATCTTCATCTTAAAGCCTATTTAAGAAAGTAAAGTTTTATTAAATGCCAACGCAGTCGTAAATATCAATCTTAGAAAAGAAATTATTTTGGGACTAAAAGTGGCAAAAGTGTTGATCAACGACCAGCAACAATGAATGCTTGACAGCTTGAGATTGACGTGTGTAAAAAATGTAAAATTAACAGTTGTTGGTGGAATATTCCTTATTTGGGACAACACTTTTTTTCATCTTTTCGTTTAATTCATTTTTGTTTTACTGAAGTTTCGAATTATCTGTCGATCAGTGAGGACTGTAAAGCTTCCAATAGACATGAGAGAAACAATTATTTCTTTAATCATGTACTTTTTAAATTAAGCTTTTTTTAAATAAATATTTCGCGTAAAAGATCCCAGTGACTCGGTAAAAAGGCGAAGAAACTTAACTGCATAATCATTTTTTGTGTTTGTTCTTAGTTGCCAAATTATGAATTCAAATTAGAAAGATAGAAGAAAGAAAGTATACATTCAGTTTTTCAAATAAAATTGGTGGTTTTGTCAACAGATTTCATAAAAAGGTGCTCGTCTGTGAATTAAGCGATTTTATTTGCTAAAAGTTTACAATTTCATGTCAAACTCGCGGCCCGCGGCCATGTCGAAACAGCACAATAAGTACCAACACACAAATTGTGAAATTGATAAGATGAGAAAATTTGGCTTTTGAATCACAAGTCTACAAAAATTACTAAAACTCGTCAAAAAGTCAGTGGCTTATGCGAGCTTAATCCATGTATTTTAGGATTTTTTCTCCTAATACTTCAAAAAATTTGCTGCTGGTTATTTGGTTTTATACGGCAGGTTTTTTGTATACTAAGCCTCTTTATGAAACTGTTCTGTACCGAAACGCAGTTAATAAAAAATTGGTTAGCTTTACCGAATGAACATGAATTGAGATTTATTTGGAAAAAAGGCACAACTTTAAAAACTCCCTAAATCATATGAAATTTCAACATTACAATAACAGCCCAAGTGTCTGATTTTTAGCTCTATACTTATTAAGCTGTATTGCTGCATGAGTTTGCTTAAAATCACATCACAAACAACATTTAATCTGACTATTTTGCCTCCCAATGTGCGACCTCGATCTGGATGACTGGTTCGACATTTTTTAATCATTTCTCCAAAATTTGGCGCAAATAATGTAATTGACAAATTGTGGTTGCTTAACATATGTCAGATAGCCAAGTCGTGTTTACTTTTAGCTGCGAATAATTTTCAATATTAATAATTCTAAAGTCACTTTTTTACCTATTTTCTCTCGGATGTGATCCCCCAAAAGTGTTTATTAATGAATGTCCTCGAATAGAAAAGCCCTTCGTCCAATTACATGGAAAATTCTTTCCATTTTTCTACTGCCTGGTTGTTGACATCCCGCCTAGATTTTTCACAAAATCTTGCTTACTTCGTTAATCAGCCTCTTACTAGTATGTGAATGTGAATCAATCGAGAACAGGAATAAGACTGAGTGAATAGTGAAGTGACAGAAGTATACGAAACAATCAGCTGTGCTTAAGTATATACCTCTCTCACATTGTAATTATCATAAGCACAAAGTGTCTTACAAGTTTTTATGAGTGATTTTTTAAAATGAGTGAAACCGAATGAGTGTTCTTTAATAACATTAATACCCTAGTTGAAAACAATAATTATTTTGTTTGACTTTTTTGTGCGATTTTTCTGGTGTTACTTTTCCGAAGGGTCGACCTGGAAGTAATACTAAGCGGTATAATCGTTTCTTTTTGGTAAGTCTGAAAATAAATATATTTTTATATTTTTGCATCCACCATGGGGAACGTTGATGATGATCCAGATTGTTTTAAATGTAAGAAGAAAATTTCTGATAAGAAAGGTGTATGCTGTGATGGATTCTGCTGTTCCTGGTTTCACTTTGAATGCGCTAACCTTTCTAAGCAAGAATATGAGTTTCTTTCATCGTTAAAAAATAAGAAAAACATTATGTGGATATGTGATGCTGATAAGAAAAAGTGGAATAAGTATAAAAAGGGAGAGTCGCATTACGTGGACGTGATAGAGGCAAGTCGAGTTATAAAGGAGGCGGCGAAAACATTAACAAGCCAATTTGAAAAGCCACAAGGAATAACTTATTCTGAAGCAGTAAAAAGCGGGGATGAAAAATCTAAATCGAGAAATGCAATAATAATAAAGCCAAAAACAATGAAAACTTGTGACGAAACGAAAAAAGAAGTAAAAACAAAGATAGATATAGTTAAAGCCAAGTCAGGAATAGCCGGTGTCAAGAAAATAGCGAAAGGCGGAATAATTGTGCATACAACAGAAGAAATTGGACATAGAGCATTTGTTCAGCAGGCAAACGAAAAATTGAGTGACGACTATGAAATCACAGTTCCCAAAACAATGCTACCGAAGGTTATATTAAATGGTGTCAGAAAAAAATACGCAGAGAATGACTTGAAGACCGAACTCATAAGTCTTAACCACAATATCGAAGAAAGCGACCATCTGAAATTACTTCACTCTAGAACAACAAAGAGCAATCGATACTTGTATATTTTGGAAGTCGGAGGTAAACTCTATAAAAAAATAATCAACAAGGAGATATGTTTGGACTGGGAGTTGTACACCATCAAAGATGACAACAATGTCCTGCGCTGCTACAAATGCCAACGTTACCACCACAAAGCCGAGAATTGTTCAAGCACAAATGAGGAAAAATGTTCCAAATGTGCTGAAAACCACTCGTCCCTCACTTGTAAGGTGACTGAAAATTTCAAATGCATTAACTGCGTCCGTATGAGAGATCATGGTTTAGATTGTCAAGTAAATCACAGAGCAGGATCCATGGAGTGCCCAATTCACCAGAAAAAGATTGAGGAAGTTCGAAACAGGACAAATTTTGACGAGTAACATGGAAAAAGTTTCAAATAACTTAAAACTGATGTATCTAAATATACGAAGTGTGAGATACAAAATGAATGAATTGGAAATAATGACTAAAATGAACTCAATTGACATCATAGGCCTAACGGAAACATGGCTATCCTCATATGAGACCCCAGCAGCAATTCTTTCAAATTATAAGTCTGTATTCAACTGTCGAGATAACAAGGGAGGAGGAGGTTCGTGTTTTTTCGTTAAAAACGGAATTGATTTCAAAGTTCTTGAATCTGAACCCAACTACAATTTTTTGGTAGTCAAACTGGAAAACATTAGCCCAAAAATCACCCTTGGGATATTTTACAAAGCTCCGAACGAGTGCAGTAAGCAATTTATTGAGTATGTGGAAGAGAAACTTTCTAAATATAACGATATTATTTTAATCGGCGATGCTAATATTAACGTTCTTAGTCCCAGTAATCCAATTACACAACAATATTTTGATATATTGTCAGCGAATGGCTATGAAATTGTGAATAAAAATGAGTCAACTAGAGATACTGAAAACAGTAAGACTTGTATTGATCATATCATTTCCAACTGCTATTCAAAGCATAACTTAAAAGTAAAAACAGAACATACGAACTTATCCGATCACAAAATTTTACACATATCAGCGACATTAAAAAAGAAACCCAAAATTAGAATGACTAAAACAAAAATAAAGAAGTTGAACGAAGATAAATTTAAGAACGACATTAAGTGTAAACTGCAGGTTAGCAGTGACATCGATGTATGTAAGCTTATTGACATCATAGGTACTTGTAAAGCGAATAATACGACAATGAAAACGATTCGGACTAGGAACAACACATGGATTACCGATAATATTGTTAATGAAATAAAGAAACGACAAACATTATTTAAACGAATGAAGGCAGACTCTAACAATCATTTGAAAAGGACCCAATTTTTAAAGAAAAAGAAAGAAGTTGATATACTTATAAAGGCTGCTAAAGAAAGACACTTTAATGCTGGAGTTGAAAAAGCTGGAAATGACTCGAGAAAACTATGGAAACTTTTGAAATCCTCAGTTACGGACAAATCCAATAATATGACTGATTGTCGCATAAAACTTAAAAAAAATGGAGAATATGTTGACAATATTGAAAATTTGTTCAACATGCATTTCGCTACAATTGGAACGAATATAACAAAAAATGTGACGAGACCAAATCTAAGATCGAGAAAAATAAATAATAATAAGACGATGTTCATCAATCCTACAGATCCGAATGAGGTACTGACAATTTTAAAAACATTGAATAAGAACGCAGCTCCTGGATATGATGATATAAGTGTTAAGGACTTACAACTAATCGGAAATGAAATTAAGGACATTCTAGCCAGAGAAATAAATAAGACTTTATGTACAGGAACATTCCCAGACTGTTTGAAAAAAGCTATTGTTATACCTTTGTTTAAGCAAGGAGCTCGTGACGACGTAAACAATTACAGGCCAATTTCGATATTAAACGCAATTAGTAAAGTGTACGAAAAAATAATTGACATCAGAATTACATCATTTATTAGAGCAACAATTGGATTTGACATGAACCAGCACGGCTTCGTTGACAAGGGTTGTACGGATTCCGCAATTTTCAAAATGATGGAAGAAATCACATCGCTTATGGACAAGGGTTTGATTGTCGCTTCGGTTTTTATTGATTTAAAAAAAGCATTCGACACGGTTAGCCACGAGATATTGATAGAATCACTTGACGAATTAGGAATAAGAGGAACTGCTGGAAAATTAATTGAAACATACCTGGAGAATAGAATAATACAGACGAAATGTAATGGATCTTTAAGTGACGAAAAGACGATAAACATAGGTGTCCCACAAGGCTCTATATTGGGACCGAAGCTTTATATTTTGTTTATTCGTAATTTGGCCGTTTTGAATTTACGAGGCAATTATACAATATACGCCGATGACACCAGCATAATCTATCATGCGAAGACTATAGATGAATTACAGGAAATAATGAATAATGATATTAATAAGTACTATGACTGGACCAAAGAAAGAGGCTTGGTAATGAACCTTGACAAAACTATGTTTATGATTTTCAATACATCACAAAGAAATGACGAAAATATAAATATTTTGATCGAAAATATGACCATCAAAAGGACGCAATCGACTCATTATCTGGGGCTAATTATCGATGAAAGCCTAAAATGGGACAAACACGTTCAGACCATTAAACATAAAACTCTTGGACTTGTACTCGCAATAAAACAACATGGACACGTTAATCCTAACATTGCTAATCTTATATATAACGCATATATTTTATCTAAAATCAAATATAATATAACAACTTATGGACAATGCGCAAAAGGACTGCTAGACGATATAAGTAAATTAATGACACGCTCGCTTAAAATTTTATTTGGATTTAATCGAATGACGCCGACTAAAGAAGTGTATAAACTGACTAATAAATTTAATATATATGAAATAATAGAAATGGAGAAGCTGAAAATAATACATAAAATTAAAAATAAAGACTTAAACACAGAATATAACTTAATAAAAAATCTTGATAAACACAAATATAACACGAGAAATAAAAATAAATACACATACGAAACTCCAAGGACTAATCGGAGAATGAACTCAACTACAATAAGCGGTCTACAGCTCTATAATAAACTTCCATCTGAGATTACCGATGCGTATAACATGAGGATATTCAACAAGCGCCTGAAGGATTACTACCACCGAAGAAGAGAGGACAGAAATGATATTTAATCGCATTAATTTAATTTTTTACTGAAGTTTTTATAAAATATATGAACTTGAATTATTAATTTTGGATTGTATACACAAGTTAAATTATTTCACTTTCCATATCTTATACAAATTTTTTAATTTTTTGATATGGTTAAATATGTAATGTTTTCTTATTAAATGAAAATTATTTGAAATGTGAATGTTAGATGTAATACTTTAATTTGAAATAAATGAATTTATTATTATTATTATTATTATTAAAGATCAATCATATTTTCACGTTTTCGCTTCTTGTCTTAATTTTTTAGTGGATAGTCCCGAAGCCGCTATAGTGATCCAGACTTTCAGGCATGTCTTAAAAGTAAAATTACAGAATAACTTTCGTAAAAAGGTTATATAAAAGTTTTTGAAATTGTCCTCCTGCGGCCCTCCCGAACCTGAAGAGAGTGTTATTTGGCCCGGTACAGATTTTGAGTTTGACACACGTGTCTACTGGCGCAGATAAATCCCCCTCCCCCTTCAGTCACATATTTTTGATTGTTACATTAGGTAGAGAAGGTGCTAGAAAAATTAAATGTAAGCACTGATTGGAAATTTTGTTGCCGGAAAATCTTAATGTTCGGTTTAAAAATTTAAAAATATTGTGGAACACGGAGTGCTCTTCCACAGAAGTGCTTTTTCCAATGGGGAAATATACAGTACATAAGATTATAAATATTTCTTCAGGAGAGTGAAAAGGTAATGCGAATGAAGAATGCAAAACTGCTTCCAATTTTTTAACATTTTTTTTATGGTTTGAGTGTGTCAACACAATTTTTTATTTTATTTTTGAAGTTAAAATTTGATGAAAGGTCTTATCGTATATAGCAGGGTAAAGCAAGATTTGACTACATATCTCTAGTTGTTCGCAATTTTATTGAATCTAATACCAAGAACTCTCAAAGCTATAACCATAGAATTTTTTTTTTCAAATCATTTTAAATCTTCTATAAAAAAAATTGTAGAAATTTTCAAATTTGAAAGATATATAGTCTTAATATAATGTATTCAGAGTGACCGAAAACATGTCATTTGAGGCTATTTTATAAGCAAAATAATATTGCCGGTTGTCATATGAAATTTCAAATAGTGCACTGTGAACACTTTTCAGTGATTTCTGAAAACGTATGGCGAAATCAATCGGTTTTCGTCCACTCTGAACATTATATTATGCAGGCATATCATGCATTCGAAAACAAATTAACAAATAAACAAACGTAGTTCCGTAGTACCCTAGCAAAGAGCACCAATCCATACGAAAACATATTTCACCAGCATCAGAGACTCGACCGATTTTCTTTACAACTTTCTACTATATGAAATGGAAAATGGAAATGCTTGTGACGAGGTTTATGGGATTCAAATTAAGTCGCAAATAAAATACAGGATTAAATTTGTGTTAATCAAAACTTTTCTACGATTTTTTTAACAGTCCAAATTTTATAATCTACTTACATATTTGGTATCCTTATAGAATGATTAGCTGATAGCTAGGGCCTCGAAATTTAAAGCAAATATATATAGCTGCTACGGTAACCTACCAGTTTGAAAATTTTAGAAATATCTACTCACAAATTCCTGAGTTATCGGAAAATTTTGATTTAAAAAAAAAACAAAGCTGTATTTCATCCACATATACTGAGCATTCCCAACGAGCTCTCGTCTTCACAATTTACCTTTTCTGGACATATAACTATATGATTTATTCAAATCCCTGTTTTGAGGAGTTTCGGCCAGAAAAGCGGCGATGCCAGGTGTTCCGTGAATCCGAAAAGTTTGGGAACCACTAATCTAACGCAATATAAAGCTCTGATACTACAATCACAGTAGCGAAAATTTTCCCTTGTACGAAAATTGGAATACTGTGCGGACTCACTCATCGTAGTAAAAAAAAACCAAAATTATTGATGCAATATTTTCAGGAGTTTTTTCCTATGGAAAAATTGCTATCTAACGGGCCAATTACAAGTTCGTTTTTCATTCATAGGTTAGTTTGACACTGACAGCTGTTTTTCACTCGAAATCTTGTTAGAAAGTCTGTATCATACCTCCGGAACGAAATGAGTCGCTTTACGCTTTAACAACGTTGGGAAATATTGGAAACTTATTTTCAAAGTGAGTGATGTCTAGCCCAGAATCCGACTTTTTTTTACTGAAATTGAAGACATGGATTTGGACGACCTCTGGTTCATGCAGGATGACATACAGCCCATGCCACAATCGATCTTTTACGCACAAAATTCCCAAATCGTGTTAGCAGCCGTCTTGGCGCGTCTTGGCAATGTCAATTGGCCGACTCGGAGCTGCGATTTGACTCCTTTGGACTTTTTTTTTGTGGGGAACCATGGAGGACCGATGTTATGCAAACAATTTAGATTCAAGCACTTAAGGCCAATATCATCCAAGCAATCCGCGAGCTACTTCCCGAAACACTCAACAGCGTCTTGGAAAATAGGTGTGACAGAATGTGGTAGTGCGACGCCAGCCGGGGTAGCCAGTTGAATAAAGTTGTGTTCCATCATTAATGGGAGTTTACTTACTTTCTAATAAAGCCATAAGACATGGAAAAAATTTTAATTTTGTTCATTTTATTGCATTTTTAGAAACGAACTTGTAATTGGCCCACCCTGTATTTTGCATTAAAATTTGGTCCATGAAACTACTAATTTGAAGTAAGTTTCAATTCAATTCAACATTTGATAACCGTAAAAGTATAAGTAATCTTGCAAAATGACGCCCCCCCCCCCCCCTCTACGAAAAGCTATCTACGCCAATGCCGTAGTCAATTCGGCGAATTCCTATAAATTGTTAAAATAATTTCAACAATTTATAACGAGGCTTTATTCTCAGATTGAAAAAATTTCGACTTAACCCATATATGCCCAACGCCCCATTTTTAAAACGGTGCACTTTTTAAATTTTGAAATTAAAAAAAAAACTGGTAGCTCTTTTTGAAATGGGTTTTATTTATATCCTTTAAAAAGATGTTGGCAATAAGCTGCAACTAAAACGTGGTAGCTGAATCTTGGCTAACTTTGTTCCATTTCCGGTTTGAAGTAGAGTGTTTTCGACAGATGCAAACTATCCAAAAATAATTCAAAATAATTCAATTTATTTTTATAAAATTAATCTAGTATTAGTAATTTTATTGTCAAAAGAGATGTAAGAAACGAAATTTACCCATAAACATGAAATCTTTTACCAACCGCCGAAAATATGGATGGGTTTTGTTGATGCCCCAAAAATGGGGCTTTGGGCGTCTATGGCTACATTAACATTCTAAAGGAAATAATAATGGTAAATCGGTTTACCGTTATTTATTATACCCAAGAATGAAATTAATTAATAGCGGTTATAATTTTTTATTGAAATCTAACAGAAAATCGGAATAATTATAAAGAAAGCCCCAAAAATACAAAACAAACACTTAAATTTTGAGCCCATTAGTACATACACTAGTTAACGGTAAAAATAGTTTCTCGACAAATGTCATCCAGAAAAAATGTTAGGTAATAATTTGGTTTTGTCGCTGAAGATCTAGCATACTACTGAAATTATATTGCTTTCGTATTAGAAATCTCATCCGACAGATTCTGCGAAAAATCACTTCTGGATATAAGTTTGCTGAAAATCCAGTGACTTTGTCCTCCAGTTATGGATGCCCAACAGCTGGTGGACATCCTCACCTACGGAGTACATCCAGCGAGCTCTCGGTCGTCCACGCAATCTGGCTTCGTCTCGTTGTGCGTTCTTCGCCTTGACTGTGTGCTGGAAGCTTGGAATTAGGGATGTTCCTTCAAGTCCTTTGACATTCGCCAGTCACAGCTACGCATTGCACCCACGGGAGCCACCTGACCCCAATAAGGGGGGTTGACTTGTTGAGACAATTCAAGATGAACTTCACCGTGATTACAACAATTGAGGCAAAAATATATACCTACACATAATGTAATGAAGTATCTAAGTACATGCTCATATAAAACCTCTCCAAAATGCCTCTTGATTCGACCCCACGTGGCTTACCTAAGGATCTTAGTTCAAAATACATAATACATTTCTACCAAATAACAGAAAAAATTGACATTTACTTGTGTCTTCCCTTTATGGCTCAAGCAAATTTGTATGTAATCTATATGAAGCCCAACATGTCCAACGCCCCATTTTTGGGGCGGCTATTATTTACAACAACAACAGTTACAAAAAAATATGTTTTTCGAAAATATGCTTTGGAGTATTGTTGACTTGACATATACAGAGTTATTGGTTAAGTCGACCTATTCCCTGCAACACGTTATAATAGGGTAAAAATGCAACAAAATGAGGCCATAAATGTTAGGCCGATTTTCAACGGTCACTGAGATATTTGAATTTTTAGATTTTTTTTAAATAACCTCGAATTTTACCATTTAAAGTAAGAATTAAAAAAACTACTAAGGTAATGGGTTAAAACTTATTTTTGGATTTTAGTCAACACTATAGCAGACACATCTTAATCATTTAAAATTTCAAAAACCCATCACAATTCGAAATTTTTAATTTTTAATAAAAAAAAATTATCTTAAATTTTTTTAAAGTTGATTTTTAATATAGTATTACTAAAAAAAATTATATGACACGGACTCTGCAGACCACTGAAAAAACATACTCGTATTGTCAGCTTTCCAAAAAGGTGTCAATGTCAATATAAATATTTGAAATAATTGAAACAGTTAGCTGCAACTTGTTCGGGGACCATAATTTCGTTTGATAAAAAACGACAAATCCATAACACAATAAAAACACGTCTGTCAAGTTAGCACTACCACTTTAAAATTTCGACAAACGCTATAGTGCATTAAATGTCGCGATTTTGTCGTAATTCAATGGAAAAAGAAAAAAATTTGTCGCGCCCCTCCTTCCCCTTAAAAACTACCCTTAAGTGCATTTGAGCCTCAGTTAACCAAATTCGAGTTCCAAGAATCTCCCCAATGCTAAAGGTGTCCAGTAAGATATCACAGGGTCTGTTTAAGAGATTTCCACCCTGAAAAAAATTGTCGCGCCCCTCCTTTCCTTAAAAACTACCCCCGTCAAGTTAGCACTACCACCCCGGTAGCGGCCACTTCAAGCATTTCCGTAAAAAAAAAGTATCCACTTAATTGTCGCAGGAACCGAAAGGGGTGGTAGTGCTAACTTGACGGGGGTAGTTTTTAAGGGAAGGAAGGGCGCGACAATTTTTTTCAGGGTGGAAATCTTTTAAGCAGCCGTAGTGAGAGTTTACTGGACACTTTTAGTTGGGGCGATTCTTGGAACTCGAGTTTGGCGAACTAAGGCTGAAATGCAATTAAGGGTAGTTTTTAAGGGGTAGAAGGGGTGCGACAAATTTTTTGAAGCGCGCAAAATGCCTTTCGGTTCCTGCGACAATTAATTGGATACTTTTTGTTTTACGGAAATGCTTGAATTGGCCGCTACCGGGGTGGTAGTGCTAACTTGACGGGGGTAGGTTTTAAGGGAAGGAGAGGCGCGACAATTTTTTTCAGGGTGGAAATCTCTTAAGCAGACCCTGTGATATCTTACTGGACACCTTTAGCATTGGGGAGATTCTTGAAACTCGAATTTGGTTAACTGAGGCTCAAATGCACTTAAGGGTAGGTTTTAAGGGGAAAGAGGGGCGCGACAATTTTTTTTCTTTTTCCATTGAATTACGACAAAATCGCGACATTTAATGCACTATAGCGTTTGTCGAAATTTTAAAGTGGTAGTGCTAACGTGACAGACGTGTTTTTATTGTGTTATCCCAGCAAACAATTTTATCGATTTTTTCGAAAAATCACAAAAATGATTCGAAAGCGATATTATTCAAATAAAAAATTTATCGTACGCTTGTCTCCCCGACGAAAAATCATTTTATTGTCATCAATATGCCAAGAATGCGACTCCCATTAACGAAATATCGTTTTATTATTGCAAGGATGATAAAATAGTAATCCCTCACAACGAGAGAATGATGAAATTGTCAAAAAGTAAAATGACTAATTTATTCCCATAATTTGTAATCTTAGATAGCTCAGGTGTAGGACGTAGGGGTAGGACTACGAAACGATAGGTGCCCGGTTCGATTCATAGTAGAAACAAAGTGTAAAAAGGTCAAGTTAAAATAAGGTAAAAGTTAGGGATAAAATACAAGAAAAAAATTAGAAAAAAGGGAAAAATAAAAAAAGTTAAATTTTTTCACTTTTTCTATGTATTAGTCTATTATCGCCAAATTATCATCCTGGCGAATTAATATCGGTCACTATTCCTTCACGAAGGGAGTGACGCCTTTAATCCGAAAACGATATGAAATTCGAGAAATGTTTTCTATCAGGCGAATTGAATTCGTATCGCGGAAGATAGAAATTGTTATCTGGGATGGATTTGTCGTTTTTTATCAAACGAAATTATGGTCCCCGAACAAGTTGCAGCTAACTGTTTCAATTATTTCAAATATTTATATTGACATTGACACTTTTTTGGAAAGCTGACAATACGAGTATGTTTTTTCAGTGGTCTGCAGAGTCCGTGTCATATAATTTTTTTTAGTAATACTATATTAAAAATCAACTTTAAAAAAATTTAAGATAATTTTTTTTTATTAAAAATTAAAAATTTCGAATTGTGATGGGTTTTTGAAATTTTAAATGATTAAGAAATGTCTGCTATAGTGTTGACTAAAATCCAAAAATAAGTTTTAACCCATTACCTTAGTAGTTTTTTTTAATTCTTACTTTAAATGGTAAAATTCGAGGTTGTTTAAAAAAAACCTAAAAATTCAAATATCTCAGTGACCGTTGAAAATCGGCCTAACATTTATGGCCTCATTTTGTTGCATTTTTACCCTATTATAACGTGTTGCAGGGAATAGGTCGACTTAACCAATAACCCTGTATACCAAAAAACTTAAATATTCGAGAAAAAAATAATTTGGGCATATATGGGTTAAAAAAGACAATTTAAAAAATAGTTCTCTCTCTAACCAGGAGCCATTTTTTGAATTTCGGCGTCCATCTGTTCAAAAATGTTCAGCCTATCACCTAATTGATTTTGAGAACCAAAACGAAACTTCAATAAAGTAAAAATGCCCCGCAAGCCTTCGCTGCCCCTGGCCTGGCGAAACCTTGCGCCGTTCCTGGATGCGAGTAATTTCATGTTTTTCTAAGGTGCCATTAAAATATTAAGAGCTATCGAAATTTTTTCCACTTCTCAAGATGGTGAGTTCTACTATCGAGGTTTGACTGTATATGTATTATATTTGTCTTACCACAAGCACTCGAAGAAATATATCTTCAGGTGATCATCTCAAATGCCTCTCCTACTCCACTCCACCACCACACCATCCACCAACCAACCAACCACCTTCACCAAACGCGACAAAAAAGAGAATATCTTTTTTTGCTTCATTCCAAGTTGCGCGTTGTGTACGTACGGTACGTGTGTGTACACGAAGAGTGTACGGTGTTCGTTCGAAGAACAGATGATCGGAGAAAAAAAAGATTGTGCTATTTAGTTACTCCGGGTAGGTTTTACCTTTCAGTTCCTGGATCGAGATTTCAACCTGCGCGATCGGTTTTTCATATGAAAACGACCAAGTCGTCGTCAGTCAGTCAGTCAGTAGTTGGGTGTTGTTTGGTCGCGGTGGTGAAGTCGAAGTCGTGTGTTTAGTTTTGTTACCGTATAATAATGACGCAATGAGCAATGGTACGGTTAGATACATAATAAAAAGATAAAATAAAAAAAAAATCTTAATTATAATAGATATCTTTAAGAGTTGATTGGTTGAAAGATTCCTTACAAAGTGTCTCGTGTGTTGATGATGATGATCTATCTCTCCGGTTAAGATGAGCCCGAGCAGTTAGAAAGAACCGTCTTTCTTTGCCAAGTGTATCTGTGGAGGAGAGATGATGAGATTTAGTTAGTTCGTTATTTTTTCTTTCTGCTTCAAGAATATGAATATTGTGGAAGATGTGTGATAGAACCGGTTTAAACGGAAACAGCATATAATAACAAACAGAATTTTTTCCGCCAACAACAACACGACGACGACGATTCCATCCATGTATGGATGATGATGACGATGATGGAAAAGATGATGATGATGCTCATAGTGCTTGGTGTGGCTTAGATGGTTATGGTTATGGTTTTCAGGAAAAAAGACTTCAACAAGACTGTATAGTCTAGGCTCCGGGTAAATGTGAAAATTGGTGCGTTCCTATTCTTAAGTGAGTTATCTTTAAATTTACGCACCATACGTATAGTGTGATCCCTAAACATATTCATATGGACTCATCATCTCAAGTGCAGAATCAGAGTCGACTCGACACGATCATCATTTCCTAAGAACTTCCAGTGCTGAAGTCGACCGAGCATCAGCCGCGGAATCACCATCACAATTCAGTTTCAGTAGTGACTCTACAATAATACTCCCGTCAAGATGATGATAGTGTGTAATGTAATGTGTTGCTTGCGCTTATTGCTTCAATCTTCAATCTGAACGACTCAACGTGACATAAGATGAAAATGTAAGAAAAACCACACCAAAGAACCCAACACAGAATCTTTTTATAACGTGCGGGGCGCACTCGCTGTACACTGTTCCACTCTCTTCTCTGCTCCGGGGTGCTGGTTGGTTGGTGGTGCTGCTGATGATGTTGAAGATGATGACGAAGCGATTGGTTCCCGGTAATGACTGTTTGTAATGTCGCGCAACTGTGTGCCTGTGCCTTTACCCTGTGCTATGACTGTGAGTAGTGTGTAGTGCCAGTGTGTGCTGGGATTGTTTTCTCGTCTTGTTCTTTTTTCCGGAAAAAAGTATCTTGTACGGAATGCGCACTCTGTTGCGATACAATCAGTTTCAGTTGATGTTGTGCTACAGTAACAGTACGTGCGCGCGGTCGATCCATACGGACACGGATTGTCGACGTAACGTATCGTCGCCGTGGTTATTTGCAGAGGTCTTCGGAGAGGCTATAGTGCTTTGCTGTTGATCCCGTGCACACACAAGTGTCTTCGGCGAGGTGAATTAAATTACAACAGTTGTTGCGCGATTATGTCGATTGGGGCCATGAGGAAGTAACTTGGATATTATGGTTAGTTTTAACATCATATGCATACACATACTCTCGGTATATGTATAAATATAGCAAAAATCTCCTGATTATCTCCTTGAAGTGAAAAATGGTGCAAAAAGTGTTGTATATAGTGCTGGTGATCCCTTGCTGAGACATACATACGGGCCCTTGATCCTTGAACATAAAAAAAAATATATTCCAAGAATTCAAAATTCTTTTCAAATTTAAAGAAGTGATCCTTTTCGACAACAAGTGTTCACATCCTTTTCAGTGTTTTTTTTTAAGTGATTCTTCTGAAGACTGTTTTATTTTAAAAATGGACTGTTGTGTCTTTCTTCGTCTTCGTCGTCGTCGTCTTTGTGCAACACCAACAATAAATTTGTTCATATTATACTCTTATTTTATGAATCATTTCTTAAGCATATCCGGTTTGCAGACAAAAATGATTGCTCTGGTGCGGTTTGTTATGTATCTTATGTCTTGTGTGATGTGTAGTGAGAGAAGGAACGCGCAGTAGGCAAAGAAACATGTAAAAAGCTAAAAAGTGTTAAAATATGGTTTTGCAACGACACGACCCAAAATCTTTATAATAAGACGACACTACTATATTGGACTGTGTTACAATAAAATGAAAGAAAAAAAAAACTCTTTCAATTCAAATTAATGAATTGAGTGATATGTGTGTTGGATCATCATGGATTATGTGGAAATGCGAGTATGATGTGTGATGTGTTGTGCGTGCTACACTCAGTGAAATAAATTTCCATAAATTGTTCTGCTTCTGATTGTGAATTTATAATTTTAATTGGAATTTAATAATTTTCCAAGAGAAGTGATAAGTACACAACTTTTTTTTGTAATTGTTTATTTGTTCAGTTCACAAATTGCACCTTATCTGTTGCATTATGCTTATGTTCTGCAATTTCTCAAGAAACACACAAAAAATAAGATTTGTGGATAAAAATCTAAATCTAAAATATCTGCTAAAACAAATATGGGTATCGAATACCGTCAGAATTGCCATAAAATGAAAACGATTGGATTCATATGAGAGGAAAATCAGTTTATATTAATACTGGAAAAATTATCTTGAATATTTTCAATTTTTATTTCAAAAGGCAGGAAGCCAATTTTTAATAAAATTCAAATTTTCCACTAACCATAATTAGAGGTACGGAAATTTCGCAAATCAAAAACTGGAATTTCGCATAAACTAATTTTGAAAATTAGAAATTTCGTTGAAATTCGCATAGAAACATAAATTTGTACATTTTGTTACTGTTCAAATTTATTAAACTAGAAATTCTAGAGAATAACTATGAAACGACTTGTGAAGTCACGACCACATTTCATTCCGAAATTTTTAATAATACATAATAAGCGATAAAATCGACTAGGAAGTAGCCACCCTATACTGAATGATACTACGAGTTCAGCTGTCAAGAAATGTTTTTGACAATACATACTACAAAGTCGACTACGCCCCTAAAGAAGTTACGGTAAAAAGAGAAACAAACTTCTGAGGCAGAACCCGCGAGTACTGTTTCGCTTTTTAATGCACAATTCATTTCAATTTTGGGGCTCATCAAACCACAAAAATACTTTACCTTAAAAAAAAAACCGATGCAGGAAACAAAGTTCATTCATTAAACCTCCGACTAAACACCTTGCTCGGTGTTTGGCAAGCTATTGTGCTCGTCTGCAACTCTTTCATTTTTGGAAATTTCTCTATTCTTATTAATGGGAACCTTTTGATAAAAAATCAATCTGAGAAAAAAAATTATCTTCCACTTTTGATTGTTTTTTTTTTTTTGAAGAAAAATTAACATTTCGTCGAAAAAGTACAAATTTGAATATTTCTTATCAATTCGCAAAAATGAGGAAATTTTGCCGAAATTCGCATCTATTTCGTAAAAACGAAATTTCCGTACCTCTAACCATAATATCAAAGTTACTTTCTGAAATCGTCAATATTGGTTCGTATAACATTCTCAAAAACTCCGCCAAACCGCCAGAAAATTACCTAGTTTTCATCATTGAATTTTTTTCGGAATTTCAGTGGTCCTCTATTTCATACAAAGGTTCGTTTTGCTCCAAATTGAAAAATTAAAGAACATTCACCGAGTCGTTTGTAAGCCGGTCATGTTAATCTTATTGCAGAAAGTTTATTAGTTTAGTAAGAATTTAGAACTGTAGGAATTAAACAAAATTGGAACAGTAGGAATTAAAAGAAAAATATCATAAAATACAACATTTGACTCCTCCGTCGGAAAGATATCAGACATATGTATGTGGTGTCGAATTTTAGCGATAAAATGTTATTGATTTAAGTCTGAAATAAAGCAAATAACATCCTAGAGATCAGTGAATTCCAAACGGTGTTCGGAAATAAATTTGGAAATGGATGTCGCGACCGCCTATGGTAGATTCTATAATTTGTTATGCAAAAAACGTTCCCCAAAATCTAGTCAAAAAACAAAACTTCCTCTGAAAACCAATATGACTTAAAAGCAAAAACTTACAACATATTCTGCATGTAGATCGAATCTTTTCGTATGAGTCTGAAATGCAACTTTGAATTTTTCGAAATTTGTGTAAATTTTCAAAAATTACACTCAATGCCACTACCACTGAAATATGAAGAAAAAAGTTTACGAATTGCATTAGTGCAGCATTAGTTCTAGTATTATTATATTATTCAGTTCAGTGGCTTACGATTTTGGTGAACATGCGGGCATTTATAGTTTTTGTGGGATTTCCCTATTATATAAAAGTAAAACAAAACCAAATCCTTAGTAATTAGAAGCGATTTTTATGCTTAATTTAAAAAAATGAAAATTACCCCAATATAATTTTAATCTGATAAAAAATACATATTAAGAAATCGAGAACTAACTTGAAGGCAATTTTGAATGTGATTGCAAATCGTCAGTGGCGCAACCAGGATCTTGTCCTGGAGAGGGCTAAGAACATCAATTTTACCGAACATTGAGGTAGATTCTTTCGCAGGTTTGGTGATGAGGGTTTTTGCCAGTATGTAATAACGGTATATGGTAAAGTTTCTGGGTCCATTTGCATTTAGAAGAAGTCATTAACCTTTATCATATTATCTGATTCTTACAGATTTTCACTAATCGTAAAAGCTAAAACAAAAAGGTGCGGCTTAAGAAAAGAAGGGCGCAACAAATTATGCGCAAAAACCGATTTCCATAGGGCGGATTGGTTTCTTTAATTTCGGCGTAGATTTGGGTGGCTATTTTAATCTTCTGCATATATGTTGCCGGTACACAAAGAGTGACATCGCGGTGTAGATTGGCTGAAGTCTTTCGAATATTTTTCTAATGGCTTCAGGGAACCTTGTCTTCTCAGGTGAAATGGTCAGTGTCATCACTTACAGGACTCTATCTAGCAAAGCAATGAAGCCACTGATTTCGCATGTAAATTACTGCAATACCGATTTGTTATGTTACATTTTAACATAAAATCAAAGAATAAAACGTTTTTATCTAGCTATTTTTTTTTACGAGAAAATGTTTGTACAACAATTTTACTTAAAAGAAGAAATGTTGCGTTGTGCAGAAATGCTGCCTTCTTCACCTTAACAAGTAAACAAATTTTGCTAATATGAGGCTTGCTTAGCAATGGCAAAATTTTGTACAAATTTTTGTGCAGATAGGGAATGCTTTTTGACACAATTTTGCGCCTCTGCTAAATAAGACTTCGTAAGAACGCTAATCGTTGCAATGTAATCAACCGCATCATGAATTATCCGCTTGCCCGTACCTTCTGACACCGTTTTCACCATAGGCGTAGCCAAGACTTCGGTCAGGAGGGTCAAGCCTAATTTTTATTCAAGAGCATAATTTTTGTATTTTATAATTTAAATCTACAACAACAAATACGATTCCCTGTTTGTTCAATTGAAAAAATATTGCAAAGCTAATTTCTAAGCCAAATTTCAAGAAAGTGCAACTGAGAATGATCTTGTTCACCCTTTGACGACAATTTACATCTATATGTGCTTTGATTTTTACTCCCGATTACATTAAATTTGCCGATAATTTGCTAATTTTTTATAAGTACTGTTCTGCACTACTGTACTTGTGATTTGAATGAAATAGATCAAGAGATCCTGTCCTGTTTTCGTCTGTGACTATTTATGTTTTCTTAGCATCGTCAGTTATTTTGAAATCAGTCTTTAATAGGAGCTATTAGTGTTTAATTTGGAGCAATGGACCAATTTTTCGGTCTAAGTGCGCTAGATGTCAATCTGGTGGCCCCTGCATCTAATCTAACCTTGGTTTGGATAAATATTTCATTAAAATTTAACATTCAAGTGCCAAACGTATCTTGATTCAAATCAAAATGAATATGCGATACTCTACCGGGCAAGTCACAGCTAAGGATCGCTTCATTCAGTTTTTTTATTACCGAATTGTTGTGCTTGCCGTGAATTGATTGGGAAGGCACAGGAATAACAATCGGTCAAAAAATGTATCCCTTTCAAATAGAATTATAAAATAACGATCAAATATTGCGTTCTGCAAAAATGTGATAAATGTTCTATTTAAGCCATTAAATCATGAAATGATGAAACACAGAAAATATGGGATCCCCCCAGAAAAAAAAAAACCCTTAGGGTCTCACTAAGCGGAAGATTTAAGTTTTGAAAGACTACACGAGATTGCATAAACTGACAATTATGTTCATTAATGACACCCACACGAAGGCATCCCAGTCCCGTTATAAAAATCCTGAAAACTACGAATATTTTAGTGTTCGAGTAACAGTCTCAGTAGCAGATAATTTAGTGTCGCGTCAGGCGCCATATTCGCATTTTTACACCTCCACGGCCCCTCTGGATGTGCCCGTGATCGTTTGGTCGTCACTCTGTGATATGGAGATTCATAGAGAAACACTGAAAAAAATCATTTGCTAAAAACAAGAAAAAATACAATGCAAAACAGCCAAGGAATAATTTTTCCTGATTCAAGATGTATTTTCTTGTTTCAAGAAAAGTTTTTCTGATTTAAGATGTATTTTCTTGTCCCAAGAAAAGTTTTTGCTTAAAATAATGCTTATTTAATTATTTTAAGCAAAGACTTTTCTTGGAACAAGAAAATACATCTTAAATCGGAAAAACTTTTCTTGGAACAAGAAAATATGTACATCTTAAATCAGGAAAAAATTTTCCTTGGCTGTTTTTTATTGTATTTTCTTCTTGTTTTTAGCAAATGATTTTTTCAGTGAACGCGAGTGCCCAAACTCAACATGACCCGTTTCAAGTTTATTATTCAGAAGATGATAAGAAAAATTTTTTTTCGTAGAATAATAAACTCATAATGTAACTAGGAAGCGTATGACACTACGAATTCAGTTATCGTTGAAACGTTGACGTCTTTACACGGTGTTCGTCAACGCACCATGCTCCACTATGAGTTAGGGCAAATCTAGAAAAGAGTAGAAAGATTTCGGGCCGATTAATCAGAGTCCTTGACTTGTGAACACATTGAATTCGATTTAATTTTAATTACATATATGTATTTCCTTTCCAAACCAATTGTGTCAAATCTCAGACATTTTCTGTCAATGTGTCGAGGTACCCTCGAATTTCGACTTTTTTCGTGAATTAGTCCAGTAGTTCATGGTTGAAAATTTATTGAAATACATATGTTAAAAATTAATATGTAGCAAAATACTAGATTCAGGAAATTTAAAAAGAAAAATCCTTCAAAAATTGAGCCATTTTTGCATTTTTAGGTGGTTTGCCTTTTCCTTCATCTTCATTGTCAATTTCTATAAAAGGTATACGATTGATTCTAATATCTTCCAGACTGGCAAACATTATTCGATTTAGGGTTCCCCATTTCAGAACCTCAAGCTCTAATCTCCGCCAAAAAAATAGAATCTAAAGTTCTAGTTCTAAATCTTTAATGCACGGTTAATTCTGTAGAATTCTTACTTCCGATTTATAAAAGTTAACTGATCCATAAAAAATTGGACGTCAAATAAGGAGATATTCTAGAAAATGTTGTTTAAAAGGACATTTTGTAAAAACAAGGGAATTTCGTAGAAAAATCTTATTGCGATTTTTTTTTGACAAATTTTTGCTACACTGAAAAAATAATTTGCTAAAAACAAGAAAAAAAAATACAAGAAAAACAGCCAAGGAATAATTTTTCCTGATTTAAGATGTATTTTCTTGTTTCTAGAAAAATCTTTGCTTAAAGTAAATAACTAAGCAATATTTTAAGCAAAAACTTTTCTTGGAACAAGAAAATACATAAATCAGGAAAAATTGTTCCGTGGCTATTTTTTGTTGTATTTTTTTCTTGTTTTTAACAAATGATTTTTTCAGTGTATTGAGACTGTTAATTGGCACAACTGCTTAATTATTTGCATAGCACTTTAGCAGTATCACTCACCAGCTAAGAAGAAATATTGCCTTTGGTTGCCGATTTTTTAAAGCTCGACCTTTTAGCAAAACTCATGCTATAAAATCCTTAAAACGCATCCAAATCTAGATTGTTTGGTATCGAATAATTTGCCGCAACTTTACGTTTTTTTTTAACGAAATTCCAGTTAGATTTGAAATGCTATATGAAAACTATTTGTTATGTTTATGTGTTTTCAATTTGGATTTCATGCAGAAGGTTTTAATTTTTGTTTTTACTTATTTTAATTAATTTTGATCAGATTGTAAATCCAGCGTCCTGTTGCACCCAATAACTTTTTATTCAAAAATTAACAGCACAGTTTAGAGTTGATTTAAATTTATACTATTTTGTCCGAGGACATGACTGACTTTAGGTGTGTTTTTTGGTTATCGCGTGTAGGTTTGGGTAACGAAACTTCATATAAAAAATGACAGGTGGATCAGCTGGCATTTTTTTATATGAAGTTTCGTTACCCAAACCTACACGGGATAACCAAAAAAGCACACCTTATATTACTTTAGTAGTGTATTTTTAAAACAAACCGTAAATTTGCCGAGGATAGACTTACCGGTTTCTAATGTTGTTTTGATATTGGCTTTCTGAATTTCTTATTGCTCTTTTTCACGCAATTGACGTCATTGAGCACAATTCATACAAGAAAAATCAGACAAAAATGCGACATAAGGATGTGTGGATCTCAGTTCTAAGATAAATCTCTTTATGTGTGCAAATAGCTTTAAATCCAATTGACGTAATACTTAAGATTCAGAAAGTACAAAACTTCCAAAAAAATAATTTTATCAATCGATTAGCAGAATCTATACGTCTGCTTTGTCCCCAAAAGCGAGTTAGGCATTTTTGTTGACTACAATTTCTGGTACCTTTCTGCAAATAGTGTATAAAATGTGGTAGATTCCAAAATGAGCATACTTTTAACGATAAATTAACGTTTTTATTCATTTTGCTTTTTTTAAGAAGTAGTCGATCTTGATTTTCATTTTACACTGAGCATTTCAGCGAAATTTCTAAGAAACGCAAGACCGATATTTATTATGCTATTTAATCTACATGTACGCTCGCAGTCAGAAAGGCTATTGTTATATTTAATTCCATCCCTTCGTTTTATGTAAATACAGGTTTAAACGGGACACTTTGTCTTAACTGATTCTCAAAATTTCCATTGCACACCTTAAGAGACTATTGAGAACTTAGCATTCATAGACCTCACAGAGCCGCGTTCCACAAATCTATTTCCTGTAAGGCATTTCGTATTTTCGACAACGTGCTGGTGAATTTGAATTTAATATTTAAAAATTATCGCTTTACTATCAAAATTGACAAACTTAAAATTTTGAGAAAAGACAGTGAATGTTGCAATAATTTCTCCACACCCAAATAACGATAAAGGAGAATCCCTGCAATGGTCGATTGACGATATGAATGAATATAAATTAGGCTGAGGAATATCAATCTGATGTTTTCAGCTCAAAAAGCCGTCGGATATACATAATTCTTTCAGTGTTTGAGAACTATTGAATCAATTAAATGCTGTTCCCTCCAACAGCTTTCTTACCACATTCTAGCAGGAAGTTCATGAAAGATCCGCCATTTATGGAGAAAACGCTGAAGGATACATTTTTTGTTGACAACTTCAAATGTTAAAAATTCCAACCAACTGAGTTTCAAGAAACCCGAAAGATTGGTATCTTAGGACGAAAATCGTTGGGTTTCCAGGCGAGGTTCAAACGATTTTATCGTTTACAAAGTAATTCGACTTAAGATTTTGATCTAGGGCAGTGATTCCCAAACTGTGGGGCGCGCCCCCCTAGGGAGGCGTGACGGTTTGGGAAGGGGGCGTGAGTACAACTTATATATCGCTGTAACAATGAATTTATTTTTAAAATAGCTAAGAGCCTCTGGCCAAAAGACCGCTGAAAATATTTTAGGCCCAAATCACTTGATTTTGACGTGTAGGCTTGTGCTGCAATGATTTGCTAATGATTCGAACTTCCAACGAAACTCACGATGCGTACTTTTCAAAAAATGTTCAGAAGTTCCAAACTTGGCCTCCACTGGCTCCACTAACAAACAATTGTGCTTTTTCTATGCATGATTGGGATGACAATTTTTTGGGTTACGTTGTCATACGAGTACATATTTGGATTATAAACGAGGTAAATCTGTGCATTGGACTTGGTCAAAATTATATTAGAACCAAATTAATCCAGAATTCTGTCCAAAATCGGTGAGTGTCTTCGCTGTGATATGTAGTCTTATGTTTCTCAGTGTCTTCAAATTTTGACAGATTTGAGAATTTATAGACAAAATAAAGCAATAAGCCGAAAAAAAGCAATATTTACAACAGACAATATCTTGATGACGGAAATAGAAAAATTTCCACATCTGTTTTCGGGTTTCGGCCAAATTTTCTCGGGGGGCGCCAGTCCCACCAGACTTCGCCAAGGGGGGCATGAACTGAAAAAGATTGGGAACCACTGATCTAGGGAAAACTCATGATATTTTAACATTTCGATGTAAAAAATTCGTATTCCCGTAAGGGATATGGGAAAAACAAGTCTGACAACCGGCTTCACGTCGTCGTAATGAAATAAAAAAAACACTGACAAAAATGTACTTTTAACTCTTCAATTAAACAAAAAAATGAAAAGGTAGGGTAACTCTGTTATAAATTATAAATTTGTCAAGATAAGATGCGATTTTAATTATTTTCCATCTAATTTTACTGTATTCTGGTTTTACAGTCTTGTTTTCACGAAATATGCAATTTCCGATACCACTAGCGCCATCTCTTGATTTTTCTATGAAATTACTTAACACGCATCAATTGTACTTACCTATACCATAGTACTAAAGTTTATTTCCTTTTCTGAGTTTTTTTGTGACGTGTGTGTAATGTAGGTATCAACGGATCAGTAACAAACATCAGTATGCAAAATGACAATTCTTTTGACAAAATATGTTTTTCATTCAAATTAATACACAAAGACCGTTTTAACTATATTATATGTAGATAGGACGGAATTTATGGACTAACTTCTTCTTTGATTTTTTTACCTGAAACTCAAAGTTCATCTGACACGAACTGAAATTTTGAAGAACTCCGTGTCAACCAACAAAAACACGTCAAACTATGTAGAACACACAAATACAAGTATTTCGGTTAAAAGAAATTCCTCAAAACAAAAAAAAAAGTATTTGTATCCGCGTTCTATTTTAAATCCTCGGAAATGCTTTTTCCTATAGACTTATAAATAAACTTGCCGTATTGTGCGGTAAAAACCAAAACAATCTATCAACTCACCAATGTGTACAAGACACACAAATTAGTATAAAACAAAAAGAAAAGCGCAAAAGACAATTTCCTCCTAAGTGCTTTTTCGCTAGAAGCTATACATACTCGAATGGGTTAGACTCGTAGTATATGTCATCATATCATTGCGTCGACGTGAATATGTCGGAGATGGCATCTCGCATCCGCAATCCGTTCGTTCCGTGCTAGATTTACCAAACGTCACAAGGTGGGCTTTGGGCTATACATACATGCTCGTCACAGTAATAAATAAAATCGTTCAACCGAAAATATATTATTGTGTTATTGCGCTAAACGCGCAAAAGATACAGATATCTTATATCGTGGGGAAAACAATGGCAAAAATCGATCAAGAAGGAAATATCTATATGTTATGTGGATACTAAATAAAGAACTTCCCATATCTGCGCCCACCCGAATACGTGCAAAAAAAAATGTATAGAAATACGAGTATTTCCCGAAATCATGGGCGGTAAGCGCAAAAGACGAATAAAACGATAAAAAAAGATGAAAGATAATTAACTTGAAAATTATCGAATGAAAAAGATAAATTGCAAATTAGAAGGTAGCACGATCGCATCATCATATTACATGAGCTTATGGTCAGACAATGGCCACGACTGGAACTGGACAACGTAACATTTATCTCGTCGTGAAATAATGTATGTGCCTACCTGTAACTTCCAGCTTAATAGCTTAACTTATACTCGTAAACTTACACAGCATCATCATCGTCGGAAGTGGATGAGCCTCACTTGGTAGTTGGTACCATATCAGGAACAGTCTTCCAATTCAGCCGTGCCGGCGGGCTATATGTATACGTAATCTTAAACCACCTTCAGGCTTCAGTAGGTGGATTTTAATGAGCGGTCAAGCGCCTCATCATCATCATCTTCTTCTTCTTCTTGGCCAACAGACAATCCGATCCCCCCGCGTTGTCGGTGGTTGTGGTCGATCGTTTATGGATAATAAAAATATCCGAATACGAGCAATGTTGGATATGTGTAGCCCCCGAAAGAGAGAGGTTCACTGAAGTTCAGTGCGAGATATTTTCAAGAAATTTTTACTTACTGAAATGTGGACGATGTGGATGAGTATCAGCCAACAAGTATCTTCCCACGAACAAAAAAAAAAAATCATCAGCTGCTTCTTTTCAAATGGGTGGGTAAGGCACTGGATATGGAAGGCACACTATTGTCATGATGGGTGTTCTGATCGTTTCCGATACCCCTCACCAAGCAATTTTGTGTGTACACAGTGCGAAACATTAGTTTGGTTTGCAAAGATGAGGGCAATGAATCGAGAAACGGAGGATGTGATGATGAAAAAAATTTGGTAAACTTATACTGAGCTATTTCGCATTTTATAGTGAAATTAACTAAAGTTGCCGGAATAGATACTCTAGAAATTCTGGGGACATTGCTGGAACTTTGTGGATACGAAAAGTCTATATGATTCTGCGAATTTTGAAAGTTTCATATTTTTGGTGAGGTAAAAATCCTAAAATTTTTTTTTAAATCTTCCTTATGATTTTAGTAAGTCTAATGTTCTTGGAATTCGGCGGAATTTCGAAATGTCTTTCCAAATTTTGGCGAGAATTTTTTTTCCACCAAAATTTGGAGAGGCACTCTAAAATTTCCTAGAATTACATTAGACACTCAAAAAATGTGGAGGAAAATTTCAAAAATTCGCAGATTTATGTCTTCCCTTGAAATCTTTTTACTATCGGCAACAGCACACTCAGCACGTCACCGTTAATTCGATGCAGTATTTGTTTATTACAAATGTTCACTTATCGTTCCATTCTGTACACCAACTGAGGGATATGTCTGTAGTATTTTTGGCATGGCAACCAGCTCTATTTGAACTATGCGGAACTTTGTCTGTTGGAGGAGAAGAGCCCCTGCGGGAGAAATATCGAGTTATTCAATTTCGGAAATGTCACATTGGAATATTTGCATTGACACCTCTAAGCGTCTATAGCTCAGTAGGTTAAGAGCTGACCTTATGATATGAAGGTCGATCGTTCGAGTCCCGAAACCTTTTTCCCTTAATTTTCCCAAAGCTTTGTGGTTTCATACAGATAGACACACTAATCAGGTCCTGTCTTCTCCTCTAACAGACAAAGTTCCACGTAGTTTTAATAGAGCTTGGCCTGGGTGCTATTTACGCTTTGAGCTCTCGCGATAGTAGCGCCATTTGTGGATGATGCCGCGACTAGGTTAAAATACGAACGTTCCGTATAATCGGAAATCGGATCTGGGAAAATTCCAAAAATCTAATCTAAATCTAAAATCTACCTGTCAAAACACATACATCCAAAGATAAAATCTACCTCAGTGATTCCAAATCTGTAGGGCGCCCGTCAAATGCACCCAAAAATTAAAATCTATCTTTTCAAAATTCACCCAAACAAAGAATCTACTTGTGTAAATCCACATTTTCAAGTACTAATGCAGAAATAGACATGAAAAGTAGGAAAAAAATTTCCGCGTTAGTAATTGGAAAGGTGGATTTCGTCCATGTAGATTTTTCTTTTTGTCGATTTTGAACATTCGAGTTCTTTTTGGGTGGATTTTATACGCATAGATTTCATAACAGACAAAAACAATAAGTTTGAATTGTATTTTTTCTGGATATTAGATGGTCGATTTTTTGGGTACATTTTGTACCATACCCGCAAAAATTTGAAATCAAATGTGCGGATTTTTCAATTTATGTCAAGTTAATGTAATTCTGTATTGATAGAAGGACTCAAACCCTACAATAAATATGAAATATCTCTACATAAGTTTTACCGGTCAAAATCCACCTAAAAGAATAAAATCTACCTGTTCAAAATCCACCAAAAAAGGATCTGTTTGTGCGAAAACTAGCTGTTCAAAAACCACACTAAGCAAGAGCTACTTGTGCACAATCTACCTGTTCAAAATCGACCCAGGGAATCTACTTATGCAAAATCTGCTTGTTTAAAATCCATACCAAGAAAAAATCTAATTTTGTAGAATCTATGTTTTCAAAATCCACCCCAAGAATGTATCGACTTGCAAAATCTCGTTTGTTTAAATACACCCAAATAAAGATTTTTTTGTGCAAATGTACTTGTTCAAAATCCTCCCCAAGGTAGAAATTACTTGGTCAAATCCTCTTTTTCAAGTATGTACTATGGACCTGGAAGATATGAAAATTACCGCATTAGTAATTGAAAAGTCGGCTTTTATCCATGTATGTATATTTTAAATGGAAAGATTTTTTTTGCGTGGATTTTCAACGGGTGGATTTCGCAACAGACAAAAAGTCTTGAATTGTTTAATCGGCGAATTACAGCCGATTTTGCATCTGTCTGGATTTTGGAAGGTAGATTTTTTCTTGGGGTAAATTTTGTACCGTAAACCCGCAAAAATTGAAAATTAAATGTGTCCACCCTAAGATACAACTGACTTGTGCAAAATCCTCCTTTTCAAGTTTGTACTATGAACCTGGAAGATATGAAATAAAATGACCGCGTTAGTAATTGAAAAGGTGGATTTTGCCCATGAAAATTAACATGGGCAAAATAGATAATTTTGGATAGATTTTGAATTTTCCTTTTTTCTGGATTTGCAAGGTAGATTTTCCACTCAAAGAATAAAATCTGCCTGTTGAAAATCCACCTAAAGAAAGAATCGACTTGTGAAATCTCGCTGTTCAAAATCCACCCAAATAAAGAATCTACTTGTGGAAAATCTATCTAAATCAAAACCTACGCTATGATAGAACTGACTTGTGCAACATCCTTTTCAAGTTTGTACTATGAACCTGGAAGATATGAAAGATAATTACCGCGTTATTAATTGAAAAGGTGGATTTCGCACATGAAGATTTTACACAGGGAGATTTTTTTGGATAGATTTTCAACTGGATTTCATAGCAGATAAAAAAAAAATTTTTTGAATTTTAAATTGGTGAATTTTCGCCCGTTGTATTTATCCTTTTTTTCTGGATTTTTCCAGGTAGATTTTTTTGGGTGGATTTGGTCCATAATGTGTGGATTTTTTTATTTATCTTTTGTTATTGTAAAATGTACCTATAGGAACCAGAAAAAACCCTAATCCTAAAATGAATATAAAATATCTCCGTATAATTTTGTTGAACCCAATTCCCTCCCTCATTCCTCTAATTTTTCCTTTTCAACACACAAATGTGGCAATTGATAGCCTGCGAACCATCAACAAACATCCGTTCGAGGAGTGTGGGTACATCACTATCAAATTTCCAATCGAGTACTTCCTCCAAATCCGTCATTCCAAATGTGTCGCATCATATCCAGTCGCAAAAGCTACGTCTACTCCATAATGGCCATCAACCCAAAATCGGATCACAAAAACCATAAAATCAGCATCGCACGGATAAAATATATCTTTCGCCCCCGAAAAAAAAAACATCAACGGAACTACATTTTATTTTTGCCGAAACCATCATCCGCATTCGCTCAAAGGTGTGTGCTTACGTAAAACAACGCCAAACAACGAACGACATTAAAATCCATTTTCAAATCCAAATAAAGTCAAGACAACTATCTCAATCTGAATTTTGTGTTTTTATTTATCTTTATTTTTTACCTATTTCAAACAAAAGAGATGTTCACATAAGATTTCTACACAAATTTCTGTTTGCTATGCGCGAACATCTCTTTTGCCATTTCGTTCGTCCGTTTTGTCCGTCATTGCAAACAAACGACTTGGACATGGATGGTATTCAATTTCCGTTCGAACCGGATTCACCGGATATTGGCTTGCATGAGTTAATAATCTTGAACGGATTTCGTTCTTATTTATTGCCTCTTTAAAATGTATATTCCCACTTTGGAAGATATCTACTTGATACTTTTCGAGGAGCGAGCTGTATATTTTTGCACTGAACAGAATGTGTTGTTGTTGCTCGTTAAAGATCATCTTCGCTTGTATCATCATCTTCACAGCGCGGATTTTATATGGTATGCGCTTATAGCTTGTAGCGGATGCATAGATACTCTACAGTGCATCATATAGATATCAACCTCCTCGAGTGTTTCTTTTTTTCTTAGAAGATTTGTCGTCGCCACAATGACTTGATCTTCTGTCGTAAATTCTGTGCACAGTGTGGAATGCTGCTGGAATTGATCAAGAGATTGTTGTTCCACACAATAATTTTTTTCTAGACTGTCGTCTTAAAAACGAGTGGAATTTGTGCGCTTTTATTTCCGGCCTGCATGTGATAAGAATCTCTTGAGTTGACGCGAGTCACCACAACTAGATCAATTCTAGTTTTGTCGTGACTCGCGTCGCATATGATAAGATACGAAACCGGGCCTTCACTCATATATCAAACGTAATCTCAGAATGTATTCTTGCTTGTCTTAATTTATTATAATTATCCGTTTTCTAATCAACTTGCATCCATCTTTTTTTGCAGATTGTTGACGGAATAAATTTTAGTCACACCTGAAAACGCTCGCCTATACTGAATAATACTCCCCTGGAAGAAAGAAAATTGGAAGAGAACAAAGTCTTGAATCAAAGGACAAAGTACAAAATCAAAAGAAATTCAAATACTATTGTGTAAAATCTGCACAATAGCGTCACAGTTTAAAAATTCGCGGTGACGTAAACAAGATGAAAATGTTACCAATACCATTATCATTGAGCGGACCGCCGCTAGGTCTCTGGAGTGATGTACTCTGGCGCTATCCGCCAGCACCACCAAGTCCACTGGCCGATTTGAAAACACAATTACCACCACAGTTGCCTCCCGATCCACGCCTATGGACTCGTGAAGACGTCTCCGTATTTTTGCGCTTTTGCGAACGTGAATTCGATCTGCCCAAATTCGAACTGGACCTATTTCAAATGAACGGCAAAGCCCTGTGCCTTCTTACACGATCAGATTTTGGCGAAAGATGTCCGGGTGCCGGCGATGTTCTGCACAATGTCCTGCAAATGCTTATGCGTGAATCACAAATGATGCATCGACATTTGCCCAACAGTCCAGTGACGCCAACAAGTCGATATCCGCCGTCGCCACACAGTCATCCGCCTACGCCGAATTGGGGTAGTCTGGCTCCGCCAGAGAGTCCCTTTCATAATGCTCATTTACATCATTTTATGCAACCGAATTCGGTGACATTGAGTCCGGCGCCGTCGATAGATTCGCAGGCGAGCAGTCCGCCACAGGGTCAGGAGAATGGAAACCAGAATGTGTTCACACAAAATAATGCGACCAGTTCGAGTAGCAATCAGTCGGATTCGGATGAGGATAGCTATCCGGAAGTGAAGCCACAATTGCATGTTGGTGGCAGTCCGCCAACGACGCCAATTCTTAAGGATCTCAAACCAAATCTAACACAACAAATCACAAATGTGATGAATTCGTGGACGAATAGCCATAGTATGAAGAATGAGAGTAGTGGCGGATCGATATCGGCACCTACGACGCCGGCGTATATGACGGTGAAGCGGGAGTTCTTTGCCGAAAGTCCGGAGACGAATACAAGTAAGTTACTCAGCTTTTTTTTTGCTTTGGACCCATTATTAATTTCCCTCTTTTCACTTTTTTAGATGGTCGACTTTTGTGGGACTTTTTACAACAGTTGCTCAACGATCCCTCACAACGTTACAGCAATTATATTGCATGGAAATGTCGCGACACGGGCGTCTTTAAAATTGTCGATCCAGCCGGTCTGGCCAAATTGTGGGGCATCCAGAAGAACCATTTGTCAATGAATTATGATAAAATGTCGCGAGCGCTACGATATTACTATCGTGTGAATATTTTGCGAAAGGTTCAAGGCGAAAGGCATTGTTACCAGTAAGTGGATTTATTTATTTTGTTCTTTTTTATTTGCTAATATTTTCGGGGTACAAGTAGATGTCCAGGAAAATTGGCTGTCGTAAGAATTCTGTCCTGTGGAAAATGGAAAGAGTAATGCCAGAAACTATTTTACTTGCGGATGTAACTTAGTAAAATGAAACTTTTAGGATCTGATTGAGTCTGCGCGAAAATTTTCAATATTCTTCCTATTTCCTGTCCTGGTTTTATCTAACATTTTTTGTTGCGAAATCTGACCTGCCGCTTAGACTATTTTTTATGATTGTTGTGGTTTTTGTAGTTACGGTCCCCAAGTATTTTTAAAAAGCAAAATCGTCGTCTTTTAAATACCGTTATGTTGAAAAAAAAAATAAAAAACAGACCCTCAACCCTAAGGCTCAATTTGTTGATTAGTAAAAAAAAACGTTGGTAATGATTGCTACAACAATTTCGTTAGACATGACTCCAGAGAGCCGTGACATATACTTAGGTTTATCATATAACGGGATACAGTAATTTTTCAAAATAGTGGTACTTAGTCCTGTTTGATACAAAATGGCTTGATATTTATCCTCAGTTTTTATTTCAATAGGAAGATGCATAAAAAACAGCCGAAAATCTTAACTGAGTAAGACTTTTGGAGTTGAGACTGGAGAATACCGTTATGTTCTTAAAAGCTGTTTTATCTCTAACAGAAACATACATTTTTATGGCCGTTTTGAGCAACATAAGGTCGCACACACGAATTGAAATCAATGGATTTAATGGAATCGAAAAGCCGCCCGTGCATGGACTCATTTGACAGAACGAAAATTCAGTTTATGGATAGGCCACTTCAAATTGTATTCAGCGGCGTTGAGCCAGAGCATCATACTCGCACAGGACGTGGATTTAGGTCTCGTCATCTTCTTCGCAGAATCGGCAGCGTCTTGTACGAGCCTCATTGTGCGCAGATGTGATCTCAGGCAGGAGTGGCCTGTAAGAATCTGCCATATGGTACGTACCTTATTTCTGGCTAGCTGAAGTAGCTCAGCCTACTGCAACGAAAGCTAGAAAATATGAGCCTTGGACAAAACCAATATTTGTCAATTAGAAAAGAAAGGGTCTGGCCTGTATAAGGTTGTGTAATGGTGGTATCTTTGGTTCATTGTCGACTGGAGAACTTTCCGGTCACTGAAGCAATGGACATCCCTGAACATTTCCGCATCCAACACAACCCTGGTGCGACTCGACCATCAGAAATGAACAACGAAGAACAAACTTCTTTCACATCAATTGTTGTGAGTTGTGGCTTTTTATAGTTTATCACTAGAATTTCTCTGAAAATTTGACTTTTCACTAACTTATATGATTCGCTTCATTCAGAATGCACAAAATTGTGTCCAAACGGGCGTTATGGCTTAAATCCGCAAATTATTACGAGGTTTTCAAACTCTTTTTGCCACTAACTACCGTGGCATTATCTCATGTGTCTGGTTGTTGATAATTTGGACATCTTTGGACAGTTTTCACCTTTTTTATAGGAGTTTTATATTTTATTATTTATATTTATGAAGTAGCTTAGAAACTTACCCTCTAAAAAATATTACCCTACCTTCCCTACTGACATAAAAATCGGCAAACCAAACCACTTTTTAAACCAGGTGCGGATATCTTCTAAAGAACTGCTAATGCAGTTATTCGAATTTCTACCGTCCTCCTCCTACGCTACGCTCTCTGCGGGATCACCTCTCAATATTATAACACTGGACTCGTCTTCGTCTAGCTTCTTCCCTGATTTAAATGCTGCAAACGAAACACACTCACTGCCTCCCAATTGTATCGGCACTTCAGCATACATTTGACAACATTCTGTGTGCTGCAAACCTAGGACAGTTAAAAATACGTGCCTTGGGTCTTCTTTAAGTCCCTTGCAGTTAGCTCAGTCTGGCGAGTCATCCAGCTTGAATCAGTGCAACTATTGCCGGAATCAAGTCGTTCACCTCGTCGTGTTTGCGCTTAATTCATTTTCTAATATCAGGAATGACGGAATTTGTTCATCTACCGATAGCAGCTTCTACGACGTAAGTAGTTCGTACGAGGTTGTTGGTATACAGAGCAGACTCTCCATGCCCAACTACGGTAAATTGAGCTTAATTTCTGTGCATTTCCATCGGAATCTAGTAAAATAGTCCAAACCGAGGAATGTAACAACAACAATCTCCTATAGAACTCCTGTTCTCCGTGGACACAATTTACCCTCTGTTCTGATAATAGCTGCAAGATAGTCTGGGCTCTAGGACTTCCATACTGTGCATCCTGCAGATTTGCCCAAACCCAAAGTTCTGTTATAGCATGAATGTGGACCATCTGAACTTGTCCTGCGGCTTGCAAGTCATGTTGTTGAACAGAGCAGAGACAATATTTTCAGTTTGTGGGTGGGTGGAGGCAAGCATTGTTAGGGGCACGTATCGTGAATTTTTCGTACGAAATTGTGGCGCTGTCAGCTTATCGGTTTGCCCGTGAGTTTTTTTAGTGATACTACTTTTGCCAATTCTTCGAAAACGTGACCGATTGTCTTGTTGGGATAAATTGGTATTGGAAACTAGTGCAATGCTTAACATAGCCTGACAAGCCCTAAGTAAGTAAAACCAAAGTCTACCAGTGGCTTCCATTTTTTTTAGCGAAAAATGTAAATTGATGTCCAACCCCGTTCCCGATGCTCGACACACATCAATGTCGCCAAAATCAATGCTCCAGTTCATGTAGAATAGAATGCCGCTGAACCATTGGTCAACTTTGCAAGATGTCTGGAATATTATGACGTTAAATCCAAAGGGCTTGTCTAAAGATTTTTGACAAGAGAGAGTGACAGAGAGAGTAACAATTAAATTTGTCCTCGTCTTCTCTCTCACAGACGAGCAAAGGAAATGTCGATTGCGACAGGGGCTTTAAAATCCGTTCAAAGTGAACACTGCATTTTTTTTAAGATGATGGATCCTAAAAATGATTTCAATAAAAAAAAATTCTCACAGGCCAACCGATGTACTCATAGCGACACAATTTCGCAGACTTACTCAAGAGACGTGTATCCGATATCAAATTGGTTTCCACCACTCTCTTTTCTTTATTACAGTACTCGTTGCTTTGTGGTTGTTTTTCAAGGTCCGATAACAGTCCAAAAAGTGTGTGATTGAAATCCCTTAGCACATAGAAAGGTTCTGGCAGGCTTAAGATTTTAAGGTCCTTCTAGGGGGTCCAGCAGAAAACCAATTGTAGGTACAAATATGAGATGAATTTGTTGCCTTTCATTTTTGCTGCTGGCTGGTTTGCTATTCTATTGCCATTGATGCAAATTTCGATCCGGGGTTACGTGTTTAAAATTTTTGTATGATTCCCATTTGTGGCCTGAATCAGTTGAATTGCCTGAATATTGCAAGAAATTCCTGACACGGTCATTAAGTCGTGCTTTTCATGACTTTTTTCCAAAGTAGAGTCTGGTCCGTGAGCCTTGTTTACAGTAAGCGCTGCCCTTGATCGTGAGTTCATTTTACACCGGAGAAAAAGGCGTCATCGCATTATGTTTAGCTTGACAAATTTTCAATTGCTTCTTCAAACGGTTTTAGGACACCTGGAAAGTGCTGAGGCCGCTTAATGTTCACTTTAGCACTTCTGGAGTCGAGAAAACTACGTTCCCGACTTTTTTTCACTACTTCTATGCAAGGACACTCTGGCGGTTCCTTTAGCTGGAAACGGTTGGAATTTTGCCGCCATCCACCGTGGCACCGTGAAAAGTTACTTAATTTATGGCCTCTTCCCATCGCTTTCGATCCATCGATCTGCTGATGTTTTGTTTGATTTGACTCATAACTGGCCACGTACTTGGGTACTCTTAACACGTGCATTCTGTAAGCCGAGCATATTTCTTTTGACGTTCCTAGCAGGATACAATTACCAAACCAATGAAGCATATTTTGAATGTGACCATTCTAACCCAAAAATGTCTTGCGGTGGTTGTTGATCCACCTCTATTTTGCATAATCCTACATTGTCGACCGCCAAGTTGTCGGATAAACACCCCAAAAGTGTTTCGAAATTCAGCTTTCAGTCAATCTCAAAATCAATTAAACTTAATTTTTCTGGTTATTACTCATCTCCTGAAATCTGGTCTAATCTGGTAATCTAATATTCAGATGCCTAAAAATATTTTAAACCTGATCACCTATTATTCCGCTGAAACCCCCAAACGTGTACCCATAACACCGCACCGAAAATACGAAGAGCAAGTAAAAAATAAGGTTTCCACATTTTTTTCAGGTGTAAGGCATTTTTTATTGCAATAAATAAGTATACCATCTGAAAGATTGTACTTTTAACTATTTTTCTACATAGTCGCCAGATCCTGACGAGTTATCCACTTCTGAAAACCCGCTTCGAAGAACTCAGCCGCTAGGCTGCCGATCCGATCACAGCGATCGCCACCGGTAGTGGGAATGGAGTGGGGGACCAACAATCAAGGCGGTGCTGCCGGATTTCACCTAGCATCTCGCACGGCGAGTGTACAGCGTTGGGAACCTTATTTTTCACTTGCCCTCCGAACCTTTGAAATCATTAGGGAAAAGTCATCTCGCAACATATGTGATGGTAAGCATGCTGCAGTCCTTTTCACCCTGAGTTTGAACTCAAAAATTTCAAATTTTCGACTGATTCTATCAGTTCTGTGCATCTCTTCAGGTGCCCCCTTCGATGACCGGAGCCAGTGATGCAGCCTTCTCTATTAACTTCTCAAATTCAAAATTGAATTGCGTTTGAGAGTTCCATGTGAAATGTAGATCATTAACTGATGCTGCATGTCATCAGGTGCCTCCTCGGCGGCGTTCAGATTGAGCCAGCTCTTCAGTCCTTAATGCGACTGACTCATCATCATCATCATCAATGTGGCACGATAGCCCGACGTCGGGCCTTGGCCGGAGGCTTTTATTTCAGGTTTCTTGACTTGAAGTTTTTCTTAGGATGAGTTGTCGGCACATCGCTAAACCATGATAGGGTTTAATCGTTTAGTAAAGGCCATCATCACGTGCCTCGAAGATGCTGCTTTAGTGGTTGAGTTAGACGTTTTCTGTCACCTATCACGTTAAGTAACCTGAGACGCTGCAGATGTAAATACAGCACTCAGGCGCAGCGCTGCTTCTTCCAAATGTCGCATCAGATGATTTGACTTAGCCGTTAGAGGTTTTACCCAATACCGTTACCAGGGGGCGCCCGCGCGGAGGACACATGGAGAAGTCTTTTGCCCCCGACTGCGACTGACTACTAACTAATTGACACTTTGATATTTCCTATGGGTCGCAGTTCATCAGATAAATTCTGTGCATTTCATCAGATGCCCCCTCAGCGATCGGATGACCGACTCAAGCCAGTTCTCCACTCCTCTACTGGACATACAGTCAAGGGGGACTCTGATGAGGTTGCACAGTCAATGGTGGTAATCTGGGGAGAAAAGTGTCAAATAAGATAGAATATTGAGTTTCTTAGTGTAGCTAAATTTTGACGCAGTCATCCCTTTGCACTTGGCGAACGTGGTACCAATGGCTGTAACATAACTCTTTTCTAGAACAAAAATCAAATAATGAGTTCTGCAGAATAAATCTGTTGTTAAGTACATATATAAAAACTTCGCTCTAACTCTTTGTAGTTTGAAAAGGGTTTATGCATTATTATGATACGACCTCATGGAGAATTGTAATATTGTTTCCAAAAAATTTCCTTTTCCAATATGCAATGCAATGAACTAAATTTCGGATCTCTTTCATTTATAGATTCCTTCGCAATCCAACCGAACTGAAAAACATCAAAAACATATCGCTACTTCGACAATCGGTCAACAATGCTCAATCGTCCACGCCGTCATCAAACAATAGTACAAATCCGAACAGTACATCCGTATCATCGTCAACATCATCGCAATCGATATCATCATCAACGGCGGCCGTCAGTAATGGTCATCAGTCATCGTCGGCCGTACAATCGTCCGCCCTGCATCAACCGCAACATTTAGCATCGCATCAATCGTCACAGCAACAAGCAGCCCATCATCAAATGCATCAGCAGCAACAACAATCAAATCCAAGCAATAATCTTTTGATCCCGCCATCATCGGTGGCGTCATCGATCTCATCGGCATACGGTGGTGCACCACCCACATCGCCAATCATTATGCATGCCATCAATGGTGCCTTTCACTATATGACCGCTGCCGCAGCAGCATCGGCCGCTTCCGTGTCGTCATCGCAGCCGCCCTCGTCGCCCGGTCTCCAGTCGAGTCCTTGCGAAAAGTTGCCTTTCAACAATTTACGAATTGAGAGTAGCAATAGTCTGGACAGTGACGATATGAAGCCAACCGATTTGAGTGTGGCCGGTCGCAGTGAAGAGAGACGATACAATGCCGCAAGCAATGGTAGCAGTACTGATTGTTATCCGTAAGTATCAAACATTTTTTTTGTAGAATCCTTGAAGAATCTCATCTAACCAAATTTTTTCCCTTATTCACTTGCAGACTTATTCGCAATTCGGACGGTCTAACCACAATCAAATTGATCCGATACAATGAGAACGGTTCGCCACAAAGCCAACAACAGCAACAATCATCACAAAGGCACGACACGTCACCACAACATTCATCACAAAATTCCTGTGATGTGACAATGACGAGTGCATCAATTAAGACCGAATCGATTGATGTCAACGTTGATGATAGTATGATGCCAACAGATTTGCGGAAATAGATAGGAGAAGAATATTGCCCGCAAGCGCAGAATGATTCCAGCACAATTTTTTAATATATAGTGTGTGTGTTGTTGCTATTGAATCGAAAGACTTGAAAGTAAGCCCTTCGGTAACATGCGATAGCAATTCGGTAGTTCGAGCGAAAATCCGAAAAATACACACAAACACGCATCCTTCATTTCTGTTCGTGCAAAAAAAAAAGTATTTTAGACAATCATTAGCATTTGTTGGTGAATGAATACATAGGCAGCGCAGAAATGTGTTTTTCTTAGCTGAATGAAATTAAGCGGATAATCTTGTACAGTAAATCAATGTAAAAAGCAAATCTTATATAGAAACACAGTAGAATACATAAATATTATAAAATAATTAAAAATCGAGGGACCTATTTCTAAACAAGCACCGATTACACAAACACGGCCAAATTAACAAGAAATCTATATATATATGTATACACACACATCTATTTACTAGTTTGTTATAATTATTATCTTCTGTGTAGATAAATAAGAAAATCCACATTTAGGGCCATCTCATCAGAATTCAACAAAAAACAGAGATCTTATTGAAATTACAACAGTAGAGAGAATAGAATATCGTAACGTAGACGAGAGAGAGATTTTTACGATTCTACCGAATCGGTTCTAAATACAATAACAAATGTGCCAATTAATATTCTTTTTGTTTTATAAGAGGACCCGTATTGTGTCCTAATTTTTTCTCGTTTGATATAAAAATTAAAATAAATTTAGACAAAACAAACCGAGATTCTAGTAGATAATTTCTAAATTGCACTCGCTCTTGCGAAAGATATGAAAACAATATATCTATGTAGATTGCACTGTTTGTAAGGATAATAATAATAATTTTCTCGTATCACGAGAGAATCCCAGAAATGGAAAAGTGATCCCCCTCCACATCTGATTCGTCTGTAATCAGTGAGAAAGTGAAATCAATTTAAAAAGTATGCGTGAATGAATGTATGACAATTTATTTGTATTTTGTAAGTTAATTAAGAAATTTTAAAATCCAATGGAAAAGGAAAAAACAAATCACCCCCCCAACACATAGGCTTTACATTATTTAATAAGTTTAGAATTTAGTGTACAGGTATATGATGTAATATTAATAAATGTTTTCTTTTTATTTCGTATGTAATATTAATTTCGAAGAAAATTAACGTTTAATTTAGAATTGTGTTAAATGTTTCATGATGATCATTGATGCGAGAGCAGAGTAGAATGTAATAAATATAAAATATTCAATAGCAATGGTTATTCGATTAGCAGCTTAATTACAATATCTTCATACATATCTAAGTTTAGATCGTTTCAATCGTATGTAACGGTATGGTAGCGAAGAGACCCACATACACTTTCAATGCGGAAAAAATTGTTCCATCAGAATTACTTTTCATTTTAATTCAAAAACTGTCTTCGTACGATTCATTCTCCATTTGGTAGAATGTTTCGTAGTTAGTTCTTCACCGTTAAGTCTTCTTTTAAGTGTGATTTAATTGGTATATATATTTTTTTTTATTTAGTTTTATCATCATTTTGGAGATGTATATTTATAGTATTTTTATCTTTTATTTTATGTTTACTTTTATTGTTTGACTGTTTTACATTTTTTTTTTTAATTTGTATTAAGCATTAATTACGAAATCCTGTCTCCCAAGCTTTCAATGCAAGCACATTGAAATGTGTGCGCATCTGTATTATAAGTACATTTTTATATACATATAGAATTTAATTTTAATTTTGTTTTTCTGAAAACAGAAAAAATTTCAATGGCTTCCATTTTGTTTTATAAATGTTTATAAATCCCAGAAAACACGAACAATAAAAATACATATATATGTTTTTTTGTTTATAATTTGTTGACTTTTTGGTCTTTCTATGCAATTCATACTTCAAATTCAATCAACAATAGTAGAGATTTGTCGTAGCGTACATATTTAATTAGCCGGTCCTTTCTGAGCGAACGCATACAATAGAGATTTTATGTTTGTTGCTATTTCTTCAGTAGAAACAAACAGCAGCAAAATAAATTAATAGACGGACAACTTTAAGGCATATAGTGAGAGTATAAGTACAGATATAAATAAATAAAATAAATTTATATATATATACAATACATACATTATAATATTACATAAATATTGTGGTGATTGAATGTGATGAAAACCAAAATGTTACAAAAAAAATATGATGAGAGAGAGAGAGAGAGAATAAATGAAATATTATATAAATATAGGAAGAAAAAAGAAATATGTTGGTTAAAAATGAATGAAACAACACAATTACAATATACATACGATTTTTTTAAAAATAAAAATAACAAAAAATTGACGAAAACTAATTTTGTTTTATTTTATTGGATCAACGACGAGTACCAAGAGATTGAGGAGACGCATACGTGAAGCTTTCGTTAAATTGATCTTTATTTCAGATGATCATAGCTCCTGTTTGATTTCGCTTTTTTTTGTTCTCGCCAACTTGACAACGGGGCATATGTTAACCCTTTCATTCCCATTGTAAACTGCAGTTTACATCAACTTTAAAACACTTCTTCCATGTTTTGGCTTACTTCAAATAAAAATGAGTCACATGCACTGAAACTTACATATAACAACATTCGAATAGTAAACATTTAGTTATTGCATATGAATTGAAATTTTTATGAACGCATTTAGAATTAAGGCCGTCAGGGTGTTTTCGTCCATTGTGACAAGTGATTAGGGTGGCCAGATGCCCGGTATTATACGGGTTACCCCGTTTTTCGGGCACCGAAACCCGTAATCCAAAAAATAAAATACGGGGCAAAACAATGGATAATTCAAGAAAAATTTTTTTGATTGTATTTTAGTCAACCATATACTTCGAAATTCACCGCGACGCGAAAGTGACTTAATCAAGCCAACACTGTTCACATGCATGGATGCCTTGTAGTATTTGGAATCAGGATTTGATTTTGCCGAACACACTTACCTGTACCGTCTGCAACCCTTAAATTTCCAGCACAAACTGAAATTTGGGCAACTGGAGAGAATCGTCTAAACATAACTACAGTAACCTTGGATGAATTTTATGAGGAATTTTGTCTAATTTCGTCCGTTATTAATAAATATGTTCAGGAGATGAAGAGATGTCGATGAATTGATACACGGACAAAATTATTTAAAGCTGTCAATAATAGCACCAAAATATGATTCGAATTTTAAAACTGGTCTTTTCTATCCTGGCAGCGTATTTAGGAACCCTTGTTCAGTTCATCCTCACGCAGGTGACGAAATCGATCAGCTTTTCTAGTGGCTAAGTACCAAAAAACACTTTCCATTTCGCCAAAAACAGCCAAAAAGCCTTGTTCAGCCTGTACGAATTTTTGGCTGTTTTCGACGTAAAATGTACTCGAGCTATGCCAGCTGGCCCAGTATCGACGAAATCGATAAGGGTGTTGGGTAGTTTTGGCACAAGAAAAGCTAATCAAGTTCGTCCCATATTCACACTGTAAAGGCTGAGCCTCAAATAAAATGCAATTTTAAAATGACATTTAAAGATTTTTAAAATTTTATATTGTAAAATGAAGAGTTATTAGAAGCTTTATCATCAAATAAGAAACATTATTACAAAAAAATGACATATTGGCATAACATAGTTTTTTTTAAATTTTTGCCCCGTAAAAAAATCGGAAACCCGTATTTTATACGCTAGTGACCCGTAAATCGAAGGCAGGCAGGTGGTCACCCTACAAGTGATGAATTGTTCCCCTCCTACATAGTTCTAGGTGCAAAATCCATCCGTGAAAAAAATATACCGTTATTCGCCAACAACAAAAGATTCATTTGCCAGAATTTTCTGTGACAAAAATTTAATAGGGCGGCATTGGGGGACGTTGAAAGCTATGTAAACTGTGGTTTACATTGGGCATTTATATAATAATATTGTTGGCGGTGTTGGAATGAATCCGATATGAAAAAGATGAACTAGGCGGAAAAAAGTAGCATAAAACCTTTCAGATGGTGAAAATTGAGCGATTTCGACCTATTGGGGTATATTCTGGATTAATTGAGACCAATGCCCGGAGTATCGAATTGTCCGGATTTCCAAAATTCACCGATAAAGACTCCACCCTCGTCTATAATATATCATTTATGCTAAAATTCTAACTAAATTTAATAAATTTAGCACCAGTAGATTCGATCAGAAAAACTTATAGTTTTGCCAGTTACATTAAATTTGATTCAATTTAAAAACTCTAATTGAATTTTGAACTTTACTGATAAATGGACCTAAATCCGGATTATCAAACAAATAATCCGGATTTTGAGGTCCGGATTGGCCGGATTTTACACTATTGGTTTCTAAACATAGCTCCAGTAAATGGGTGGGACGTTAGTCTTATTCATCGAGAAAATTTCCTTCATCGTTTCCATAATAAAAAAATTAATAACTCATATTGCCGTCAACTATTTGTTGTATTTGTAAAAGTTTCCACTCAATCCCAATGTAAACTGCAGTTTACATACTATTATGTATTTCCCAAACCCAAATTTTTTTTTCCTTATTTTCATTGAAAATGTATTATTAGACACAAATAAAGACGAAATAATAACAATATTATTTTTTTGCCCGAAGGAATTTAATTTGGGAAAGAAAGGGTTAAGGGATGTTGTTGTAGTAGCGGTGCACAATGGCGGGAACCGCTGTGCATGTGTGTGGAAGTGCTCTATGCTTCGTCGTCGTTCTCGCCTATTGTCTCAAGCGACGTAGCAGCTGCAATAGGGTTGTCCCATAACGCCCTCGGAGTGAGGTAAGTGGGTGCAGCGGGGGTCCACATGATGGGGCGCACCACCGCAGCTCGGACAAATGTTCTAATTGTCCGGTTCTATTCGAGATAAGTATGAATTGAGGCGCGAACAAAAACCAGACTTAAGCTGGGCTAGTGTCGCTCTTGTGGCTCTCGGGAGCCTAGTCTCCTCAGGTGATATAGCTGGTGGGGGCGCTGAGACGACTCTATTCATACTTAATCTCCCTATTGACCGATTCACAATGGTTGTGTGAATATCTACGATGGCCGCATGGTATGCTGTGTCATCAAATATATCGGGAGGTACCCGTTTGTATCCCTGGACGTCTCTCTCGAGATCTCTGATTCCACTCCTGACATGTCGTGGAGGGGGAGTATTGTCCATGAGATGATGGTTTGGGTGATTCTCTCGATATTAACCGACCAGATATTGTAAAGACAAGAGAAGATTGTGATCTCGTATTGGCAACATGCTGGTTTCTTGATGAAGATGATCCTTAGACGACATAAGGTGACAACCTGTAGCGATACGTAAAGCAGCGTTTTGGCATGTCTGGATCTTGTTCCGGTTTGTTTCACAAACGTTTTGTGACCACACCAGTGCTGCGTAGCTGGGAATTGCTCTCACAACAACGCTCTTTTTAGCGTTCTTGATCGCTGCTGAAACTTGGTCCGCTGTATAGGTGGGAATAATGTCAACCATTCATTTGCGTATCCTTTCTTTTTATTTTGCAATTGAGCGACTTGGTCTTGGAATGTTCAATAAATTGTTTATTTAACAAGCTCGCACAAAGCTCGAGAGCTGGGGCCAGGAATGGCTGGAGATGGTGGTAAACCATTAGCTTGTGGGCTAGGGCCTGGGGTGGCTGGGGGCCTACCCGCATTCAGACACCCTGGAGCAACAAAAGACAACTTGTCATACTGACTAATTTTTCCTAAGCCAGAGCAATAAAAATGACACCATTCTCTGCAACAGGTACATCTCAAAAACCTGGCATTGACGAAGATGCGTCGGTTGCATACACAACAGAGGTAAGTTTCGGGACCTGGATTAGTTTCAATGCCGGCGCGGATTAATAGAATTGAGAGTAACCGCGCTGAGATGAAATGCTCCCAATTTGACGAAAAAACACATAGAACACTTCCACACACATACACAACCCTCTTGCATCGAACCTTCACAGCTCTTGCCATGGAGGGTTTTTTTGGCAACTCTTGGCCGTTTCTCGTTGGAAACGGGTGTGGTCCGCCCCGAAGAGGATTGAAACTTGCGTATGGTAGCGGGGCTGCCATCGGGAATGGTCGCCAGGATGACGAAATGGATGAAATATCCTCCTTTAGAGGGAAGGCAATGCCGAAAAATTCCAAGCGGCGCATAGCCACCCTCTCACTTTCAGGGTTCTGGGCCAAAAAAGGGCTGGCAGATGTTCTTCTTGCTAGCTCATTGGCCTAGTCGCTGCGTCTGAGGGACTTGTACTAAACTATCCGGAAGAGAGTAAGCCTATTAAGGGAGCCTATCTGTTGGAGGATTTAATTGCACATGGCTGTGCTATGCTATTTTTTGTTTGTATAGCCACACTCCTGGCATTTTCATGCGCACATTTTAATTGCGTGTGTGGTATTGTATTGCGTGAAACACGATCAGTTGTATACCCATGACATGGAAGGACTAATACCTGGGCCGATGATTCCAATATCAGAATCTCTATCGGTCTTACAGCCGTCCGTTTAAAATATAATTGTGCGGGAGTCTTTAACAGGAAATCTGATGGCATACTCAATCACTACTGCCCTGGGCCTTATAACTGGTAATCTTATGCCATTGCCCCAATATGTATGGGGTGGTGAAAGATTAGGCATAACCTCCAGGGTGGCGGTAGAGCTGAAGATAAAGTCTCCAATGACAGGTAGAAAGGGTAGTCTCGAAATTTTATCCAGATTCAGCCTGCTCACCGACCTGTGGTGAATGCTTTTCTCCACCATATAACCAGCCCATACACTCAGAGAAATATTCACTCATATTGAACGAAATATATTTAATTCAAACGATTTGCGCTTTTGATTTGGCTCCACAAGCAAATGCGTTTAATTCTAACGAGTGGCGTTTCTTTCAAAAGCATAATGAGTTGTAAAAAGGCGTTTGAATTAAAAGAATTTGTGTTTACCTGAAAAGAAGGAGCCAGTCGATTTAAACGTATTCTTCATTGAAATAAACACTTATTCTTTGATTGTAAACGGGTAACGCATTTTGAATAAATGAAAGGCAATTGTATCAAACGTCTTCGTTTTTATATTGAACATTTTTGTTATTTAAATTAAACGAAGCATTCTTTTTAATGAAACGATATGTATTTCGAAAGTAACATATCCCGTTTTCATTTCATAGAAATTACCCCATTCAAAATAATTGAGTTTTACATGGAATTAAAAGCAAACTCTGCTGAAATAAAATAATACATTCCGTTTGATTGTCCATTCTCCATTCGATTAGATACTCACTGTTACCTGGGTTGACAAATCAATAAATAATAAAACTTATGAAAACTTCAGGAAAACACTTTATTTTTTATTTATGTCTAATTTTAATATGATTAATACATAACACTTTTATTTTAACACCCGCTAAACTTAAATTGCACGTGTGGAAGCGTCCATTCCTCCAGATGAATGCAAAAGTACATTCTTGAAAACACTCTTAACATCGACGAAGATTCTAACTAATGACATACACGTTTGTTGTTAGACACTACACATTTGTACACAATGAGCACGTGAGACTCATCGGACCGGCCAGAAGTATTAACTACCTGTTGTGCTACGTTGAAACAAATTATATTTTGGCATCGCGTCCTTTATGTATGTGTATTTGTTACGTAAAGGAATGCATACACATTACTATGTAATGCGGAATCTTTTGATTTAAACGACCGCCGTTTGGGGCTTAGCTACTCTTTTGTTTTAAAAGAAATTCTTTTAGCGTAAATGAGAACTCGTTCAAATCAAACGAGATTTTTCAAACGAATACAGCGTTCAATTTAAATGTGGAGCTTTTAATATGAATGTGCGTTTTTTTCTCTGAGTGTAAAGGGCCGGACTTAGATCCCAAGGCGCCCATGAGCAGTAGCAAAATTGTCGCCCTCCGCCACTGGTTAGGGTTGGAAGCAAATATGTAGTAGGGGGCTATGCGATGCTTTTGGAATTTAATTTTTTCACGTTTTTTTTTTTTTACGGGTAACCGATGTGTTTTGTTCATCATCAATGTGGCACGATAGCCCGACGTCGGGCCTTGGCCGCCTGAATCGTTGACCTCCAATTGTCGCGGTTACGTGACCCTGTCCTCCAGTTTCGGCAGCCCAGCGCAGCTGGTGGGCGTCTTCACCTACGGAGTTCTCCCAGCGAGCTCTCGGTCGTCCACGCAACCTCGCTCCGTCAATTCGTTGTGCGTTCATAACTTTCTTTGGCATGCGATTATCGTCCATCCGTTGTACATGCCCCGCCCATTGCAGACGTTGAAGCTTCACGATTTTCGATACTTCCAGCTCATCGTACAATTGATACAACTCATGGTTGTACCGGATACGCCATTGGTCTCGCTCGCGAACGGCCCCAAAAATTCGCCGAAGGACGTGTTTTGTTAACTAGAAAAATAATGGTTCCCAGGGGCGAAGATAGAGGTCCTGGACAATTCTCGAAATTGAAATTCCACTGAAAACTAAAACTAATTTTTTATATTTTATTTGTCACTTTCAATAGATATGCCCAATAAGTGAATCGTTTTATTAAATGAGGCAACGCCCTTATAAGTGATGTCTATGAATACGAAGCTCCCTTAAGGGCTTACTTATATAGAGAAAACCCTTATTCCTTAAGGGAATCCTGATAACTTAAGTGGGAACTATTAATTCCGCCCTAAATATTTTAAATTAGTTTGGCGGTGGACTTATCGTCTTTCTCTGAACGAAAATTTGCAAATTCCTCAATTCCTTCAACGTAAAAATTAGGAAAAAATCACACGATAGAACTTTTGTTGAAAATTTTGATAGATAATGCAAGATTTCTAATATCCACATTGTTGGATTTGTTGAACTACTCTCGAAACCAATTCCTGGCTATTCTCTGCTGCTGTCGGACTGTCGCCCGGGGCGCCAAATTTTAGGGGCGGCTTTTTGGTTAGCACTCGCAAATAAATCGCATGAATACGATATTAACTGCGATGGTAGGAAACAAACTAGCACCGAAGTATTATACAAGCGTTGTACCCTTTTTTGCATCAATATACAGGCTGTGATATAAAATACTTGAATGTTTAGAAAAAGTTTCCTAAATTTCCCGCATATGATGCTAGCCCCAAAGGGAAATGGGACAATTAGCTCAGTTATAATCTTCGAATTAATTTCTTCTTTTTTTTCAATGCATGTAGTTTTGTCCTCCAATTGAAAAGTTAGTTCCTCTTCTAAGGATGAATTCCTTCAGTTGGTTTCAATAGCACTGATTTCGTTATGTCCACACCTGTGTGTCTTTCGTCTTCCCTATCGTCTTAAAGTTCGGTTTGTTTTTTCAACATTGAACATGCCATTGGTTGCAAGTGATCAGAATAGAATTAGCTCCACATTTTTTCATTACTCGTCGTTAGATATTTTTCGGGGCTTGTGTCAGAACGTAAATACTAGCTGCTTTCCGTAAGGTTATTTGTATAGGCAGAAGAAGAGTAGTCAATCAATACTAGTGTTCTATCTATCTTATTCTATCAATTAGAAATTAAAACACACTTTTCTCTCGTCATCCTTCCTCCCTCAGAATCATGGTTAACACTCCGTCGGGCGCACCTCAAATCAAAACAAGATCGGGCGCACTCGGCATGAGAAGATACCCATCTATTTGAGTCCTTTTTTCCTAACGTGTTACTTTAAATTTCAGATACTTTTCGGAAATTAACTTATTATTATCTAAGTCTAAGGGATCTAATTAAACTAAATATAGAGTAAGTAACGGGGGGCGCATAAGGGCCCGCACGGACCGCGTCGCGGGAGGGGGCCCACGAGATTTAGGGGCCCAAAAGCCACATGTAAAATTTCTTTTATTCCTCATAAAAACAGCACGATTGCGAAAAACAACACTCCGACAACATTTTTCATAACGAAGTTTTCTTAAATTTGCGTTTTAGTGGAATATTTGGTGAAAAAATATTTTGCCCGGGGAATTCAAGACTAAGGCCCGTATTTATGAACATTCCTTAACTCAAGAAGACTTTTTTGTCTCCTTTGACCAGGGTTGTGCTTTGTTCCTGATGTCACCGCCGCTATGCGAAAGTCCACAGGTCAAGGAGACCTTGGGTCAAGGATGCCGAAATTCAATAAATTAAATGTCATTTCCCATACTTTTTCATAGAAAAAAAAAGTCTCCTTGAGTTAAGGAATGTTCATAAATACGGGCCTAAGCATTCGTTTTGGAATGCCCTGTCACTGTCTACAAAGTCTAGCTGAACTATGTTGAATTGTGGTTTCTACTAGATACTTACTCGGCTTTCAGTAGCTCAGTGCGTGTAGAGATTCTCTTATCTAAAATATTGCAGCGTTTTGGTTCGAATCCCACTGTGACCATGCCTACAGCAGCCGGTCCCAAAGCTAAAATCGTTTCGGAGCTATTCGCTGTTACAGGCGACCAAGATTGACAGCACTGATCACTCGATTCAAAAGAAAAAAAAATAGATTCGCTTCTTTTTGTAAGGAGAAGAAGCTTGGATTTCGTAGTGGTAGAAGGTGACGAAGTCGATCAGCTTTTCTTGTGCCTAAACCGCCCAAACCCTTATTTTACTCGTCCCTTTTTCTGGAAACTGGGGTTGAAAAAGGTTTTATTGCTGTTTTATACGAAAAATGGACTAGAAACCATACGCGAGTTCGTTCCCAGAAAAAGAGAGATTTTGGCGGCTTAAGCACTAACACAGCTAATTGATTTCGTCCCCTTGCGTGGGGACGAGTTGAACAAGGGTTTTTCACTGTTGTCGATGCAAAACGTACTCGAAACTCTATGTGAGTTCGCTGACTTCCAGGGGAGGAAATTGATGGGGGTTTTTGGTGCTTATTTACTTGAGAAGCTAATCGGTTTCGTCACCTGCGTTGGGACGAACTGAACTAGGGCTCCTAAATACGCGTCCGGGCATTCTGTTGGATTTTACGCTCAGTTGTTGCAAAATCTGCAAGGGCAGTACGAATCGTATGTAGGTACATATGATGGGAGAAGGAAGGTTCGTGTGATATATGCCAATTACGAATCCGTTCCTCTGCATCTTGATCGGAATATCTGCCTCACCTATTGGCTCCGGTGAGTCGGAAAGGACTCGCTATTGAAGTGCCTCTTTGCAGGAGCAATCGCACTAGTCGTTTACGTTACCTCTTCTTCCTGGAAGTCGTTCCAGTTTTTTTTTGGGTGCACTTTTCCGAAGCTGTACAATATCGGAAATTTTCGCTTGGCGATGGCTTCCTTCAAAATTGGGGGTACGGCAACAGTTAGAAAGAGCTCATCTCCCCCCGTCGTCGCTTTAGTCTCACTACCGTCTTTGGTACGCAACTCCTCGTTTTGTCTGTCAAGTAGTATAAATGCATTCGTGGCGTCGGTGCTTGGCGTAAAATAGAGCGTCACTATCGTTGAGCGGGGTACGTAATCACTGATGTTAGCGCGCAGTGTGACTACTTTCAATGGGTTTAGATAATACTTAGCCTCTCAGAAGTGGCCTCTTTGTCACAATCGATTAGTGTTTGTTTTTAATGGCTAACTGCACTATGTAAATTTTTTCTGGAGTAAGCAGACTGCCGTTAAAAAATTACATCCATCGAAAAATGCAATTCAAAGTGTCAACACGTACGATCAATATTAAGATATCGCACTTTTATGTTTGGCAATGTTAGATTTTCAATAACTCAGGAACTGCGTAACCTAGAAATAACCTAACTTTCTGAAAATTTCAAGGTTCTACCTATCAGCGTTCGGAAGCTGCAGCCATCCAAATGGCAATTTTCTGTTTAGAATTCAATAATGGATAACTGGTATGTATACCTTCGGTAGCATGTCATACCTTAAACAAGGTAGCAAGATAGATAACGTATATTTCATTTATTTGAATTATGTATATAAACTTAAATGAAATTGTCCAGATAATATTTATATTTATGTATTTAATATTACACATTATTTAAAATAAATTGTTGGACGACAGTCGATACTTAGTGTTTTGTATTTTTAACAAACAGTTCAACTTAATATAAGGCTGTACTTATGCGCAAGCGATTTCTCAGAAATAAGCAAAATATTTTCTTTTCAAAATAAAATGCAGTTCCTACCGTTCAATCGCTTGAAATCGCTTGGTCCCAAAACAACATTTACATAGAAGAAAACAGTCTTGAATATTTTTAACATACAACTCGCGCTTCTCGTCAATATTAGAATTTAAAAATGTTTTAAATTATTAATATTAATTATTTATAAGCGTATATATTTTTTATGTAATATAATATTTATGTGTATGGATTTTTCAATATAATATATAATTATTATTGTTTATACTTGAGGAAAACTAAAAGTTTTCATATTTAAAATTTTATACATTTCTTAAATAAAATGGAAACCATAAGAGCCTACAAATAATATTATGATTAATAATAAAACAGTGAAAAGTAGAGGAGATGTACTCGAAAATTGTTTCAAATATGTTCCAAGAAAAATAAAATATATATTGAGAAAATTGATAAAAATACTGTTAAAAAATTCTTTCTTTTTAACTTCTCAAAGGAAATTGTCAAAGTATAAAAACAATAAAACCACCACTGTACTCAGTTGTGATAAAAGGACTATTTGGAACAGTTAAAATAATTTCATACATAGTGTTCAAAATTAATTTATATTTCCCTAACGGTTAATATTTTATTTTTAAAAAGAACACACATAAAACTTTTTTCTTTAGAATACTCAGGTTTACAATTTCATATTTTTATCGAAAATTTATTACATTTACAATGCTTGATAATCTTTTATGAAAGTTTTGTAAAGTTTATAACATAACTCTCTGTTTTATTTTATTCGTCTTTATTAGGCTATATTGTTATCAGGTCAAGCTTACGCATACTTTTTTTTGTTTAGTCATATTCATATGAAATAATGTCCTTTAATTTGTTAGTAATTCCATACTCGTACATGTAGGTATCATGAGGAACATTATTCGCCACACTACGTTTACATACATAATGAATTAATATGTTACAGGTAAAGAACTCTTCTTCATTTCTATTTTTAGGTACTTTGGACATATTTTGTTTATAGAAAAGTATTTTCTAAAAATAATTATATTTATTTTCAAAACTGTTTGTTAATTAACCTACATACATATATCTTTCCGTAATATTTCATTATTCCTGAACATACACCATCCAATTGTTTGCGGTCACAACGACTAGGTAATATATAGCATTTCGAAATCAAATAACAACTTTCCAGATAAAAACAACATTTTTTTCGAGTAAAATTTACATTTTTTCATCACAAATTAACACCCTGGAGCACAAATTAATAATTTCTAACTTCAATGTTATAATTGTGTAATTTAAATTGTACAAATGTCAATATGTTTTGGAAAAGTAAAATAAAATCTGAAAAGTCGCTAATTTCATGTAGAAATACTTTATTTTTATTCCATTCATTTGAATCGTTCGCAATCGTGTAAGGCTTCCGATACATTACCGTCGTACGGATGAACGTCGTTGAAAAGAAAAGAGCATTCATCTGGACCTATCTTACAAGGATCATATCAATCAGATTTATTTATCTTTCACTCCATGTTGGAGTGCTTTAAGCTTTCCTCATGGAACACGAGCATCAGTTAGTGGTATCCATTGAGCCGTGGCCGTTTTTGAACGAAACATTTCTTCAAAAAACGACCGATCTTCGCCACGTACTTGTGGCGTATTGCCTATAATGGCACGTCCCAGAACTTCATCGGATCCTGATAAGATTTTTGAAATAGATATTTTAGAATCTTTTGATAAATTTAAAAGCTGAATTCCTACCCAATAAACTATCATGCAGCACCACAAATTCAATTATGGCATTTTTCAGAGTCTCCTTGCCAATGTCGAAGGTGAGTGCTTCGTTAAATGTCGGAGAAACAGTGTTGCGCTGAACACCGGTTTTTCGTTTTTTGATTTTCTTGCCGCCATGAATGATGGCAACTTTAACATACGGATCGGAAGAATTGCGTGAATCGTCGACAACTAAAAGATTGCGACCTTTTATTACGACCACGGTGAGACGTTCAGCTGACGGTAGGAATGATAACGAGATCATAAGGTCGCCCAAATCGATCTTCGCGTCCTGGAAAATAGAAACAGTTTAGTATGTGTAAATGTAAAATTATTGATTAACTATCATACTTGTTCAGCACAACTTCCCAGTGTTTTCCATAATTCAACTTTATCGGATAAATCGACGTGTGCCAGTGCAATCTGGGTGCCACCGATGCAAACATGCCGGGAGTATGCATCGAAATCGTAGAGGAGGATTTCCAGTGTGCGACGTCCAATCACTGCTGGGCGCTCTTCAAAAACGAAATCCTCATCAAATACTAAAATGAAACGAAAAGACATATTTAATTATATGAATGTAGGGCCGCGCGGCGCGTCGATAGGCGAAAGTAGACGGTCTAGGGCGCAACGCTCAGGGACGCAATTTTAAACGATAAAGGAGAGGTCCAAAAATTCCCGACACACACAAACAAAATCAAATGTGACGAAAAACGAATCACGAATCGCACATCTTATCAATAATAAGATTATCATTCCTATAATTTTTTACCGAATAATACCAAACAAGCTGTGGTGCTTCCCCTAACGAACCACCTCTTTGTATTATTTCCTAGGTGGCTTTGGCTGCTTATTGTTTCAACATCAACCGATTTAGCAGAATTTTGTCTTGCTTCTGCTATTCTGTGATATTTGTGGATGATGTAGATCATCAGTTCTTAGTCTTTTTAATGCCCCCACCTCCTCTAAGACTCTAATTTTGCAAGACTAACCTTAACATTTATTACTTGTCTGTTCCTCTTATAAATTGACTGATAACGTGCAGCGCCTGCTCTAGCACTTACGCGCCGCCCCGGGCAAGACGACAAATTGTCCCCTCTTAGGTGCTATACCAGGCAGATTGTCAGAATAATGCACGTCGTTGAAGTAAATGAAGGCCCATTCTCTCGTAGATCTTATAGAATGGTTAGTCTTATCGCCCAGAGAAGACACACACAATATTCAAAAAGCTTCTCCATTATATGAATTGATTTTTTGTTAATTTTGCATAGTTATGTTATCTTTTGCTTATTTACGCTGTTGGATGAAAGTGCTCAATGATTTTCTCAATCTAAGATGATGGCTTAAACAAGCAAAATATGGCGTACTATGCAAAATAAACAAAAATTCCATTCAAAACAATGGAAAAGCTTTTTAATGGTGTGTGTCTTCTCTACGCGATAAGACTAATCAGCCGACAGGTACTGAATAAGAGCTATCAGAAACCCGGCCGAAGAGTTTTGCATAACATCCTTGCAGACTGCGCAGCTGATAAACTCCAATTAACCGAATTTCTTCAGTGTGGAACGTCTGTGGTTTATTTTCATAAATGCGACATTTTGAGAATCATGGGCGTAGCCCGGGAGGTTGGGGAGGCAGGACAGGGAGTGATGCTTCACCCTCCCCCTCCCTAGGCCGATGATCAAGGATACATTTTTGTCTTACTGCTGTACTATCTCATAAAAAATCGATGCTCTTTGTATGAAAATTTCCGTTCTACAAATTTGCGTGTTGGTGGTGTTCAGTTGGCGCCTGGTCTCAATCGCAATTTTAAGAAAGATTTCAGTCTGATGGTCTCGGTTATTCCGAGACAGGTATTCTAAAAGTCTATCATCCGCACAATTCTATTGAGACTGCAGAGTTAGGCACATGATATCCGAAACTTGAAGACCCACATGTAGGTGTCATTAACATCTTCATATCCACATCCTATCCGCGTTTGCGTGACCTAGACTTTCGAAACTAAAATTATTCTCTAAATAACATCCGAAGTTCTCTTTGTGAGGATCCTAACCACCTATGTTTGCGATCATGATGCCCAACCAACCTCATTTAAGAAAATATTTCGCCGCCAAAAAGTCCAATTATCGTTAAAAGGACAAAGGTCGCTCTGGATATACCTTTCTCAAATTATTAACCCTGTTTGAAAAAATATTGTAGTTGTCATATGGGCTAATTACATACCCTCGACTCCCTAAAAAATTCCGGGCTAGGGGCAAGATGTTGAAAAAATATATATACGTAGCCCGCCTCTTTGGTAAGAACAAGGGATTATGCAAATAAGGTTCAAATATAATCCTTAATGCTGATCAAAAGAAAAGGTACTAAACGTCCAATTGGAGGAGAAAATTAGCACATAAATCTCAAATTTCTGTTTTAAAGTAAAATTTGATTAGCTCATAACTGAGCGAATCGACCCACTTCGGAAGTACGCAGGGTGCTATCATCCGAGAGGTACAATTTACGCAACTCTTAATCAGCATTTTAGGATTCTAAATGCAGAACCTTGTACCTTGTGCCCGTCACTCCTATCGGAGAGATAAATAAATTTGCGAAAAATTGTTACTGTTTAATTATTCCAGTTGAACTCCACGCCTATTTAAAATTGACACTAATTGCCAGAGAAAAATAATGGAGCCGTTTTCATTTTCAGTAGTTAGTAAGTAGCTACGGTTTTTTGATTTAAAAAATTGGAGAAAGGAAAATTCTGAGGTGGGTTTCGCTGTAGGTCAATCCAGACCTTAAGCCTACATTTCGGAAATTTCTATCAGAGGTAGTATTATCTATCGCTTATTCTGCAAGGAGTCCAGATTCTTCACACATGAAAGTGACCGACCAGCAGGTTTTTCATACATATTGTAATGTGTCTAGGCTATACGTCAACCCTTAGTTTACACCAGAGAGCGCCTATGTCACTAACAACGTTGACGTATTAGCTTATACAACAACCCAAATTGTACTCCCGTGCATGGCACCAGATGGCGCTACGTCAACCCAAATTGTGTTCTGGCAACAGATGGCGCTAGTATCACTAGCAAGTAAACTTACTGGCCGTTTCTAGAAAGTTTCCAGAACAGTAAAAATGGGTATATAAGGGCGTCGACTAGAGTCAGTCAGTCAGTCTAGTTTTAGCCGTGAATAATGTCGAGTCAATAATTAGTGAAGTAATTAGTAGAAATTGTAGAACGTGTATAACCGTGTGGTTGTAATAGATAGTGTTAGAGTAAAGCGAGTGTTATTCATTATCGTGTACGCGAAAATCTATCGAACCCACTGGAACGTCTAGAAAAGACGAGAAATATATAACAATATTTCTAAGATCCACCCTGGTTCTTAAATCTATAGCACTGTTTCCCAAACGGTGGACCGCGAACCGAAGGTGGTCCGTGAGACTCTCGGTGCTGGTCCGCGGAAGAAACTGAATGACAAACACACAAACCTAAATGCTATTGGAATTTCAAAAATCTGCAACTACCTGGTTCCTACCCATTCCACCAACGTCTTTGACCGTGTAATTACCAACATTTTACCGAACAATTTGGGTTATGAATGCCAAAATTTTTATTAGCGAAATCCAAAATGGAAATCGATGTTATCCTGTTATGGCTCCCGTTGTGAAAAATTACCCCCGTCTGCGCTTAGTGCCCTTTGCAATTTTGTTGGTCATAGGCTACATGAAAATTTAAATCCATTCGCCAGTTCTAGTTTGCATTTTTTTCTTGGTAGCATCTTTGAATGGCTGTAACTTCAGAATACAGACAGACAAGACTTTGAAAATTTCAGCCAAATCTGCACCGCAAGATGGGCGGTATAAATTGTTTATAATAAAACAATCGAAAGATTGATCATCCCTTTTGCGATATTTTTTGTTCATGAGTAGTATGAAAAAATAACCCCTTGTGCGCTTGGTTCCCTTTTTAAGATTTTTCAGATCAGCATGGCTTGGTGAGTCGATTGGGCGATGTCCGTCTGCCTGTCTGTCTGCCTGTCAATCTGTCTGTCTATCTATCCGTTCCGTTGCAGCACTTTTTTCTCGGCCACTATTAACGCTACAGAGCTGAAATTTTGGACACATGCTTATTTAATGTCACAAAACATTTGTAAAAATGTTTAAAATCCGATCATGGGGTCATGGGGCTGCCATACAAGCCCGACAACCCAAATTGGGTTCTTCTAAGAATTTTTTTTTATTGGGGCACAAATTTCCACCAAAATGTATTTCTATTGATGTCACAAATCATATGCAAAAATGAATGAAATCGAACCATGGGGTCATGGGGCTACCATACAAACATAATCCCCCAAATTTGGTTCTTAAAAAAAACTTTTTTATTTGTCCACCAATTTCAACCATACCTCATACAAATGTGTTTCTATTGATGCCACAAAACATACGTAAAAACGGATGGAAAGGAGCCAAATTTGGTTATGGGTCTGTCGTTTAAACATTCCTCCCCCCATTTTGGTTCTTCTGACAAACATTTTTTGCTACACTAATTTCACCATACCTTTGATAATGGTGTCTTTATCGAAAAAAAAAACAAATGGAATTGTAGTATGGGACCCCACTTCCCCCAATAAAGTCTTCTAAGAGTTTTTTTTTATTTGCCCAATTATTCCAAGCAAGCCTCACTCAAATATTGGTTTATCGGCGCCACGGAACGGAAGAAAAATAATGGAGGTGAGAGGATTAAATACAAGACATAGGTACGCCCGAAAAAACTTTTAGCACGAGGAGAGTGAAGGGTATCAAAATTTCGGCCGCGCCCGAAATTAGCCTCGGTCTCTTTTTTTAGGGATTTTTAGATTTTATCAAAAAACCCTTATGAAATCGATTTTGTCCGTCCGTCTGTTCACTAAATAACTCGCGAACGGCTTAACCGATCGTCATGAAATTTGGTAGGAATGTGTAGAATGGTAACAGTCTTTGGCACGAAATACTTAAAAGTTGGTAATGCAAAGATAACAGGGTGTCCCCGACATTTGAAAATCTGTTCACTAAATAACTCGCGAACGGCCTAACCGATCATCATGTATTTTGGTAGGAATGTGTAGAATAGTAGCAGTCTTTGGCACGAAATACTTAGAAGTTGGTGAGGCAAAAATAACAGGGTGTCCTACAGATTTAAAAATGTGTGCACTAAATAACTCGCGAACGGCTTAACCGATCGTCATGAAATTTGGTAGCAATGTGTCGAATAGTAACAGTCTTTAGCACGAAATACTTAGACGTTGGTAGGACAAAGCTTACAGGGTGTCCCGGAGATTTGAAAAAAAAAATGACTTTTTTAGTTTTTATCGGACATGGACGTATGGGTACTCAAATGAAAGAACTCGATGGGTACATTTCATATCAGTTGCTTTTTTCCAGATTGCAGTAATGGTAACGGAGTTACAGCTAATAAATTCAGTTAATATGTGTTGCCATGATACATAGTAAATCGAAATAAACGCGTAACACTTTTAATTAAGTCTCTAAACTGATGGCCAAAATAATCTTGGACCGGATCAAGACAACGATCGACCGCACTCTGAACAATGAACAAGCTGGTTTTCGTGAGGGTTTTTCAAGTAGCGATCATATCAACACCCTCCGAATTATAATTGAACAATCCGCTGAATGGAGATCCCCGTTACATCTTATGTTCATTGACTTCGAGAAGGCGTTTGACAGCGTTGACCGGGCTTATATCTGGACAGCCTTACGTAGGAGAGGCATACCAGAGAAACTTATTTCCATCATAAAGGAGTCCTATAATGGAGCCTAATGTCATGTCTTGCACAAGGGTAAATTGTCCAGTCATTTCGAGGTGAATAATGGAGTCAGACAAGGCTGTATTTTATCACCAATGCTATTCCTAACTACCATCAACGACGTAATCTGCGATTCCCTACGCGACCATAAAAGTAAGGGTATCAGGTGGAAGTTATTCGATTACCTTCAGCACCTGGACTACGCCGACGAAATTTGCCTTCTCTCAAACACACCAGATCATCTGGCTCAAATGACGCATGATTTGCATCGTGAAAGTCGAAGTGCTGCCTTACAAATTAATGCCGTTAAGACTAAATACATGAGCTTGTCATCAGGAGGGCAAAACAGCATTTCTATCTCCGGACAACCGATAGAAAAAGTCGAGGACCTTACTTACCTTGGAAGCGTAGTAACTGCGGATGGTGGGGCTGGTGCGGATGTAGAATCGCGTATAAATAAAGCCCGACCAGTATTTTTCAATTTGACTCCTCTCTGGCAAAACCACAACATCTCCAGAAATACCAAACTCCGGATCTTGGAAAGCAATGTAAAATCTGTGCTTTTATATGGGTGTTCCACGTGGAAGGTGACCAGTAACATTACCACCAAACTGCAAACTGTCGTAAACCAGTGCCTACGGCGTTTCCTACGAATTCGCTGGCCTGAGGTTATATCTAACGACGACCTCCTCAAAATTGGCCATAGATTGGAATCCTCAGGGAACCAATGCTAGCCGGCGTGTGGGACGACCCAAAAATACATGGATAATATCTGTTGAGGCAGAGGGAAAATCTATAGGCAAATCGTGGGACCAGCTAAAGGCGATGGCTGCTAATAGGCATAGGTGGAAAAGAGGTGTAGTCAGTGCCCTATGCCCCACTAGGGGTTAAAAGGAACCAGAGAGAGAGAGAATCCAAAAATAGTTTTACAAGAAGCATTTTTCATTAATATTGTGCATAATTCTTATTTATTGCCTATAAAATATATGTCCAAAATTATTCACTATGTATGTATCCAATATCTAAAAAACCCTCGTATTGCGGGCGCAGCCCTCTGTACGCCGGTATTTTTTGTTCCTAGGTCGCATATTTTAATGGCTGTAATTTGAAGGTAATATTTAGAAAAGCCTACTCACTCACAGGTATTCGTTTTTCGTGTATGCACGAATATCGCGGTTTGAGATTAGCTATGAAGCCGTCTGCACGATGTCTACCAACAAATAATTGATGACCCCTATATTGCCACACGCTGTTTACACTACACGCGATAAAATTGAAGAAACAATATTTAAATGGCTTTTGAATCGGAGAAATTCAATTTCTTTGTGGTGAAAAGACACAAAAGCTAGTGTTAACCATAGAATGTTACCCACTATGGTATTTTTGCAGATTTATAGTCATAGTTAAACTTGGATCTATCACTTCATAGCGAACTCGAGCAGCAATCCATCCTGCGTCTACTACACTTGCCTTGCGTTGCGGAGTACCTGAGCCAACGGCCATAACTTCTCTAACTTTAAGGGAACGGTGTTCTCCGCTGGGATGCCTCCCTTTGTAACCCCACCTTGGGATGCGACTCTAGCTTATCGACTTGTCGAGCGCCACATTCCACCTCGAGACCAACACCAGATGGTTAGGGACCATGGTCCCTTGGGTACACTCATCCCCGAGGTACACTATTCGCTAAAGATTTCTCAATAGCAGGTGTGATCACCCTTTGCCCCATTTTCAGTAGACCTAACGAATTCGGCTTGCCAGTGGCAAGATCGATGTGTGTTCATCAATTCATAAACTTATAGTTAGATATAGGCGCGTAGGCATTTTCCACCTAAGCCATTCTCCCTAACTAGCTCCTTCGTGGTTCGGGTTATGCGAAGCAGCCAGTTCCGAGGCTCTACACGATCACTTATGATGGATTCCTCCCCCGCGAGAAAACACTGCGTCGTATTTGACTACCTTTAGGGAAAGAGTCAGACATGCTGTGAGCCACTCAACATGACTCAGTAGCACGGGAATATCATGGTCCGAATCGTATTTGTACAGATCCACGCTATGGCGTATCAACTATACCTCCCTGCGCTGCTCGGGTACGTGGTGCTGCAACTCGCCAAAAATCTGTGCCCAACTACTCAGAATGATCTGTGTCACATGGACACACCCCGCACCCGCAGGGGAGTCTGCGTCCTTGACACAGAGTAAATCTGTGTAGGAGGACACATATTTTTGGTGAGTTGCAACACCACGTATCCTAGCAGCGCAGGGAGGCCTCTTGTATAGTTGATACGCCATGGCGTGGATCTGTACAAAGACCATTCGGGCGATGACGCTCCCGGGTCATATACGGGTGACTCACGGCATGGCTGACCTTTTTCTCTATTCCTTCGGAAAGGCAGTCCTACAAGTCGAACACGACGCAGTGTTTCCTCCAAATACGTATATGCCAGGATTAGGTTAACATTAAGTACATAATAATTGTTCTTTCATTGGCGTATCCTTTTTATTTTAGCCAATAGGAAATAGTTTAAGGAATATAATAAGAAATTAGTATGACTCTTAGTAAATAAGGAATTATATAAAAATAAGATCGGACTTCAATAAAGCAATCATTTCTGAAGATAAAGTCGGAGTATCATTATCTTCTGACCAGCAGCGCCAACTGCTCACTAGACTATAGTCAAGTAATAAAAAAATGGTAAGAATCCGCAGTTATGCGTATAGAATACGGCGTTCAGCGCCTAGCCCATAAGCAGTGACTAGCTGCTAGCCAAATAAACTAGTCAAACTTCTTCCCCCCACTCCATCCTCTAACGACACAATCTCTAATTCATTACACCGTAACGGTTAGGTGCTCCCCTGACGGTATGCCTGTAGATGGAATCTATGTCACATGGACACAGACTCCCCTGCGGGAGAATTCGAACAGCAGTCGAAACTTTAAAATTTTGGTAAAGGCTGTGAAGAAGAAAAATAGCGATCCCATCGGGCAGAAAGTGAAAATCTTGAGGTCATCATCGGTTGGGAAGAGATGCTGTAAATATACCCACTTATTGAGTCCCAATTATATTGAAGTTACAACATGGACTTAATTATGTTTTGTGTTTTGATGGCTTAATTTTCCCCCTACCTCTAGCTGATTTCATCCCGCTTTGAACCTTAGACATTAAATAAATACGTCTATATGTGTAGCAGTTGTTGTTAACTTTCGGAATCCATTTTTTTTGCGGTCAAAGAAATTAAAAATTTTAGCTGCAGACTTTCCCTTTTTTTTTAACTACGCAGGAGGAAACTAGTTTCTGGAAGACACGTATCGAATTTATTCACATACGTCTGTCTTCACTCTGAAATTTTACTTTAGAAGACTGTTAGTCTTTCGTCTTTCTCTCGTTCAGTGATTTTCTATGTAGTTAAATAAATTTACACAAAACTTTCCCACACTTCTCAGTGAAGCTTTCACTCCATTACACACTTCCATACTAATGTTGAAGTTAAGAAGTTCTTAGGGTAAAACCTCCATTTCTTGGTTAATGGAAGAGTAATGAAATAAAGTGTGGGAGCACAAGTCGGACAAAGTTTCGTAGTTCGTCTACAATACCATACTAACTCATGCTGGTTACGGACAATGGTGTCCTTTGTAAGCAGATCAGAAGCGCTCAGAAGGATGCAGACGTATTTACATTTTACAGTAATCTTTTATAACGATTGTTCGGCACAGAGTACATGTGGAGTATTTCATGTTGTTGCAAACAGAATAAAGTCGACTTTGCGAAGAAGCTTTATTGTAATGATTTACATATCGCTAAAAAAAAATTAACTAATTCTGTTATTTTGGGAATATTACGTTTTAAAAAGAAAGACAAGCTTTCAAGGTTTTTTTTATCTCATCATACTACTCCCAATTCCAACGAAAATGTAATGATAATGAAAATCTTACACTGATTGCTTATAGTCATAGTTTGCCAATTTACTATGTTATAGAAAATTGCTTAAAAGCAGAAAAAATGATTGCAGGGAAAAAGAAGTGAAAATGTGTTTTCGGAGTTCGTTATTAAAGAACCAGCAAAGAAAGTCCTTTCGAGAATACATATAAGATTTCTTATTTTCTTCCAATGCACGACTGGCAACTATTCATAAATGACTTTACTCTACGTAGCTTTTTGGTCTTTGGGGGTAATTTAGTGTACGTGATGAAATTGCTAATAGAATGTATGTCCGGAAATATTTCGTGGTTCCGAACCGATTGGTTTGAGAGACGTTTTTTTTTTAAGTAAGAACTTGCGAAATTCGTTCTAGAAATTGAAAATTGGTTACCAGCCCTGAAACTTTTTTCTAATACTCACTTGGATTTAATGTTCGTTTATGTATTCTTGTTTGCCAGACATTTTTCTTGTCCGGTAAGAGTCGAATTTTTGCATATGGATCAGCCGTTCCACTAAAGTCTCGCGGTTGTAGGTGTTGGGCCTGGAATTGTTCAATCAAAGAGTTTATTTGTCATTATCAATTTTATTAATATAATTATTTCTTAAGTATGTACCTCAATCAGTCTTATGGTGAGTATACCGGCAATAGGATCATACAGTATCGATAGATGAATTGTTCCTCTCAAATCAGCCGTATCTACTTCAGGACGTTCTTCTCCCGCCTAAAAAATATAAAAAAGTTGAATGACTTAAAAGTGTAATAAAATGAAATAAATTTAGGTTTAACAGAAAATTAAAAGATGCGAATATACGTTTGACAGAATCTTGTTTTAATTAATTAATAATTAATTTAATTAATATAATTAATTTAATTGCAAATACTAAGAAAATGGCTACTTACACTCTGGTACAGAGATGTGTCGATTTTTGTATGATCTAATTTTGCTGTCATTGAAGCCACCTTAGGTCTTACTGGATTCATGGCCAGAACCATATGTTTGTCAGATCTGGCGATAGGTATTGTTCCGGATCCAGTTGAAAGTGTTACTGATCGGTTACTTCCCGAGGGAGACGTTGGTGTTACTGGTGGAGATTCATCTACAAAAAAAATAAATGTTTTTTTTTATATTTGATGGCCACATAACCATATGCTGGAATAAAAAAAAATAAATTAAATTAAATTTCACCTGCTGAAGAAACTGCATTTCCTCCTTGAATAGCTTGTTTCGACGGAACCCAAAATGTTGGATCATCATTTAGCGATGTCGGCGTAAGATTACCTTTGTTCAGTGATCGTGAGCTTTCGCTTATATTGTCGATATTGTATGGTAAGACGGATACATTGACCAATGCCTCACGACTGTTAATAAATCGTTGAAATTTACTAGAAATGCACATTTCTGGTAAGGATAAAGAAGGAAATTACCTGTGAGCCATTTCTTCTGTCTCTGAAGCCGCTTCTAGGAGGTTCTTTTCGAACCAATTTAGTTTGTATCGTCTCGAACATGTTATGTATATGATTATTCCAAATAGCGAAACTAAGAAGAAGGATACAGACGCGTATAAAGCTACTTGAGCTAGCGAGAATTCCTCCTCTTTTATCGTGACATCCATGGTTGATTGATAATCTGGAAATGAATAAAAATTATGTTTTTGTAATTAAACAAGATTTTGTTCATGTATGTAGTATATATTTTATATATGTATATCTGTCTGAGGATTGTTCTTGGGTTATTTTTTTAATATTTCTGAAATTGTAGAGCAATTTGCCACAATTTCTATATATTTCGAAGGTGTGTATATAATTTTGCTAGGAACTGGTTCGATTAACGGTTATTTTGATATATATTTCAATTCTATCATGCGATCCATATAGCTAGCGGGATTCATTGAAATTAAGCCCGCCTCTCCTATTTCGACAATTGTATAAGTTCACTGACTTTAACAAGTAGTTTTGTCGAGGTAGGCTATATTTCGCTCAAAGAAAAATTCATGTTTGTTGTGTGGGTTACGTTAGGTACAGGAGCCGCTTGGTTTACACCCAGTGCACTTGGACCAGAACTAGGTCCGTTGTGATACCTCCGATGGAATCATGTCAATCTTAACCGCTTAAGCTCAGAACCAGCCCGTGCTAACAATAAATTTGTTGAGCGGTACAGTAGGCATTCGAAAATCTTAACTAGTTTGTTTTTTGTATATTAAGATTTCCGAAATGTTAAGAATTTCGAGAGGACAAAAACTGAGCATAAAACCACTACGTGAAATGTAGGAATCATACCAATAATATAATAATTGTGATTTTTGTATTACCTCATTGATCCAAACGATATCGAGAAAAACATGTCCTTTTTCTTTCAAACCAATATATTTCGGGCAGTGCCCATCTTCAGGGTTTGTTTTCTACAAAGAATTGAGACATATTTGAACAACAATAATGAGTGAATGTATAAATTAATTACCTAGAACTATGTATAAAATAAAAATACAAAATAATTGAACACAAGCGAGAACAATGTTAACTGGATGGTATGGTAGACAAAGAATGTTTATAATAAATTAGTTGTCAAATATGTTAACATAATATGTACATACATATGTAATATAAAATAATAGCGACTGAATAGCTGTCAAATTGAAGCTAACTCTTAATTAAATTAATATAGATGTTACTAAAGTCCTTCTTATCGGTTTTGTCGTTGCAAACTTTATTTTCGTGCCTGATGATGTGATTAACTTCGTAAATTTGTAGTTTCTTCTTATTTTTCTGGTTGACTAGAACTTGTGCATCATCAAAGTTAAAGGTGTGTTTATTCATGATCGAGTGTTTTGCCAAGGCGGATAAGTTCTCATTCAACGTCTTTTTTGTGTCATTTTTATGTTGGTTCAATCGAGTCCCTAATTTTTGAATGGTCTCGCCAATGTACGTTTTGTCACAGTCTTTACAGTCGACTTTATATACAACTCCAGATTTTTCGTGTATTGGAATTTTGTTCTTCAACTGGGTGAACAATTTGTTATTTTTATTGGGGGGACGCATTGCTATTTTTAGTTCGGGGACAAACTGCTGACAAGTTCTTGAGATATTCTCGCTTAATCCTGGAATATAAGCAAGTGATGAAAAATGAAGATTGGGTGCTACAGTAGCTGTTGTTGTAGTGTTGTTTTCTTTTGATAGATACGCGTAGCTGGTGCCATTCGGAGATTTTTTGCTACGTACCTCACCAATCATCTTTTCAATTAGTTTACCGGGATAATTATTCTTACGCAAAGTCTGTTTTATGCGGTAATTAATTTATACATTCACTCATTATTGTTGTTCAAATATGTCTCAATTCTTTGTAGAAAACAAACCCTGAAGATGGGCACTGCCCGAAATATATTGGTTTGAAAGAAAAAGGACATGTTTTTCTCGATATCGTTTGGATCAATGAGGTAATACAAAAATCACAATTATTCTAATTCGATCCCGGCAATACAACATACGAAAGTTGTTTTATCAACTTTTATCACACAATAATATAATGTTTGTTCGTTTTATGATGCTTTTATAAATATTGCTATCTAGGGCCGATTACTCGTACATCTTATCTAGTGGTTATACTTATTGACAAGACGCACACTATTTCCAGAAGTCTTTTACATTATATTGAATTGGATTTTTGTTTGCGCAATGATTTTCTCAAGTTCAGATGATAGCGTCACCAAGCAAAAAATTACATAAATGGAATTAAATTAAATTTAAATTTTCTGGAAATAGTGTGCGTCTTGTAAATGTAAGTTAAACCACGCGTTGCTTAAGGTGCTTTTATGAATCGTAGTGTTCTGCAATTTGGCCTGTATTTAGGAAGCGCTAATGTACATGATCTATGGAGGTTTGTTTGATCATAGCTATACCTACGATTACACGTAAGGGTTAGTTACGTGTTAAGTTATGATCGGGATTTAAAAAATAAAGAAAAATCGTTTCAATGATAATATAATTTACTTTGTTGGTTTGGAGCAAAATAGTCCCGAATAGACATTTGTTTTTGTGACTTCGTGAACTGATTCTTCACAGTATCGCTGCGGAGGTCCAGGAGATTGGGCATATGCTTTTTACAAAGTTCTTTATTTTGTTGGCTCTATTTAATCAAGTTGTTTACTGATGCAAGTGCTTCTCTATACGAAATGTGTGTATTGTTCCAATTTTCGATGTCCTCCGTTGAAACGCGACAGTCATCTGCTATCCTCGATAGCAAAATCTGCGTTTCCTCGATCGCTTCATTGTATACTTCGCATCTAGGAAAGAGTTCCGCTAAGCTGATATCATCCTCCTCGTCAAATTCAGTGTCGTCCCAATGTTGGATTTTGTGCCACGACTTTTGTATGACACTTACTGGTAATTCATCCCATGCCCTTTTCAGCAGAAGAATTGCGTCACGAATAGAATGATTTGAAAGTGCGTCATTTAATGGACTGCTTTCCTGAGCCACAATATTCGCCAGCAAGCTGATGCGATAATGGAGCTTCAAAATCTTAATTGGATTCTGATCCATTGGTGGCAACACAGCGGTGACATTCGGCGGAAGAAAAATGGCAACAATATTGCTATCCTCCGTGTAAAACTGCTCCACTGATCCGTGCGCAGAGCACTTATCCACTAAAAGAAGTGCCTTCGGGGACAAATTGTTTTCGGCACTAAAACGACGAACCTTTAATATGAATTCGAAGTTAATTTTTTTCCCACAATATTGTTCGACGTTATGGCTAACATTCGCGATTTGCGTTGGTGAAGTTGAATATGCTTATAAAAAGCAAATGTTGTCGCGCGATTGTCAACTTTGTCTTGAGGCATCACAATTCAATTGAGTCAACATTTGTTCAACATTCACAAGATGTAAAATGTTGCCTTTATCCAACGGGAAATGAGCCTTTATCCAACGGGAAATGATTCCAATTATTAGCGGCTTGATTTTGTTAGAGCCGTCCGCATTTGAACAAACTAAAATAATTTAATATTTATAATTTTTCTTCCGGGTGCAGTCTTTTCGCATGCCGATACATATGCCTTATTGGGCAACAACCGATAGTACAGGGCTGTTTCATCAGCATTATATATTTGAGCATCACTCAATTGCAATTCCGTAATTTTTGCGCGGAATTTATTTAGAAAAGGCGATATCGCCGCCGTATCACTGGATACTTTGAGGAATCGAATTCCATATCTTCGTTTAAACTTTTGGAACCACCCGTCACTATGGCTTTTAAGTCATTTTCAGTTTTATTTGGATAGATCTGTAAAAACAAATCTTTTGCTTTCGAACGCAGAATAGGACCATCAATGGAGCATTTTCTTTCGCGTTGTTTAAGGAACCAATCATACAGCTGGTTCTCTAATTCGACATATTCAGCCTTGTGCAGCAGTTTTCATGTGATGTCGCAACAGCTGCATTTATGGACACTTTTTGTTTTTTAATCTGACTTATGGCTGCAGTAGAAACGCCAAAATCCATTGCAAGCCTGTTTGGGCGGACGCCGTTATCCAAACCTTTTAATGAGTGCATTCAGCGAACGAAAAACGTAGCAGAAAAGTGCTCTTCCAATTAGACTCTCATTCCACACGAGGGCTTTTCAACGGAGAAAGAGGTCGGTGGCGCGTAATTCTTGTAGCATTTCCAGTGAATTTCGTTCGCTGAATGCAGCCAATATTTTCACCTTCTCTTCTAAACTTAGCCAACGCCAAATTCACTGAGTAAAGGATTCACAATGCACAAACTACTAATGACGGGAATTAATGACATAAAAAAGAACTGTTATTCGCCCGAAAAGAACGATTAATAGCATCTTGCATGCAACATGCATTATCTTGTTCATACAAACGTGTGTATTTGGAATATCCGTTCAGAAAATTAAGATTCTAGAGCGGACCATTCTGACTAAAAGTAAGTTAAGTTTTCTGGATAATTAAGATTTCTGAAATTAAGAATTTCGAATGTCTACTGTATTGGGCTCACATCCCGAAGATATCCGAGTATCATAGAAAGATGTACCTTGAACAAAGAAAACACCCCAGTTGCTCGGCCAAGGCCGGACAGTGACAAAGTAAGTGGTGTGCATTCCAATTCCTCTTGTTCGTCATTACAACTTGTACAAAGGTCATTGTGGGAAATTCTGAGTCTCCTGGTGAGCTCCCCAAAAGAACAGTGCCCGTTTTGGCCCCCACCATATTTCGAATATGCTTTCTGTCCAAAGACAGTAGTATGGTGGATCGGACAATATCTAGTTTGGCCATAATCCTCGTCATGCTGCAAGTACAGCCATAGGTCACTCTTGGGTTGGTCCTGCGTTTTACAGCGGCTACTATTACTACTGCACCAGCAAATTAGGTGTTTTCAATTATTCCAAGTTGCCGCGGTTGCCTTCAATGCAACGTGCTGACGCATTCCGAGCCAAGTCGTCTGCGCAGCGATTGCCTTCGAAGTCACCATAACTCGATGTCCAGCATAGTGTAATGTCGAAGAAACAATCCATCACTCTCAGTATACTGAACGGCACATCTCAATATCTTTCATGTGGCTAGCACTGGCTCGAACCTGACTGTCAGTATAGAAAATAAAGTCCCCTAATCGCTGAGGCCTGAGCTTACAGAACACCATAAAAGTTAGGGAGACTGAGAAACACCCAATCCTGCGTCCGTTTTAGAACCGGATTACAAGTAAACAACTGCGTGTTGGAGGTGAGAACTTTCCGTCTGAAGGTCTCAATTCGCAATTTTAGAAATATTTCTCCGATATTCTGAGACAGGGAAACTATGAAACTTCCATCTGCACAATGATGCAGTTTCCGGCATTGATATCCGAAACTCGGATATCCACGCCACGCATGATTGACATTTATTGATAACATCGTCAGATCGTGTAATTTCGCGATCGACATTTTTCCAGTGGTCTAGCTTTGGTTTTGTGAAGATTCCAGCCACCTATGTTTGTGATCACGTTGTCCAAACAACCTCTATTGATCATCGCAAGGAAATAAAATATTTTGCCGCCAAGATTGGGAACTTCTTATTTTCCGTGTTTCATCATGTTAGATTCAGAACAATTGGCTCTCGGCAAATTGGATGTTCTCTCTGGAAAGTCAACGAAATTTAATAAAATTCCGTTTAAAAGGGATAAATTTGGTGACAAAGGTATGTATGATGTATGAGTATGATTTAATCAGATTATGGTGGAATAATGAGAGTGAAAAGGCGACCTAGATTGCCCTTTCTACAAAATTTTAACGTTTCTCCTAACAATCTCTTCGGGAATGATAATTTAAACGGACGGAGACGGGAAATCTTAATGGTTGCCATAGATTCCAATTACACACCCTTCCTGGCTTCGATTATGATGTTGATAAATGTTGGCTTTGCCCCCTCCTGAACGGAATCCTGGGTAAGCCCATGTGCTGGATTTTTTTCCATACAAAGAACGAAACCCCTTAACTGGCTCACAAATTCTGTACTTTGTTTAGTTTTCGACGAGTTTTATAACTGTAAACTGGAACAACAATGAGAATTCATGCTCGATATAATAGAGCAGTGTTTCCCAATCTTTTTCAGTTCGCGCCCTCTTTCCGAAGTGTGCTGAGACTGGCCACACGCGGAAACATTTTGGGCAAAAACCAAAAAAGGGTGTGGACATTTCTGTATTTCCGCCATTAGAATATAGTTCACTACGTGCTAGGTTGCGAACTCTTATTATATTTGCTTTCTTCGGTTAATTGCTTTATTGTGTTTATAACTTCTGAAAGCTGTCAAAATACGAAGACATAATTCGCCATAAATTTGAGGAATCGCACACTGATCTTGGACAGAAGTCTTAATTAATTTTTTTTTTGTAATATAAATTTGCTTCGTTAATAATAATCCAAATATGTACTCGTATTTGTAGTCTGGCTGGTCTAGCGGTTAGTGCGCGCAACTTCGGTGCATCTATTTTTTTAATTTTTAGAAATACGTAATATGAAACTCCATTCTATGGGGTAGGTGATTTTTATCGCTTTTTTATTTGGACCGCTTGTAAATTTTTCGCTGAAAAGAGGCCATTTCATTCCGAAAATATTTCTGTTTTGTATTAAAACACTCGATATAAAGTCCAAAAACATCAATTGAAAAAAGAGCCCCATGCTACATGTTATTGCTACTCAAATTACTCAATTCTTCAGAGCAATGTCACATTCTTAACTGTTTTATAATAAATAAGCTGCCATGAGGCTTATTTTTGGCTGTAGAAGTAGCGTAAACTTGATGTTACTAATATCATTTTCGCCTTCAACAAGTACCGAACCTACTAAGCATAATCTGAAATTATTCAAAAATAAATTTATTCTTTCATTATTTTAGAAGATTTCGTCTAGTCAGTGAAAATATATAATTTACATGCCAAAGTTTCAGTATTACATGGAACAAAAATGAAAACATTAAACTTTGCCAATATAATTTACTTCGCGCTTTTGATTTGATTGTTTTTTCAGAGAAAAAGAAAAACTTATTAGACATTAGAGGCCATAGTAGTACCTTGGGGAAATTGATCGTCTCTCGTCTGGAATTACGAACAGCCATGAAAAATTAGACATTTCTTGAGTTTGCAAAAAGTTGTATTCGTCCTGATAGAGAACTTAAATTTAGAAAGTACACTAGCCGGCATATGTATTTTGACATCCGGTACTCTCGAGCCAAGATACTGATTTTGTTTAACTAGAGCGAATAACGGTAAATTTCTTATAAGGAAATTAAAGTACATATATAATATGCTAAAAATATTTCTTGTCCGTTTTCGAACTCTCTTGCTATAAAGAAGAGAACAGATTGGTGCGAAATTTTGATGCGACATAAGTATTTTGACAATATTTAAATCTTTGATTGTATACCAATTTCTCTGGAAAAAAATGGATGAAACATAATTTTATTAATGATTTGTGTTTATATTCTGAATTCCAAGCAGAAAATGTGTCCAGTGGCTTGAAACATTAACAAAAAAATCAGAAATTCGAAGTTTGGTTTAAACCTCCGTAGAGGCAAACTTCAAATCTTGTTTAAAGGTTGGAGACGCTGCAATTGAATTTAATTTCATAAGGTAGACTGTTCATTATTAAACACCAAAATGGAATAAGAGGAAAGAAATAGAAAACTATTCCATGCATCACAGAAATGGGCTGCGTAATCGAATAATTACCGAAAAATAATCCAAATATTTATGGAAAATGTCCTAATTGAACCAAAAGATATTATGAATATGAATAATGTGTCATTGGAGGCAGAGATAATAACGAACACTTTCGGCCTAGAACTAAAAAAGGCAAATTGCATGCATACGCAGATAAAGTGAAACCATAGAAAGATTTAAAAATGATACCAAAGGCAAACCTCTGTTACTAAGGAAAAAGTTTAAGCTACTGCAACTTTCGGAAAAAGTTTATTCTTCTAATATTCGTTATTGTATTACATTTTTACAAAAAAATCAATATTTAAAGAAAATGCCCAGTTTATGTGGAAAAACGGATACCTGGTTATCAAAATGAATACCACAGTGGAGGCTCTCTCATGACAGGGACATATTGCTTACAATGGCCTCGGCTGCTTAAGTTCAAATCACTGTTTCCATGGCCAAAGCTTCTTTTGGTCGTCATTGAATCGTCGGAAGTTATATTCGCTTTTTTTTGCGGTACAATTTGGTTTAAATTCACTTCTTTCTTAGAGTTTTTCATCGTAGCTCACTCACAACCGGGGTTCACATTCGCTTTCTTTCAGAGAGCACCAAGATTTGTTTTTACTTTGTTTTAAAACATTTTTTTGTTTGGTAATAAACAGTTTACCGTATAAAATAAAATTCAATAGTAGCGTATTCAATGTGTAAACGAGGACTAAGGCTTGCATCAATCGATGCTCAAACCAATCTTCGAAATTCAGATTTTTGTCTATGTTTCGAGCCACTGGTGATATTTTTTATTTGAAAATTAATATGGGAAACTCAAAAATTAATAAAAATATGTTTTGTGCATCAATTCTTGCGAAAAAATGGGTGCAATCAAAGAGTTAAATGTTGTCAAAATACTTATGCTACACCAGAATTACGCCTCCAGCTTTTCTCTTTTCTATAGCATGAGAGTCCGAAAGGCGACAGGAAAAATATTAAGCCTATTTATTGCTGTCGATAAGGGCTTTAATTTTGATAAAAGAAATTTACCGTTATTGGCTTTAGTTAAACAAAACCAGTGTCGGGGCTCGAGGGTATGAGATGTCAAAATACATATGCCGACCAGTGTATATATGTATGTATTCGTTTATATATAAAAATGTTTCGAATTCATACTAATTAACGTAATGATAAAAAATAATTAATAGTTCACTCTCTATTACATACTCGTCAGCTCTATGAAAATAAGTAATAAATACTGATAAACAATTTTAAGAATTATGCAAATATTTAACAAGTTAAATAATTTCACAATTTTATCATGATAATATTATGTATACTCAAACGATGATGCCCTCCCAAGTAGGTTTTCCCAGAATCCTACTTTCAGTCATGCTAGCAAATACAAATACGTAGGAGTACATTCTTAGTAATATCCTATCTGTAAACAACATTTTTCATTTAACAGTGACAATAACAATTTGACAAGCCATCAATTCCTCGTTGTCAAAATGTAAATTCATTGTTATGTTGACGAATTATTTCCTGAAAACGAAAGTTTTATCAACCAGCGCAATAATTCAATTGGTGTAATTTTTTCGCTTCAAATGCCTTCAATACAATAAATAACTCGCCGCAATTGGTTGTGTGATACAATACGTGAATTTTCAACGTCACAGGATCATATTTACGTTTGAGTTCAGTTAGTGTTGCCATTTTCAAAGCTTTGGTAGCTCACAATGTATGGATAGAATTTACTAAAAATTCTAAATGAATTCAATCAAAACCCGAATAACTCGTATATTGAATCGCGTGTCACTAAATTTAAATTGTATCGTTGATTGTATGTACTTGTATTATTCAAATTACAGTAAAATAAAATTCAGGATTTAGTAAATCTGGTCGAGTCTGATTCGCTTACTAAAAAAATGCGATATGAAGGAAGCCTAAATCTAATCATTTGTACACATTCTATATAGTCCATTTACAGTTTAAGAAATTTCAATACTTTCAAATACATATACCCACGCTCTTTTGAAGAATATGCAATCAGTTTTGTGTCCTTTCTGTCGTTGACAACACAAACGTAAATTGGCACAAGTACCTACATAATTGAAACGAAAACATTAGCTATTTCAAGCAACAGAAACACTGTCATACCATATTGGCAAAGCCACTCGATTGATGTTTGATTGAATGAACTGCTTCATATCTTGTGGAATCAATCAATCGAATTGGCATGAATGCCATTCACCATCACAATTCTAGGGAATACGAGAGAAAATGTCTTTTTAAATGATTCTGTCTACTTGTATAGGTTAATAATAATCAGCATCGGAAGTCATTCGATTGTAATGCCTGCTGACTCTTGAACTCATCAAGGATGTGATGTGAGCATGGAATCCTAATAGAATTCAAGAGATAGCTTGTATAGAGGCATCCCATTGTGGTGACATTCTTATATGGGATTTTCCATTTCGAAAGGTCATAAAAGTTTTGTATTGGACTAAGATTTCATGGAATATTTTTGAAATGAATTGTCCTTTTCTTAATGGATGCTTATTCCATTAAAGCTTAATATAAAAGGATCTGTTTTATACTAATTGACTTTTGCAGTGTTCATACATTAATTATGCATGGAAATCCTACCAATTTAGGCCGAATCCTACAGGTGGCTATAAATATACCTCGACTCGACTATGGATGAAGAAAAAAGCATGTTTATGGACACAGCTAGCATGAACTTTACCATAACAGACCTGTTGAACGCACGAACCGGAAAGCACCTTTGCCGGTCCCTTTATAGATTTTCTAAAAATAGATACAAATAATTTCATTCTGTCCAGCTTGAGTACTTATATTCTTGATAATGTAACATGAGTTCCATAGTAATTGAAAACGAGACCGAGGCTAATTTCGGGCGCAGCCGAAATTTGAATACCCGTCACATTTGAATGCAAGTTAACCTTCGCACTCATGATCTCTACCCGCGTAGATATTTCAATTTTCATTTTTTAATAACTTAGTGAGTTTTTGTAGAAACTTGACTCAGTTATACATTTTTTCTCTCTCAAATTAACAAAAAGAAAACAATCCTCATGTGCCCAAGTTATAATTTGATGTGGATAAGCCCATATAGCAATCCTGACTTTTTGTCTGTTTCAGGATATGTTCTATACACAAGACCGTCGTGCGTCTCTTTTTCTTTGATCTCCGGTACCACACATAGCAACTTCCTTTTTGTCTTATTCGGCCACTAGTGTCTCTTTGAGGTTCGTCATTAGCATCAAAATCGTCGCTGCAATTCGATTTGCAGATCGATTCACCTAAATTATGAGATCCAATTTATAAACGTCGAGTTGAAAATCGAAAAAAAAATACCTAAAATGCATTCAATTGCAGTCCGAACATGAAACTTGCTTACTGATAAAGGTTTTTGAGCGCGGATCCTGATTTGAGGGATGCATAGATCTTGTCCCAAATATAAAATGAATTGTCGACATCGATACTGTCCCGTGTGGATTGTTAGTGGTATATATTATGTATGCTGCTAGAGCTGATACGTTCGATAAATTGTAGAACATGGCTAGATGCCAAAAGGCCCTTTTGGTTGTATACCGAGACAGCATCTTATCCATTGTGTTCACTCCACCCGTGGTTTGATTATAAAACAAAATCATTTCTGGCTTCTGTTTGATCTGTATTACGTTCGAATCCAGATGCATGGACGACAGAAGGACAACAGCTTTTCCCTTTGCAGGAACGTAGGAACACAAAGTTGCGTTAGATCCAAATCCAATTTCGCTTGAATAAACCTCTCGTTACTCTGATGCTTTGAACTCCTCGGGTACCTTTTGTTTTTCTTCAAGGTACCGACAAAGGTCAACTTCCATTTCTATAGTTGCTCGATCAGTGGAAGCGAAGTAAAAAGATTATGCTGACGTTTCGACCTGAGTTTTAATACGGCGCTACAAGCTACATCCCTATTCGGAGCAGACTTACGATTGATTAACTGCCTATTCGGAGCAGACTTACGATTGATTAACTGACATAGTCGCCCGATAGAGCGGGAACGCATCTTGTTTCCACAGGCCGCTAAGGTTTTCCTGATTGGATTCTTGACAACCCATGACGAGCAGAATTCAAGGGAGGCTTTGAGCTCTTCATCAGTATTTAGGGTCCAGTATGAATAGGATTATTCGTATTTCTTCGTTAGTGTTCCTCAACTTTTTTGTTGGAATATCTACCAAAGAGATCTCTGTTGAGTGCACTCAAAATGCTGAAAAACGTATTGACTGGCAATAAATTTCTCGTCACTGAATTAGGGCCCATTAGTCTTGAATCGCGAATAATGTTGTGAGCTCACCAGAAAACGTATTGCTCTCCTTGTACCACTTCGTACCATCTTTAGATGAGAAGAATGTTTCATGAATGACTGATGGCTCATTATCGCTTTTATCATCTTGCGATTCAGTTTAACTGTGTAATTCTATTTCAAAATGTTCATCAGCCACATCATCCTCTGAATTCAGATCACCTAAATCGGGCAGATATTCTTTATCTGTATCAGCGTCAGCGCCTTCATAATCTAAAACTTCGAATTAGACTTCACTGCAAACATATTGCGGAAGTACTCTTGCCTTTTCTCATATGATAATTTATATATATTTTTTTGGTATAAATAAACTTACTCTTTGCAATAGTTTTGAAACCCCCATAATTGTGATGAGTGTGGATTTAAAATCTCATTCAAATGCGTGGACTTATTTTTGTATCTACCCGGGTGGAAACTTCATAGTTTCATAGTCCGCGTAGTAAAAAATAGTGCGAAGGTTAAGATTCTTTTGCATTAACAATTTCTACCGCAGCCCTATGACGTGTTCCGATTGCATCTGCTCCTGGATGCGTTGGATGAATTTTGGATAAGACTCAAAAAGAAACGAGACCGAGGCTAATTTCGGGCGCAGCCGAAATTTGGATACCCTTCGCTCCCCTCGGGCTAAAAGTTTTTTCGGGCGTACCTATGACTTGTGTTCACTCCTCCCCGCTTCCATGCTTTTGAATTTTCACATAAGTGCCGTGTCGAAGATTTATTGGGAGAAGCGGGGCACGTGGGTTACTTATAAGAATCAGAAAGAGGAAGGGGGGGGGGTTGTATGGCAGCCCTATGAACGCATGGCCTTTCCATCAATTTTTACGAATGTTTGTGGCATCAATTAAAACACATTTCTATGAGATTTGGTTGAAATTGGTGGACAAATAAAAAAGTTTGTCTTCGAAGAACCTAATTTGGGGGTTGGGTTTATATGCCAGCCCCATGATCCCATGGTTCGATTTAATTCATTTTTGCATATGTTTTGTAACATCAATCAAAACACATTTCAATGAGGTCTGGATGAAATTTGTGTATACAAATAAAAAAGTATTTTTTTAAGAACCTAATTTTGGGGGTTAAGTTTGTATGGTAGCCCCACGACCCCATAGTCCGATTTCAATTATTTTCACGTTTGTTATGTGGCATCAATAGAAATATGATTTTCTGAGGTTTGATTGAAATTGGTGTGCAAATAAAAAAGTTTTTCTTAGAAAAATTTGATTTGGGGGGATAGGTTTGTATGGTAGCCCCATGACCACATGGTCCGACTCCATCTGTTTATACATATGTTTTGTGTCATCAATAGAAACACATTTGTGTGAAGTTTGGTTGAAATTGGTGTGTAAAAAAAAATTTCTTAGAAGAACTTAATTTGGGGAGCTAGGTTTGTATGACAGCCCCATGACCCCATGGTCCGATTTGGTCCATTTTTACATATGTTTTGTGGTATCATTAGAAACACATTTGTGTGAAATTAGATTGAAATTGGTGCATAAATAAAAAAGTTTTTCTAAGAAGAACCTAATTTTGGGGGGTAGGTTTGTATGGCAGCCCCACGACCCCCTTGTCGGATTTTAGCGATTCAAACATACAAACTGCCTGCAGCAAAAAGAAGCAAGTGTGCAAAATTTCAGCTCCATAGCTTTTAAACTGGCCGAGTAAAACGCGTCGCAACAGACAGACAGACAGACAGACGGACAGACGGACATCGTCCAATCGACTCAGCTCGTCACGCTGATCATATACATATATACATATTTTATATGGTCGGAGATGCTTCCTTCAATGCGTTACAAACTTCATGACAAAGTTAATATACCCTTTTCGCTTAATAAGCGAAGGGTATAAAAAACGTTTTTCTTACAAGAACCCAATATTTGGGGGTTAGTTTATACGACAGCCCTATGACGTAATGTTCCGATTCGATCCATTCCTAGATATACACTCCGCGACACTTGAATAGGCCACCGTAAAAAAAAAACATTCGAATCCATATATCGTCCATATAAATGCAAACAATCTACTTTTTTATTTTTTTAATGAAAGTTTATTAAAGTCTAAACAATACAAATAAAAAGTATTTCCAATATCTTTAACAGAGAATTTTTCATAATTTTTTTTATTAATAACATCATAAAAAGTGTTTCAAAAAATGCGACACTTGAATAGGACACTCTTTAAAAACAATATCTTCAGATATAAAAAAACAAACGAACATAATTTTTTTTCACATTTTAGCCAAGTTCAAGTATATTAAATAGTTTTCAATAATGAATTGACTACCCCCTTGTGTAGAATTTCTTCATAAACTCTATTGGGAAGAGAGTCATAAAGTTTTTTCACATATTCGAGCGAAATAGTCGACCATGCCCTTTTAATAGCTTGAATTAGTTCTTTTTCATCGGAATATTGACTTCCTGAGGAGTACACGCTTCGAGCTAGCCATCCCCAAACATTCTCTATAATGTTGAGGTCTGGCGAATACGGTGGCCAATCTAAAAGGCTGACATTCTGGCTACCAATCCACGACTTGACAACCCTGGCATTGTGAATCGGAGCATTGTCCTGCTGGAACGTCCACTTCAGAGGTCCAAAAATGTTGCTGAAAACCGGAAAAGCCTTTTGGAGCACGCCTTGATAACACTCTGCGTTCATGGTCGACGTTAAGAAATGGAGCTCATAAGTTCCATAATAGGAAATGGCTCCCCACACCATAACACCCCCTGCCCGGCTGTGAAGACGATCCAATTGTTGCTCATCCTTCCGCAAATCGAGGAAATAATAACTGAACCCATCTGGGCCTTCCAAATTAAATTTTTTTTCGTCGGAAAAAACGACGAGTCTCCAGTCGCGTTTCCACGTCATGTGCTCGCGACAAAATAGCAAGCGCATTTGTTTCCGCTCAGGTGTTAGCTTCGGTTTTTTTTCAATTTAAGTCTCCTTATGTGAGGAGCTTTCGAAATCACCCGTTGAATAGTTCTAATGCTCGCTTGAACACCTGTTTTTATTTTAATTTTCGACGCAGGGTCGCGTGAATTCGATGCTGCTCGAAGTATAGCTCGCCGATCTTTGGCCGAAGTCGCAAATTTTGAGCGCCCTTTCATATTTTTCCCATAATTCAAATCATCTGCAAGAAAGTTTCATATGACATGACGGCTTCTTCCGATTTTCAATCCGATTTGATTAATATTTAGTCCACAATCCCAATAGGCGGAAATCCCTGAAGCGGAAAAGGCATCCATAAAAGCCTTTTCCGCTTCAGACAAACACTTTCCACGACCCATTATAGTCCTATTGTAAGCAATATATTCCGCTAGATACTAGATATTTTTCCGACCACTTGCTCCGCGCACTTACAGAAAGAAACTGAAATAATAACTGATGTCCTATTCAAGTGTCGCAAAAACAGCGATTGTTTTATGACCAAAAACAAAACAAAGTAATAAAACAAAAGAACGGTATACTTCTAGTATACGATTTTGCTTTCAAATAAAGGGTGTATAGAGATGTAGAAAAGGAAAAAAAAATCACACACTAGACAATTGAATGTTTCGAGTAATGCGAAGTTATAATTGGGATTAAAGGGTGGCCTATTTAAGTGTCGCGGAGTGTATTTTGAGGCTTTACCATGATCAGATTTGGGTGAAGTTTAGTTAAGATTGGTTCATAAAGAAAAACGTTTTTCTTAGAAGAACCTAATTTGCAAGGGTTCCTTTGTATGATAGCTCCATGACGTAGTATTCCGATTTCAGCCCTTCCTAGATATATTTTGAGGCTTTACTAGGAACACATTTGGGTAAAGTCTAGTTGAGGTCGGATTAAAAAATAAAAAGTTTTTCTTAGAAGAACTTAATTTTCACGGGTTGTTTGTATGGCAGCCCTATGACGTAATATTTCGATTCCATCCGTTTCTAGATATGTTTTGAGGCTTTATTAGGAAGTTTGGTTAAGATTGGTACATAAAGAAAAATGTTTTTCTTACAAGAACCTCATTTTCAGGGACAGCCCCATGACCCGATAGTCCGATTCCATTCATTCCGACATATATACAGCGTACACTAAAAAGAAACTTGTATACACAATTTCAGCCCGATAGCTTCAAAACTGAGGGACTAGTTTGCGTTGCAACAGACGGACAGACAGACAGACGGACAGACAGACAGACAGACGGACATCGCTCAATCGATTTCTCTCGTCACACTGATCAATAATATAATACTTTATATAGTCGGAGGTGCTTCCTTCTGTGCGTTGCAAACTTCATGACAAAGTTAATATACCTTTTCACATAGTGACGGGTATAAAAAAAAACTTTTACTACTATTGCGGCTCTGGCAGTTTGATTTTCCTTAACACCTTGAGAGGACATTCGACGACAACTGAATTCAGAGTGCGGTTGTCAGCCAAATTAATTCTAGTCGAATTATAGTTCTTCCGCATAATAAACGTGCCGAGTTTCGAAAATTCGTTTGTCTTTCATTTTTGTACATATAACAGAGTGGCCAAGATTTCTATAGTTGTCTGCATAGTGTGCGTTCAAAAGTAACAGGCGAATAAAGATGTGACCCAAGGACAAACAAATTGCAAAAGGAAAACAAACCAGAAACGAGGTCAATTTCCCAAAAAAAAAAAAACATGAGTATAGGAGGATCAGGGGGCGATGTAAAGCATACTGCAGCCCAGGGACGTAGCCAGGATTTTGTTTCGGGAGGGGTCCGACACTCGGTGTCAGAAATTTTGACATTATTAGAAATACATTTTATCTAAACTGTGGAAACTAGTTTCGGCGTTGCCCAGTTGCAGATCATGCCTCCTGTCCGTCTGTTCCTATGTCGAATCCATCGCTTTATCGCTTGACGAGCCTGGAAGAGCACTATGGCAAGCATGCGTAGGTACTTCACAGCCCCACTATCATCAGAAGCAGACAGTGCCACGTCTACAACCATAGGCCTCTCTGGTATCAGTACGAAGCAGCAACCCTAAGTATGCTTAACAAATTCGTGATATACGACATTTTTCACTTTATAAGGTTTAACGAAACTCTATTGCGCATATGCATAAATTTACCTTGCCTAAAAATTAAAGCATTACAAACAGCAGTCAAGAACTATGGAAAGTATGCTTGGGCTCACGTAGCGACTTCATTCTTACAGGGAAAATATTTTATTTCAAATTTTGAAGATTTACGAAATTTGCCAAAGTTTCCATAATGAAAGACTATCGCCAGGGCCGGATTTAGCATGTATGGCGCTCCTGGGCTGTAGCCGACCTCCGCCACTGGTTAAAATTTCCGAGTTTACAATTTCCTCCATTCTATCTTTCGTAAGAATCTTCAATCTTACGAGAGCTTACGTGGATTTGACTTTGACTTTTTTTTTGCGTTTTCCGTTATATGTATAATGCAATTAACCCGCTTTTTTGTTTTTGGTGAAAAAAATATGTTAAACAAAATCGAAAATGCAAGCACCCAATTTACTTAGCTTTCATTGGGCCGGTCCAGATTGTTTCCATTTTCGTATGCTTCATCCATTTGACAATTGAAACTTGGCATGTCGGCGATATTGAAAAGAGGAATTCAATCTTGACCGTGATTACCAATGTTGAATATGTCAAAATCGAGGAGGAATGGATGGAAAATTGCAACCCACTTAATTCGGGTTTCCTATCGTCTTGACTTCCAACCAGTGGCGCAACCACGGGAGGGGCTAAGGGGGCTAAAGCCCCTCCCAGGTCCCGAAATGAGGAATGGAAAATTAAGTATGGAGCAATAATTTTCGTTGCAGATTTTACAAAAATATGAATCGCGTTCAAAGGGGCGAATAACCAGCTATTTTCGTTGATCTGTTCCTAGTTTTAAACATCCTTACTAGAATTTGAGAACAAGTAAGAGCTTTAAATATTCCACTTTTGAAAGATGTGCCAGGCATTGAAACTGTGTAATATTTTATGGTTCAAAATTGTGTTGCAGAAGTCCTAAATTTTGGAAAAATATGCACAGCCAAATTGTTGTCAAAATCTTTCTTAAAAAATTGAACTGAACATTAACATGGTATTGATCGGTCTTTGTTTCGAATTTTGTTTGTGCCCTAGTTATAATATGTTTCTTGTGTTGTACCGGACATTCACAGATTCTGCTCTAATTGTGGGAGGTCATTTGTTTCAATAAACCGCCACTCCTCCTGAACTTACTCGCAAAACGTTGAGAGGTGGTGTCTTTCTCTTTCTGTGCAAAATAGAAAAATATCAAAACGGCAAACGAAAGTCTAAGCCGAAACTACAGAAACCAATTCGGTCTAATGGTTATTTGTGACGATCACAGAATTGCTGAAACACACGTTTTCGCTTTGGCGGTTATGTGGCCCACCAAGTCCGTGAGAATCAGGGACACGAAAAAGTGTAATTAGTGTCCATAGATTTACTGGATTGCGGCAACAGTCTTAATTGCCCTATTAATGGTATTAGCCCCCTCCAGGACACGATTCTGGTTGCGCCACTGCTTCCAACATTTCTATAAATTGCTGTGTGTTAGGATTGTGAAGTAAAATTTATCAGCGTTAAGATGTCTACCAATTGAGAAAAGCTTGTTTTAATTCATGAGCTATTGGATAAGTGAAAATTTAATTCAAAATAGAAAAATAACACTAGTATTGACGAATCTACTTTTGCTCATACAATGTGTGTATGTATTGTACATACTTGACTTGACTTTCCAGAGTATCGACATAACCAGACATTTTCTTCCAATCGGGGGGTATTAAGAGGCAAGTAGTCATTCAATCGAGAGCTCGCGGCCAACTATTTGTGTATTATACAGTGAGTGGTTCTAGATCGATTCAAATTTTGAAGGCAGACTCACATCACAATTTGAGGTGAAGGTGCAATTGGGCACCCTGGATTGAGACGAGTACACTTAGATAGAGTAAATTGAACGGAAGAAATTACATTTTATTATGTCAGTTGCTCCTTAAGTTTTCAAAATGCATTTTCCTCAGAATTCGTCCAGATGGCACAATCTCTGACGGCATACATACTGCTTACATACCTTCAATCTAATTTCATCGGCATTTTAAGAATGAATATATTGGATGCACTTTAGGAAGTTAAGTTTCAAAGCCTATTGAAATAATTTCGGGAGGGGTCTGGGCCCCCTGGACCCCTCCCCTGGCTACGCCCCTGCTGTAGCCCACATTTTGCTGAAAATTTGAGTCCTAGCTTCAAAAGTATCAACCGTTCGAAGGTGCGACCCGGGGACAATAAATTGGAAGCGCAATCAGGGTAAATTTTTAATGCGAACGATTGAACGAAAAAATCGTACTGAAAAATTGCAAAGGGGGATCAAACGAATAAAGGGTCAATTTTTCAAAAGAGCGGAAATTGCGGAAGAATAATTGTGTTTTGCGGGAGAATTTCAGGAAGATTTTCAGTCCTATATAACGCGGGGCGGCTGCTCTTGGGGATACGGGACGGTTGGACGGCTTTTATGCGAGGATATTCATAGTTCTTTCCAAACGCGTTTCGTGTGTGAAATGACCTTTTACCCTAAACTATGCGATCCCTGGTGTGGTTTTATAGCTGACTACAAATAATATAAGAATGTAATCGTAATCAAACTGAAAAAAAAATCCAGTTTAGGTAATTTTTGTGGACTACGAGAGGAACACTTTCCGAAAGCCAAACAAGGCTTAATTGATTGTTCATCTCTAGTCAACTTCTCCCTAGCTAGACTTTGTTTTTCTCCTAGAACTATTGAAAAAAAAAATCAGTAAAATCGAGGGACACGCAAAATTTTGTCTAAAAAGTTCATGCGGAAAATAGACAGAAGAAAGTCAGAGTTATCCTCAAGATTTAAAAAATGTGGCTATGAGGAAAAACCTAGAAAAGTCTGTTTAAATCTAAATGCCAACCAATTCCACCCTTAAACCATGGTTAGTCGAGTGGTGTGGCCCTAGTACTTTAGCGGTGACATCGATTGTTCAACAACCGAAAAATACGAATTTATCAGAGTTGGCGGGAGGGTCCCAGGACAAGTTGTTCGGCCAGTGACTGAAAATTGATAACACACTAACAAATCTATCTATGTATATGGGAATCAGAATAAAAACCTTCACTCAGAATTTTGACATTGGGATTAATGTTGATTGATGTTTATAATTTCTTTTGCAAACAGGGAGATACAAAATCCTATCAACTTCAATATAACGTGTTTTCGAAATAAATATATTTATGAAAATCCCACTGCTTTTTCACCAAACACCTCCATGTTTTTCATTCGTCTCTCTAACATCGATTCGGTTATATTTCGTAAATATATACTTATGAATGTATATACCTAGGTATGTGCTCTCAGGTTCAAGTACTTGATACCGTTGATAAAATCATGTCATAAATATGAATGAATAAAATTCTCAGAATATTGGATGAAATATTGAAATTAATATCATCATGTACAGCTTAAAGTATTACGGCCGCATCACATCAAACAGAGATAACAATTTATTGTGGCCTAGGATTCAATTGGATTGGGGAATAATAATAAAATTAATAAATGCCTTTGATTCGTGGTGAGATCTTATAGTGCAGTCATATTAGCATTTCAAATAGAAAAAAAGAGAGTAAGGCTAATATTTGTTGTTTTTGAATCAGTGGGATCCCACCTCCCAGGAATCTACAACTGATTTTGCTAAAAAAACATTTGATCGGAAAGGTCCCAAAAAGGAAAAAAACGGATACTCTTTAATCCTTCACCGGAGGTGGCCATGCGGGGTATCATATCAAAGGGGACGTCGAGTACATTACACATCCGGTGCTTTTCCAGTTTCAAGGCCCCTCAACGGAATAAATCGAGCTTAAATGGAAAATTTTCGCGTTTCCGTGTATCTTTCCAAAGCTATAACTACGAGAATAATTCAAGTTGTCACTACTTTTATCACTTTCCAGAATCTATAATAGCTGAAGATTCTACCATTAAATTTGCTAAGAAAAATGTTGATCGGAAAGCTCTGAAAAAAGACACTAATTGCACACCTTAGTTGAACGTGGGCATGTGGGGTTTCATTTTATAATATACTGTATAATATAATCTACGAACTTGTTCCATTAAGGATTTCTAAAACACGAAAGGGTCCTATTTGGTTTACGCCTTTGATCTTTAAGATGTTGCGGAGAAAAAGTCGTGCCCGTGCGCGCTTTAAAAGGTCCCAACTTGCATCCGATCTACTAATTTTTCGCGCCATCCGAAATAAAACCAAAAAACTTATTGACAGTGCACGATCAGCCTACTTTCTTAGTATTGAGGATAGTGTCAATAACCAAGAAAGCAAGCTTTTTTGGTCGTACATCCGGATCGCGCGCTCTTCGAATTCTCTCCCTTCGCGATTATCCTTTGGCGATCTTACTGCTACTACAGACGAGGATATCTGCGAGCTGTTTGCTAAATTTTTTTCAAGCACGTTTATTAGAACTTCTAATCCTTCGCCATTTTCTATTGACCAAGACATATCATTTCAGGTCCCGTCCATTTTGCCCTCCTATGTTGATCTTATAATAAGATCGCTTAGCGTAAACTCCTCCCCAGGGCCCGATGGGATTCCGAACTCTTTTTTGAAACAGACAAACAGTGCGATTGTTTTTCCTCTTGCTATTCTTTTCAATAAGAGTGTACAAGAAGGCATTTTTCCGCAACAATGGAAGACCTCTCATGTCGTCTCCATTCCAAAAAAGGATGATCCCTGTCTTGCGTCAAACTATCGGCCGATTTCATTATTATCGTCTTTCTCCAAGGTATTTGAGCGAATCGTATTTAATTATATAAGCCACTACTTTGGACATCTTATTGTTCAGAACCAACATGGTTTCTGCGAGAATAAGTCAACTACCACCAACTTGGTTGAATTAGTGAACTACATCTCAAAATCATTTAATTATCATAGAGACGTTCATGTGGTATACACAGACTTTTCCAAGGCATTTGATAGAGTGAATCACTCTATTTCGCTGGAAAAACTTTTACACTTTGGCTTCTCTACCCACTTACTGTCTTGGCTTTGGTCGTATTTATCGGAACGCTCAGCTCGAGTGGTATATAAAGGTCTACTGTCTTCTTCGTTTTCCCCAACATCCGGAGTTCCCCAGGGATCCATTCTCGGTCCCCTTCTTTTCCTTTTTTTTATCAACGATTTACCATCGTTGCTCAAATGCCCTACCTTGCTTTATGCTGACGACCTGAAACTTTTCACCACTGTATCTGGTATTGATGATTGTTTGGCCTTGCAAAGTGACTTAGACAGTCTACATTCTTGGTGTACGTTAAACGAGCTTCACCTCAACATCGATAAATGCTCTTTTATGAGTTATTCTTTAAAAGAATTCCCTCTTTTGTTTGCCTACAAAATAAATGGCATTCTACTGGATTGTGCTTCTTCTGCAACAGATCTTGGTGTTGTTTTCGAACCAAACCTAAGATTCTCTGATCATTACACATTTATAATAAAAAAAGCTGAAAAGCTCTCTGGATTTGTCTTGCGGTGTTCTGTCAATTTTCGTTCCTTGCGTACGTGCACTAACCTGTTCATCTCGCTAGTCCGTAGTGTACTTGAATACGCCTCAGTTGTTTGGTCTCCTTTTACACAGACTTCCTCCGACGCTCTGGAGACTGTCCAACGAAAGTTCACCAAATTCCTTTTATTTAAATTTGGCCTCCCATATGAGTCCTATCCTGAAAGGTTAGTGCTTCTTCAAATGACGTCATTGCGTAAGAGAAGAATATTCCTTGACGAATGCTTTCTCTTCAAGCTTTGCCAAGGATTGCTATCGTCAAGTCTTTCCGAGGACATCAGGTTTCGCGTCTCCTGTTACAGAACACGTTCTATCGCTGTTTTTAAACCTCCCTCTGCTGTTATTTCTGTATATTTTAACTCGCCTCTTTTACGTATTATGCGGAACTACGACAGGTTGGAGCTTGGTCCTATACCCACATCTTTCCAAGCTTTTAAACGTCTCCTTATTGAAAAAAATAATGCAATTGAAATTATGTTCTGATTCGATATAGTACTAAATCTGCAATTGGATTAATTTTTCTTATTTTCTTTTGTTTTATACTCTGTCGAATTTACTTTCATATATTTACTTTCTTTTATATTACATCGTTCTTCTATAATAACTGTATTATTAGGTTACCACCTGTTCAGTTTTTTGTTAAATAAATAAATAAATAAATAAATATCAAAGAGGATGTCAAGTACATTCCATATCCGGCATTTGTTACTTGTTCCAAGGACTCTCAAAGGAGAAAATTGGGCTCAACTTAAAAATTTGTGTGTTTCCCGTGTCTGTATCTTTCTAAAGCCATAATTTTCTATTTAAGCCCGACTTATTCCATTTAGTGTCCTTGAGACAGAAAACAAGCACCGGATATGCAATGCACTCGACCTCCTCTTTGATATGACACCCCATATGCCCACGTTCGATTAAGGTGTGAAATTAGTGTCCTTTTATGTGCTTTTTCAGAGCTTTCCGATCAACTTTTTTCTCCATCTCCAGCTATTATAGCTTCTGAAAAGTCATAAAAGTAGGGACAACTTGAATTATTCTCGTAGTTATGGCTTTGGAAAGATACACGGGAAACTCGAAAATTTTCAATTTAAGCTCGATTTATTCCTTTGAGGGTTCTTGAAACAGGAAACAAACACCGGATACGTAATGTACTCGACGTCCCCTTTGATCTGATACCCCGCATGCTGACCTCCAGTCAAGGATTAAAGAGTATCCGTTTTTGTCCTTTTTGGGACCTTTCCGATCAAAATTTTTTTTAGCAAAATCAGTTGTAGATTCCTGGGAACCCACTGATTCAAAAACAACAAAAATTAGCCTTACTCTATTTTTTCTATTTGTAGGCCTGAATTGGGATATTTTGACTGCACTATTATGGAAAAATGCAAATTCAGGTTTTCTATGCGGATTTAGAGGCAGGATAGTATAATATAGTGAATCACACAACACGAAATGGACTTTGTGATATAAATTTAATTGGATGCTCAAAATTAAAGCTTAATAAAAAATTATGTGAACTGTGAAACAAATTTGTATAACTTTATTGTGAATCTATACTTTATCCAGCATTGTAATACGACCTTAAAAGTCCAGGATCAAGGTCTATTCTCAACTAAATTAAACAGTTATCCTTGTCTTTAAATAAAAAAAACTCCATCTTTTGCAACTGCCAACAACGTGAAAATTCGTTGGAAATCAGGAATTCCTTGAATTGTTTCTTTCATTTGTAGCTACATAATTCAAATATCATTATGGTTCTCGTTCTCATTGCCTTGCTTGAAGATCAAGAAATGTGCTGCAGTTATACTAAACTATTTTCATTATTTCTTTCATTTTTTTTCTGCTCAAACTTCTACAGAAAAGGCATTTGTTACGTTCCATAATGACAGCTGGAATGTTATCAAACATACAGCGCAATTTACATTGAAAAGGATTCTGCTTTGTTTTCATTGGAAAACTTTCAATTTCTAATGAAACACTGTTCTACTCTCTCTCCCTCTGCCACTTGAAAATTTCGAAGACTTTCGAAAAGATTTCATTGTACGTTTCAAAGTAATGCAGCTCAACAGCAGCGTATTGTTCACACAAAGTTTCAAGAAAATTATAAACTCTTCTCTTGCGAGTAATATCCGTGTAAAGTGGGTAGCAATTGTCAGTGATTGGATGGTGAATGAGGGGGGTTATTGCACAAAACTTGAAGTTTGCAGAATTTTAATTTTCAAATTAAGTTACAGGAATCTGCGTAGAATTATTAATTTCCTGGCTTAAATTTTATAAATATGTATATTAAAATTTTTTTGCCAGAGGTTTTGTTGTCTTGACGGATTTGTGTAGAATTGACTACAAAACCTCTACACAAATCCGTCAAGATATAGAAAATTAAAGAGGAGCATACCAAAAAAAAATGTTTTTTTTTTCAATAGCTTAACCTTTAAGTATGGACGTGAGGTCTGACAGACCTTTCGAGTTTTCACATATTCTTGAATTGCATACTTCCCGTCCCTCCTCGACCCTGAGCATCTCAGTACCCTCAGTTTTATTTGTGAATCGAACATGAAGATTCGAAATTTCTAATTCCGGTGTATTGAATGTAAGTTACCGTTATTAAAAGATTTAGCATGGTCTGTCAGACCTCACGACCACGTTTGTCATACAAATCATTCGTGCAATGTATTATTGTTTGCTTCAGATTTATCACATTTGAATGGCACAAATAGGCGATAGTAACGATATCGAGTTTTCGGCGAAGACATCGTGGAAGAAGAAGTCGCTAATGAAGGAGTTCCAGTATTTTTTTTTTCCAATATTTTTTTTTTCAAATTTTTTTTTTTCAAAAATGCTTGTTTTTTTTTCATTACTGGGTAGCTATTTATAAATATGAATATGTTTTTTTAAATCATCCGTAACCATTTACGCATAAAAACCCACTATAAAGATAGAGGTCTGTGAGACCTCACGTCCACAGTAATGTTCTATTTTTTTCACGTCCACACTTAAAGGTTAACACTAACAAAACAGTGATATAATATAAATAAATAAAAAAACATATTGAACCGCAGATGTGTTAGCCATATCCAATATTTTGTAAAGGCGTTAAGATCAACAGCACGCTCTGCCGAGTATTTTGTTTATCCACCTTTTTAACATCTGAACGGTCATAGTTCGTCACATGTTTCCTGAATTGGAAAGCTAAACTGAACGAAGCCAAGTGTGAAACTGTAGCTTGAACTGGACTTAATGCTCCGATAATATTTAGCTAATATCCTGCATAGACTAATTAAAACGTATCTCAATTTATTTTAGTATAGCACGTTTTTCATCAGTTTAATTTCATGTATGTACATTAAATGGGATTTCTGTGTACACAGTATGTTGCTACAACACCTAAGCCATTTGAGTCCTGACATTAACAGTTTTCCAAGGTACGCATATTATAAGTCTCGAGTTGAGCAAGTAGTGCCGCCGACACACTATTCTGCTTTAAGTGTAAGTATACACATTGCTGTAATAATTGCAATCCTTAAACTGAATTGCATTTTGAAGAGAGTAAATATAGACATGCAATGCATGAAGCAGGTGTATCGTACAAGGAGAGGTGTTATAATAAATCCAAGCATAAGGAGTGCTTAATTGTTTAGTGAAAGGAATTAACCCTTCTGTCGGCAGAAAGGTCTGGCCAGACCTTTAGCACTATATTTTGGTCAAAAAAGTATAGAAGATGAAATCGCAGCGACTTCATATTTCATGATATCCTAGAATAATATGTTTAGAAGCATTTTGCAAAAATTTGAAAAAATCGGTTGAAGTTTTGAGTATGTTTTTGATGATTTTCAATTTATAGTGCTTTTTGGTACCCAATAGGTCTGGCCAGACCTATAGTTTTTCCCCCATTTTGGTCTTGAGGTAAAAAGTAAAAATATTAAATTCTCTTAAAATTCTCTTACTTATGATGTAGTTATGTTATTAAATTTCAATTTGTACGATAAACGATAAAATTTTCTGAGATTTTGCTTTAAAAAGCCCTGAAGTTCGGAAATTGGGTATGCCTAATTTTATCACATCTTATAACATCACCCAATCAACTGAGATTTGATTCTAGGAAATTCAAATGAGTTTTATTTCCTTTGTGATAGTAGTAACTACTATTACGACTTACGAACGTGATTCTAAATAGATTTAATTGAGATATTTACGGAAAATTTAGAATGAAATTATTTTTGCGCCTGAAAATTCCCTGTTTCTTTTTATCTATTTCCCCAAATATGCAGGCTAATATCGGGGTAAAATCTACCAACAAAGCACCAAATATTTCCCCAAAGATATTGGACTCGGAAAATTCGATTAAAATTTCTGTACGGATACGCAATGAAAGAAGAGAAGCAAAAAAAAGAAGAAAATAAGAGAGAAACATGTTTGTACTAATACCACCTCAAAATATGTCTACTTAAAAACGCTTCCAGTATATCTACAAAAACGATTTTAATGCTTTTATTGTTTATAAATGGCTGTAAAGAATGGGTAGAATGATTCTACCGATAAAAATTTCACTTTTTCTAAAAAATAAAAAATAAAAAAAAAAAAATTTTAATTTGAACAAAACTTATTCGAATTTGTATATTCCATTACATTAATTAAAAAATACCGGCGTACAGAGGGCTGCGCCCGCAATACGAGGGTTTTTTAGATTTTGGATACATACATAGTGAATAATTTTGCACATATATTTTATAGGTAATAAATAAGAATTATGCACAATGTTAATGAAATGCTTCTCGTAAATCTATTTTTGGGTTGGTCTAAATAAACGCGTTCCAGAATGAAAGGCTAACGCCTTTCATTCTTTAACACTTTTTACTTAGACCAATCCAAAAATAGATTTACTGTGTATCATGGCTCCACATATTAACTGGATTTATTAGCTGTAACGCCGTTACCATGACTCCAAACTGGAAAAAAGCGACTGATATGAAATGTACCCATCGAGTTCTTTGATTTGATAAAAACTGAAAAAGTAGACTTTTTCAAATCTCCGGGACACCCTGTTTGCTTTGTCCTACCAACGTCTAAATATTTCGTGCTAAAGACTGTTACGATTCTACACATTCCTACCAAATTTCATAACGGTCGGTTAGTGAACAAATTTGTAGATGTCCGGGACACCCTTTTATCTTGGCCGAGATAACGGTTCCATCATTTTTCTCGGCCATTTTGTTAGGCCAGTCATTTAGCGATTTTAGGTCGCAAAAAATTGCTCGGCTCTGTTGTTTTGGGATATTGTTAGGATAGATACCAGAAGTGTACCACCAAGTTTGCAACTTCGAAAAACCTGTGCTAACCCCGTAACCCTCAAAAAACCTCAAAATTTTCGGAGTTTTTTCATATTTTTGTTTGTAATTTCTAAAAGGTGCTTCCTTCAAGTAAGTCGTCCACTGCGCTTTTAAAGCTAAGAAAATCTTCTTTAATTTGAGTGTACTTCCAGCTTTGTAGGTGCAAAGGATCGCAAGATACAGCACTTTAAAAAATGTGTTTTTTTTTTGTAAAAAAAAGTCCGAAATTGTATTTTAGGAGGTTTGTATGACAGCCCTATGACGTAATGTTCCGATTCCATCCATTCCTAGATATGTTTTGAGGCTTTACTAGGAACACATTTGGGTGAGGTTTGGTTAAGATTGGTTCATAAAGAAAAAAGTTTTTCTTAGAAGAACGTAATTTCCAGAGGTTGGTTTGTATGACAGCCCTATAACGTAGTGTTCCGATTTCAGCCGTTCCTAGATATTTTTTTAGGCTTAACCAGCAACATACTTGGGTGAAGTTTGGTTAATATTGGTACATAAAGAAAAAAGTTTTTCTTAGAAGAACCTAATTTTCAGGGGCAGCCCTATGACCCCATGGTCTGATTCCCCCGGTCATTAGATATTTTCCACGGAGAAATGACCGGGAAATCGAAAAATAATACACAAAATGTCCGAGAAAAATTATGGAACCGTTATCGGATTGTAGCTCATCAGCATTTGCCACATATTTCCACGACAGTAAGCATGCATTTTCATTGAGAAAATGGCAGCGGACAAGAAATTCATTCTCATTCCGCCTGAGGTCTATCCAGGCCTTTAATTAACAGATACACGCATATCTTTACTCACTGTTCTACACCGCACCGGATCAACACTGCGGTATGAATGAACAGAAATGTGGCATGCTTCGCGAACGAGTACAATTTTTATCTTTCCTCTCTTTTTCTGTCCTTACAGCTGGCGATACGATGCGATAAGAAGCGATAAGCTTCCCATCGCAGGAAAAAAATTCTTAGCATTTAAATAGGAACCAGCACGAACCTTCTTGTACCATTTAGACTGCTTGCGATGCGTTGTCGGGTTGTACGATGGAGAACTTTTCCATGTCGAATCATCGTGCCGTTTCAGACGATGTAATGCGCATTGTCGCCGAGGAAAGCGTCATGGAGGATACGATTTGTGTTTGGATCGTGGTTTCGTAGTGGCGATGGTGTATTGTATGTATGTAAGGAGGTTTTCACACTTGTACTTAATCTGGATTACGTAAGGTGTGGTGAATTAAAAAATGCATGGAATTTGACAGCTCAAATTAAGTAATTTGCACAGATTACGTAATCTGGCCCTAAGTGTGAAAACCTCCTAAGAGATTGGTTTCGTGCTGTTTGATGCTGATATCGACGTGAGAGGCATAATTTGTGTAGATCGGCTTCCATTACCATTGGGAATTTTTATACACATATACATACATACGTGCCGGATTTGTATGTATTGTGTTATAGATTTGTAGATATTAAAAGAATGGATAACCGTATGTAGGTAATGTAATAATAATGCCCCAAAAAAGGGCAGTATTCGGATTTGACAGTTGTTGTTGTATAAATCTATGAATACGTCAAAGAAAAAAACATTTTTGGAAATATGCAGTGCAGCACAACCCGGTTTGTGGCGTACGGCGTACGTACGTAGGTCAGTTGTGGGAACATACGGTGATGCGAAAGCCGGGGTACTATTTTGGAGCGGGCAATTCCGTAATTTTTATCTTGTTTTTGACCGAATTTACCGACACAAATTTACCTAGTGTTTCTGCCACGCCGATCGGACGAGTATTCCTCGAGAAAACAGGGGTGCCATTTTGGGGCGGACAAACCTTAAATTATTTTCTTGTTTTTTACCTCAAATTCGGAATCAGCGACCCAAATTTACCTAGTGCCACCCTAATCGAACGCGTATTTCCTCGAGAAGACAGGGAGGCCACTTTGGGGCCGGAAGCCCGAACGCTACAAACTAGGTTTCATTGCACTATTTCACCCATTTCTGGGTGGGCATTTTTTGTTTGTTTTGTTTTTGACTACAAATTCGGACTCAGCGGCCCATAATTATTTTAGTGCCTTTTTTCCAACACCGATTGGACGAGTATTCCTCGAGAAAAAAGGGATGCCATTTTGGGACAGGCAGACCTCAAATTTTTGTCTTGTTTTTTTTTTTACCTCAAATTCGGAATCAGCGATCCAAATATACCTAGTGTTTCTGCTACGCTAGTCGAACGCGGCATTTCCTCGAGAAAACAGAGAGGCCATTTTGGGGCCCGATGCGCGAACGCTACAAACTAGGTTTCATTGTACTATTTCATCCATTAACAACAATTTAGACTATATCCTGTAACAAAGGCTTTTTCTCAACACATACGATGTATAGGGCGGAATTCATAGTCCCCACTTATACTTAAGGGAATCTTTAAGGGACTGACGCTATTCATAGTCACTTAATAAGCAAACGCTTAAGGGTTTCCTAAAGGGTTCCCTTATTCGTTAAGGTACATATCTAGTGACCTTATATGAATTCATATATTTGTTGACAAATCCTTATACAAACACTTTGAAATTTTTTTAAAAATTTCGAATTTTCAACTACTTGATATTTTTTTATATTTTATTTGTCACTTTCAATAGATATGTTGAATAAGCAAATCGTTTTATTAAATGAGGCAACGCCCTAATAAGTGATATCTATGAATACGAAGCTCCCTTAAGGGCTCACTTATATAGAGAAAACCCTTATTCCTTAAGGGAATCCTTATTACTTAAGTGCGGACTATGAATTCCGCCCATAGTGTTCGATCACTTTGTATTGCATTTGTTTACATTACTTGACCAAATGATAAGAGACGCATGATGCAGATACAGATCTAGATCTAGCGGTACTGATCTTTCAGTTGGTGGTTGATCTTTATACAGAAGTGATCTAGTGCGGTAATCGTGTTCTCTAATTTTGTGATTGTGCTTGGAATCTTTGATTTGAAGGTAAGTTTGTTAAACTTACTGAATACGTTGTGTGAATGCATGGTGCACTGTGTGTGTGTGTGTGATTTGATTTATAATGGATGACCATGGATATTTATTTGAATTGTTTGCATTGACGTAATAGACTAAGTGTTGTGATTCTCGTGGAATATGGTGATGGATCTCCTCCCAGATCTATGTAGTTTGTACATCTATCTCCACTTGTGGGATGGATCTCCTCCCTTTGTCGGGATGTACAGCTAGGTGTGAAACTAAGTATATAGGTACTCCACTCGAGGGATGGATCTCCCCCTCTTGTTGGCATATACTGGTTTTGTGTTAGATAGAGATGGAGCTCCTCCTATCTTAATTGTTATATTGACAACACTTAGGTTTTAATTTATTATTAACTGGTCATGGTCATCCATAATTTGTGTATGTGTACTCACACCGTGCCAATTTTATAATTACAGATTCGACTGGTCTCCACAATGCCACAAGTAACGCCTGTTCGCCTGTCCTGAGATATAAAAAATATAAGACCAAGTTTGCAGGTCTTCTTCTATTTTAAATATTTTCTATCTTTTACAATCCAAATGCCGCCTGAATATTGTTTTGAAACGCGTAAGCTAACACTTCAAATTCCTACAAAGGTTACCTAGCTTTTTCTCCATTATTTATTACACAGAATTATCTACAACACTATACATAAACATACCGACAGGCAGTGGCGAACCTACGTAGGGGTTTTGGGGGTTCAAACCCCCTCCGAAATTGCTGGATGTAATATAAGATAAAAATCGGGTTACTACAAAAGCAGGACGTTTCCAAAAAAAAAAAATTGTTCTAACAGACGGAAAATGAGAAAATTGAGCAAGTACCTCAGCATCCCAGAGATGGTGCTGCGCTAAGATGCTTTTCGAAAGACAGTTTTAGCACCACCAAAATACTCAGGTTACTTATGTTTTCACCAGGCCGGACAAAGTATAGTGCCTTTCGGAAGTACCACAACTGCAAATGCTCCGTGATCAGTCAAAATTGCAGTCACAGTTTTTTTTCAATTAGCTGAGATTGATACTGGGAGGAGTCTCTCAGTTTTTTTTGTGCCAATTAAGTTCTTTGGCACTTTGTAATAATTGGAAGACAGATAGAGCCTAACTAGCAAAGCAAATTAAAGCCATGATAAAGTACATACTATGAAATTCTGGGCCCATTTTAATACAATCTATATTGAAACGCTACTGATGCTTAAAAACCGAACAATACAACAAATTATTGTGGGATAATAAAAATGTATTAACCAAAAATAGTTAACGAAAAAAAACACCATTTTACGTAGAGTATAAATATTAATTCAAATTCAAACTCAAATATTTTTCTGCGTACGCCCCTGCCGACAGGTATTTATGTATATAGAAAATACCGATGATACTTGAAGCGCCAACTTACGAGGCCGATCTAAAATCATACCCATATCGGCAAACCGCATAGCGCCGGTATAAAATCTATTGAAAAATCAGGTTTTCTTGCCACGAAAACAAATCCCATTGTCTCGCAACAAATCTCATCGCATCGCGTCGCCCCGCCCGACATCGCAAGAAGAAGCTCGGCGTCACACTGTATGTGTACGCGCCCTTTAGGCCGGCCACTTTTCCGCCAAAATGTTGGTAAATAATTGACCGTGTGTAAGCATTACTTGAGGAAGGAAATCATCGAAAAACTATCTATAAACGCCACATCCGACCGGGAAACCAGATACATTGCCGCTCTTGATATTGATATCAGTACAAATCTGCATTCTGTTCTTCCCTACATATATATGTATGCTATAGCAATTCCATAATTCCGGAGAAGCAAAACTCCAGAAAAAATATTAGTTGTCACATAGGCCAGGAAAAATGAGACCAGCCAAGACCGGGAAATCTACTTTCTAGCGAAAACACAGCCAAGGGAGCGGGCTTGGAAAAATTAGCGGGGAAAGTAGTACCTGTTGAGCTTGAAACTGAATTAAACATTAGTTTGACCATCAATCACCCCACCCCACCAGTTTTTTTTATATCAATAGGACCTTTTCATTCCAAAACAATCCTGAAAAATTTTTAATTTGCACAAAAATTTTCAGCAACTTGTCACATCCCTGCTGTTCCTTCCTAACCAAACTGAATCTTCGAACGCTAGAAAAATTTGCACCCTCATTCAAAATCTCTAACTCGCAGTACCATAGCATGATACAATTCCCGGATCTGTTACAGAAAACACTCCAAATCTTGCAACAGATCCAAGGATCCGATACAGCAAATGATTACAAGTCTCCGCCGGTTACTCGGAACAGATCCTCTTTACCAAAATGAAAATGATTACAAGTCTCTATTGGTGAATTGAACAGATCCGGTTATGTTTTTGCACGGAAAATCACAGTTTGTTTTTCATGCCATGGTTATAGTAAGGTAGTACGTGTGGCGATTGGTATGAGGATTTAGATTTGGTTTTGGTTGGAACCAATGGATTGTAGGCGCGATGTTTTTGGATATTTTTTTAATATTTTTTAAGGACAACAAAGTGGACAACTAATGACAAAAATGGTTGGAAACATGAAAAGAAAGCACCACATTCCTCGTCTGTGACCGTTTGATATTGAAATAATTTTAAGCAGACTCTACATATGCTTTGTGGAAACACAAACAAAAGTATTTGACCAAACCACGCGCAACCGTTCAGTCGAACTACGCTCAGAAGATCAACGAACCGTCAGCGGATCTAGAGACGCGGAAGTGTCTAGCCCGCCAAAGAAAAACGAAGAAATTTGAACAATTCAAAAGTGAGAAGCGACTAAGACTACGTTTACACGACGGAACAAATACGAGTTTTCGGATCTCTGTAGCTCGGACCCTGGTTGGTTCTGAGTGTTCAAATTTGGTAGAGGTTGTCGCTCGCGCTGTCTATCGAAGTGTAAAAAATTTGAAGAAGATATGATGAAAAACACCGGAGATATAAGAGTTTGTATAATTACGACAAATAATATCGCCAATTTTGACTGTTTAGAGAAAATCAAATATACAGAAATACACCCACGCCTACTTGGGACATGCAAAATTATGATAATACTGTTTCGTATATGGTAGGCAAGCGTTTTTTTCCCCATAGAATGTCAAACTATGTCGTACAATTTTCTACGACATGCTAAGACTCTCTATTGATGTCGTTTTAAACGATAGCAAATGTACATACATATGTACAGTAGAACCCCGATTATCCGAGGACTGATTAACCGAGATCTCGATTAACCGAGGTTAAATTAAGATCGGATATCTTTCAATTAACCGATGCTTTAACCTTGGTTGATTTTGAATTAACCGAGTTAAAAGCGTAAAAGTTAAAATACAATGCACGCATGAATATTATTTTGATGAGAAGACTTAAATATGAACGCATATGTACCTATATACGGAAAATGTAACAAAAATTGCAACGGGTTTATATGCACACCTTTTACTTTAAAAAAAAATTAACTTTAAAAATGTGGTTTATTGTTGTGCTGAAGCTTGGAAAGCCATAGTCCAGTGTTCAACCTTTGAAAAATCGTGGAATAAAATCCTCGAAAAATAAAATGAAGACGTAGAAGGAGCTCCTATTGACGTGTATTAGATTGCGAATAAAATACCCGGTTTAAAGAAATTGTCGAACATTGGGTCTTAAACAGTGACGAAGAAAATATTGTCGGGGATGACGAAATTTTAGAAAAGATTGTCGGGGAAAATTCAATGACAGCGATCAAGAGGTCATGCACGAATCAGGATTTGAAGCTCTAGAGATTGCTCTCAAATATGTTGAGGAACAGCCTTCAGAAACTTCTTCAGATATTCTAACTATAAAAAAATGGCGCAATTACGTAGCCCAGATGCGAGCAAATACCCCAAAACAACAATTATTAACAAAATACCACTTTTATATCTGTACATGTACGCTATATGTATATGTACCTTTATTTCCCATCAGATGTGTAAATTATTTCTTTATTTCGATTATCCGAGGAAACCGATTATCCGAGGGGGGTCCAACCCCGTTCACCTCGGATAATCGAGGTTCTACTGTATGTACGTATAGATTTATCGTGTAAAGCTAATGGCTGGATCAAATAAAACAGTGAGACGTGTGGATTGAAAAAGTAATGAATCTACAATAAATTATCCTGAAAATATACGTACATAATTAAATTCATCTGTTAAAGTAATGTAAATTAGCAAATCTATCTTTCTTTCCCTGAAATTGGGTAGAAGATAAATCATGGCTGAAATTAAATATTTACGTATATATTCCACCTTATTTAAAATGAATGCCGCGGATTTTGCGAAGGATGCTAATTACGCAGGATTAAAGGTTGTAATTTGAATATCACTATATAATACGTGTATATAAGTATGCATACTAATACATTTGGATGCTTATAATCTCTAAAATATTGCCTAATTATCCCAATTTGTGTTGTGTTGAATCTGAGTCCTTTATTAATTATGAATTTCGGCGAATAATGATAATGAATGTGATGGATGTGACAAATTTCAAAATGTTAAAGTGTGGGCTTGATACAATTTACATATACATGGTATACCCACTTTTGCTTATTTGAATAAGCCTACATGATAAAGATTCGAAAGATTAGTTTTGTGGAAAAAAATATTGGAGTACTGTAAATGTTAAATTTCAATGTTTAAAAAAAAAAATGCATTTGCAATGATGGTGGAGTTTTTGTGTTGCAGAAGTCGGTTGGGTAGTTCTTTCATTTAGAATATGTATTTTCTGGTACATATAGATTTAGGCTATTTTTCTTACAAATACATTTTTGACATTTGACAAATTATAATAAACCAAAATCAAAAGCAATCCAACATGAACAACTAATTCCGAAAAACATTGAAATTTTGTATATAAAAGTGAAGAGTCTAATGATACTGTGAAGTGAACCATCTACATAATTGTGTTACCACAAACTCTATTCAGTAAAATGCTACAAATAGCGTAATCATTAGAATATTGAAACGAACATTCAGTTCATCTCAATTTTCATCACTCAAAACAATTTCTTGGAAAATTCCATTACGAATATTTAATACATCAGTAATCGTTCATTCAAATTCGACTAAATTTCCCGAAAGGATTAAATGTCATGAGATTTGTTTTGTTACTGGGTCAAATTTATTATTATTATGGCTGTGCTCTTCTTAGGTCTGTACACGGGTCCAGTATCTACACACATCGTGGTATTCGCATGATTTGAACTCAACGGTCACATTTTTGATTATTTCAATTTCAGCTCATGTTTGTCATAAGATTATAAACTGTTCGCGGTTGTTCTATAACTTAAAAGTGTTATTCAGTTAACTGTCATGTCAGGAATTTGATGTAAAGATGATGAACTCGGGACGACCGCCCGCTTCAAATCTCCAAAAATACCCGAGTGTGATATGGTAAAAAAATATTTTCTTATATTTTTCGCATTGTGAACGTCTTTTACGTAAAATTATAAATTTATTCATCAAAGAAACAAGGAATTTATTTCATTCAAATCTTTCTTACGTAGGATGATGTATATGTACATATTTTGTACTCATTAGACTTCTGAAAGAAACAAAGTCAATTCATCTCACTTTTCATCAATGAAATTTTCATTTAGCATATCATCGAGTATTTTCCGAAAAATATTAAGTTGATTTTCCATTTATTTTTATTCCACGAAATAAAGGATGATAATAATACGCCATTGCTATCTTCCCGAAAGGATTAAATTTCCATTTACGGTTTCTGGTGTTTTTTTATTTATGCTATATTACGGTGATATGAAACCTGTGATATTTTCGTATTCAGGTCAGCCCTACGGAAAAACGCCTGCGATATACCTAAGTATCAGAAATATTTTTGGGTTTCCGTGTCGTTTTATTGGTGTATGTATTCCAAGTATGAAAAGTTGAAATAAAGGAATGGACTGTTGTGGGCTAATAATTTTCTGGTTTCGGTTAAAGGTCATTTTCATTATTAAAAAATACCGAGGGCTGCGATCGCAATACGAGGGTTTCTTAGAACGTTAATGCATAGTGAATATTTTTTGTGTGTATATTTCATAGGTAATAAATAAGAATTATGCACAATATTAATGAAATGCTTTTTGTAAATTTGTAAATTTTTGGATTGGTCTAAATCAGTCATGGGCAAAGTACGGCCCGCGGGCCAAATGCGGCCCTTTGGGCTAGTGAATCCGGCCCGCGACATGGTTTTGAAGAAACCCTAAAAACTACACATAGTGCAAAATACAATTTCTGTGGAGCTAGAATAGGTTAATATTCGAACTCATTGCGTCTTAAATATGGCATTGTCGCATGTAATATTAACTAAGTTTGCATGCAACATCACGAACATCAGAGGAGTAGTAGTGTACGGCCTTAAGATTTTTTTACAGATCTTCTCAGTCACATCAACAAATTAGACTTTAAACTCCAAGGAAGAAGTCAATTAATCAATAATATTAAGAGTAATGCGATTGAATTTATTTTTCAAACAACTATTCAAGAAAGACCTTACTCATTTCACAAGACTAAAAACTATTGTAGCTAGGGAAGACAAACTTAATAGTTACGAAAGTTGTTGAAAGGACCCTTTCAAAGTTGTTGAAAGGAACCCCGACATTTATAGTTTGCAATGTAATGCGGACTGTGAATTAAGTAGTTGCAAAGTAAGGCCTTAAATACAGTGTTGCCAATTTAGCCGTTTTCCGGCCAAATTTAGCCGGAAACCGTGCTGTTTAGCCGGAAGAAATTTGTAATTCCGGCCGGCCGGATTTTTAGCCGGAATTAATTTTCTTTGGCCGTTTTACCGGCTAAAATTATTTTGTGAATTTTTTATACCCTTCGCTTATAGAGTGAAAGGGTATATAAGTTTGTAACTCATTAAAGGAAGAAGAAAGTATATATACGAGTATATGATCACTGATCAGCATGACTTGGGGAGTCGATTGGGAGATGTCCGTCTGTCTGTTGAGACGCGTTTTACTCGATGGGTATTCAAGCTAGCAGGTTGTTTGTATGTTTGAATCATCGAAATTGGATCACAGGGTCATGGGGCTGCCATATAAACCGAGACCCCCAATTTAAGTTTTTCTAAGAGAAACTTTCTTGTTTATAAACCAATCTTAACCAAACTTCATAAAAATGGATCCCTATGGATGTTAGAAAAAACACATTTGTTAAAATGGATCGGAATTGCTTAATATCATCATTTTCTGTCATTGACCGAATATGCAAAAAAAAAAAAATAGAAAAACAAAATTTCCGCAGCTAGCATCGAACCCGTAACTGTTGATTGCCCATCCTACACGCTACCACTCAGCCAACCTCACATATAGTCAGCATTGCTCGTAAACACTACAAATGGTTAGTTGCTTCTATAGAAATGCTTGACAATTCTTTATCAAATCTTCTGCATTGCACCCTAAATCTAAACATTTATCAATAAATTAGAGTCAGTTTCTGCGCAGAGATCACCTTAATTGGTTCCGAAGATAACAATGAGTGAGTTAGTGTGTTTCATGCGAGATTTCAACGATTTCTAGTGAAAAAACTATGTATGTATTTCAGAGCACTTCATAAGTGTCAATTCATTAATGAAAATGTATGTATGCCCCCCGAATTTGGTTTTTCTAAGGAAAACTTTTGTATTTGGGCAACAAATTACACCAAACCTCATGAAAATACATTTCTATTGATGTCACAAAACATATGCAAATATGCAATATGCAAATTAATGCAATCGGACCATGGGGTCATAGGGCTGCCATACAAACCCACCCCCGAAATTAGGTACTTCAAAGAAAAACGTATATGTAAAAATTGATGGAAAGCAGCCATGCGGTCATGGGGCTGCCGTACAAAAAGAGGCGGCACATCAAAAATGGAAAATCAATTTCGTAACCATGGAAAATCAAATAACATTTGGAAGGCTCAAATTCGAAAATGAATAAAATGGTTCAATTTAATCAAAATATAAAATTATTCAGGTGCGATGATGGTAAGATATCCATGCATAAATGCGGTTGCCCTTGCCCATAGTTACGCAATGGACGCTCCTTTTACGAATTTCATGACCTAATGTGGTTATGGACTTGACCGAGAAATTGTAACTGTATACAACAACTTTGACTAGTTGAGCTATCTAACTCAGTAAATTTTAACTGTAATGCCAGCGATTGGAGCATATACATAAGTAATAAAACAGAAAGAAGAAATCTGCATAAAACAGTTTTCTTACTATATTTGTTCGTAATGTGATTGTTTTGTATGATTTAGCCGGTTTTTTGGCCGTTTTTCTGGCTGAAATTTATTTAGCCGGATTTTTAGCCGTTTTTGAAAAAATAAAGCCGGTTTTCCGGCTAAATTTAGCCGTTTTCTAAATTTTCAGTTGGCAACACTGCTTAAATATAATACCGGCAGCATTGCATGGCTGACAAACATGTAGCAATATAAAATTAATTGTGCTTGACATTTCGCGCTGCTGCTGTTGCTGCCGGCATTTTATTTCCAGCCTAAAAATGAATTGATAGCAAACTTTTCTCAATGAGTTCTACAAGGCCCCGTCAAACTCACGCTTCCCGAACCTGAAAGCTCACGCTCAGAAGATAATTGCAACGTTTGCTTCTTCCTACATTTGTGAACAGGTGTTCTCTCCCATAAACCTTCGAAAAACAGCCTTAAAAACCGTTTTACTGACGATCATTTGGCTTCCCTACTGCGCACGAATCAGCTCATCATCGTTTGAACCAGATTATGAACAACTTTTAGAATCCTAGTCTTATGGGCTGTATAATTTTTAATATCAAATGGAAAAATAATTAACTCCAGAATTCATGTGTGCTCAACAAGGAAAGAAAATTGAATTGAAAAAAAAGAGACCGAGGTTTATTTCGGGCGCTGCCGAAATTCGAATACCCGTCACACCTAAACGAAACTCAAGTTTGTTTGTATGTTAAAAATAATTTATACCGCATACTATATGACGTTTTCCGATTCCACCTGTTCCTAAGCCATTGATTTATATGGAGAATATGAGTTTTGCAGTTAGACTCCTCGTTTATAAAAATATGTTTTTTTTTTTAATTTGTTCGGCCCGCCTAGAGAATTTGTGATTTTATCTGGCCCTCCTCTTAGAAAGTTTGCCCATCTCTGGTCTAAATAAACGCGATCCAGGAAAAAATACTTTTAATTAGACCAATCCAAAAATATATTTACAATGAAGATTATGATGAACTTAAGAAACAAATAAAATATACTAACTGGAAAAATATTATAAATCATAATGATAACGCGAATATAACTACGGATAAATTCATATCTAAACTAAAACAACTAATAGATAACTGCACGACAAAAAAGAAATACGAAATAAAGAAATAACTTTAAGCCATGGTTAGCTCAAGGGATACTTAAGTCCATTAGAGTCCGGGATAAAATGAAACAACGTTTAAGCAGAGAACCATTCAACACTTACTTAAAAACGAATTATAAACAACACAGAAATAAAATTAACCAACTAAAACACATAGCTAAACAAAATTACTTTCGAAACCAACTAAGCAATGACACAAATAACGTAAAATTATTGAGCATGGTAAAAAAAATAATTAAGTAATAAAAAAGAAACCACTAAAATTGAAATGGAGCTTACAAATAATGATAACCTTGGTTTAATAAGCTCTGATGTATTACTATCTAATCATTTTAATGAATCTTTTGTCAATATGGGATTAAAGGCTTTTCTAAATTATAACGAAAATGACATGCCAGAAAGTACTTCTTCAAATATTAATGCCAATTTGCATTTTATGAAAGTTACAGAAGAGGAAATTGTTCACAATATAAACATACTTAAAAAATATTCGTCTCCAGGGTGGGATAAAATTACTTCAACGACCATAAAAAATATACAATCTGAAATAAAAGTCCCGCCTGCCAACCTCTTAAATAAATGCATGCAAGAAGGGATCCTCCCAAATGTTCTAAAAAAAGCTATTGTTGTTCCTATTTTTAAAAAATTGAAACAAAAATGAAGTGACCAACTACCGTCCCATAGCTATTCTACCCACAATAGCAAAAATATTTGAGAAATCATTGAAAACCAGATTATTAGAACTTCTTACTGAAAACAATATAATATCTGAGCAACAATTTGGCTTTCGTGAGGGCCTCAGTACGGAAGATGCAGTCCTTACTGTCACGAACTTCTTATATAAAGAGCTAGATAGTGATCGTAAACCATTAGCCATATTTATGGATTTGTCAAAAGCATTTGATACCATAATATGTGCAAAACTGATAAGTAAATTGAAAGGAATAGGTATTGAGGAAAGACATTTGCGAATATTTAGTTCCTATTTAACCCTTAAATGCATAGCGTACCATATATGGTACATGGCTAGATTCCTATAAAAGTCTAGCGATTATTAAATTTTCGTTTTTTTTTTTTTGCTAAAGTAGACAAAACAAGCTTTCACATAAATTCAAATTTGGCTTGAATTGTCTGTGCGTCGTCAAAGTGAACGAACGTTGTTTTTTGTGGAATTTTAAAAGCTATTCATTAGAGCTAAAAAAATTGGCGAAATTTACCGTTATTTGGAAAAGGAAAAATACTGGTGAGTAAATTGGAATGTGTTCTTAACATTCTTTTGAGATTTTGACCAGAAAAAGTCACCAAAGGTATTGTTTGCACCAATTTTGCAACGTACCATATATGGTACACCATGCATTGGGGCATATTCAGAAATATCTATACATACATTCCGATCATTCTTAATTGATTAAATTATTCTCCTTAAGTCTTGGGTAGGGTAGGATCTTAGAAAAAGCATAGTAACCCATGCCATGCGTTAGTACAGAGTGGGCATCAGAAAAAAAAATGGCACCGTTTTCACACTATTGCAGTTCATAGTATGCGTGAAAATTTTATTCAAAGGTCAATTTTTTGTTTACAATTAAGAATATAAAATCCGCGTAATATTTATCACTCTCTTAAAATGCCAACGTGATATTTAACCCTTCTGTTGGCGTATAGATCCAGACAGACCATTGGTACTATATCTTGATGAAAAATATCTTTCAACAATATTTTCCACCCCTTTCCATATATATTTCAAAGGAACCGACGGCCACTAATGCGATCAAACGTTCGGCGAAATGTAAACTATGTCTAAAGAAACGAAAAAACGGCGTATCATCGTAAGACATAGTATGTAAACTGTTTCAAGATCCAAAATTAGACCTCTTCAAAAATTAAGATTGATTTCACAGAAAATTCAGCTACACCTTAGGCATAATAGCTCGCAGGCGGCGACAGAAGGGTTACTAATTGCATCGACAATATTTTGACGTTTGAATTATTTCGTGGAGTGTGTAATAAATTTGGAGTCAAACACATATGGGTTGTGTGATCACATAGCCACTCTGGACTAACGCATGGCATGGGTTACTATGCTTTTTCTAAGGGTAGGATATGTTCATAAAATTTTAATAATCAGCTCTTTCGATATGATGATGCGTTTTATTGGACCCAGAACAGGTCCAAATAACCTAAATGTTCATACAAATTATGCCACCGATCAATTTCCAGGACATTTACTGCCTTTTTTTTTATGAAAGCTAGGTTAATCAGTCCTGTTCAGGATCAAAGGAAACAGAGCTGTCATAGTTGATTGAGAAGGATGCTTTTGTCATTTTGTTTTCCATAGCACACCGGTCAGGGCTTAGCGTTTATGTAGCTGCTTCTTATAATCCCAGTCTTTTTAGCTTGCAAGTATACTGAAAAATTGTCTTTTGTTTTGTCCTTAGGACACGCCACTAAAAAACCGAGCTTCCGTACTTAACATCTTAGTAAGATAATTGGACTTTCGCCAGGACTCAAGCAGCTGCGCATTGATATCCAATTTCTTAAACCATTTGATTATGAAAAGTATTGTCTTGGAATTCCACGGTCAGGATCCTGAGAAAATGTGCTTCTAGGGTCAACCATTTCATATGGAAGACTATGTGGAGTACCAGATTCGATAAACAAAAAATTACATGGATGTAATTCTTGTGGACATATCCTGGGAGCTGCACAAATTTGGGTTATATAAAGCAGGCAGCAGTTCATTTCCATATTCATATCCTACCAGTCAATCCAATCCATATACTTTTCAAGAAAAGAATCCCATGAGCTATGATATGTCAAAAGAAGTCTCAAGGTATACGTTTGACAGTGGAACATGTTTATAACGAAGTATTATATAAAAGATTTATTTTATAACGAGACCGAGTTCTAATCGCGCTAATAGAATGATGAGTGCATACATGGATACAGAGCTAGACGTAGACGGCACGCAAAGTCCAAAATAATCAATTCCATGTTTTTTTTGTAGGGGAAGAATATATACCCCATATGAGTCGGATCTGGCGCACTTTTGATATTTTATAAGGACGTCCAACAGCTACCACTTGACACACATTTGAAGATTTTCCGTACATTCTATCAAAAGATATGGCTAAATTTAGGTTTATAGGGGTAGTAAGACCTTCTCGACTTTCCATCAACTTGCAGGATATGTCACAAATAGACATCGATAGAAATTTCAATAAGGAATAGGAAACTGATCACGCACCTACCAGAGGTCCCTTTTAAAAAACTGAATATTCGCGATTTTCAATAGAAATGACCACCTTTCCTTTAATGAAGAGGAGTTCATTATATCGAGTTTCCACTAGAATTTCGATCAAAACTCTCAATAATAATTATCCTTTCTTTTATTTGCACTGTTCCTATAAAATTAAGAGGCAGATTAACTAAAATTTGAAAAATGTCTTTCATATGCAACATATGGCCTGAATGCATGGCGTACCATATTTGGTACACAATGCAAATTCTACTATTTTCGCTTTTCTGGGAAAACGGGCTATTTCCTGGGAAAATAAAGGCTGATTCCGTGTTCAGTGACCGATTTTACATAAGGGGAGGTCAGTTACGATAACGGGTTCAGACCCCATGCATTTAAGGGTTAACGAATAGGCAGCAAAGGGTAGCTGTAAACAACCATCTAAGTGAATGGAAACACAACAATGGTATAGGCCTACCCCAAGAAACAGTTTTGTCTCCTATTCTTTACACTATCTATGTTAATGACTTATGCAACTTTAAACACGAAAATTGTCAAATAGTAGCGTTCGCAGATGATACTGTATTACTGTGTTCTACTCATTCTTGGGAACGGACTATGAATACAGTAAAATCAGCCATCCATAAGATACAAAAGTGACTATCAAAACATCGGATAAAACTAAACATCCAAAAAACCAAAGCCATTGCCTTTTCACCATTTGATGAAATCAAATTTAAAGATCAAAATATTAAATTAGTTCACTCCACAACTTATCTTGGAATTATAATAGACACACACCTTAAGTAGAATTTGCATATCCAACACATAAATAAAAAAATAAGGCAAACTCTATTTGTGCTAAACACATTCAACAAAATTGTCCCTGTGGAACAATTAAGGACTATTTATTTTGCCATGGTACAATCTGTATTACAGTACTGTATAGCGGTATGGGGAGGAACATTTAATGTACATCTTGATGTACTCAGAGTAACTCAGAATTTTATCCTAAAAAACATTCTTTCACTACCGAGACTTTACCCAACATCAAATCTCTTTGAATTAGAAAAAATACTAAGTATCAAACAACTTTACGTAAAATCAGCTCTTTATTATACATTTAAAAAACGCATTATCACATCAATCCACAACAGAATTACGCGCTTCAATAATAGGAGATTATATATTCCATTTCACCGGAAAACACTTACTCAAAGATATGTGTCATTTATTGGTCCAAGTAGCTTTAATATGTTACCATTAGAAATACGTAACATCAACGGTTTTATTTAAATATAAAGTTAAAAAATGGATCCTTGGCTTAAAATATGATGAATTCTTCACAATATTTTGTTTTATCTAGAGAAAATATTTGTTATAAAAATAAGTTTTGTTCAGAAATTAAGTTCCTATATTATGAATTAAGTAACAGTAAGCAGTAACATATGTATGTATAGCATTATCATAATATGTCTCCCAACTCAAGCATTATGCTTTCAGGGAGACTATAAAAACACATAAATTATTTATAGATAAATGTTAAACAATTAGCTATTAAGTGTGATTGAATAAATGAATTGAATTGAATTGAATGTATCGGGTTGGAATAAAAGTACTAAACCGTAAATCTACATTTTTCTATTTAACATTTCTGATGAATTCTCAAAAAAAAAAACCAGAGGCAATCGTAAGGTTGGCTACACATATAAGCAGAATTTATTAGCTGTATATCCGGTACCTTTTTTTCGAATCAATAAAAAGGAACTTATATGAAATGACTTCGTTGGGCCCATGGATATCAATATCCACACAAACCTTTCCTATAAGAATTGAAAAAGTAGACTCTTGCAGCTATTCAAGGACACCTTGTTAACTTGGTCCTACAAACTTCAAAAGTATTCGAGCCAAACACTATTACCATTCTGTGCATTCCCGCCAAATTTCATGTTCATTCTTTGATCTAGTCTTAAGATATGCAGTGAACAAATGCTTAGGCCGCTGTCCTTGGTACACCGAGAGAAAAAACGTTGTAAAATCAATAAAAACATTAATAAATTAAATATTTTCATTTATGATTTGGCGCCATTGACGTTTTTCATTGATTCATATACGCTTCACTTTATATCACTGCCATGAAAAATAAATGAAACAAGAATAAATTCAAAAACGTTTATAATGCTTTCAATAAATAAAAGCATTTGCTACAAAATTGTTTCGTTTTTTTTTCAAACACGTTTACTAATAAAAACGGAAACATACACCACCATTTTCACAGGAAAAAAACATACAGTGCTGGAAAAAAAATTGGGCAAACCATTTAATGGTCATTTTATAACCTTTTATGCTAAAAGTATTGCAGGTAATTAGGGCAGTAAGGTTTTATTGGCTTTGGTAATAACACGTGATAAGTACACTGTCTATAAATTGTGAAAAGGTGAATTAATTAATAATCATTTGTCGAGCGGAAATAGCGTGATAAGGAAGAAAGTGTAGCTTGTCTAACAAAATGGGAAAAGTTAGTGTGGATATAAAAAGTAATATTTTGGTTTTGGCGCGTGAAAATCTGATTACACGTGAAATAGCTGAAAGGCTGAGTGTTGCTAAAAGCACCGTGGTGTGGATATTAAAGACGTTTCGAGTAAGGGGCACCAGCGAGCGGAAGAAAGGCTCTGGACGAACAAGGAAAACTACTCCATTGGATGATCGCTTCATAGTTTTGCAAAGCCGTTAGAACCGTTTCAAGACTTCAGCCGATATTAGAAACGACCTAGCTCGAGCAACTGGAAATCAAGTATTCGTCCAGACTGGTGAAAGCTGGTATACGTGCGATAGCCAGTCCATAAAGCAGATCTTCCGTTACGAGTCAGGCAGAAACGATTGCAATGAGCCCAGGAGCATGCTTCTTGGACTCAGGAGACGTGGAACAGTGTAATCTTTTCTGACGAGTCGAAGTTAAAGCTCCGGCGATGAAAAGGGTAGATCACCTTCATAAATTCAAAGATTACAGCTTTGGTCTATTTGGAAGTCTTGAAGAACCAATTGGAACCATGTGTTTTAGAACTGTTTGGAGATACCGTGAGATTTATCTTCCAACAGGATAATGCACCATGTCACACTGCCACAGATGTAAGTATTAAGTGAATACACATCTAAACTTTGATAATACATATTTGGTAAATTGATACAAACAAAAATATATTTTTGTTTCTTTTTTCTTTTATAGGTGAAGACTGAAGAGGTACTTCCAGGAGAACAATATCGACGTCTTGCATTGGCCTCCATAAAGCCCCGACTTGCATCCGATCGAGAACATCTGAAGCTGGAAGTGGCTAGGAAGCGCCCAGACTCAATTCAGGCATTAAAAAGGCTAATAATTGAAACTTGGCAGTCAATTCCGGCCACAATGTGGAGAAATTTGTCCGAATCGATGAATCGTAGGTGTTTAGCCGTAATTAGCTAGAGGTGGCCCAACTAAATATTAATTGTTAGCTATAAAGCTCCGAAAACCAATAAAAATATTTAAAAAAATCAAATCCGTTTACTCTATTTTCACCGAACATCCCTTTTTTCAGGTAAAAAATGCCCGTCTTCAATTTTTTTTATCAAAATCATCCCTGAAAATGCAGGTAGAGAATTTTTCATGAATTGAGGCAATGAATCAATTTCACTAAAATATTGCCCAATTTTTTTTTCCAGCACTGTATAACTCATAAATGAGTTTTGTATAACTATCATTGACCTCTGGTTACTTTCTAAAATGCATAATAAATGACCCACCTACAGTGGGATTCGATCCCGAGACCCTATGATTTGTAGACGTATGCCCTACCTATTAGACCAACCAGACTTAGTGATGATGCGAATTCAACTCAAGTGATATCATAACTTTTGTTTTCATTGCGAAACAATTTAACTTATACTATTTCTACTTTGAAATTAAACTGGGTTGCTTTGATTGTAATATTCATTGTAAAGTAGGGATGTCAAAAACCGGCCCATAATCCGGTTTTGGTTTTTTTTCGGTTTCTTGCAAAGCCGGTTAGACCGTCCGGTTTTAGCCGGGCTCAAAGTACCGGTTTTCCTGTTAACCGAGCCTTTACATTGATTTGCTTATAATTTTAGTAAAAAAAATGCATACACACTCTTATTGCCGGTGTTCGTGTCGTATGCAACATCAAATCAAAGATACAAGGAGAGGTAATTTGATGAAGCAATGGTTCTACGATTAATAGCAAAAAGGAGAGTGTTCGAAAGTATGTTTATAGGTACGTTGTCCTCGACGTGGCCGCAGCGACTCTACCAACTCCAGCGGCTCTAGAGCAAGTTCCCTACCCCAAGCAGCCGTCGCCCGAAGCCCACAAACAAGCAAGTGCACCACGTCCACCATTAGGTCAAGCATTATGTATATAACAAGAGTTCCGCGACTGCTTTCTATACAGAGTGTCCAGAAACTGCCGCATAAACCCACCAGATTGTGATTCCTCATGTGATTTCCAGCAAAAAAGTTACACGAACATACCCCCTTAGCTTAACCCTTTAGCTGCCACAGGCATTTGAAGATTTTTGAAAAAATCATTTTCTTGTACGACTAAAACTTTAATATCTCAAAAGCTGGACCAACCAGAATAGCAAAATACGATGTTTATTACAGCCAACAAATTTGCCTAAAAAAACTAACGGCATTAAAATCGGAAAAGAGGTTTGGATTTTACAGAACTTCAAAATCAAATTTTTGTGATTTGACCGAAAAACAATCTGTTTTTTTCATCTCAATTTTCTCCAACTTCAGCCAAGGAGAAGTGCTTGTACGATTTTTTTAAAAATTCGCGCATAGTCTTACGACTATATCTTTCTTACATCATTTTATTCTAGCTCCATTATTTCCAACAGTTTTTATACGTTAAGTGTAGAAAACTAGGGTTAATTTTAGCTCTAATTCAATAATATTCAATTCACAGTGCTCCTAAAATCTATTCAAAGTATGTCGAAATCGAGCCAAAATTAACCCTAGTTTTTTGCACTTAAGACATTAAAACTGTTGGAAATAACGAAGCTAGAATAAAATGATGTAAGAAAGAAATGATCGTTAGACTATGCGCCAATTTTTAAAAGAATCGTACAAGCACCTTTCCTTGGCAGAATTTGGAGAAAATTGAGATGAAAAAATAGATTTTCATTGCTATGCCAAGCAATTATCATCTAAAAACGAGTTTTTATATGCAATGGGCGAGTCGCAGTCGCTATAGCCGCTGGGGCCGTGCCGAGGAAAACGTACCTTAAGGGCTGAAATTTGAAAACCAAATTTTTCATAGAGGACAAGTAATAGAATTGAAGACTGAAAAATCAAGAAAATAAAAAAAACATTGTATGAATTTCGAAAGTTTTTTTTTCGGTTTTAACCGGATGGACAATCAACCGTCCGGGTTAAAACCGGGAGTATGGAAAACCGAAAATAACCCGGTTAACCGTTGTGAAAGTACCGGGTTTCGAAATAACCGTCCGGTTTTTTCCCTATTGCAAAGTCATTATAAAATCAAAAATGGTTACAGTTTGTTCTTGGTTCTTGTCAACGAACGAATGGTTCTTGTCAAAAGTAAAATCAATATGAAAATATAATGAATCAAAATGAAACAACTCGAATCAAAGCTATTTTGTAAAAAACTCTTTTTTCGTAGTATTTTTAATTGAAAGTGATTCGTATTTGATTTTAAATGATGGTTTGTCTCTGAGTGTATTGTCAAACACTCTTGCCAAATATTTAATTCGCTATATTCCCGTTTTAGATGAAGTTATTCGAATGAAAATTTGCAGACATATTCCTTATGTCATTTCCTAAGAACTCTCATCAAAATTTTCATATTTGCAGACCCAAGAGGGGCTACATATACGCAGAAACTGAAATTTCACAAATTTCTTAGCAAATGTCAACAGTCTTAGTATTTAACGTATAAAAGATCATATTAACCAATCTTTAGTGCAAAGTTTCATAATGGTACCTAAAACAGTTTAGAAAAACCATGAAAACGTAAAGCTTAATTTCAAACGTCTGTAACTCCTTTACCGTTACCCAGAACTGGAAAAAAGTAACTGATATGAAATGTACTCGTTGAGTTCTATGATTTGCGCACCCACACGTCTATCTACACATTCCTACAAAATTTCATGACGATCGGTTGCACCGATCACGAGTTATTTAGTGAACACGCGGACGGACAGGACAGACGGACGGACAAAATCCATTTGATAAGGGTTTTTGGAAGAAAAAAAAATTCTAAAAAACCTTAAAAAGTTTGCCATTCTTTGACCATTCAAACAAGTATACTTACTTACATACTTACTTTACATGTAAACAGTAGTTTGAAGGTAGAAGGAAAATCAACAAATTTGTCTACGTTTTTCTATGCTAATATGTTTTGCGCATCTTAGGCCGGGTTTCTGATAGCTCTTATTCAGTACCTGTCGGCTGATTAGTCTTATCGCGTAGAGAAGACACACACCATATTTAGAAAGCTTTTCCATTGTGTTGAATGGAATTTTTGTTTATTTTGCATAGCTACGCCATATTTTGCTTGTTTAAGCCATCATCTTAGATTGAGAAAATCATTGCGCACTTTAATCCAACAGCGTAAATAAGCAAAAGATAACATAACTATGCAAAATTAACAAAAAATCAATTCAATATAATGGAGAAGCTTTTTGAATATTGTGTGTGTCTTCTCTGGGCGATAAGACTAACCATTCTATAAGATCTACGAGAGAATGGGCCTTAATCTTACAATATTGCATAATTTTATACCATCCGCTTAAACTTGCGGATATGTTGTCGTCCCACTTCTGTCTCCTCGGTTGTTTTTAAAAACAACTTGTCCAACTTCTCAAAAAAGTAAATTCGCAATGCGAATATGAGCTAGGTCGAAACACTGATTAGGACAACAGGAGGAATACATTTTCGTAATGGCAATATTCGTAGGCTGTGAAGTGGTACATGATACATTCAAAGGTGAAATCTAGAAAGCCCACACTTTATTATTAATATCGAAACAAAAGAAGTTATTCGCGTTCAACAGAAAAAAAAATATTCTGTTGCCGTTGAGAATTTTGTATTCCGTTGGTTTAATTTGCATTCTACACATCTTACGTATTCATTGTCAAAGTATTCACAAAAAGCTGTGGGCTCGTCGTATTTCAAAACTTTCAGCGCAACACAACGCTTATGTGGTGGGTGTATTCATTTCTAGTATTTCGTGTTAAAATCGTTGAAACAAATCAAATTACGTAAAATATAGTAGAGCGTCGATTTATCCGAACTAATGTTGAAAAGCAGGGTTCGGATAACTGAGTTTCCATAGAAAAGTTGGAGAATCTCCCAAAAGCGAATTAAAGCGACAAACTGAAAATGACGACTAAAACTAAAAAAATAAGAAATTCGATGCAACCGAATGATGCTGATGACACGGTTGCTTCCTTCAGACACTTGATTTTTAATTTTATTCAGTGCATTTCCAAGAATAAGCTGAGTGTCCGGTTGGGTTAACCGAATGTTCAGATAATCGGCGTTCGCAGAAAATGACGCTCTACTATAATAATAGCAACCATGAAAGACAACTTTTTGATTATTTTTCCAGAAAAGCTTTTGGAAATTTTCGGGGCCTGCTTGTTAAGTAAGTAAATTTGGCGTCCGAAATATAATTGCGTGAAAATACATTGTTTTTGATAGTACCTTTACCGGCTATAGTTCGTGTTTTAGCTACACAATTGGAGCCTCACGCAACGACCGTGCAGACGCACAAAATGTACATAGTCTACACGCAAGTTAGCAGGTGGAATATAGATTGCATCAGGATACCCACTTTGGATTCGACAAATAAATGCAGGGTGGGCCATTAAATTTCCCTTGTTGCTTTTTTATGGTTTTTTTTTAAAAAAAAACACTGTCCGTCTGTCTGTTTGTCCGTTTGTTCACTGAATAACTCGTGAACGATCAACACGAAACTTGTTAGGAATATGTAGAATAGTAACAGTTTTTGCCACAAATAACTTTTAAGTTGATAGGGTAAAGACCATGGGTGAGTGGCGTAGTTGTAGGTATTATATAACAGCTCTTTAGTTACCTTGAATTTCGCATGAGCAGGAATTCATTGAAACAATTAGGATAATGTTCTAGACTTTGAGTAAATTTTCTTTTAGACATGCACAAATGTCTGTGGTGCTACATGCATTGGCCCTTTGTTATATCAAAAATTGTTGAGCTAGAAAATGCCTGGTTAATTCGATATCATCGAAAAAAAATTTCATGATGGTCCTTTTACTCTTGGTACATTTAACATGAATTATTGTTTGGAATCAATTTCTGTTCCAGAAGGTTTGCCACTCCGTGTGATAAAAAACAACTCCATCCTAAATTAATGATCAACAAGTTCCAGCACAAGCCATTATAACTTGTCGTTAAAAAAAATCTAAATACAAAATGAAAAAGCTCTCTAAAAACGGAAAAAAATAGTTTTGAATAATTTTGAAATCTGCATGCGCTGTAAATTGTTACATTGGCCGTAGCAGCCTAGAATTATGACCGAAATGTTGAACGCGGTATTTCCTTTTCAAATTAGTTCGCCTCCAGCAGTTACTATGACCAAAATCGAGAAATATTTGAGTCATTTTAATTTTCATCCTTGCTAATCTCCTTTGCAATTTCTGGAGAAAATTAGATCTACTAACTCATTTTGGCATCGTTATATCTATTTTCGGTTAATTTAATTGTTTATCATTTGAATTGATACATATTGGCTTGCCACAAGAAGGGTTAGTTGTAAGAAGAAAATTAGCACAAAACAAATAAATTGGCCAAAAATAGGCAAGCTACAGTATAGGCCAGTCAATAAAACGAAATATAAGGCGTTAGGTCGCAAAAATTTGCTCGGCTCTGGTTTTTTGGGATATTGTTAGGATAGATACCAGAAGTGTACCACCAAGTTTGCAACTTCGAAAAACCTGTGCTAACCCCGTGACCCTCAAAATTTTCGGACCTTTTTCATATTTTTGTTTGTAATTTCTAAAAGGTGCTTCCTACAAGTAAGTTATCCACTGCACTGTTAAAGCTAAGAAAATCTTCTTTAATTTGAGTGTAACCCCAGCTTTGTAGGCGCAAAGTATCCCAAGATACAGCACTTTAAACATGTTTTTTGAAAAAAGTTTCGAGCTGAATATCATGTGACATGAAGTTATAAACCAGTTCCTTAGCTGTATATATGTCGGAACGAATGGAAGCAGACCGTGGGGTGTCATAGGGCTGCCCTGAAAATTAGGTTCTCCTAAGAAAAACTTTTCTCTTTGTGTACCAATATTAACCAAACTTCACCCAAGTATGTTCCTGGTTAAGCCTAAAAAAATATCTAGGAACGGATGAAATCGGAACACTACGTTATAGTGCTGTCATACAAACCAACCTCTGGAAATTAGGTTCTTCTAAGAAAAACTTTTTTCTTTATGAACCAATCTTAACCACCCTTCCCCCAAATGTGATTTTTAGTAAAGCTTCAAAACATATCTAGAAACGGATGAAATCGGAACACTAGGTCATAGGGCTGTCATACAAACCTCCTAAAATACAATTTCGGACTTTTTCACAAAAAAAAAACATTTTTTAAAGTGCTGTATCTTGGGATCCTTTGCACCTATAAAGCTGAAATTACACTCAAATTACAGAAGATTTTCTTAGCTTTAAAAGTGCAGTGGACGACTTACTTGTAGGAAGCACCTTTTAGAAATTACAAACAAAAATGTGAAAAAAAAAGTCCGAAAATTTTGAGGTTTTTCGAGGGTTACGGGGGCGGGGTTAGCACAGGTTTTTCGAAGTTGCAAACTTGGTGGTACACTTCTGGTATTTATCCTAACAATATCCCAAAACAACAGAGCCGAGCAATTTTTTGCGACCTAAAATCGTTAAATGACTGGCCTAAGTAAGCTTCTCCAGTTCTCTAAATATCAAAGCACAGTTTTAGATACTTAAAATGTTTGGCCTTAAATATTTTTGGTCAGGGAGGGTCGTAAAAGTGCGGTTGGTATTCGAAAATGGGATACCAACGAGTCTCGTTAATTAATACCAACATCAGATTTTGTAATTTCGCGTTTCGCCTAGTTTTACCATTATTGTGTTTTTGTGTTCGTGTGGACTCCAACCACTTATGTTTGTGATCATGTTCTCCAACCCACCTCTATCCATTTTGCCGCCAAAATATATATGTTTAATAATTTCCCCACTCTTGTCCTGTGGCTTGAATGTGCCATTTATAACTTTTTGGATGTCCACAATGTTAAAATTCTCTTTGGACAGTTAATGGAATTTAACACCATTCCGTTTGAACGGGATAAATTTGGTGAGAAAGGTAATAGTAATGTAAGGTTATCTGTTTATAATCAGAAGTAAAAGGCTGAACAAATGCCATTTATCGTTAAAATGTGAAACTAAACAATCGGGGATAATAATTTAAATTGACGAAAAATCTTAATTGTTGTCATAGATTCAAATTGGATACCCTCGACCTCCTAAAAAAATTCCTCGCTACGATTATGATGTTGAAAAAATGTTGGGCTTGCCTATCCCCCAAGTAGAATTGCACAGCATATCATGGAATGTTAAGTAGAATGTTGAAGAGATATAAAGGTTCAACTTGCAAGATTTTTGCTTAAAATTTATTCATTGTGATTTAGTTCTTTGACTTTGACTCATGAAGGAAAAACAACTGATGCCTCAATAAAAATGTGGTCACGACGTTTATATAAAAGGATAAATGGGGTATTTTTACCCAAAGATCCAAGTCAGAAGAACGTTTAGTAACAAGGACTCATGAAATGAAGAAACAAATGCTTGCCGATATACTCTTCTCTCCATTATAATGGATCCACCATGACCATGTATGACGTATTTATCTTTGATGTAATTTGATTTCAGTCGATTTAATTCAAGACGTGGATGTGGATACGCCAACGACTGGTGTTAGTTTAACTTGAAGCTCTACATATGGGCTCTACATGTAAACCCTAGATTTCGAATGAACACTTTCACTCTAAAATCAAAGACTCTTACGAGACTGGCATGTAAGGGAGTTCCTCGAATCAAGTGATAAGTAAGTAGCTAAATAGTCCAAGTAGATGATCATGAAAGTTCTCCCGTATAATTATTCAAATTTTGCTCAAATAGGAAATGCGCCTGCTTATTGGTAAACTTTTAAATGCGGGTTCTGTCAATATTCTCTCATTAAAAAATAGAGGATATTCCTATTTCGAACTCAATAAAGTTGGGAAACGTTACGCCCGCCACTGTGTCTATTCATCTGTTCTCTTCATTTTTTTGTGATCGGCTCAATCGATCGACATGAAAGATGGTAGGCAGGAATGTATGGAATGTTAATTGTATTTGACAAAAATACTTTTGAAATTTGTTAACTTTTGAAATTTGTGTTCCTGAATAGGCCGTGTCAAAATCGACTGTTTTTATTCATCAAGAGTCGTGTCCCATATCATAAAAAGGATTCAACGAAAAAAAATCACATCAGGTATATTGTTTGTTAATTCGGTATAAAAATATGGAAATACTTTTTTTTTATTTGTCTAACTAAAAGCACTTGAAAAACAGTCATTATTCCACTGTCGTGCTCTGTGGCCGTGATCGTTCGGTCGCCACTCTGTGAAATATACACTCATACAGAAACGAGTTTCCAAACTCGGCACGACTCGTCGCAAGTTTATTTTTCAGAAGAAGATGATAAGAAATATTCTTATCGTAGAATAATAAACTAACAATGCGACTAGGAAGTGGTGGGTTGCCAGATTGGGCTCCTTCTCGCCAATTGGGCTATCTTTTTTCTCAATTGGCGACAACAATTCTCAAAAGTCGCCACGCGATTTTTTGGGCTACATAAAATACGCGCCAGGTACTTATTTTTGTTTTAAATATTATTTTTCCAAGACAAAGTAGATTTTTTGAAGGGTACTGATCCATTAGAATTAAAAAAGAACAGAACATTCTCTGAAAATGATTCAGTTTATTATTAACACTAAATGGGTCAGACACATGAAGAAGCAATTCCAAATGACACTGGCCCATCTTGGCTGAAAGTTTTTTAAATTAAAACAGCCGACGTCCAAAAAATATTTCCACATTTAAGTAAATTATCTTTTATTATTTTATTTCTACCACATTCTGTAAGGTGATCGTGAAAAGGGCATTTCCAATTACTTTTTCCCATTCGAAAGAGACTTTATTTATATACTTGGGAGCAAAAAAATCGACCCACCCCAAATGCTTCCGTTCTAAACACGATTACTCAATAAATAATAAACAGTCTGTTTTTGTTTTTAACTGTTGAAAATCAATAAAAAAACATTATTCACTATTAAACAGTGTTAAAAATTTAAATTTTGTTTTATGACGATACTTATAACTTGAATTTTTAAACTGTGTATGTCGACTAAAGCGGACTTTGGGGTAGTTTTTGAGGGGCGCGGAAAGTTTTGTAAGAGTGCAGATATATTAAGTAACCGCTGGAGCATGCAAATACATACAATCTGTTTCATTGCGATGCGATGAAGTTGGGGTTTAAGGCTTCATATGCTCTTTGGGGCTTGGAAAACACTTAGGGGTTGTTTTTAAGGAAAGGAGGTGCTCGGCATATTTTTTGCTTTTACCATTGAATTACGGTAAATTCGCGTCATTTAATGCACTATAGGGATCATCGAAATTTAAAAGTGGTAGCGCTAACTTTACAGACATAAATCATGTGGGTCGATTTCTTCGCTCCCAAGTGTATTATTGCATTTAATGAAATTATATGTACAAAGATTAGCTTCTTACGATTTATTTTGGCAATACAATTTTTTGGGCTACTTTGGGCTATAAAAAAACTTAAATTTGGCGATTTCTTCTGAAAATATCTGGCAACCCTTAATAGTGTGCGTCTTGTAAAGTTTTTTAGCAGTTTTTTACGTTTGATTAAAACTTTCAATCTCCTGTTAAATATGCATATATGTGTGGTTGTAATACGTGTAGGTTTGGTTTGGAACAAAATAGTCCCGAATAGACATTTGTTTTTGTGGCTTCGTGAACTGATTCTTCACAGTATCGCTGCGGAGGTCCAGGAGATTGGACATATGCTTGTTATAATGTTCTTTATTTTGTTGGCTCCATTTAATCAAGTTGTTTACTGATGCAAGTGCTTCTCCATACGAAATATGTGTATTGTTCCAATTTTCGATATCCTCCGTTGAAACGTGACAGTCATCTGCTATCCTCGATAGCAAAATCTGCGTTTCCTCGATCGCTTCATTGTATACTTCGCATCTAGGAAAAGTTCCGCTAAGGGGATATCAACCTCCTCGTCAAATTCAGTGTCGTCCCAATGTTGGATTTTGTGCCACGACTTTTGTATGACGCTTACTGGTAATTCATCCCATGCCCTTTTCAGCAGAAGAATTGCGTCACGAATAGAATGATTTGAAAGTGCATCATTCAATGGACTGCTTTCCTGAGCCACAATATTCGCCAGCAACCTGTTGCGATAATGGAGCTTCAACATCTTAATTGGATGCTGATCCATTGGTTGCAACACAGCGGTGACATTCGGCGGAAGAAAAATGGCAATTTGTGTGTATAACTGCTCCACTGATCCGTGCGCAGAACACTTATCCAATAAAAGAAGTGCCTTCGGGGACAAATTGTTTTCGGCACTGAAACGACGAACCTTTAATATGAATTCAAAGTTAATTTTTTTCACACAATGTTATTCCACGTTATGGCTAACATTCGCGATGTGCGTTGGTGAAGTTGAAAATGCTCATAAAAAGCAAATGTTGTCGCGCAATTGTCAACTTTGTCTTGAGGCATTACAATTCAATTGAGTCAACATTTGTTCACATTCACAAGATGTGAAATGTTGCTTTTATCCAACAAAAGAAACATGATGTCGTTTATTTAAGAGGAGATGTCAAATTTCGTTGACGTTAACAACGACGCAAAATTTAAAAATGTTGAATTTAAAAGTGTGGCCTCAGTGGAATAGCGCCTTGAATGACACAATCGCCAACAACAAAAAAGCGCATATCTATTGATAAAAAATAGGTTGCTGTTGCGACTTTTAATTAAACAAAAAATAAAATGTGAAAAAAAAAATAAAAAATTTTGGATGGAAGTGTAGTTCTAAGTTCTATTGTGAATTCTATCAACTTATCCGTTAGTTGCTAAGCCATAATTAAGGCAGTAGCGTTAAGAGTGCCGGACAGGCAACATCCAATTATAGTCGTGTGAAAATTAAAAAACTGAATTTTGAGAAAGCCACATTTATTTTTGGTCCGCACGAGTCGGATGGTGTTTTTAATACAATTTCTTTACATACAGGTAAAGTAAAGCAAAGTGACGCTACATTTTTGGTCCGTCGAGCCGGATGGTGTTTTTAATACAATTTCTTTACATACAGGTAAAGTAAAGCAAAGTGACGCTACATTTTTGGTCCGTCGAAGGTGAACCAGCAGTCAATGTCGCACAAAACTCTGCGTTCGGGTAGAACTCTGCCCTCTAACCAAGACGAGGAAGTTTTGAATCGTCCAAGTGATGAACATTCGGTCGTGGAAAGCATGGCCTCAGCATCTTCTTCGACGAAGAGAGTACAACAGCTCGAGGCAGAGTTGGAGCATCTTCGCGAGCAAGAACGAATACGTATAAAACAACAGGAGCTTGCCTTTCAGCTTGAAGAGAAAAAGAAACTACATGAACTGAAGATGGCAAAAATCGAGGAAACCATCGTTCATCGTGAGGATGCTGTAGATGCAGTGGAGGACAATGTGCAAGATAAGATTGCAGCAGTTTCCGAGTGGGTTGAGAAACATCCGAATCAGCCCAGTCAACCAAAGCAAGAAAGGCAAGAAAGCCACGACTCCGAAATACATCAATTTTTGGTAAGACAAAACTATTCGCAAAATTTACCGGAATTCGCGGGCGACCCTCTAGATTGGCCGATATTTTATAATGAATATGTGAACAGTTCTTTAGCCTGTAAGTTTTCGAATACTGAAAATTTAAATCGATTGAGAAAGTGTTTAAAAGGTCGGGCAAAAGATAGTGTACAAGCTCTTCTAATCTTCCCAAAAAATGTCCCTGAGATAATTCGTATACTAGAAATGCGGTTCGGGCAATCAGACGTCATCGTAAGACACTTGATTGAAAAATTGAAAAGTGTACCTTTAGTTCGCGATGATAAAGTCGATACGTTTTTAAAATTCTTTGACATGTTGACTAATTTGGTAACGACCTTGAATTCTTTAAGTGAAATGGATCACATACGGGATCCTTCGTTATTTGAAGAAGTGCTAAGCAAATTGCCTGCATCTCAGAAGATTTCTTTTTTCCAACATCTCAATGATTCTCGATCAAAAAAACCACGTCTTTTAGTATTGCACGAATGGCTTTCAAAAAGGGCAAATGCAGTTTTCAAACTAGGAATGTCGGTGGGAAAGCCAAAGGACTCGACATTAACAGTGACAGTTTCTAACAGTGACAGACGCTATGAACCATTTTGTTTGATTTGTAAGGAAAAGGGTCATAAAATTGGGAATTGTGAGAAATTCAAAGGCAAGGATGTTGAAAAAAGATGGGAATTTGTGACACAAAATAAGTTGTGTATTTCGTGCCTTAGAAAAAATCACGGTATTAAGCAGTGCAAATTTCAAAATGCTTGCCAAATTGATGGTTGCAAACGACACCATCACAAATTACTACACAAATCGGAAGGTAGTACAGCAAGTTCCGAAACTGGCGAAAAGAATTGCAATGTGAATGTGAATAATACTAAAGTTTTGTTGAAAGTATTGCCCATTAAAATCAAAGGTTGTCGTAAAGTAGTTGATACATTTGCGCTATTGGATGAAGCTTCTACAGTTTCGCTGATTGATGAAGACTTAGCTAATGAACTGGGATTAGAGGGTCCAAGTCAACCACTAAACATTCAGTGGACTAATAATCAGACACATAGCCAGCAGAATTCGCGAATTGTCAGTCCTAGAATTATCGGTACTTTGGGTGATAAGGAATATACGCTAAGGCGTGTGAAAACCATACATGGCTTGTGTTTACCCACGCAAACTCTGGATGTCAATACCATGTCTGAATCTTCTCCATTCCTGAAAGAATTTTCAAACTTAGCCTTTAATCGGGGCCAACCAAAAATTTTAATTGGTCAGGATAATTGGCCAGTTATAGTTTCGCGGAAACTTAAATACTCCCACTGGGATGGGCCAGCAGCCAGCAAAACATTACTTGGATGGGTTATCCATGGAAATATGCCCAACGATGGGGATAAAAGAAGAGATATTGTTTGTCATGTCTCGACAGTATCTAATGAAAAGGATGACTTGGCCACATTGAATGATCTAGTTAAAAGTTATATGAATATAGAAAAGGGTTTTGCCGATGGTAGGGATATAGGAGTTTCGAAAGATGATAAACGATGTTTAGGAATAATTGAGGAAACTCTGAAAAGAGTCGAAAGCCAATTTGAATGTGGATTATTTTGGTCGGACGACCATCCAAAGCTCCCAGAAAGCTACACCTATGCCCTCAAAAGGTTGGAAACTTTAGAAAAAAAGATGACTAAAGACCAAAATTACAAAGACAGATATACAGAACAATTTGATAGTTACGTTGAAAAGGGATACTTGAAGAAACTTTCTAGGCAGGAAGCGGCGACGATAACACCATTAACATATTACTTACCTCATTTCGGAGTCATAAATCCCAATAAACCCGATAAGTTGAGAATTGTCTTTGATGCCGCTGCAAAGTCGAATGGATATAGCTTAAATGATTTCTTGCTGACAGGACCTGATTTGTACAACCAACTATCAGACGTCCTAATGAATTTTCGACTTTCCCCAATAGCGTTTGCAGGCGATATACGCGAAATGTTCCTCCAAATAAAAGTCAGAGAGGAAGACAGGCATGCGCAACGGATTTTGTGGAGGTATTGTGACACATCACAACCACCTGATGTTTACGAAATCCAAGTTGTTTTCTTTGGAGCGAAGTGTAGTCCGAGTATCGCTCAACATGTTAAAAATGTGAATGCCCTTGATTTTAAAAATGAATTCCCCGAGGCTTATGCAGATATTATTTATAAGCATTATATGGACGATTACTTGGGTGGTGCAGACACTATAGAAGCTGCTTTGAATCGTATCCAAGAAGTAACTTCTATTCATAAAAGAGGAGGATTTGAAATTAGAAATTGGATTTCAAATTCTGAAGAGCTTTGTCAAAAATTAGGTGGAAATCCACATTTTAGTATTAAGCGAGTCAGTGACACTCTGAAGCAGGAGAGAATTTTAGGATTTATGTGGGATTACAAAGCCGATGAATTATCTTACCAATTTAACTTTCATAAAGTTGACAGAGAAGTATTTGAGCTAAGTAGGCGACCAACTAAAAGAGAGACGTTGAAGGTTATAATGTCGATTTTTGATCCTTTAGGATTATTAGCCAACTTTCATGTGGCCGGTAAAATCCTATTAAGATCGATCTGGGAAAGTGGAATTGGCTGGGACGACTCGACCCTTGATAAACAGTTTTGTTTATGGAAAACATGGATATCAAGACTACAGACTATTGCTAAAGTTAGTATCCCCAGAAGGTTGACTAACCTAGACATTAACAAATGCAAAATTGAATTACACGTCTTTTGTGACGCGTCAGATTCTGCATATGCTGCGTGCGCTTATTTACGATTCTACTACGACGGTGTTGTAGACTGTTCCTTGATTATGGCAAAGTCTCGAGTAGCCCCTTTAAAACGGTCGTCAATACCACGCCTTGAATTACAAGCCGCTTTATTAGGTGCTAGGTTGAAAAAACATACTTTGGATGTTATGTCAATTAAAATTGAGTCAGTTTTTATGTGGTCTGATTCGGAGACTGTTCTACAGTGGATTCGTTCAAGGAGCATAAGATTCAAAGTATTTGTAGAACATAGACTGTCCGAAATTCATGAATTAACTGATGCTTCGGAATGGAAATACGTTCCTTCTAAGCAAAATATAGCAGATGATGCCACAAAAATTAAAAAACTAGATGCTTCTATTAATAGTGAATGGTTCAAAGGTCCCAGGTTTTTATATGAACCTTCGCCTTCTTGGCCAACAGAGCACTTTTTGAAAAAGGACATCACGCAATGTGACCCATCCGTTTATGAATTCGTAAATGTAATATCAGATCAATTATTACATATTATTGTACCAGATGTCGCCAGGTTTTCTAACTGGCTTAGGTATTTGCGAACAATGGCTTGGCTTTTAAGATTTGTTGATTTAATTAAAAATAGAAGAGACCCTATATCAAATAGCGAGCTTACTCCTGAAGAGATAGATAAAGCGGAAAACTTAATATTTAGACACATCCAATCAGATTCATATCGGGAAGAAATTAATTGTCTAATGCAAGAAATGCCTATCAAGACAACTAGTTCTCTTCATTCACTTCCAGTAGTATTGTCTAACGATGGATTGTTACGCCTTGAAGGCCGTTTAGATAATGTCGCTGAAGACGAATTATTTCAGAGTGGTTTCAAGAAACCTATCATTTTAGATCGAAGACATCCTGTAACTGAACTCATAGTTTACCATTTTCATTGCAAAAATAATCACATGGGCCACGAGACAGTTGTTAACAATCTCCGACAGAGATTTTGGATAACAGCGTGCCGTAGTACCGTAAAGAAAATAGCTCAAAATTGTCAATTTTGCAAAAATCTAAAAAGTAAGCCTCAAATTCCAAGAATGGGCCAGTTGCCTTTTTGTCGAGTTAACCCTACAGTAAGAGCGTTTATAAAAACGGGAGTAGACTATTTTGGACCAATTGAAGTTACTAACAACCGGCATCATGAAAAACGGTATGGAGTTTTATTCACATGTATGGTGTCTCGAGCAGTTCATTTAGAGATCGCTCACGACTTGTCATGTAACTCATTTATGCATGTTTTTAGACAATTTGGATGTCGTAGAGGATTTCCAGAGGAATTGTATTCTGATAACGGAACCAATTTCCGAAGGGCTGACAAGGAAATAAGGGCAGCTATTGACAATTGGCCTCATGATGAGTTGACACAGTTCATGACGGTGCGAAAATGCAAATGGATCTTTATACCACCCTCCGCTCCACACATGGGGGGAGCTTGGGAAAGGTTAATACAATCGGTAAAGAAACATTTATTTGTAATGTTAAAGGAAAAATATCCTAGAGAATATGTTCTCAGAACTCTCTTTTGCGAAATTGAAAATATAATCAACAATCGACCGTTGACACATTTACCATTAGACTCTAAAGACACAGACCCTATTACACCCAACGATATTCTTATTGGCAAATCCTGTGCAAGTTTACCCTTGTTGAAAGCGACAGACAAAGATTCGTGTATTCTCACAATGTGGCGAGCAGCCCAAAGATTAACAGATTTGTTTTGGCAGAAATGGAAGCTTGTATACCGCCAACATATTTTGTTTAGTAAAAAATGGATTAAAGACAATAAAAGTCTAACAGAAGGAGACGTCGTAATTTTGGTCGATGAAAACACACCGCGTAACGTATGGCCTAAAGGAATAATTTCAAACATTTATCCTTCGAAAGATGGTCGTGTCAGAATAGTCGATGTCAAAACCGCCTTTGGTACTTATAAAAGACCAGTAACAAAACTTCTAAAATTAGACGTGCGTAATAACACTGTTAATGAAAAATGATATTTTTTGGGGGGAGAAATGTTGCGACTTTTAATTAAACAAAAAATAAAATGTGAAAAAAAAAATAAAAAATTTTGGATGGAAGTGTAGTTCTAAGTTCTATTGTGAATTCTATCAACTTATCCGTTAGTTGCTAAGCCATAATTAAGGCAGTAGCGTTAAGAGTGCCGGACAGGCAACATCCAATTATAGTCGTGTGAAAATTAAAAAACTGAATTTTGAGAAAGCCACATTTATTTTTGGTCCGCACGAGTCGGATGGTGTTTTTAATACAATTTCTTTACATACAGGTAAAGTAAAGCAAAGTGACGCTACAGTTGCTGAAAGTGGACCACGAACGTTAGCCATCACTATTTTAGTAAAAAGAACTCATTTCTTTCAAAAATGTTCCATTAAACCATTGTAAGAAAATTTCCGTTGTCATCCAAGCTTTTGGGGAATTCGCGTAGCCTAAAGGGTTGTCAAAGTCCTTAAAGCATCGTGGATTAACTATGCCTTTCCAATTATTAGCGGCCTGATTTTGTTAGAGCCATCCGCATTTGAACAAACTAAAATAGACAGTCGCTCCTTTATAATTTTTCTTCCGGGTGCAGTCTTTTCGCATGCCGATACATATGCCTTATTGGGCAACAACCGATAGTACAGGGCTGTTTCATCGGCATTATATATTTGAGCATCACTCAATTGCATTTCCGTAATTTTTGCGCGGAATTTATTTAGAAAAGGCGATAACGCCGCCGTATCACTGGATACTTTGAGAAATCGAATTCCATATCTTCATTTAAACTTTTGGAACCACCCGTCACTATGGCTCTAAAGTCATTTTCAGTTTTATTTGGAAAGATCTGTAAAAACAAATCTTTTGCTTTGGAACGCAGAGTAGGACCATCAATGGAGCATTTTCTTTCGCGCTGTTTAAGAAACCAATCATACAGCTGGTTCTCTAATTCGACATATTCAGCCTTGTGCAGCATCTTTTTTTCAAGACGTTCATGTGATGTCGCAACAGCTGCATTTATGGACACTTCTTGTTTTTTAATCTGACTTATGGCTGCAGTAGAAACGCCAAAATCCATTGCAAGCCTGTTTGCACGGACGCCATTATCCAAACCTTTTAATGAGTGCATTCAGCGAACGAAAAATGTAGCAGAAAAGTGCTCTTCCAATTAGATTCTCATTGCACACGAGGGCTTTTCAACGGAGAAAGAGGTCGGTGGCGGGTAATTCTTGTAGCATTTCCAGTGGTTTTCCAGTGAATTTCGTTCGCTGAATGCAGCCAATATTTTCACCTTCTCTTCTAAACTTATCCGTTTTTGCTTCTTATTTGCCATTATTCAATCCACAACTTATATCCACTTATATTCACAAGCTTAAGCACCACAATTCAACGCCAAATTCACTGAGTAAAGGCTTCACAATGCACAAACTACTAATGACGGGAATTAATGACATAAAAAAGAACCGTTATTCGCCCGAAAAGAACGATTAATATCATCTTGCATGCAACATGCATTATCTTGTTCATACAAGATATGAACGTGTGTATTTGGAATATCCGTTCAGAAAACTTAATATAAAATTAAGATTTTAGAGCGGACCATTCTGACTGGAAGTAAGTTAAGTTTTTTGGATAATTAAGATTTTTGAAATTAAGAATTTCGAATGTCTACTGTAATTGATTATTATTTTTTTGATATTAAAAATGAGGAAAAGTGAAAATAATGTATGACTAGTTCAGTGTGTTAGCCTTGTCTTGCCCAATCATTTTGAATTCACAACATCCAGCACCGTTTCAGTATGAAAATGTTCAACCACCATATCCAGCTAGAAAGTTTCAATGTTTTAAATTAAAGTTTCGCATTTTTAGTGACGTCATCTTAGATCAAATACCATTCCCCCATAATTATTGGCACGTTTTGCGTATTTCCATGAAGTATCCTGTTCACTATAATTACGTATTTACCGATAGCGGGAACAGCAAATGATTTTCAAGAGTTCTTCGAACTGTTTTGCCAGTTTTGAGTGTCCTCTGCCGACTAGACCTTGTTTACAGGTAAATATCGGTGCGTGGACGTAATAAAAGTTGTACTCACTGCGTGCTAAGAAATACGTTCGTTTAAAGGATGCGAGAATTTACATGCTAAGGTGCTTAGTCATTCAAAATATGTTTAATCTTTTAATTAAAATCCAACTATGTATTTACCTATGGATTTAGGTCAAAATGATGTGTGCTGCATGTGCTTGATGTTTAACTTTACGTATGTGTATATCCTTCGTACGAAACGCCCTTTGTTATCAGACAAGCTCAAAGTTTATCGTAAAGTGAGAACGGATTGAAGTGGGTACAACCATATAAACGGCGAGTTTCGGAAGATAGCATAAGAACATAGTAAACAAGAGTAGGATGTGTGTTTATGAGCTTTAGGAATTTCGGCTTTCGCTGTCTGAAAATGTATGTTCCAAGGTTTTTTGAAATGTTTTGTTTTTCTTTTATCGCACTGTCATGTAAATGTAAATGTAGTCAACAGTTAACATACCTAAAGGCATTGTAATAATAAAGGTATGCTTTAAGAACATGAAAAAATTTAGAAAAGTGTTGTTCACCTTGAATATAATTTTTATATTTCTAGGTGCTGGTTATGAGATTTGGTCAGGTATTGTACAAAATATTTACTAATACAATTTCAATAAAGATCATACATAGCGTACTTTTTTCGAATTATTTAATTAATAAATTTTGATTTGAAAAAATAATAAACATCATCTTCCTCATATTACGCCTATAAATGTCACGGAAATTCCTTTCCTATATTCCATATCCTTGCAATTAAATAAAAATTCCTTTACGTCTTCTTTATCATATAAGAAGGAAATACGAAAACACAAAACCAAATAAAGGTATCACTGTCAGCGCAAAAATCAATATTCCCATACTTCTTCTATAGCAATTCGGAACACACAATTGTCACCCAAACCAATACCTACATCCTATTGTGCAAAGACCTAAACGTATGCTATTCACATTCGATAAGGAAAATATCGCTTTCATTAAGCTGAAATCCAATTTAATTAGAGCACGATTGGAAATCTACATAATAGACGTACAGTTGCCACGAGGAATAGCATTTACAAGAGCGAGCTTGTTTGTTTTGCCTGTATGGTGAAGGACTTCCGTTTGGAGGGAATAAATCTACAAACGATTTCAACCTTGCCATTTCCTTTCAATAAGCTTGTCCTCAAGGCGTCCGTTTCCGCAACAACTTCCTTCGATTGGGTCTTGGTAAAGGTTGCAGTGTATGTATCGATTGGTACATAATAAAAGCAATTGAATTGAGAGAGGATGTTGTCAGTAGTGTGTGTTGTACATAGTGGATCATATTACAATTAACGTTCTTACTAGCCTAGCCTTACATTATGTCAATTAATTTATTGTTACTTTTTCGTTTGAAGCAACATAGACGATATTCATATCGAAATACATGATTCGTTGGGACGAGTCCTCCAGAATGGCAATGAACTGATTTTGAATTTTTGTAAAGGATATTACCACAAAAAAACAACATTTTTCCATATAATCAGAGTATGGGCATCATGGGTGTCGTTCGAAAGTGGTTTTTTAGGGCAATGTATGTGATCAGTTCTAAATGATTTTTGGGGCTTCTGGAGCAACCGGTTAAAAGTCAATATTTACCTGCAACTATAGCCTTTATGTTAAGGTGACCAGACTCCTGAAGGCCCAATGCTGTACACATACTTTGCGAATTCGTTTTTTTGGCAAATCCTCAGTCATACCAAGGCCCAATGCTGTACACATACTTTGCGGAATTCGTTTTTTTGACAAATCCTCAGTCATACAATGCATGACACGGCAATATTGCTTGGATTTAGTCGTATCTTAAAACCTTTTCCGAATCAATTTCCCGGCATTATTTGGATTGCGAAGTAACTTTCCTTTCGCATTATTATTTTACTTACTACGGAAAAAACATGCCAGATATATGAATTAAATTATATATTGACAATGGTGAGCTCCAAGAAAATTTTGAAAAACCTCCCATTTTTATATCCACTGAACTTGTTATAATTTCTATTCTGTTAATATAAGGAATTATATAAAAGTTAGCTAAGGCTATTTTACTTATTTTGGAAACCGCTGGATCGCAGGATTCGCAAACAAATGTTCAATTGAAATAAAATTGTAGAGAAGCTCTAAAAGGACAAAAAGGCACTAATGTAACGTTAATCGAAGTTCACAGGCATGTAAGCTGTAACGTATAATACCAAAAACATAGCTCTTGACAAATACCTTTACTATGACAAAATGTAAAATATAGAAAGGTGTTAATTGTGGCCCAATTGAATATTTGCCTCGGGCAACCAAAAACCTAAGACGGACCCTGCTCAGGCTGGTGGTGGCTTTCCAGGCACGGTTTCAATGGAGTGGAGTCCGAGAAGAACCTTCAGAGCGGTGGAAGGGTGTCTTTTACCAGTGGCGTGGCGTCTTTGGAAGCAATGCTTCCCTTCTTAATTCATTAAAAAAAAGCAATAATGCGTGACATTGCTTTTTGAATTTTTTTCTTGCACATACGATTTTTATAATACATATAAAATCATACGCAACCGTGCGCACCGTATAAATCTGCTCTAGCATGCGCCCTCTACAACAAACCCAATACACCAACCCAATGAAAAAAAATCCACAGCGAGATTGTTCACAATCGCTAGCCACGGCGAGACAGAAGCAGAGCGAAATAATGCTTGTATGAAAGATGAGAGCTTGTGGAGCAAATTTACCCGAGGTTTGGGTGAGGAGGAAAATTAGTGCGAGAATGAATTCGCCGTTTGAGTTGGATTTTAAATTGCTTATTGTAAAAATTTCCGACTGATGTGTACAGTTCGTAGCAAAACTAAGTTATCTGATACCAATTTTTCGAATTCGGTTTCGTTTTCTGGTACGTGGAAAAGCTATTTTTTTAGGAAAACGAGTAAATTGTTCGGAAGAATATCGATTTTCAAAATGTATAGTAATAGAGAGAGAGAGAGAGCGTGTCAGCACGCGTTCTAATAACTTTCCGACAACACCTTTCTGGTGAAATACATTTTTGGAGTTCATAGTAAGTACTCGTATGTATGTAGATACTTGAATAACGAATAATGTAATTAAAAAACTATAGACAAAACTTGCGCCTTCCTAAGACTTCAGAATATTTTTTGTTTAGTTTGCAGTCATTTTTATTCTATAAATTAAGATTTCATTCCCATGTCTATGTCTATGAAGAGTCATACTTTTGAGACTGCTTCCCTCTACTCCAAACTCACGCCACGCCACTGTCTTATACTGGTTTCGATATATCTGAAGGAGAGTATGCAGTCCCCCATGGTTACATTAGTGGTGTCATGCCGGTCCCCTGAGGTGTTAGTGCAATTTTAACCGATTCGAACTTTATCAAAAACCCTTGCAGAGTTATTTCTTTAGTATATGCATTTTCCTATGGAGGTTTATAGGGAGATCGGATGAAGTACAGTGGCTGATTTAGAATTAGAATTATTCTAGAACCTTGGTAGCTAGAGCCTTGAAATGTTTCGTAAATATGGACAGTGCAAAAATCTACAAGTCTGTCGCGCTGAAGAATTTCCATGTTATTGGCCATTTTTGATTAACAAGCACACAAGTGCGAATTCGTCAGCTGTAACTTCCGAACGTGGAGAGGTTGGACCTTAAAATTTGGAGGAAATGCGCGCCAAGTAGGTCTACAAGTCTGCCAAATTTCAGAAATTTTGGTCGGTTTTGGAGTTATCGAAAATGAGCGAATGGCAAACAAAAAAGTGTTATTATCTATCTGAATAACATCGATCGTCCATGGGTTAAACTTTACACCTTAAATCGCATCTTTCGACGGCTGTAACTTCTGAACCTTGATAACTAGAGCCTTGAAATTATCACCAAATGAAAGACAGAGTTCTACAAGTTTTCAAAATTTCATAATTTTACGCTAATGAATTTCCGAGTGATGGACAAATTTCAATTATAATTATGTAATTTGGGCCAGTGGCGGATTTGCACATTTGCCGCTAGTAGGCTGTTAACATTTTGCCGCCCCTACCAGGCTCTACGAGAATATTGCTGATTGACCTTCATTTATTCTCAACTTTCCCCTTTGCACTTTAATGGATGAGTGCTTCCACTTCGTGGGTCCTGAGCATTCTTCAAACTTTATGTAATAGATGAATATAAAAAACAGCGATACAAAAATTGATTGGTTGAAAAGTCGGTTTGAAGGGTATGTTCTTCTTCTTCATAGTGTCCCGCTTATAATGCACAATTCAGCAATACTGATAGAATCGATTGTACAATTTGTTTGAGTAAAAATACAATCAATAAAATTTGCATACGTAATTAAAAAAATTGAAATGAGGTTTTGAAACTACAGTGAACCACCGAAATTCGTGAGGGATGCGTTCCTCGAAACTATCGCGAATTTCGTGGTACGGTGCTTAGGATAGAGGTGAGGTGGAACTTGTTTAAAATGTTCATAAAATATCAATAATGTTAAATTTAGATTAGGAAGCTTGCCAATCAACTTTTGGAGGTCTTTTTTGTTAACTTGCACTCTTCGAAACATTTCAAACTTTATTTCACCTCTCTTCCCTGATGAATGCCTTCAGTTGTTTCAATTGAATTGAGAAGACAAACTTTAAACAAAGTGGTTTCAGCAGGACTGCAACCCGGTCTTACGCACTGCTTGATCATCAAAAGTCCATGATCTTTTTATTTTCATAGCTGATTAACGAATGAAGTCGATCCAAATAGAAGAGTTGAAGCGCATATCATAAATGAGCTTGTGCGAAGGAGCGAACATAAGGATTCTTTCTGGGTGAAGGCTGCCAGCAAATGAAATCGTGTGACCACTTCAAGTAAGTATTGGGTCATGTTGAGGTGAATTTTTCTCCCCAGTTGGTGACCGTACAAAAGCATATGGATCCACCAGTTCGTACCAGACTATGGAGCTGTGTTGGCGCCCAAACCTGAAGCATTGGATAGGGGAAATGTGAAATATTGAAGAAGTGTCGCAAAACATGAAGCTAAAGCGAATTCGTGAATGAGGGGATCGCGAATGTCGGGGATTCACTGTACATACTTGAAATTTCATTGAAACCGTATTTTTCCGGTTTCAAATACTTTTAATTGAATATTTTCAAAAACCAATTTCATAACGTTACTTTTATCTAATGAATCTGCAAATTTGCTTTAGTGTGATTACTTTCCAACGCATGCTTCAACAATTTCGTTCATGGTGTTTGAAACTCTGAGATAACTATGACAAAGAGTTTTTCACTATTGTATCTCACTGAGGTACAAACACTTACTTCACACACTGCTCCCAAAACGTATCTCAAGAGAAGTATAAATGTTATATCGGGGTATTGAAATTCGTATTCGGAATTCGGTTTCCACTGTAATAAATGTGTATGTGATGTGTTTAACGTGAAACAAATTTGCCCCGAATTTGCCGCCCCCGTAAAATCTGCCGCCCTAGGCTCCAGCCTACTCAGCCTACTGGTAAATCCGCCACTGATTTGGGCAGCCGTAACTTCCAAACGCAGATAGGTAGGATAGGACCATGTAATTTGGAGGTAATGTGAGCGCCAAGTAGATCGATGCAAGTGTGCCAAATTCTAGAAAGGTCGGGTACTGTTTCCGATCTATCGAAATGAACTTATTTTGTAGTGAATTAGGTTTCATTGTGTGGCATAAGGAATGCTGTACATTTTGCTGTACATTTCTCAATGCTGTACGGCAGGTCAAAATGCTGTACGTCTGGTCAGCTTACTTTATGTGCTCTGTAGCCGTGATCTTACGGTCGCCACTCTGTGATATAGAGATTTATAGAGAAATGCGTTTCTCTATGAATTGCCCTAAACAGCTGATTTCTAACTCTGCATGGCCCGCCGCAAGTTTATTATTCAGAAGATAATAAGAAATACACACGGTAGTCGCCAACGCACCATGCTCCACTAGGAGCTCGGGCAAATCAAGACAGCCTTTAAGTGATATCTAATTTATAGGCAAGTCAAAAAACATATTTAGTTTTGGCCGTAACAAATATGGTATGGTACTGTTCAATAAATTTGCTTCAGTCAAGCAGGACGAAATATCTTTTTTTCGTCCTGAAAGATACATCTAGGCAACGTGGGTATCAAATTTCAGGATTTTCTTAAAGGAGTTCCCCACAATACTAGTGGAAGTACGAGGGTGGTTCAAATATGATCGAAACAAACGCTGTAGATGGCGCGCATGTATCTTTTGAAGGGGGCTTGAGTATATTATAGCTGGGTCCCTTATGAACAGAGTGGCATAGGTTTCGTCGCGAAGGGATATTTTACGCTCGTGCTACGACTATGAGTGAACATCAAGTGCCGACCGCCATTGCGCAACGTATTGTCATTCGTTTTTAGTGAGGGAAGGCGTTAAGAATACGGAAATTTTTTCTGCGTTTGCACAATCCGTTCGGTAGTTGGTTCCCGAGTAGGACTGCTGTGTTTAAATGGGCCAAAGCGGTCAAGGATGGCCGTGAAACCGTCGAGAATGAGCCTCATGGTTGTCGAACGCCAGCCATAGCATCACACCAGTCAACATTCGCCGCGTAGAACAACTCATTTCGGAGGACCGTGGGATGAATGTTCGAGACAATTCGGCTGAACTCAGCACTATCATTGGTAGTGTAGAGTCTCTCATCCACGAAAACCTTCAATATCGCAAAATAACGGTGCGATGGATTCTCAAACTGTTGAACTTCTCCAGGATTACGCGCGTCCTCATACCGCGCGTCTTACGCTCGATACAATATCGGAATTGGGGTGCTGGGAGGTACTGGAGCACTCCCCCTACAGTCCGGATTTATTACCCTGTAATTACCATATGTTAAACCTCTGAAAGAAGCCCTCGTAGGTCAAAAAATTCAACACCGGCGATGAGGCAGAGGAGCTTATGCATACATGGATGTCCGAGTTGTCCAAGGAATTTTTCGATACCGGCATCAAAAAACTTCCGGTGAGGTGGAAAATATGTGTAACTAAACTAGTGAGGGGGAGTACATAGAAAAACTGTAAATTTTTGTAATTTGTTTCTACCTATATAATAAATAAACGTGTCAGAGCATTTGTCTCGATCATATTTGAACCGCCCTCGTATATTGAATCCTTTTCGGTTGGTCTTTAGGGCCAAAAATGACATTTTTTGCACAGAAAGGATTAAATGGACAAGTGTGTCGAAAAAAGCTTCATCTTCAATTCGCCCGGTATCTTCGCTAATGTAGGTATGCATTGATTCATCTAACATTCAGAGGACAAATTTTAAGCTACATAAGAGATGGGGTTCAACAAAATGAAGACCACCGAACACAGTAACTGAGCCGCAATAACAGTTCTTCTTAATTTGACACACAAATCCGTCCGTGAAAAGACTGCACATTTCTCGCTTTTACAATGTACCAAGCAGTGGTGTAGAAGGCTTTTCGAAGAAGAGTTGATCTGGGGTCGGGACTATTCTCCCCGGCAGATGGAAAATCAATTAAATTGCGAAAAGCGCTTTTCAAAAATGTTTTGTTTTTAATTCGTATTTTAGTAATATGTAATAGCAAATGATACAGTTTAAAGGAATGGTTAAAATTGTGAATGAGATATTCCTCCGTTATTCATATTTTATTTAGGAAAAATCTCATACATTGCGTCGGCAGGCCACAGCGTTTGAAGGTTAGTGTAACGAGACCGAGGCTAATTTCGGGTGTGGCCGAAATTTGCATACCCTTCGCTCTCCTCGGGCTAAAAGCTTTTTTCGGGCATACCTACGACTACGACTCCCCATCCTTTTCTTGCCGTCTTCATAAAAGTGCCATTGCGTCGACAAAACAATATTTTAGTGGGGTTTGGTTGGAATAAGTGGGCAAATAAAAGTATTTACTAAGAAAATTTTATTGGGAGATGCGGGAGCATGATCCCATAGTGCGATTCTATTTGTTTTAACCTTTTTTATTGCTTTGTGAAATTGATGTGAAAAATGTTTCTTAGATGAACCCAAATGTTGGGGGGGGGGGGGGTTGTATGGCAGCTCCATGACCCCATGGTCCGATTTGATCGATTCTTAAATATGTTTTGTGTGCAAAAAGAAGCATTTGTGCAAAATTTCAGCTTCATAGCTTTTAAATTAACCGAGTAAAACGCGTCGTAACAAACGGACAGATGGACATCGCTCAATATGTATGTATACTTTTTATATACTCTATGAGCGAAGGGTATAAAAATGGAGCAAAGAAACGTATAGTAATTCATCAATTGAGAACGGCTGGGTCGATTTGGATCAATTTTTTTTTTTTCAGTTGTTTGCCAGGAGAAGGTTTTTACGAAAGAAAATATTGGGAAAACGCTCCCGAAAAGTTGGAAAATTGGAAAAATCGAAAATTGTTTGTTTTGCTTGCAATTTTTCCACAATAGCTTTTCGAATGAAAAAATATAAAATTCTTAGTGGAAAACTCGGAAAATTCACGAAAAAGTCGAAAAATTCGACGAAGTTTTGCATTTTCTCGAATGATCTGATGATTTTAGACGATGCAAAGGTGGAAAATTCGTTGTGAAGCTTTTGATAATTTCGAATAATTGTGGAATTCATTGTGATAAAGGACGTTTTGCGTTAAATTTTGGGTGAAGAAGCTAACGAGATAAATAATTGCTGTGCTGTGAATAACTATCAAATACGCGCAAAATTCACCAATCTCAAAATTATGTGGACAGTGCATTTTCTAACACTTTTACCTCCATCTTCTTCTGTTCACATTGGCGTATCTCGGTAAATTTGCCGTATCGGAATGGTCTTCACTTCGAATAACTAATGAAATACGAGCAAAATGCACTAAAAGCAAAATTCTGCATTTTATCGCATAATTTGACGATTAAAATTATGAAATTTATTGTGATAAAAGACGCCTTGCGTGAATATAGGTATAATTAGGAGGTTGATTGGGAGTCAAAATCGCTCATAAATTTAAAGTAGGTAGTGTCAAGTTGTGAGCGAAGCGAGCTTTCTCAACACTCAGCTAGTTTTGAAATAAAAATCTTTTGCTTATGTGGATGCATTTTTAAATCATATGCAACCATATTATACGTAAAAGAAAGAGCTCACACACACTCAACGCAATCGGAAAATCTTGAGAATTCGGCAAAAATTATTATCGAATTGGTTGAATACCTTTTGTGAAGCATTTAATTTTTAGAGGCATTTTTGGTGCCAAAACAATACACTTCGGACTTTCAAATTTGTGCAGAAAAATTTGTCTTTTTTTTCATTAAAGTCACTATGTACTTATTTTTAAGCCGCTCGCAGGCCATATAAAATACTTTCGCAGGGCAGACAAACCATATCTAGAATCTAGAGGATTTGCAATTTTTCCACAATAGTCACTTTCATTTTATAAACAACTATCTAGTGCTCACTGCGCAAATTTAACTTTATGAGCGATTCTGAATGCCAATCAACCTGCTAATTATAATTCATTGAGATCGACGTATCCAGTGGCACAACCACGGGAGGGACTAAGGGGGCTAAAGCCCCTCCCAGACCCAGAAAATGGGAAAGGAAAAACTGCAAAATTAAATTTGACGAAATGTATTTCGTTGCAGATTTTGCAGATATGAATTCTTATTCTTGGAGCATATAGTGCACTGTCGTAACTTCCAAAACTTAATTTACACATTTTGATTGAATTTGATGTAGTTTTCAAAGATCTACTCAATGAGAAATTTTTAAACAACCTACGACCAAAGCGGTCGAAAATGACACCCATTGGAAGAATACGGATGAATACTGTCTTACTACTTATTTTGTTGCAAATACAACAAGTATCGCAGAATACGAGTAGTCAAATATACGGTATTTGATCAGCATACATCATTTATTTCGGAATTCGTCAGGGTTGCTAGGGACAATATACCCTGATTATAGGGAAAAATTTCCTGACCGATAAGGGTTCCGGAATTTAGAATTTGCAAGATAATTTTTATATTTTTGGCGATTAAAGAAACAGTAAAATGATAAAAGAAACAGAAAAATAGTCTAAGAACCAAATAAACTATTTAAAATTGTAATTCTTCTCACTAATGCCATAACTCTCGAGAAAACGCAAGCTAAGTCATTGAATGCAGTGTCAGTTAAGTTGTAGAAGATTTTTGTCGAAAATGGAGTAGCTCCAATGTAAAACAGCCATTATCCCCCTCATAACTCCCCCCAAAGTAACGAGTCAGAGCCTAATTTTAAGTGTATCAAAACTACGGATACCTCTCATACGAGGTAACAACACAATTTCAGTTGAAAACGTTCGTATGTACCACCATTATTTTTCGTCAAGGTATTTTATATTGTTCAATATTGACAATATTGTCATTTACGACAGTTTTATTCTCATGGTGCGATAGACTATTCACCAGTTTCGATGGTCTGTGCAACATAAGAATTTAAGAAACATTTCTGTGCAAAATGAAGTGATTCAAAATGTACACTCGTCTTTTCACTATAAAGCCACAAAAAATACATGGAAAAATCCGCGGTTGCAATGGAAACTAAAAACACCGCCGCATTGCGTCATTATTGGAAAATAGTACCCAACTTGTGGAGGCAAATACCCAATAATATAGCCCTCCATTTTAGCCCCCTCCAGGGCAAGATCCTGGTTGCGCCACTGGACGTATCGATGGTGAAACTAAACTGGATATGGAAACAAACCGATAGATTTGCATCGGGCACTACTTCTTAAGGGGTCAAGGCAAAAATAACATACTCAACCCCCTGACTGACTGATGACACTGCAGTTGCCCTTCACAAATATTGGGAGTGTTATTATTAGCGTGAGTTACTTCGAAAATCATTAATTAATACTACTGATTCCAAGATGGTAAATTAATGAAAGAAATACTCGATGTTGATCGACCGATAGATTGTCGTTTGGGAGGCATAATCAAAAACTAAATATCAATTATATATTTCAGTTTAATGTGATTGCACACATCACACGTTTGCATTGCTATAAGCACAAAGGACGCTCATTTACTCAGTGTTCGCCTAGTTTACTAAAATATGCACGCGCCACCTATTGAAAACTGTTCATACTAACCCAGAAATCATCATACCTACATCCATGTTGACGGTTATGGCTGACCACCCTGTGCACTGATAGGAGAAGAGGGTCCGATCGCCCTTTAGGCAATTTTGTGGCGAGTCCGGTGACACCTCAATCGTGTCACTCCGCCGAAGGATAGCGGAGATATCGACGGATTTCCGAAGTTGTACGAAGTTGGTCGTGAAATTACTGTGACAACATCCAAGATGAATCTACATAAAAACGTAGTCACCTTCAATGCAATTTTTCGGAGATATCAAGGGATATCCGAACACCCTGTGCCCTGATTGGGGAAGAGGGTCAAATGAACCTTTAGACAATTTTGTGGCGAGTCCGGCGACACCTCAACAGTGTCGCTCCGCCAAAGAATAGCGGAGATGGGCAACATCCAGGTTGACGGTTATCTCTGATCACCCTGTGCACTGATCGGGGAAGAGGGTCCGATTACCCTTAAGGGAATTTTATGGCGAGTCCGGCGAAAACTTGATTACAATAGGTGACTCTCATCCAAAATGGATTTTCGATATTTACTACCACTTCCTTTGAGATTTAAAAAAAAAATTAGTCCATAAACCCAGGGCCGGCCTTAGCACTCTGGTGACCCTGGGCCAAATCGATGATGGTGGCCCCTTACCTAATACACAAACAAAAAGTATCAAATATTCAGAGCTGCGGTTAGCTGTTTCTTAATCACCCAAGAGCCTGCGGAATTCTAATCTTCTCTCATGATCATGTTTCTAGCATTCACTAAAAAATCGCAGGAACTTTTTTATTTATGTATTTATTTTTGGGTTACGCATATCTCAATGAAAATGTTTCGAATCATTTCTTACAATTGGAAGAAAACTTACATTTAGAAAATTTTTGTTAGCCGTGTAACTGCTTTTCACTCGCCAAATATTCAAAATTTCATCCATCTGGCGGTTTCTGTGATTTCCATAACTTTGCGCGAGTTATGTTAATTATTGGTTGTCACCGGAGTGCTCAGTTGGCAGCCTTTTAATATTACAACATTTTGTGCAATTTTTCTATGCATTCCTTGAATTTTTCAACCAAAAATAATTTCTAAATTACACATTTCCTATTTTTGAGAAGTTGTCATAGAACCCTAATTTTCTACAGAACCCCGTTTGGTAAGCACTGCGTTAGACGATAATTTTGTACACGCGGTGCATCTATAAATAATTCTTCTGCCAGTTTTCTATGCGGCAAACTCCAATCTTCACTTAAGGGTTTGACGTCGGTAACGTGCGTACGGTTAAGTTATCCTATTCATGATAAACACTAATTCAAACTTCTTGCGACCTGAAGGCGTCACGCCTTGTGAAGTAAAAGTATGTATATCCAGTAAATAATCTCGATTTCAAGATTTTTGTATGGCCGCAATGCTCAGGTTTCGTGGTCTCTGAAGAAAGCTTAATTCAAGGGTGCGAATACCGGCATTCGAAAATTTTGATCTAGGTTTATTTTTCTTCTTTCTTCCCTTATTATACCAATCCGTGGATTAGTGGCCTCTGGTGTCATCACTACTGGCTGTCGCCTATTAATTATCATGGTATAATCTCAGGTTAATACTTTTCGAGCTTGGATATTGGTAATTTTGTTCGATAAGTTCTAAAAATCAACCGTGCAACTATCACTGTTATTTTTAACAAACATCAAAGAGCAATGGTGATGTTGGAGAGCAGATATTGCAATTTGAGAAAGAGATAGAGAAGGATGGATGTCTTTTCTCTGTTCATGTTATAACAGATTTCTTATCAATAAAATCACATCATCGTTATTTCACTTTATATTTAACTTTAATTTAGTTCGGGCACATATTTCAAACGGGTGTCGCGTGGAGACCCCTTTTGAGTTATCCCCTTTTCGAGTGGTAGCCCCTTGAAAGTAAAGGTTCCTTAAGAGTGGTGGCCCCTTAAGTATGGTGGTCCTGGGCGACCGCCCAGTTCGCCCACCCCTAGGGCCGGCCCTGCATAAACCTTCTCCAACGTAAGACGGATAAAACAAAAAAAGAATCATCCAAATCGGTCCAGTGGTTTAGACGTTTATTGGCAACAGACACAAATACATATTCATTTTATATATAGATATGTATATTATATAGATATACATATTATTATTAATTACCCGTATTTGTATTTCTAAAAGAGTTATTACGGAAAAAATAAAAAAAAATCACTTTTTTAGAAAAAACTAACTAAACAAATTTGAAAAAAAGGACTAAATAATCGCCCCTCCTCTTTTTGCGATATTGACCAGGGTTGCCAGATATTTTCAGAAGAAATCGCCAAATTTTAGTTTTTTTATAGCCCAAAGTAGCCCAAAAATTTTTATTGCCAAAATAAAACGTAAGAAGCTAATCTTTGTACATAAATAATTTCATTAAATGCAATAATACACTTGGGAGCGAAGAAATCGGCCCACCCCAAACGCTTTAAAACATGATTTATGTCTGTAAAGTTAGCGCTACCACTTTTAAATTTCGATGATCCCTATAGTGCATTAAATGACGCGAATTTACCGTAATTTAATGGCAAAAGGAAAAAATATGCCGAGCACCTCCTTCCCTTAAAAACAACCCCTAAGTGTTTTTCAAGCCCCAAAGAGCATATGAAGCCTTAAACCCCAAGTTCATCGCATCGCAATGAAAACAGATTGTATGTATTTGCATGCTCCAGCGGTTACTTAATATATCTGCACTCTTACAAAACTTTCCGCGCCCCTCAAAAACTACTCCAAAGTCCGTTTTAGTCGCCATACACAGTTTAAAAATTCAAGTTATAAGTATCGTCATAAAACAAAATAAAAAGTTTTAACACAGTTTAATAGTAAATAATGTTTTTTTTATTGATTTTACAGAGTTAAAAACAAAAACAGACTGTTTATTATTTATTGAGTAATCGTGTTTAGAACGGAAGCATTTGGGGTGGGTCGATTTTTTTGCTCCCAAATATATAAATAAAGTCTCTTTCGAATGGGAAAAAGTAATTGGAAATGCCCTTTTCACGATCACCTTACAGAATGTGGCAGAAATAAAATAATAAAAGATAATTTAGTTAAATGTGGAAATATTTTTTGGACGTCGGCTGTTTTAATTTAAAAAACTTTCAGCCAAGATGGGCCAGTGTCATTTGGAATTGCTTCTTCATGTGTCTGACCCATTTAGTGTTAATAATAAACTGAATCATTTTCAGAGAATGTTCTGTTCTTTTTTAATTCTAATGGATCAGTACCCTTCAAAAAATCTACTTTGTCTTGGAAAAATAATATTTAAAACAAAAATAAATCGCGCGGCGACTTTTGAGAATTTTTGTCGCCAATTGAGAAAAAAGATAGCCCAATTGGCGAGGAGGAGCCCAATCTGGCAACCCTGATATTGACCCTTCTTCGAAAAACCGATGCCTGAACTAGTATCAAGAAAAAAATACAATAGGCCAGTTCATTCGTTTTCGTTGGTATAGAATGTGCCCAACAGCTATCCTTCGCTATAGAGCAACCTCTGTCCTAATTTTCACCCTTTTCACTATTGAATCTTCTAATTTATTTAAGCAAATGATGTTCAAGACATTCTCGAAACAAATTTACCTTTTTCGTCTTCATTGCAAATTGACAGCTTGACCCTTTTTCGGATCTGAAGACGGATAACACATTTTAGGCATTTTCTCAAAGATACTTTGACCAAGCCCGCCCAAACGTAATGGTAGTTCGTCATGCTGTTTTTTTTTTCTTCCAATTTTCCTACTGTATTTCAATGAATCAATGGAAATAAACCATCTATCACATTACGATTCCAGAAATTACAGAATACCTAAGTAGACAGTGCGTAGCCTTCAATTTTCTTATCGAATAAGCAAAGGTTGATCAGGTTTGTATATTTCTTTTATATCCGTGGTCCCATTAAAATGATCATGTTAGAGATAATGTGATGTCATAATTAGGACAAAGTTAATTTGATTCAGCAGAAAAAGGATAATTTAGATTAGGAAGGTGAAATGTTGATTACAATAATTGTCTGTATAATGGTGTCGGGTTGTAAAAATATCTTCGTGAAAATTTCGTAAATTATTTTTAGACAAAAGGCTTTGTTTCGTTTTCTTGAGACTTTGAGAGTTACATTACATCACATTCATCATTTTCGATGTAGATGTATGATTTTCGATTCGACGTAACCAAGCGTAGCAATACTCTTAGCTGGAAACTAACTATTATAGAGGGTTTTCATTGGTCAGAACTAGATCGCATTAGCATCAGTGTATTGAGATGAGAAGTGAAGATGTTTCAAAAAGGATAAAAATATCCATCACGTCATAAACCAGGATTAATGGCAAAAAAACTGTGTGGAGCTTTTTTTATGTATCGAGAACTTAGCATCGACTTTATGCATACTTGGTTAAAGATTTTGAGAGAATTTATATGGGATTTCTTGCAAAAACCACTAAAGACAATAATTATTATTTGTCAAAACGATAATAAGTCAAATTTTATAAATAAACAAATTGATGTGTAAATATGTGTATCTTGAATGTCGTTACAATTACCATTTATTCAAATTATAAGCATCCTGACTGAGCATTTCTCGCAATTCATTACTTAACTAACTGTCATGACGTGGAACTGTGCATGTTCCAGCTATTAATAGGCATTTAATCTATTGCTTATTGATGTTGACACCGCAGATAAACACATTATAATATTTCATGTAGAAAGATGTTTCATGTAAGTCTCGTCTACGTAATATGTAGGAACACGGTATGGATTATTCATGATTACAAGAGGTGGTGGAAATCGATATTCTTCATGGTGAACATAATATTATGTGTATACATAAACAGACATAAAAGTAGCACTTTGAAAGGGTGTGTGCGCTAAGTGATGTTCATCGTCCTTTGTTCATTTTCCTGTCAGGTGACTAAATTGTCAACGAATACTGTTTAGATAATTTTGTTTTCGGTAACTTTTTAAATTGTTTTTGAAAAGTTAAATTATATTGAGGGAAGTTCTTTTTTCCTATGATATTATACTCTTAACATATAGAACTCCTTCCCGCTTTCCTAATACATTTAGGCTTACAGAGATGTACCGTACGCATGAATGAATTTGTATTTTATATATTTTGTTTAAGATTTCGCCTACATAGTAAAGAAATTCAATTTCAGGCTTTATCTTAAAATTGACTTTTTTTACGGGAATACCGTATAAGCCCGCGTAACCCGTGAGGCTACGTATGGGAGATTTGTTTACTTTTTTACTCTTTCTTTAAAATAAATATAGCATAAAAAGCATCCTTATCATTACTATATTTTGATATCGTTCATGAAATATTCTCCTGAAATCTAAACAAAGAGACACCACCAGTAAACGCCTTTGCAAGTAGCTTTGTTTTCCTGCCACACTTAAGTACTAGACAGATTATGTAGGCGAATCATGATTGTATTACAAATTTTAATTTGATTTATAGTATGACGCTGTTCTGTTTCACTACCCAATCTATCTGATTCGTGAAATTTATTTCAGACGTTTTAGAATCACGTACGATTTTTCGTCAACGTAATTTAAGAGTTGGTGCGAAAATTCGCGTGCGTACCATTCACGAAACATTTATGAGAATAGAGAGTTTTAGCATGTCGTTTGAAATAGAACGACATAATTTGACATTCCATATAAAAATTCGCTTCCTTACCGTATACGAAACAATATATCATAATTTTGCATATGTCCTAAGTAGGCATGGGTGTAAAATCACGACAAATGATTTCTAATATTTCCAATGTTTCCAGAGCATCAAATATACGGAAAATACACCCATGCCTACTTGCGACATGCATAATTATGATATATTGTTTCGTATACGGTAAGCAAGCGAATTTTTATATGGAATGTCAAATTGTGCCGTTCTATTTCAAACGGTATGCTAAAACTCTCTGATATTTTAAATTAAACCGACAATCGCCACCCGACCCGACTATTTAGACTGTCGAATACACCTACGCCTGCTTGGGACATTGTGATATGTATACGGTTTCGTGTACGGTAGGCACGCAAATTTTTCCAATAAAATTTCAAATACGTAGACGATTTTGTACGGCTTGCTAAAACTCTCTATTGTTTGAGAATTTTAGTGCTAAGACGATTTTTTACAGACAATGTGAATTAAATCCCCCGCATGCAGCTTCTTGAACATTGATAAGATAAAACCCTTTGAAGGGTAGCTGTGCAGTTCATTTCAAAACTATCACAACCCATTAGTATTTATAATATACAAAGACTGGCGTATTTCCACCATGCTTCAAATGTCCTTGTGATAGTGAAAAAATATTATTACCAAAGGTCATACTTGTAACATCCGGTCAATGATTTTCTCAACATCCTGGAATCGAGATTATACAATTTTTTGTTTGCACTCAATATGAAAATCAGTTTCATCTGACGTAATTCCAGAGAAATCAATTGATATTCTTTTGACAGTTTCTGTCTTCCTCATAATATGTATAACGAAGGAAAAGTTACAAGAAATCAAGAACATTAAATATTCATGATAGAGTGTGGGTATAAGATTTTAAAATTGAAGCTAGGAAAATTTTCATGGTTAGTTTTCTGCATCAGAGAACGCAGGAGGGAAGTAGCTAGGATTTGGTTTCGGCTAAAGGGAAATTCAGAAATTTAGGCAAATATACTATAAGATAAGCTGACCAGACGTACAGAATTTTGCTGTACAGTACAGCATTTGGACCTGCCGTACAGCATTGCGAAATGTACAGCATTCTCCAAGCCACACAATGAAATCTGATTCACTACATGATAAGCTCCTCGGTGAAACCGGCGGTCAGTCTTGTTTGCTTTTAATCCGTATATAATCGATATTTAGCGAGATAATTTCACTTTTATGTTTCTGATTGTATCTAATTGAAAATTGTCCATAACTCTGAAATTCGTGATAGAAAAATTTTAAAATTTACAAAACTTGCAGAGCACCGTACTATTTTTCATATTTGGTAATAATTGACACCCTTGCGGAGCTACATGTCTTGACTACAAGTTTCCGCGTTCGGAAGTTACAGCTGCCCAAACCACACTTTTGAGTTTTCTAACGGAAAATTGTCCTAAGTTGGAAATTCTTGACCGGAGTTTTCAAATTCAGCAAATTTATAGAGCATCGCACTGTAAACAGTTTCTTTTAACATTGCAAGGCTCTAGCTTCTAAGATTCAAAAGTTAGCGCCATCGATAGATGCAATTTTAATTTATTTTTCCTATTATAGAACGTTATGGAAACATCAGCCATTGTACTCCATCTTACGAACCCGTTAAAATGGCATATCATCTCTAATGTAACCATATGGAGGGATGCATACTCTCCTCCAGAAATATCGCAACGAACTATCTACCTCAGACTCCACTCCATAGCTACATTGAAACCGTCCCTGGAAAGCCACCACCAGCTTAAGAATTCTCGGCCCATTGATATATCAGTTAATCCATTGCAATAAACGCAACGAAGCTTTAACGGAAGCTACTTTGGTTAGGAGTATTATGAAAAGCCAGATTCCATATCATACGACTGTCGCATGCTTGTTAAGGAGAACCAGTGGCGTAGATACCTTTTCGGAAAAGGGAGAGGATCAGGATTGTTTTTTTTTCAGCACAGTCTGAATTTTAGAAACCTAAGGAGTTTAAGGAATAGTAACCACCACATTGTTTCTATGCTTTTCAACCGATTACCGATTCTTTTTGTCGTTTGAAGTCTGCTGACGAGATCTAAAAACTCTGCTTGTTTAGCAGAGAATCAGGAGGAATAGGTTTGGCATAGCGAAGAAGAACCATGAATCGCCTTATAATTTTAAGTACGCAGAATACGCTCTACACCTTGAAAGTTCAATCCTGGAAAGTTGTGGGGTCAACTTATAATTGAAGGTTTATCTGCAATACCGAGCGGAAATGTTAGAAATCGTTTCCGCACTGGAGATGAATGTTGTAAAAATAGGCCTCAGTGGTTTGTCTGCAGCAGTGAATAATGTTCTGCAGAGCAAGGATGCAGGACGCAAGGCGCCCCTTTGAAGTAAGTAATAACGAAAGATGGTCCGGCCGATGAGTGAACGGGATGGTTGTGATTTTATTCGAGAAAAATATTACATAGCTACATACCGGGTAGCATGATGCAGTATTGATCAAGCAAGTTAGTCCAGCAAGTGCCGTGATGCCGCTTAGTTAGAACCCTATTCTATCACTAGTTATCCCACAATACTGCGATGTTCGTTATAATGCAAAATTGTCTTAGTAAATTCCACCTGATCTGTTCTTGCGGCAGTCGCACTATTTGAAAACCAGTGCTTGAAGGAATCCAAATCTCATGCACGCCAGTATAGCTAGGAGTTGTCAAAGTTCTAGCCAAGGCATTAACAATTATGATATTGAAAATACTGTAAAAGGGTTAATTCCGAAATCTCCCTGTGGATGGATGGTATTGTTACAAAATGTATCCGATTATATTAATTTAGTATAAAAAAAATGTGTGACAGGGGGATAAATCCCCGCTTATCAACGCCACTGAGGAGACCATTGATAACTTTAGGGCTCCCTGTTTAGTATAAACAGAACCTTGCCTTGGCTGTGTGAAGTTAGCCAGTCATTTTTTTGAAATTAGGTCCTTTTGCTCGGTGAACCGTTTGTTCTACGGCGGCTACGTTTGTTCTTGATTGTTCGCCAATTAATATCGTTTGTTTTTCTCTAATTATTTAATTATAGCAACTTTAAAATTATGAGTGTGAACTTAGCCAGTCATTTTTAAATATGGGTCGGAAAGGTATAGGTTTGGTATCAATCGAAAGCCAGACGTTTGTTCATTTTGTAGGGCGTTTGTTCATCCTGGAAACGGAAGGATACAGGAATTATTAAGGAAAAAGAGATTAGTTGTGACGTCATCTTCACTCAACCAACGCCATATACTCAGCTCAGCTGTACGATGATGGTGTGGATCTTGCATAAATTGTTCGCGGGACACGGGTTGCCCGTACAGCTGAGCTGAGTAGATGGCGTTGGTTGAGTGAAGATGAAGTCACAACTAATCTCTTTTTCCTTAATACAATTTTAAAGTTGCTATAATTAAATAATCAGATAAGAACAAACGATATTAATTGGCGAACAATCAAGAACAAACGTAGCCGCTGTAGAACAAACGGTTCACCGAGCAAAAGGACCTAATTTAAAAAAAAAGACTGGCTAACTTCACACAGCCCCTTGCCTTCCCAAGGTTCACCCACTTCTCAATTATGTTTACGAAGATATCATTTATGAAGAGAAGAAGAATGAGATAGTTCTATGGCATGTATCATGGTGGTAGCCTCGTGTTTCTCCAAATCGGCGTGAAAACGTCATTCCGCTAATATGTGTACAGCAAAGCAGATAAGTTTGGAGTTGTTAGTGAAAACTAGTATTGCATTTATCACACAATCATTGGGTGACTTCGGTAAAGCCATTTCACTCGTTACTAAAAACAGGTTGACGACAGATTTTGGTGACAATGTGGAATTGCAAAAAGATTATGTTAAGAGGGGCCTTTTACCTTATGTCCCCCAAGTATATTTCGCACAACAATGGCCATCATAGTCATTTTTGCAGAATAAGAAATTTTCGTTTTATGAAACTGACAAATCGTCGGAAGTTTGATTTTTATGGCGAAAGCTCGAATTTTCTTTAAGTTGCTTTTTGAAAATCTCCGATCTGTTTTGTTAAATTCGTAATCATCTTTCTGAGAATAATTTAGTATTTTCAACGGTAAAAACATATTAAAAGTTAGTGTTGGCATATAACGGGGAGACATTTTTATAGTAAATTTTTTAAAACTTAATAATTGTTTTAATAAAATTTACTACATAAATTTCTCTCTCTCAAAAAAAAAATAATAGAGAGTTTTAGCATGTCGTTTGAAACAGTACGACATAATTTGAGATTCCATATAAAAATTCGCTTGTTTACCGTATACGAAACAGTATAACATAATTTTGCATGTCATAACTAGGCATGGGGTTATAATCACTACAAATAATTTCACCAATTTCAACTGTTTTCAGAACATCAAATATGTATACGGAAATGCCTACTTGGGACATGCAAAACTATGATATACTGTTTCGTATACGGTAAGCAATCGAATTTTTACATGGAATGTCAAATGATGTCGTACTATTTCAAACGACATGCTAAAACTCTCTAATATTTAATACATAATTAATACATTTTTATCGGTTTACTACAAAATGTTGTAAACTAGTTGCTCATACAATTTTCATTACATCGCACTGAAAAAAGTTATTACATTCTATTTCGGTGAAATTTAATTACAAATATGTACAATAGAATTTCACCGAATAGTTTCTGAAAAATTTTGCAATAATAATATATTTTGGATGGAAGAAATCAGTTTGGTGTCATGCGATTTTTTGCAGAATTTTCCTTCAATTTAGCCGTGTATTTCCACCCTCGAAAAATCAAAAATTTTCAGAAATGCGTATCATCTCAGAGATTTCATTGCAATCGAACTTTATTTTTAAACCAAAGTTAATTTTTTAATTTTTTCCAAATTTCATTGGCTGATTTTTTCCATTCCTAGGGAAGTATATGTGAGTTTAAGACTACTTAAACACCACAAGTTTTTTTTCATTTTAACTACAACCTTTTATCAGATTTTTATCACACTTCATTTGATATTTTGCGGTTGACGACTAGCTCTTTCACCTTCTCTTGACGTAATATGTTCTGCGACGAGAGTCATCAGTGAATATAAGGCCGGCCGTCTTGTTCAATCGATTTTGTCACCATAAACACAAATAGAAGGATTTAAATTCAACGAAATTAACACACAAAAAATCGATTAGTTTAAGAAATAAAAGAGGATGAAGATAGTCTGTTTCCTTAAAATTTACAAAGTCCGGATCGATGAGTTCGAATTATCGGAAATTATCACCATCGATCATTATCCTTTCCTGTGGGTTTAACTATTGGTATAGCTACCTAGAAAAATATACAAATGACAAGTGTCCAACCGACACTTTGACTTAGATTCGGCCTTCGGCGTTTTTTTTTTGCAAAGTCGAATTTTTTATGTTAAATTCTGAGATTGGTTCACATGTGATCTACTGTCACACGACTCGCGTCTTTTGAAACCTCAGAAAACTAAATTTTTATTTTGCATATTGTAAATGTTTGAAAGATAAAAACCCTAAATTAATATTTTATTAAGTTATTTTTTGATTACACTGCAAAGAAAAATGTTACTACACTCTATTTCGGTGGAATTTAATATTGAGTAAAATATGATTGCAATACATTTTACACTTACAATATCATTTTATACGTTCGTAAAAAATCCTTTTGAAGTAAATGAGTACCGTTACATATAATTATGGTGTTTTTATTTACTGCGGTCAAAATAATGCAATGCACTAAAATTCACTGGAATATGTAACTAAAATTTATAGCAAACAAAAAATAAATTTATTAGTATGTAGTTAAATTCTGAGTGACATATTAGTTATTGTCAACGGGGATGAATTATTACTACAGTTGTAGTGAAATTTTACGTAGCTAAGCGTGGTGAAAACGGTAATGCCATACTCATAATCACCACGTTCTTTGTATTGTTTTTATGAAAATCCAATTTTGAATTACTCATTCCAGCATTGAATTTGATGGGTTTATAAAGCACAAACTGATCGTGAACCGAAACAAACGGGCATTATATGCGATTAAACTTTTATCTGGATGTAAAAGTGTATACTTAGACTTGGGCGCATGTTCCTGATTGTTAAAGGACTTTCAAGACCGAGTAAATGCTAAAGGAGTATTGTAGCATAAAGCTCACTTTAATTAAAGCAGAGCATGAATAGCACTACACGAGCAAAACATGAACTTACGCAAAGACAAAGCTGAACGGTTCTAATAGATGTATGAAATCTTACCTTCTCAGGTGGCAAGATTCAATCTCGGAGAGAACCAATTGATTTCAGATCTGATGATGAATTTCAAAATTTCTCGTTATGTTACGATTTAACATTGAAATATACAACGCTTGTATCCAGCTCATTGTTTACTTAAAATATGTTTACAAGGTGTACGGAAAAAGGTTTTCCCAATGCTTTTTATTTTTATATAAATCACGTACACCAAGCCTCTCAACTAAAAATAAAATTAATTTAATACCTTGAGATCTTAACACGTTCCACAACTTTTGCAATGAAAAATCCAAATTTTTATTTGATTTACACATGTTTTTTATCAAATCACCAACGAAATGCATTACTTCACATACATTAAGTGCGTATGATTACAACGCATTGGTCTCGGCGATGACACGATCCAAGATAGAGCTGCCTGTAGAAATATGCTGAGATATTATCGCCAAAACAGGCGATGTGCCTACACTGCAGGTCGAGCAACGCGAAACCCTGGAGCGGTATAAAGAACGAGGCAAGGAATAAGAAGAAGATTAAGTGCGTATGAATTTAATTTTGACATTTTTCTTTTCCCAATTTATGGAGTCTAACTCCTCCCGTTGTTGCGCCACATTTTGGAGGTCATATCAAGTATAAATTGAATGAATTCACCCCGCGGAGGATTTGTTTTTATTTATCATCTTCCTATGAAGATGCTTTTCACGAATCCGTATCAAAATCGCAAATAAATAGGGCTGATTTCAGTCGGTTTTCTTTCGGAGCTTCATGGTTCATGGATATTCCTACCGTTTAGAATTTTATCCGTATCTGTATCTGTATTGTCACTCTCGATATTACATAAAGGTAATAGAGAAAGTGAATGAGTATCAGTGGCGACTCGCCCATATGTGCACATGTGCACGTGCACCCCCTTATGAAACAACCATATCAAAAAATAATGTGCTGAATATCTTCGGTAATCTAAATAAAACACTTCCAGAACAGAACAAACCGCCCGACGCAACATACTCTAAGCATATGCATATACATACGATTAATGCTACCAACTAGTATTACCGAATTTAAAGGATATTACCCTTCCAGATAAAAGGATAAAAAAGTACATACATGTAAGGAATAAAAAAGGGTTAGAAAGTACGTGTATTCGTCCAGTTTTTATTTTGTTTCATTAAACATTTTGTAATAATAATAGATACAGATATAATATAATACGAGTAATCTAAGAATCAAATCGAAATAAATGAAAATAAGGAAATTTTGTTGAGGTACGTCTCCAATGAACGATAAGTTGGGCAATCTTGGAAGTCAACTTTTGCAGACAAGTAACAATTTCACGAGTTGTTTAACCAGTGGCGGCTCCTCAGATGAGGCAACTGAGGCGGCGCCTCACCTTCATTTTCGTCGAGTTATACATTTTAATTTATCACAAAACATAATTAATCTAATATGATAAAAAAAACCCTAATTATATCTTTAAACTCGCTTACAAGTCTCTTTACACAATCATAAAGTCGCTAAAATATATTTTGTACGCACCAATTCATACATGTGAGGCGATAATTTGTCCGCCGCACAATCCCGAACAACAACTCAACACGTATCAAAACATTCACCCGATTCTTTATGGGATAATATACGGGAAAAAAGATGCCAGTGAGGCGAAACAGAAATCGCCTCAGCGTGTGTATCTGAATCGAAACAGTGCGACGATTTGATCTCGCTTTGTTGTACGTATGCTTTGCGCATTGAAATGTAGCTCTGCAAAATTAAGTTGAAACAAGAACTTACTGAGCCTAGTTTCGGTTTTCTATTTTATGTATTTTGGTTGAAATAGAAAAAGGACAATATTATATGATGTCGCTTCTTGCATATGATTTGAGAAAGGCTCGATAGTTGTGTGATTCTTGTCGCTCTTCATTATTACATTTTAATATTTTGACGCCCAAACTTTTCAAATCGATTTTGATTGTTTTTTAATTTATGCCGAAACGCCAAATATTTAAAATGGGATATTATGATGCATGGGATTTTGGTCAGATTTTCTTAGGAGTTGAAATTGTCGGTCGCGAAAATATTGTTAGGCAAATTTTAGAGCCAAATTTTAAGAAAGGGCAGTCTAGCATGATTTTTCTACACCATTTAACGAAAAATGGCATCGGCTGATGATATTCAACTGGCCTTTAATTTCAGCTTATTAGCTCGTCCATGTTCAGTGCTATTTTTGTCCCTCAGATTGAATATTCCACTGCGATTTAAAAGAAATATGAGACTCGTTCCTTACAAGGTCTCTAACTAGGAAAACCAAAGATGCATACTATTTGTCACTAAAATCCCTTTCAGATGGAAAAAAGTTAAATTCCGCTACCTTCCTGTAGAGACGAGAAGCGCCCTTCCTTGCCCCCTCTGGCTACACCCATGTTGAATAAAGTTGTAATCGTAAAATTATTCTCTATCAATGTAACAACCCCCTTCCAATATGTTTTTTTTTCGCCTCATCTATTTCCATAGGCACGAGCCGCCACTGTGTTTAACATAGCTAAATCGAGCCCGTAGCGATGAGTTTGCGAACATGTGAAATTTATATCGTTTGTAAAAGTTTCACGACTAAGATCGTCCAACTTATCGTTACATGTAGACGCGCCTTAGTCAGCCTCGTCGTTAGAGAACATATCAATTGACATTGCACCCGGACTCGATTCTGGGTGCTTGAAATCGTGTTCGCCTGACCGGAAATTTTTCGCAATAGTTCTGGCTGTGCAAAGATTTTTAAAATCGAGGCTATGGCAGGTCCCAAAACCAAAAAGCGCGTTTTGGGATAACCCAGCAGTTTGAAATATTCTGCATTCTCAGAATCGCAGACTGATTTCAACCTTTCAACGCGAACTGTGTTTATGTAAAAATATGCAAGTAAATTTTCACGACCACGAATTTCAAGTCTATTGGCCGTCGGTCACAGGCCGAATTCAGTGCGTAAAACTATGTGTGCAGCGTAGCCAACACCAACAATTTATGGTTTCCATCGTTTCAAAATATGAAAAACATTGTTGCTTCCACCACGGTCACGGGAGCCGAAAATAATCGGACAGCATGTCGCTACAGAAACCGACAACTTTTTCGGCGATTCCGTTTTACTCGGCAGTACGTTTTATCAATTCGGAAATGATCTGTTCTGTCTCACCTTTTCATGAACAAAGCTCCAACATCTTCACACGTACTCCGATTGTGGATTGGATGCATCCGTTTTAATCCAAAGAAAATTCCTTTCCGACAATTCGTTTTTTAGAAGTCATTACATAAGTAGTTAGAACATTCACGACAATTGCTAGAGTGCGTTTGATGCAGATCGGTGCGTGTTTCGATTAAATTTATAATCTCAATTCAATAGTAATGCACCTTTTTTTTTCTTTGTAAAAAAAGGTCGGATAAAGTATCAAAAAAAGACAGAATTCTGAAAGGATCAGAATAAGAAAAAAAGGAGTCCCCTTTTAAAAACAGTATAGTTGGTAGCATTATACCCAAGCCACGCATTGAATCTATGTCGCGACCAGCGACCAACATCTAGCACCCACGGTGGTAGTGCACAGCCATATGAATATGTAACTGGTGCACACTCTCCAAAATCAGATATGTGACGGGTTCCCGGGGCGTAATTCGAAAACCTTGTTCAGCTTATCCCCACGTAGGTGACGAAATCGATCAGCTTTTCAAGTGCTGAAACCGTCTGAAACCCTTATCGATTTCGTCACCTGATAGTGGACGAACTCGCATAGGATTTCGAGTACATTTTTTGTCTAAAACAGCTTGTTCAGCTCGTCCCCCGCAATGTTACAACATCGATCAACCATTCTTATGCATAAACTACTCAATCACAATCTTTTTATATTTTTTGCTGCTATACTGCTGGTGCTTGCTTTGTTTAATGTATACGTTGCGTTAGTAATGTATACGCACAACAAATATTTCCCTTTCTTGTAACTGAAAATAAAAACCGTTACTTTCATGACTTTTGTTATTTAAAGCGCTAGTAAAGTGGGGGACGAGCTGAACAAGGGTTTCAAGCTGATTACCACGAAAAATTTACTCGAAACCCTATGCGAGTTCGTCCACTATCAGGGGACGAAATCGATAAGGGTTTCCAAGTACTTTGCCACTTGAAAAGCTGATCGATTTCGTCACCTATACGTGGGAACGAGCTGAAGAATCATTTCGTAGTAAACTTCCTGGGGCGAGGGGATAGTGAAAAATTTACACTAGAATTTGTGCACAAATAGGTCGTGCACAGCCTGCACAGCACACCACTTGGTGATGAATCGAATTGATATGAATTTTGTGTGAGTATTTTAAATGAAAGAATATACAAATGAGTAGAGATTTTAAGTTTAACTTTAGACATTTTTTGACAAGAACTTTTCTAAGGACAAAAAATTTAAGCTTAATATTCTAGGAGGTTGCCTTGTCTGAACTTTACGATGAAAAGCATTTTGTGGGAAAATTCAATGCCAAGGAAATGATACAAAATAAATTTTGGTGTGCTGCTGATTCGTAAAATTGTATGGTTTTTCTTGACTGTTATGTGAAAGTCGCAGTGATCCTTTAGTTATAAAATCTAAATTTTTATTCGCAGTTACAACGAGATGCAAGAAAACAGGATGGAAACAGGTTTGAGGAAGTGGTCATTTTCGCAAAAACTTAGTATGTGTCTATGGACTATACTTTGACATTTAAATAAAATAATTTTAATTCAAAGTAGGTATAGTCTTAGGTATACGTTACGTTAGGTATATGTTGAGGGGTTGATGTCGTATGTATTTAGTTTTTTTTAGTGCACTCCAGTATTATTGTATACGAGCCGCCACTGATGAGTATAAATAATTTTTATCAAATTTTGTGGTCTTAAAAATATTATGGTAAAATGTCAATTTGAGCTGTTTTTGGTTCCTCCAAAGAAATCGGCTCAGCCAGGTACTTCATCACAGTCTGTCAGAGTGCCGTAACCCCTTTTATTTTATTTTATTATGTACGACATTCGACATGATGATATCGCCTCATATCATAAAATATATTGCAATTACAAGCACTATGTTATCTTTACCTCTAGCGTGTAAGGCAATTTTACCACGCCGAGATTCAATCTCAGGAGTCTAGATTACAAGCACATCTTAGAGTCACGCCTGCACCATCTGAGCCACCGAGCTGTCCTTAATTGTAATTCAGTAAACAAGAATCTGGCTCTCATTTCACAAATTCATTCACCAATTCTTATAACATTAATACTAGTATTCACATACATAGCAAGCGAAACCCTATTTGTCTCTCCATGAGCTATCTAAACAGAGTTATCTTATCTCTTTAATATATTATCTAACCCCACCTATTTTCAAAAAAAAAACCTAAAATATAATTTATTAAATATTTTAACAGGATTACGCTTCTCAGGGGATTTAATTCATTTAAGTTAAAAAGCGTCGGCCAAATGAAATTAAAATTGTAAATTAAATTTTAGGAAGCACCCGCAACGGAAATAATATTTTACAAGAGTCCGTTTCAACCGTGCCCCACAGAGACGAAGATACAAAATAATTTTCAGTATATAATCACAAAAAGGATGGAAAGGGATATCATGTCGCCTGATTATACGGTTTGTACTGAAAAGGAACAAACAGCATATTGTTTGGTGGTTGTATTGTTGTGCTCAGTATAATATGTAGATATGTAGTACAATTTTCGAGAAATGTCGGATTTCGCCAACCAAACAGCATTTTTTTGCTGATGTGCCAAGTATTTACTGGACAAGATTTTTTTGTAACAAAATAAAAAGTCAATCCTAGTACTTTTTTGTGCTAAATCAGAATCAATCAACACTATTGTCGATGCTTAATTTTAAGACATATTGCCTATCATAATCTTTCAAATTTATTGATTCACCCAATATGTTTACACAACATTCTTACTCGTATTGTTTATAGCCTATTGTTCATCATACCCTTCAGAAATGAACATTTATGCGGATCCCCCACATCCTTTCGTCGAAATATGAAACAGCAGCATCTCTTCAACTGCGTATAGACAGACGCGCTGAACGACTGGAAAATTATAGGCCAGCTACCAACAAGTCCTTTCACCACTTTGTCATCATTGAACCTGTCAACTAAACTTATTGTCCGTTCATGCTTGGTGTCGTCTCGACAGTGGTTTCAGATATCCTTAATGTCTACATTGAACTTTACAGGCGTGCAACAAATGCCATAGCAGAGACAGAGCCTATCGATTTATTCTTATGAGACTATGCTATTCTATTGGAAATTGTGTGTTAGTTGTGCTATATTGTTATATACCAACCGGCAAATACTCGTATTTACCTCCCACTTAGCACACGAAAAGATAAGATTTTTCCTTCGTGCGTACATCGTACTTGTCGCTGTAGCCTGTTGTTATTCATTATATGTATACATGTTTCTGTTTATATTTATGAATAAAAAAAGGACATTTTCTCCTCGGGACTGTTACACGTAGCATGAATATCATTGTGGTAATTTATCTTCATTAAAATATTGTATACATTTCGATGTTTCTTATCATTTTTGTGTACACGTTCGCCTGCTTTTCGTCCTGTTTGAGGAAATTCATGGAAAGGCATTATACGTATACATATACATATAATACGAGAATACAGCAATAAATAAAAACGTAAAGTCACATTAAATTTGAAAAAGTGAAAAGTTTTAAATTGAACATCACAAGAAGAGTGAAAAGGTTAGTTTTATACATTACAATGTCATGAACATTTTCACATTTTCATTTTTAGGAGTACACTTGAAGTTCTTTTTTCGGATAAATTCCTTGATGCTTCCATCTATGGTTTTTAAAAGTTACGAGCATTTCATAATATTTTACTGAAAAAAGTGGATAACTCTTTGCTATGGCATATACAACATACACGACGAAACGTGCCTGAGTTGCGTCCTTTTCCGCATATTCGTATGTGTTGCTAGAAAATATGCATTTGCACATACTCGCGTTTAAGCGAAAAGTCCAAAAGGCCAACAGTCGTTCGTCACTGTCTAGAGAAATGAGAGTGAAATTGAAATACACACACAAAACACACGCGCTTGGGAAAAACCGGGAAAATATTATAAAAGACACGTATGGACACGGAAAGTGCATGAATTCTGCTCAAATTTGATATTATGAAAAATTTTCACCACATCAACGAAACAAAGAACAAAAATGTACTTGACTCTTGCATGATTTGTTGCGCAAATGGCATAGTAAATTTTATGCAAAGTGAAATTTACATTTTTTGCTCTTTCGTGACAATATTTATCTATGGGTTTTTGGTGGGAGTATTTATTCGTTTTTACCCTTAGTAAAAGTAAAAAGATATTTTTAACGCGGTGAAGAAACTAAGTTTGGATAATAATAGAACTTTTTTGGAGTAACCCGCAGAAATTTCTATTCGACTTTGTAAAACCGCGTCGATAAAATCAGCGGACGTTCAAATCAAACAGTTCGAAGGACCGGAAGCTAAGGGTACTTACAGGATATAGGAACTCTCTAAACTGTCGTACAAATAATAGATGATTGATGATGATGATGATGATGATGATGTCAAAAACCGGACGGTTAGTCCGAAAACCGGTAGTTTGAAAACGGTTAACCGGCTTATTTTCGATTTTTTCCTCCTCCGGTTTTAACCCGGACGGTTGTTTGTTCATCCGGTTAAAAACCAGAAAAAAAAATCTTTAAAATTCATACAATTTTTCATATTTTCTTAATTTTTCAGTCAGCAATTCTATTACTTGTCCCCTATAATAAATTGCGTTTTCAAATCTCAGCCCTTACACATATTTTCGAATACTCTCCCTATGACTATAGGGGGCGCCAGAGAAACTTACTTATTTGAAGGGTCAATAAAAACAAAAGTAGGTACTTCATAGTTATTGTTTTAATGTTTAATGAAAATGACATCGGTTAAATGGCGACCCCCTTTGTGCCTACACTGATTAAGTCGATTTTTGAAGTTCGTCTTCACTCTTTGCAGCATATCAATCGGTATGTTAGCAATGGCGTCGCGAATGAAAGGTTTTTAGGTGAGCTATGGTCCATGGTCGATCGACATAGGCCAGGGATTTCAAATAACCACATAAAAAAAACCCATGGAGTAAATCTCAAGAGCGTGCCGGTCATGGGAAGTAGCCTCTCTGAGAGATGAGGTAGTCGAGGAAGAGTTGTCGCAACACATTTATTCAGCCTCGTGCAGTGTATGCTATGGCTTCATTTGTGACTGTAACCACACGTCCCTTACGTTCGTTTAAAAAATCTGCGATCATGTCCCTAGTGAGCGACCGTTAGAAAAAAAGTCCTCGACGGCGGAGGCCCGCTGCTCTCTACACCAGAACATGATGGCGACTGACTAGAATGGGAAACAATCTCGGGAACTCCCCTCCAGGTGCGCCTCCTCTCACCTATCTACCCGCCCAACTCACCGCTCGGAATTTTTTGTTCAAATAAGTAAGTTTCTATGGGTAACCTTGTGCATGTATTTTGATTTGATTTTGCATACGATACGAACAGCACCATTACGAGTGTGTTTTTACTACAATTCTAAGAAAATCAATGAAAAAAGTCGGTTAACCGAAAAACCGGTACCTTGAGCCCGGTTAAAACCGGACGGTCTAACCAGCTTTGCAAAAAAAACGAGAAAAATCGAAAACCGGGTTATGGCCCGGTTTTTGACTACCCTAATTGATACCCTCATGGACTCAGGGCCGGATTAAGCCTCTATTGCGCTCCTGGGTAGTAGCCAAATAGCCGCTCTCCGCCACTGGTTAAATTTAAAAGAAGTAGTAGTCGTATACACATGCTAGGCAAAACGTAAGCTGTGGTTGGGTATGTGAGAAGAAAATTTGGCTATTTACGCTTTGAACTCTAGCGCCATTTTTGGATGATGCCGCGGCTTAGTGAAAATCCACACCTTCCGTGTCATCTGATTCTCGACCATGGACTGATACCGTGATAACGCTCTTGTATGAACTCATTTGAGAGGAGATTAATCGTCTTTTACGTCAAAGATCCATGGATGTGATATTATCACCCAAGATACAAACCAATGTACCGAATATGGCCGCCAGGTGGCGCTAGTATCGTTAAGGAGAAAATTCGCTCGATAGCGGATCTAGGAAAGTCCCGAAAATTACATATTTTTACGCGTGTGACCGATGTAAATTTGGTTGCTTCACAATATAGTACTTTCGAGGAATGGGCCATGGGGTTCGGACCCTTCCCGAAATTCTTAAAAAAAGCATTGAAATCCCAGTGACGACAACATTAAAACTGAAATGATCCACATCCATTACAACGACTGTACATTTTCTTCAGAATGTTTTCTAAATACCTTTCCACTTTCGGATTTTTTTTATCGTTAGGAGTCATAAACGAATAACCTAACCTCAAAAACTACAATTTTTTGTTAGTGTCATGTGGTATGATTTTTTGGCAGTGGAGCTTCCAACTCACAGAAAATAACCTTTTCTGCTCAATCCACAATCAGTTTTCGTCCTGTAATACTCGATATTAGCAGAGCCAGATTTACTTCAAGGCAAAGTATTGACTATGTGCCTACCCTATGTACATACATGGGCGTAGCCTAAAGAAGGGGCAGGTGCTTGTCGTTCAACCTATGAAGCTCCTCCTGCATAGCTAAGGGCAGTGACGTAACGTACGGTGTTTCATGTGTTGGGTCGAACACGGGCTCCTCACCATCAGGGCCCCAGGCGTAGTGACAAAGAGTCAGAAACTTTGTACTGTGTAACGAATCGCTTCCTGCGATTCAAACACATCTCACATTTTTGTTGTTGTTCATGCTATTGTGTCGTCGCCGACAGCGAGTGGAGATCCTTTTAGAAATTTTTGAAATTATGAAGAAATGGATGCGCTCATTAACAGAAGTAATGGCTGCACCCAACAACAAACAGCTCTGGTGCTAAAGTTGAAATCTTTTCAACGGAAAAATCCACCACATTTTCCGTAAAAAGTAAAGCGAATTACCAACACATTTTCAATGATTTCTTATCGCGATTTGAATCAAAATTATAAACCAAATCTATACGAAATAACGGTAAAGTGTGATGAACTCCACCTGAGTTTATGCAATACACATCTTTGAAAACGTCATGTTTACAGTAGGGGCCGTCTAGCCCACAATCGGCATTTTATCCGATCTGTCCACGTTATCAACATGTAAGTCTGGTTTTTTTACCTTTTTATGAACACAAATCTTTGACGCAGATTTTTAGATTTAGAGCTTCTTGTTAAAAAAAACACGTTTTAGTAATGCATTAAATGTTCAGAGTGATAATTTAGAGTTAGATGGATTCTACTGTACTGTCAAATTCTGCAACAAAATTAGGACAATAAGGTCAACAGGATTTGAGATTTCATATTAAACCTAGATTTCGTTGTAGTTTGTAAATCGCGTTTTACCAGACCCAATCAAAAAGGAAATATAAAAAGGAACTGCAAATAATATACTGTATATGCGACTTTTTTACGTTACAAAAATATTATTGATGGTGACTATGGTTTTTTAGTTTTGATGATATTATTCATATGTGTAGGTAAATACGAATTTGATATGAAAAACTTTATGACGTAGGAAAAACAGGGGCAATGAACACGAAATATCAAAATTAATAGATGCTTCAAATTAATTAATCAGCAACATTCCTGTTGTATAGCTGTATACCAGCAGCATGAAATTTTACACTATTGCGAAAAATAATTTAAATCGGTTTGCAATGCCTTGCGTAGTATAAATTCGTTCAAATACAAAATTTTAAATAGTGTATATTTCAGTGCATTGCGACTGGATACTCAAACAAATGATAAAACCAAAAAATACTAAGCCCTACCAGCTCCAAACACTAGATTCCCTATGCCACTGCTAACTATTAAGTCATTGCCGGACACAACGCCAAAATTTGACACGATTTGTATGTCAAATGCTCAAAATTGGACGTCTACACGGAGAGAAATTTCCGTAGTAAACTTTACTAAAACGAGTAATAACATTCACTAAAAGCTGAAAAATGAATATTAATTACAGAATCAATAAAATTCTATCGGTTTACTACAGAATGTTGTAAACTTGGCATATCAGTTGCTAATACAACTTTCATTACGTTGCAATGAAAAAAATTACTACACCTATTTCGGTTAAATTTAATTACAAACACAATTAAATTTATAAACAAAATCTATATATAGACGTTCTGTCCGGGAAAGGGTTAATGAAAGCAAATTGTCCCTTTTATTTTCGGTTATTTCTTTTCCTTCTTTTTCTTCTTCATTGGCCAGACCCTAATATAGCCTATTTGATCTAAATAAATTAACTTAAGCCCGTTTACTCGATTGAATCGTCAGATTTTAGTAAATCCGATCAATAATCCGAATCCTTCTATAAATTTAGTCCTGGATTTACTTAAAAGTTAAAAATTTGCAGCGTGTAGTAATCGGACAAAAATAGTGTTATCAACAAGTTTGGTTAATTCTAAATTACATTACGTGGACGCCCCCATTTGGATCTCGAGCACAAGATATTTTAGAAACGTTACGCCACTGGCTAAGGGTCCGCAGTTTTGCCACAACTCATAAGGATTTAGGAATCGGGCGGAGCCCTTTAACGTATATCTTACCAGCCACTCTAATAATATATTGTTAAATTTTGATGAAATATTTATTCGAACCATCAACTTATAAATTCCTTTCAAAGATGGTTTCGAAAATGACGAAGTTTGTTATGATGGATGAATTAAGTTATCGAATTAACTCGAAATTCGTAGAAAATCGCAGAATGTATTTTAGAAAAACAGTGACATACGAAACAAGACAGATCTCTTGATATTTTTCTTTCAAATCCCAAGTAGAATATGGAGCTCAACCATAAAAGCATTGACGAGCTACGGTCTGAAAAACAGAAACGGTAGAGCAGTTGAATGCACTCAGAATCAGGAGTAAGACTCAAAACTCGTAAAGGTGCCATTATCCTTACAAGCTTCTAAAATTTACATAACAATATATTTGCAACTGACAATTTTACCCTCTAAAAAATAAAGATGTTGAAAAAATGTTCGGTTTAGCTCAGGTCTAGGACGTTGAACTACAAAACGATATGTGCCCGGTTGAAACCTTAGTGAAAGTAAATGTGAAAAGGTAAAATAATGTAAAACGAGAAAGAGGCTAATTTCGGGCGCGGCCGAAATTTGGATACCTTTCGCTCCCCTCGGGCTAAAAATTTTTTCGAGCGTAGGGTAGGGCGGGGCTAGTTGAGCATAGGGGCAAGTTGGGCAATCGAAATATCTCCGAAACTATTCATCGCACGCAAAATCATCATATAGCGGAAATAACGAGTCGCGGGAGTAGAACTTATCGCACAAACGTCAGTAGCGACTCGTCGATAAACTGAAGTACACGCGCGCATTGTTTATTTTGTGACCAAAAAGTGAAATAATCGTAAACCTCAATATTTCGTCTGTAATAGTCAAATATTATCCTTCTTTAATCAGATAAATGTTAAAAGTTCATAAATTTATTGTACTTTTGATATGTATATAGTTTCTGGGTATAATACTAACCGTTTTTTTATAACCTCAATTTTGTTTCAAAATTTCGGGTTGGGGTTAGTTGAGCTATAGTTGCTCAACTAACGCCAACCCTACATTTTGAAGCTATAGTTGCTCAACTAACGCCAACCCTAAATTTTGAAATAAAATCGATTTAGGAGGTGTTCACACTTACTGCCAGATTACGTAATCTGTGCAAATTACTTCATTTGAGCTGTCAAATTCCATATATTTTTAAATTCACCACACTTCAGATTACGTAATGTGGTCAGATTAAGTACAAGTGTGAAAACCTCCTTAAGTTTTGTTGTTTTGTCATTTAAAGTCTATAAATAAAAAGTTGATTATGAAACGGAAAATTTATTTCATGCCTAGTTAACATTTAACACATGGTTCGGCTAAACTTTCTATGTGCTCAATTTGCCCCATACCATTGCTCAACTTACCCCAACTATGGGGTAGGTTGAGCATATTTGACTTTATTCATTTAAACAGATACAGCTCCATAATTTGACTTTTTAGAAATAATTTTGTGGGGCACATTTGCAAAGGGATATACTACCAATCTATCAGTATGCATAAGAAGCCATTAAGACTTACCGTTGAGGAGCTATAAAGGCTTAAGTGAAAAATTGCTCAACTAGCCCCGCCCTACCCTACCTTGTTTATTTTCCTTCTGTCTTCACAAAATTTCCGTTGCGTCGACAGAAAAATATTTGTGTGGGGTTTGGTTGGAATAAGTGGGCAAATAAAAAAAATAACTCAGAAAATGTTATTGGCGGATGCGAGAGCATGGCCCCATAGTACGATTCCATTTGTTTTGACCTTTTTAGTTGCTTAAATAAAGACACATTAATTCAAGGTTTTTTTCTTAGAAGAACCAAAATGGGAGTTGGGTTTGTATGGCAAGCCAATGACCCCATGGTCCGATTTGATCAAATCTTACATATGTTTTGTGTCACGAATAGAAATACATTTGTGTGAAATTTTGATGAAATTGGTGTAAAAATAAAAAAGTTTTTCTTAGAAGAACTCAATTTGGGGGGTTAGGTTTGTATGGCAGCCCCATGACCCCATGATCTGATTTGATCCATACCTACATATGTTATGTGTCATCAACAGAAACACTTTTGTGGGAAATATCGTTGAAATTGGTACACAAATAAAAAAGTTTTTCTTAGAAGAACCTAATTTGGGGAGTTCGGTTTGTAAGGCAGCCCCATGACCCCATTGTCCGATTTTACCGATTCAAACATACAAACTGCCTGCAGCAAAAAAAGCATTCCTGCAAAATTTCAGCTTCATAGCTTTTAAATTGGCCGAGTAAAACGCGTCGCAACAGACGGACAGACATCGCCCAATCGACCCCCCAGGTCATGCTGATTATAGATGTATACTTTTTATATGTTCGGTGATGCTTCCTTCAATGCGTTACAAACTTCATGATAAAGTTGATATACCCTTTCACTCTATGAGCGAAGGGTACAAAAATTATTTATTTATTTATCAAAGAAGGATGTAACAACAAGTATTACGTGCTAATAAATTTATAGCACTAACATCCAAGGCCTTAGGCTAAAAATTAAGGACTAACTTATTATTATGTTAACAACTAATTATAAAGTTGTACCTCGCTAATCCGACCTTATCGGGACTAGAGGGTAGGTCGGAACGGTCGAAAAGTCGGATTAAAAATCGTTTCGTAAATTAACTCTTTATACTCTCCTCAGGACGGTCGATAGTAGATTGCTTTTTAGTGATGTAATTCTTCCAAAAGATAAATTGTAAAGAAGCCACGGCTTCGAATGCTGTTATCCATTTCATTACAATCGAATCAAACGAACAACTATAGTCCTTGTACTGCTCAGTGCAGTAGCCCACCAATCGGGCTGGCATGTACTCAACCTACCTATACTATACTAAATATGGGCTAAAATTGCCTGGGAGCCCCTATACGCCTTACTCCTGCTCTGAGTATCAGGCATCTTTTCGTATTTTATTTTATTTTCGAACTATTGCTGCAACTCTTTAAGCTAACTTGAAATACCCAATTGGTGCCTTCGATATACCAATTCGGCAAAATTTATTCTAGTTCATTTCTTCGCCGAGAGCAGCTCTTCTTCTTTCAATCTTACACACTAAAAAATCAGGCGGTGTGAATCAAAATTTATCCAAATGGGGTTATTTTATTATATATATGGGGTTAACTACACTTATTTAACTCTGCCCACAAGTATAAAATTTTTCTTTTATCCATTAGGATAAAACACTCAAAATAAAATTCATTTGGATAAATAATAAATTTTATCCGAAATTTTATCAGTTTTTGTTTATATGGTGTTAAAATTTACTTAAAATGGAGTTAACTCCGCACAATATGACAGGGTATATATGGGGCAAATTACGAACGTTGTCCCGTATAGTCTGTGTGGTGTAGTAGGTAGGGCGTTAGTCTTCAAATCATAGAATCTCGGGATCGAATCCCACTGTAGGCAGGTAATTTATTATGCATTTTTAGAGCGTAAAGAGGTAAATGAAATGTCGCCAACATCTATAGAGAGGTAAATGCTAGTTATACAAAACTCATTTATGAGTTAAATGTTCTGTGAAAATTGTGTTTTATTTTTATCGTAAAAATATCGAGAATTACTCCTTTTGGTGTAATTGGAAGTACTCTTTTGTGTTCATCCATTTGGATAAAACAATATTTTATCCAAACGGAGGGACCTTATTCGACAATTTTCGGAGTTAAATTCACACCGGATTTTTTGCTGTGTAAGTACCGAAAATGATGGTCTCATTTCATCAGTCAGCTAATCCTCTTTTTATATTCTCCAATTCCCTTAGCACTGACCTCTTTATTTTCGGCCATAAACTCCCCATGTGGCCATATTCCAAATAAATGGAACACATTCACATCAAATCAACCCTTACAAATAGCGAGATCCTTTTTATATGTCCCCAAAGAAATGGGTAAATTCTACGAAGCCATTTTGGTGGTCACATCCTGCTTCATTAACGTGTAAAAAGAAAAATCACGTAATTTGCCTTGCGCATTTATGCATTCCGAGCACTTTTCCACAAACGAAAAAAAGGAAATATTCTTTTCTAATGCTAATAATAATTCTCTGTTTTCGATAAAACTGAACACATGCTTTACGACAATCTATTGGAAATATACTGGTTTATTTTTAACCATTCGAAGGACATAATGTTCGTTCAAACTAGCAAATGGGAGGACCCTTTTGTATAAGCTCACTGCACAGCACAGCTGATGATGTTCTTGTGAAGCTTATTGTTATGCCCCGGAATAGAGTTAGATACTCAGTTTCGTATAAAATATGTTTTTGAAGCGTAACAACAAGAAGACAATATAACTGGCCAATCCTTTTGCAACAATATAAACTGCACTTTATTGCGTTTCCTGTCCTGTGTACTCTATATGTACGTACGTGGTGGGCATGGATCAGGTCAGCTTATCATGTGCTTGTGCATGTTTTGCAAACGTTTACATTAATCCTCGACTGGAGGTTTTATTCCGCTTAGCCGAGGAAGGACATGGATATATGGAAGCTCATCTATTGATTTTCATCTGAAAGAAGCTGAGCATAGCACAACATTGTTAAACGCGAGTATCCTTGCAGGCTTGGCTCGCAGGATAAGCACTAATGGCATTATAACGTGAGTGGCTTGACTAGAGAGTCTGTTTAATGTCGAGCAGACAAAAGACATCCGGGACGAAAAAGAAATGCCGATGGCGGAGCCCAAGAGCTGACAATGCAATGAATAATAATAATGGGAAATATAAGACCACACACACACACAAGTGACATGAATTGTGTGTGCTGAGATTTTTCTTGACATTCTTTATCATTACCTGTTGCTGTGTCCTTCGTCTGTAGTATTCGAGTATCCGGGTATGCTGTCATGTTTTATGATAGCTTCATTTGCTGTAGGAAGATTGGAGTTCATGTTAAACATGAGTTTAGGTGCGGTCTATCTGCTTAAGTATCTGCCATTTTATTTGCTTTACAAAAGAATGACGAGAACACATTCTGCATACTTATAGGCTGCTTTCAATTTGTTTCTATTGAAAAGCTATTGCGTCTTTTTTTCCTCAGAGCAGCGGTCGCTGAGGCTGATTTCACCACATAAGATAGTGGAAAAAATCCAAAATGGAATCAAGTACATACGCACGTAACTTTGTGTATAAGTATGGTGCAAAATATCTGCGGAAAACAATTTATCTTTGTGCAGAAAGTAAAAACCATATTTCTGTATTTTACTTCAAATATTTATTTTAATATTTACTCCTCGTACTCCATTTTCAGTAAGATAATGTTGAGGCATATTTTTTTCATAAATATTCATAAAGACATTTCTTCCAATATAAACAGAAGCAATGTACAGTACATTAATTAAGTCCACCTTCTGATAACAACCAATTAATTAAATTAACAGCAATTTAACTGCCATTTACATTCAATGAATTCTTCTTCAATAAATTTTAAAGTACCCATCTCTCGCGTTTACGGCCCCTATACTTAATGTTTGCTTTTAAAACCTCTCATAACTCATAAATTCAATTTTATGTCGCGGTTTCGTGATATTTTAGCGACCATTATTCAAATTTTCAGGATTCGTATAGCCACAACAAAAAAAAATCGGGTAGCCATTTATTTTCATGTACATAGCTGCATTATGGCTTTTCCGGCTATAGAGGGATACTGAACTACGTAGAAAAATGAACGCTCAAAAGGAAAGCTATTAAATTCAGAGTTTTAACATGAAATGTAAATTTGATTATAATTAAACCAGTAAACATTATTGACATTGGCAGATATTAAATTTACCAAGTGGTTTAAGTAGGTATACAGGGTGGCCCATTAAAAGTGAACTAGTGTAAACCATGAATAACTTTTTTATTTAAACCGATTTTTTTGAAATTTTCACATAAAAAAATAGACCCTTGGGTGATATGTTCACACTATGCTCGAAAAATTATATCCTTTAGGTGACCGCCCCGGGCGGCTTCGCAAAGACGGCATCGTTCTACGGTATGTTCCATTACCTTTCGCAATATTTTTGGCTGCAAACCTCGGATCTCCGCTATAATATTTTGCTTCAATTCCTTAATTGTCCTTGGTTTATCATTGTAGACTCTCTCCTTAAGGTGTCCCCACAGAAAAAAATCTAGTGGAGCTAAGTCTGGAGATCTAGCCGGCCACTTAATTGCAGATCCTCTGGAAATGACTTTTTCGCCGAAAACGTCCGTTCAATTCACATTGAACCGCCGAACAGTTCGGACGTGTTTTTCCCTGCCCTTGTCTTTAAGTTCATTTAAATTTTTATTAATTGTTTATCACTTGCCTCATCAATTTGTAATATCTGTGCGTACTTTGTGTTAAAAGTGACCCATTAACTTTTAAACTCAAACATTTTCTGCTGTGTAGTGTTTTGTTTATTTCAATTTTAAATTAATTTTTTATCTCTCGACTCATCGATTTGTGTACCCCTTACCTGACTTTGTGTAAAAAGTGGCCCAATTAACCTTTGTTTGTGCTGACATTAACTTGTGTCGTCAATCTTTAATTGTCCCCTTTTCTTTTGCAATCATAATGAGTCACAAATGCTCTTTTGATAATTGCACGGCCTACGACAACAAATTCAAGGCTGTCGTATGTAAAGTTTTCTGCCAGCGGAGACTCCACGGTTCATGTATTGATGCACCTAGAGACTGGTATTCACCTTATCTCGCTGAGCACTTTATCTGCTCAGATTGTCAAAATACGGAACTTACGATTCGATCCATGTTCCGTAAGATCGAAGACCAGATTGACAATCTTAATGCGGATAAGGATGATATTGTGGCTAAGCAGCTTGCACTAACCAAAGCCAACGGTGATAGTTTCTCTGAGATGGAGAGGTCTGTCGACTCATATTCGGACCATAGAAAAAAGTATCTCAAGCCTGGATAAGAAACTCACCAATATTTCTTGCTACAAAAGTGTACCAGATACTGATGTGAACAACAGCAGCCACAATCAAGACCTAAAAACTGAATTTTTTGCAAAGTTGTATGATAAAATTGATAGTCTTGAACGCTGCCTCAACACAATAATAACACCGGCAACAACTCCTACAGTGATTGAACCCCCGATCAACGTTGACCACAGCCCTGAGAAAACTTCCTCCATTATTGTAACCGACCCAATAATTACAACACATTCCAATAATGATCCGTCTAAGCCTCGGAGCACACAACCCGGCCCAGATAGGCCAATTTTACGCTTTGGCACCTGTTAGTCACGAGATGAATGGGACCAAAGGCTTCATAGAATTAAAGCGCTAAATAACTCCGCTGGGCCAGTTAACGCAGCGCGAACCTCATTCTTCGTGAAAGGCGCTCCACATTTCGCAGACGAACGTTGGATATGTGAACTCTTGCGGAACAGTTTATCGATTGTTGATTGCGACTGCTAGTTAATTAAACAACGTTATGGCTCAAACAAAAGAGGTAAAACTTTTAAACTATCCATACCTTCACGTTACAGTTACAGGCTATTCCAAGCACATGACCCCAACGGACGCAATGTGTACAGCTGGAAAGGACTGCAGTTTACTTTATGGCGAAATAAGACCACGAAACAACAATCAACAAAAACTAACAATTTAAAAACTAATAATTTAAAAACTAGTAATTTAAAAACAGTTAAAAACAAAATGTCCTCCAATCATGTAATCTTTTCCCGAACATTTTCACACTCCACTGAAAACAATAATCAAAAAATTGCACCAAACCTCCCTAACTCTTCACTTATTGAAATTTCCACCTCTTTCCAAGATCTCCTACCAACCATTTGGATATTATATCGAAGCCAGTGGAATCTCGGGAGATAGCGGGTGCCCAAAAATATAAAAACTTTGTCCGCGGTGATACTCTTTTGCCTTCTGCGTCTGGTTCAATACATGTTCCTAACGATAATGTCAATAAGCCCACCTCTCCAACATTTCTCGACCCACTTGTCCCGCCTGTGGTCAAACTCACTAAGAACTCTTCGGAAGATTTGGATAGTCGGTATTTACTATCTAGATTTAGGGACCATAAAATTTATGAGAGTGTCCGACTGTTCCTTGCCTATATGCATAATGCTCATGAGAGTACCTGCATTGACGGTAAAACTAAAACGAACCTTATAGTTCTGATTCAGCAGGAAGGTCTCCCCACTGATATCAATTCCATACGCGCCTTTTTCAATCGATACCATGAAGAACTAGGTATGAGTCAAGATCAAGTAAAACGTGACCTAGAAACATATCGCTCTTTCGCTAGCGCAAAACATGTTTCACGCCTACAAAAAACACGAGAAGACAACAAGAAATTTTACTCCTAACGACAATACGCCCTCAATTATTACTAGATTCATTTACCATAATTGTAGTGGCATGAGAGGTAAAATTAGTACACTCTTTCTCGATGCCAAGTCTTGCCTTTTTATCATACTCGTAATCACAGAAACCTGGTTAAATGACTCCTTTAAAAATGAAGAAATTCTCGACTCTAACTGGACTATTTACCGTTGCGATCGGAACTACAATTATACAGGTAATTCTAGGGGTGGTGGGGTCCTCATCGCTATTCACAATCGCTTTTCAAGTGAAATAGTTTCAACCAATTCCAGCAAAGCTTTCGAGAACATTGTCGTCAAAATACCATTAGAAAAACATTGGAGTTTTTTACGTACCCCCCGGTCTGACGAGTCCACTTATAATAGATTATGTGAAACAATAACTTCTCTTTCTGCATCCTTAGACGAGTCAGACCAAGTTATTATCGGTGATTTCAACCGTCCTAACATTAAGTTTATATTTGATGAAAATGACCATCAACTACTTCCCCTCAATCTCCTTGACAATTCTGATTTTAACTTAATCGACTCACTTTACAGCAATGACCTACAGCAAATCATCCCGACTTCTAACCAGAATGGAAACTGGTTAGATCTAATTTTTACAAACTGTTATGACGAAGTAGTAGCTAGCCCAACTACTGATACCGAAAATTTATTTTGTAACACTTGTCATCATTCGGCTATTACAGTTGAATTCTTAGGGACTCATTTTACTTTCAAACAATCATATAATAATGAAATAGTGGACGACTTTTTAAATGCTGACTATTTAGGCGTCAATAATTATCTAAGTTCAATACATTGGGAATCTCATTTTGACAATTCAGATATTGATGACAATGTATCAGCTTTCTACAGTATAATCTTCGGCGCCATTAATTTACATGTACCCAAAATCAAAAAGCGTAAAGCTCTTACTGAACCCTGGCTAGATAGGAATTTGAGACAACTAAGAAATCAGCGAAACAAACTGTACAAGTTGATTAAAAATGACCCCGATATTAGCGCTGACATAAAGAGAGAATATGAAGAGATAGCTAGTGAATTCCGCATAAAATCCCGAGAAGCGTACGATCTTTTTGTCAATTTAATGGGGGAAAAGATTATCAACGACCCCAAAAAGCTTTTTGATTTTGTCAATATAAAACGTAAGACATCAGGTTTTCCCACTTCTATGTCCAATGGTACTCTTACTTCATCTTCCCCGCAAAAAAATTGTGACTTCTTCGCTGACCATTTCCAGAATTGTTTCAGCACTTCGAAGACGCAGAGCTCCACAGTTTATTCAAACGATACCAGCCTACCGTCCATTTTAAATGAAATTATAATTACACAGGAAGAAATAGCTATAGCGATTCAACAGCTTAGTGTTAACAAAGGACCTGGACCTGACCTAATAGCACCCTATTTTTTGAAGCAATGTTTAGATTAATTACTCGCTCCACTGCATATACTCTTCAACAATTCACTCCAAACTGGCGTCTTTCCTTTGTACTGGAAATATTCACATCTCACCCCTATCCATGAAAGCGGCGATAAAAGATTGGTTGAAAATTATCGAGGCATCGCAATTCAATCAGCTATCCCAAAACTTTTCGTAAAATTGGTTTGTGACAAGCTCACCATTATCTTTGAACCTCGTCTCAATGAGCAACAACACGGTTTTCGAAAAGGCAGATCTACTTCAACCAATCTTATTATTCTAGTTTCTGATATCCTCTGCGAAATGGAAAAAGGCAATCAAATTGATGCTATTTATACTGATTTCAGCAAGGCCTTTGATAGGGTCGATCACCAAATTTTAATTACAAAATTACATAATTTCGGAATAAGAGGTTCGCTTCTCAGATGGCTTCAATCATACCTCCTTCATCGGACTCAATTTGTAAAATTTCAGGGTTGTATATCAAAAAGTGTATGTGTCCCTTCCGGGGTGCCACAAGGCAGCCACTTAGGCCCTCTCCTATTCAACATATTCATTTCGGATTTGTCACAACTCTTGTGGGATATTCCTCATCTTATGTACGCCGACGATTTGAAGTTGTACCACACTATTAAAGTAAACTCTGAGATTGATTTTCTTCAGCGAAAGCTCGAGTCCCTCGAAAATTGGTGCAATCAAAATAATCTGCACTTGAACGTTAGCAAGTGTCAGGTAATGAGTTTTTCGCGTAAGAGCACAGTCTTATCTAGTTCCTACCTACTTAATGACACCGAACTCAAGAAAGTGGACCATATCATGGACCTCGGTGTTATACTTGACAATAAATTGCGCTTCAATCCGCATTACGATATGGTACTATCTACAGCCAATAAACAACTTGGCTTCATAAAAAGACGTGCAAAAGAATTTAGAAATATTTGGGTTACCAAATCCTTATATACCACACTTGTACGCCCTATACTTGAATACTGGAATCCATTTTACGAGTCGCACTGTGATAGATTTGACTCTGTTCAAAAACAATTTCTTCTATTCGCACTGAGAGATTTATATGACCCCACTGTTTTTCTTTGTCTCCCATCCTACAAATATAGACTTTCTCTGCTGAACTTGACGACGCTTACCTACAGAAGAACCTTGCTTTCTACATGTTTTACTTTTGACTTTGTTAGCGGGGCAGCTAGTATCGATCGTATATCTAACAAAATCACGTTTAGTGATCAAATTAGACGAACTAGACATACACCTCTTTTAAAAGATTGTTTTAGGACGAATCAAGGAAAAAGTCGATAGCACATTGAACGATGAACAGGCTGGCTTTCGCAAAGGGTTTTCCTGTAGCGCCCATATTAACACCCTCCGTATTATCATCCAGCAATCCGCGGAGTGGAGATCCCCATTACATCTCATGTTCATCGACTTTGAAAAAGTCTTCGATAGTCTTGATCGTCAGTACATCTGGGATGCCTTACGAAGACGAAATATTCCAGATAAGATAATCTTCACCATTAAGGAATCCTACAATCGAGCCCAATGTCACGTCCTGCATAAGGGCAAGCTTTCAGATCCTTTTGAGGTGCACAGTGGAGTGAGACAAGGCTGCATTTTGTCACCTATTCTCTTCCTTATTGTCATTAGTGACGTACTCGGCTCCGCACTTCAATTACATCGTAACAAAGGTATCAAAGGTATGGAAATTGTTTGATCACCTTCAACATCTTAACTACGCTGACGACATTTGCCTTCTATCAACTAATACGGATGATGTCGCTCAAATGACAGAAGCTCTAAATTGCGCAAGTCGTAATGCGGGGCTGAAAATCAATGCTGCCAAGACTAAGTTCTTGAGCACATATCCAGGGGGGCAAAGCGGAATTTGTATTTCGGGACAGGCAGTCGAAAAAGTTGATGAATTTTGCTATCTCGGGAGCGTAGTTACAGCAGATGGTGGAGCGGATGCTGATGTAAAACCACGGGTAAACAAGGCTAGGGCGGCTTTCTTCAATTTGACTCCTTTCTGGCTAAACAACAATATTTCCAGACGCACCAAACTTCGAGTCTTCAATTCCAATGTGAAATCCCTGCTGCTATATGGCTGTTCAACCTGGAAGGTGACTAAAGAGATTACTGGTAAGTTGCTAACTTTTGTAAATCAGTGTCGACGGCGCATCCTACATATTTGTTGGCCGGAAATCATTTCGAACGAGGATCTCCTCACTATAACTGGTCAAGAAAGGATAGGCACTTCGATAAAAAGACTCAAGTGGCAATGGATAGGTCACAACTTCCGAAGAGGGCCCAATAACGTCGCAAAAAAGGCCCTGAAGTGAAATCCACCAAATTCCGGAGCAAGACGCCGTGTTGGACGGCCAAGGAAAGGAACACATGGAGACGGTCGGTAACAAGCGAGGCGAAAACGCTAAATCTTACATGGTCGCAGCTAGCGCCGTTGGCGCAAAACAGAACGAGGTGGAGAGTAGGCGTAGTTAATGCCCAATGCCCCACAAGGGGTTGACAGGAACTAGAGAGAGAGGGCCAAGAATTGGGGGGGGGGGGTGTTTATTGCTACCTACTTAGAGGCCAAGTGATACCTTGTTAAAACAATATAGAATTTACGCTGAAATGGGTCCTGATATAATTGGTAGAGCCTTAATAGTCTTTCCTGATAATAATATGATATGGTTACACTTATTTATGAGAAAATGGCACATTGATCAATTTGGTGTTGTTATCTCGCACGATTTTCATCGCCAGAATTTGAAATACTAAGTAGAAAGATCATTCAGATCGCTTCCTTATTGATGGACTGTAACATAGTGTAAGGGGCTAATATGAAATTACCTTTTCCGACGAAAACCGAAAAGCACCCGTTGTGTTTTTTTTATATCAAATTAAAGCTTATTAAATATAGAATAAAATCTATTCCAAGGATTTTAAGAATGCCGCGCCATGACGCCGATACTTCAATGGGAACATAACATAAACTAAATAATCGCTATTTTTATAAAAAAAAAACCCAAATTTGGAGAGATGATCTAGGAAGAAGAAGATCTAAGTAAGTATTTAACCTACAATATTGGCTAACCCCTAATTTTGTTGAAAATTTTATCTGCTCTACTCTGTCGAACTTTCCTCCAAGACAATTAGTTAAGAAGATATTTATTTTTTACCATTTCACCCTTTATATTCTTTTACTTATAAAGTGGATGATTTAAAATAATAAACTAATTTAATTTAGAAAAATTAGTTGTTTTCTTATAATTTCATAACAACAAGACCTAAGGACATGTATTATAAATCCCCGTGCTGTCAAATTAATCAGACGGTAGCGTTCCGTAAAACCAACAACCTGGAATATCCTTTTGGGCATAAATACTCGTACGTCGTTCATATTATGAAAAATATGTACGTACGACGTTCTTCTTCATTCATGTTAATACGCGAGCTCGATCCATATGGAAGTTCATTCATTTCCTGATACATATTATGGAATGTGAAAGATAAAAGTAGAGTAAATCATAATGTACTTACATAGTACATATACATACATATTGCAGCGTCTACAGTTGTACTATATGTAGATATGTCTGACATTTACGCGGATAAATTTTTTAGTAGGCATTCACGTTCTGGCTTTTTACGGAGGTTTGTTTTTTTATGATGTGGTTGCTGGTGGCAGGAATAACATCTACATTATTTACAGCTACCAGTGCAATACAATGTTTTTTTTTTTTCAAAAAACTTTCAGCAAAGAAATAAGTGAAATTTTCTTAATGAAAAAGGACTTCCTTCACAAAAAAAATTTTCAGAAAGCTGTGTCATACCGAAAATAAAACGGAGTTTGCCTCAATTTTAAAGAAAAAAACAATCCGATAGGACGAAACGTGGTGGTTAACAGTTAATGGAAGAGGAACCTATGATCTTTGACATTTCAAGTAGGGACTCATAAAGCGAAAAACCATCCGTATCGGGTATTACAAGTTACAAGTGTTTCTTGTTGTTTTGAATTTTAAACGGACTGGCATTTTCTTAAAGTGTGTTAATTCACAAGCCACGCGTATCACTTAGCAAATTCTCCGAATGGCAAAGTTTCGCACTCGCGGACATGCTTCTATGTTTTCCTATAAAGCAAGAAGCCTTAAAATTTAAACGTGAACGAAATTTCAATATATTGTTTTGCGACGTAACTGTAGTAAAATCCTTGGAAATAATGTGAATACTCGTAGTCGTATACCTATACAGAAGCATTCGCCTGTGAACTAACTTTTTATATATTGTCGTGAAAAATGCGGTTCAAGTTTTCCAATAGTTTATGCTGCATACTAGCATACGTTTTTATCACAAATAAAAATGAAGTACCTATACTCGTATGGAAAAAAACTGAAGCAGGAGTGAACTCAAATATCCCATTGGAAAATTATGTTAATTTTTGAAGGTATTCGTGAGCATTTAAAATGCAACTTTAATATTACGGAAGCTGATTTTAATACGTTTGAAAAACGCAAAAACTCAAAAAGAGGTAAGAAAATGCGTGTCGTTAAAAGTATAAAGTTGGGTTTTTCTTGGTACGCGTAAGTGTTGATTTCGGAACGCAGAACACTTTTTTGGCAAATTAATTCAAAACAGCGGTGAAAAAAAACATTAAGGGTACCATGTAGGTACCTAGACATATACAATGTGTCCGGAAACTGCCGTATAAACGCACCGGATTGTGATTCCTCGTGTGATTTCCAAAAAAAAAGTTGTACGGAACATACCCCTTAGCTTAACCCTTTAGCTGCCACAGGCATTTAAAGATTTTTGGAAAAATCAGTTTCTTGTATGACTAAAACTTCAATATCTCAAAAGCTAGACTAGCTAGAATAGCAAAATAAGATGATTATCACAGCCAACAAATTTACCAAAAAAATGAAACTAATCGCACTTAAATCGGATAAGAGGTTTGGTTTGTACAGAACTTCAAAGTACAATTTTTGTTATTTGCCCCTAAAGATCTGCAATTTGGTAAAATTTATTCAAATTACAGTAGAGCCCCGATATTCCAGATTGATTGGGACCGGACCCTATCCGGATTATCGAATTGTCCGAATTTTCGAAATGCACTAATTTGCACCTTGGTGGACAATATTAATACTCTCAAATCATAAAAAAGATAACCATTCTAACGACAATTAATAATTTCGTATTCGAAATTTGCCTTTTCTTAAGTTTATATAGCAGTAAGCTTGAACAAACTTTATGGAATTGTCGAATTTTATAAAAATTTAAACAAAATTTGGCACAAACCCCAGTCCGGATTATCGAACTTCCGGATTTTCGGGGTCCGGATTATCGGGGCCCTACTGTATATCAAAATAAATCCAAAATTAACCCTAGTTTTCTGCACTTAAGGCATTAAAACTGTTAGAAATAACGAAGCTAGAATAAAATGATGTAAGAAAGAAATGAACGTTAGACTATGCGCCAATTTAAAAGAATTGTACGAGCACCTCACGTTGGTAGGAGTTGGAGAAAATTGAGATGGAAAAATATATTGTTTTTGGGTCAAATTACAAAAATTCGAATTTGAAGTTCTATAAAAACCAAACCTCTTATCCCATTTTAGTGTGTTTAGTTTCATTTTTTAGGTAAATTTGTTGGCTATAATAATCATCTTATTTTGCTATTCTAGCTAGTCTAGCCTTTGAGATATTGAAGACTGAATTGTACAAGAAAATGATTTTTTCAAAAATCTTCAAATGCCTGTGGCGGACACCCTGTATAGATAGTCAGAGCCGTGCGAAGGGAGGGGCGAAAGGAGCACTCACCCCCGGCACCGTCTGACAATGGGCGCTTAAAACGCGAGTAAAAATATAGTCTCACCTTCTTGTTAAAAACAGTTTCTCCTGTTTTTTTATTTTTTAGAAATAAATTTAATTTTGTTCGACCCCTTTAAAGGGAAAAAAACTAGCTGCAATGACCTATAGTGAAGCATTAGAGCTGCAATCGCCGCAGGAACAGTAAGGCTGCTATGACCCCACGGTTGATTGCCGGAATTGTGGCATGCCGGTAGGAATACTATAAAATACTTCATAAAATATTCACCAATCCAAATGATAATTGATGTATGTGCATGGGAATTGTTCTACGAAAGTAGCCAAGCGTTTTGTCTGCAATCAGTTTTTATTGGCGTTAGAATCTCCTCGCCCATAACGTTCGTTCCCTGTCATATTACCTGAGTAAATGCATCCGTTAGAAGTTGCTGATATTTAACATATACACCCAGAGAAAAACATCCCATAACCTGTTATTGGGACTCCTATTAACTTTTCGCCTCGGCTATTTTAAACAAGTTAATAGTTTTATCCTATTAGTTTAATGAGATTAAAAACCATTGAATTTCTAATAGGACGTACATTTTAGACTAATGGGATTATCTAATAAGATTGATTCAGATTTACATTGTTAGTTGCCAATATTTTAAAACGTATGCTTATGCATTATGATTAGAGGTACGGATAATTCGCAAAATAATAAAATTTCTCATAAAAAATTTCTGAATATTGGAAATTTTGCAAAAATAATGCAAAAATCAATCTGAGATGGAATTTATTTTCTCTTATCACTCTTAACTGATTTTTTGAAAAAAAAAATTAACTTTTTCGTGGAAAAAGTACAAACCGGTGGATTTCGCATTTATTTTTTAAAACAGCAATTTTCGCAGAAATTGGCAACTATTTCGTAAATTTGAAATAGATCCGAATTCGGGACTTAATTATGATTTTCATATTCATACTCCCGTGTATTTATATACAATTTTATATGTACAGTGATGGGAAGAAATATGTCCTGTTATTGAGGTAACGGTATTTTCAAAGGGACATCCTATAAAATTTATAGTAAATAACTATTGTCCCAATAAGAAAAAATTATTGTTTTAATAGGATGCCCCATTATTAATATAGGATAAACTATAATTTCAATGGGAAAATCATATTAATTTAATGGGATGTCCTTTTATTGAGGCAATAGGATAACATGATTGCATTAATAGGATATCGTATAACATTAATAGTAAAATATCACATTGATTTAATAGTTCGATCTAATTATTTTAATGATGTTCCATCCCATTGAATTAATGGTATCCTATTAACCCAATAATGGGATTTTCCCATTGACTAAATCTAATGGGATAAAATGGCCAATTCCTATTGGTTTAATGGGATTTTTTTTCTCAGTGTACCAATGTAAGGTAGCGGATACGTTTCTTAGGACCGAGAGAGAGTGCCTGAAGCTGAAAAGTCACTGATATGCGGTCCACAACCAGAATTTCATCTTGAGGCAAGGCTTTTTGCTACCCTGTAGACTAGAATTTCGCACCTCCACCAATTGGTCCAGGGCGAAAATGTATCCTATTCCGTTTAGCGGCACAAACCCATAATACCCATAAATCATTGCGGAGACTCTATGAATATGCGTCTTAGCAAACTCTACAAACTTCTTCTTGCTTGGCTCTATGGCAATTTTTCCTTAAAGTTTTCAATTTTGCGACGAAAAGGATGGTTTGTGTTTTTTTATTGATGAAAATAGAACCCTAGCCGCTCAAACTGTATATTTCTGTTTTACGGTAAACTTGTTCGTTCTCAAAAGGGCGAAGAAGTATACGGAAACAGTTTTTGACATGCGAGGAGTAGGACGAAACAATACTATAAACCGGACGACCTGTCGATGGTAGACAGCGGAAGGTGACAACCAATAACTTCACCTATATCGGCGCCTGAATCAAAACTAAATCGCCGATCAAAATCCAAATTTCGCGGATGATCCATCAACGATCCAAAACGCTCCTATATTTCGCATGAAATTGGAAATTTGAATTTCATAAGCGGGCCGCAGAATAAAAGTTTCCCAAGTCAAGTCAAAGTCAATTGACTTAATGAATATGTCACCGTAGTCAATGACGAATGATGAACCAGCGGTTTGCGCGGTCGACCTACAGCTCCCTGAAATCACTAAGTTGTTGAAGACGCCAAAGAGGTGATTTCGTAATGGGAACAGATCGCCACAATTGGAGTTCGATAATTAAGGATGTTGTGGTACATCGATTGCTGTTGTTCAAAAAGTGCTGCAAGGGGGTTCATAACGGAGATTGTAAAATCGGATTGATTTCTTTTCAACATATTACTCAGGAGAAATTCGAAAATTTCTCGGAAACGGATGTATATAATTTTATAAGGATAGTCCTGGTGTTATCTTAAAAAATGTGAAAAAGTTTAGTTGAGGTAAAAACTAAGAAATGAGAAAAATATCGTAGGACAAGATAATAACTTTTTGTACAATTTAACTTGGGGCATCAACATTTAATCAAATTTCTCTCTTAATTTGTATGATTTTAAATGAGTTGATAAATTTTCTATTCCTGGAACAGAATTCGGTCGCACGCTCTGTAGGTAGTTATTAATCAGTTATACGAATTAACTGTTATCCACGATCGTTAAGGTGTAGTGAAACATACTAGCGATATTCGTAGAATTTATGTAGTCAAATTTGAGTGCACCAGTGTGTGGAATGCAAGGAAGATATCGGTTACCTACTTTGTTTTGGAAGAAAACCACCGGTCCTAGGCTAAAAGCGATTAACCTATTTCTATCATTTATCAATTCTCAATCTTCAATTTTAATTTTCAAGTTCAAGTGACATTTTCTTATATGCACACTAGTTCGAAAACTTCTCACAGTAAAACCTGACTAAAGTTAGGCTTTATGATGGTTTCAAGATTTTGAACATAAAAGCTTCGCAAATTCTTGAACTCGAATAAAATTTAAGGAAAATTAAATACATATAAGGTTTCTTATATTTGAAAAACTTTGTATTGAAAATATAGACGTCTGATTCTGATCCCTCATAAAACATCCACACGTTCGCATGTATGTAAATATAATAAAAATCAGATTTAATTTTATTCTGGAAAAAACTCCATCAACCAATCCAGTTATGCAATTCCTACGCTCATCGGCACAAAATCACGACCATGAACCGTAAAGCAAAAATTAAATCAGAAAAGGTCCAAGGATATGAAAATTGCACGTTGTAAACAAAGAATGAGCAGAGCACCGTACACCTTGAAAAACAGTCTGTTGGGAAATTTCATCTTTTGTTGACGACAGGAAATCTCGCATTTCACCGAGACAAGTGGACTTTCTCACCTGACAATAATGTTAGCATGTTCCCGGAATTGTCATATAAATGTCTATTTACCGTAGAAAGTTTTCTTTTAAAAGAATATTGTGTTTACTGGGTGAAACTACACGGAAACAAAATCGCGAGAACAAAACCGGTTTCTATATGAAAATTGAATTTTTCCTTGCCTTGCTCCTCACGAATCTCTTCTTAGTGCAGTCATATTAGCATTTCAAATAGAAAAAAATAGTGTAAGGCTAATTTTTGGCTAATTTTTGTTGTTTTTGAATCAGTGGGGTCCCAGAAATCTACAACTGATTTTGCTAAAAAAATTTTGATCGCAAAGGTCCCAAAAAGGACAAAAAAGGATACTCTTTAATCCTTGACCCGAGGTCGGCATGCGGGGTATCATATCAAAGGGGACGTCGAGTACATTACATATCCGGTGTTTGTTTCATGTTTCAAGGACCCTCAAAGGAATAAATCGAGCTTAAATGGAAAATTTTCGAGGTTCCCGTGTATCTTTCCAAAGCCATAACTACGAGAATAATTCAAGTTTCCCCTACTTTTATCACTTTTCAAAATCTATAATAGCTGGAGATTCTCCCATTAAATTTGCTAAAAAAAAGTTGATCGGAAAGCTCTGAAAAAGGACATAAAAGGACACTAATTGCACACCTTAGTCGAACGTGGGCATGTGGGGTGTCATATCAAAGACGATGTCAAGTAAATTCCATATCCGGCATTTGTTACTTGTTCCAAGGACCTTAAAAGGACAAAATTGAGCTCAACTTAAAAATTTTTGTGTTTCCCGTATCTGTATCTTTCTAAAGCCGTAGTTTTCCATTTAAGCCCGACTTATTCCATTTAGTGTCCTTGAGACAGGAAACAATCACCGGATATGCAATGCACTCGACGTCCTCTTTGATATGACACCCCACATGCCCACGTTCGATCAAGGTGTGAAATTAGTGTCCTTTTATGTCCTTTTTCAGAGCTTTCCGATCAAACTTTTTTCTTGGCAAATTTAATGGGAGAATCTCCAGCTATTTTAGATTCTGAAAAGTGATAAAAGTAGGGACAACTTGATTTATTCTCGTAGTTATGGCTTTGGAAAAATACACGGGAAACTCGGTACAATGGCTAGAACATCATCTACATACCTCGCCCAGAACTTTGGCATGATGCCCCGTTGCTGTATTTCGTTCTCGATTGTGGCCATGAATACCTCGCTGATGAGCGGGGAGAGCGGGTTGCCCATCGCTGTTCCTGCGGTTGTTTTATAGTACTTACCCCTCCAAGTAAAATAGCTTTCGTTCATGCACGTTGCTGCTAGCTTTGCAAGGGCTTTCGATTTTTTAATGTCCTCCGGTTTGCTGCTATTTTTCGTGAGCCACTCCTCCAATTTCCAGATAGCTTCCTTGACCGGTATGCTCGGGTACAGTGCCTTTACGTCGAGCTTGTAGGTGGGCGAGTTCGTGTCGGCTATTATTTCGCGTACTTCATTGCCTGGCTTATGGATCTTGGGTTGGACCCGGATCCGCGGTAAGGATGGGTTCGGCATTCTCAAGTCCGCGATGTTCCCGATGCAGGTTTTGGCTTGCTGAAGCGCTTTCTCCACTATCTTTATAGAGCCCGCCAGTGGATCCATCCGTAGCTGAAAAAAGTTGCCATTATTTAGTTTTTCTACTACCATGTTGTCGTAATCGTCCTTATTCAAAATGACGATCGTGTTTCCTTTGTCTGCTTCCACGAAGTATGCTGGTTTTTCATTCAAGCTTTTGATTATTTGTTTGTGGTGTTTTTGGATTGGTGCTATGATATGTGCTTGATAGCGTAGTTCTTCTGTTATTTCGTTGCGAATTGCTTCTTTTTCCCCGGGTTCTAATCTCCGGATGGCTACCTCGATGTCAATTGCGATGTCTTCTATTGGTGGTGGAGTTTGTACTGCGAACTTGAGCCCGTTGTTTAGAAGTTTCAATACATTAGTACATTAGTACCTTCCGTTTTTTATCCTTCTCGCACTCGAAAGCTCGATGTAGTTTGTGTATCTTGGTGTCGATTGGGATTCCTTCCTTCGCTAGGAGTTTTGCCAGTTTTAGGTGGGTATTATACGCGGCAAGGTTTGTGGTGTCGAGCGCTGTGTATTTTGCTTTTATACTATTACCAATCAATGTTTTTTCCAGTTGAGCCTGCTGCACCTTGGCTTTCTGCAAACCTTTGTGTAGTGTGACTTTGTGGGACGGAGGTGTGACATTTTCTTTTAGACACATTTTTAGAAATTTTATGTCTTCTGAGATGCGCGCTATTTTCTTTTTATGTCATTCGGATAAAAACTAAGGGTATTTCCCATACAAAGTGACCCATCAGGAGTTCTACGTACTACTAATTTTATAAACTGTAGAACAAAGTTGTCATGGGTCACTTTGTATGGGAGGTACCCTTAGTTTTTATCCGAATGAGCTGATTTTTGGTGGGTGGGGTGACTATGACCTCCAATCGCAACAAACCAAAATCTAGCACTCTGCTCCAATTTTGGGGAGAGTAATGGACATGCCGTTTTGACAAATTTAAATGGGGGGATAATGGGGGTCCTTGACCGGAGCGACTCAGCGTTTACGTTAAAATTATCTTAAACTTGTTGTTAATACTTGTACAAAATTTTACGGCTGAACTAACATTCTTTCAAAAGTTATGGAGCTTTTAAAAAAGGTCTAAAATTAAAATATTCTAATTTATGTTCTATTCTAACGCCGAAATAATCTATTGAACTCTAATGTGTTATATATCATTGCAAAGACCATTTTTCTGTATCTCTTACCGTTTTTGAAATAATCGCACAAAACTGAACAAAAGCCCCCCTTTTCCCCTTTTTTTAAGGATGCGGACCCCCGATCGGTTGGGACTTTCTATGCCATCATCTCGGGACCATCCCCAACCATAATCAAAAAAAAAATCCGATGTAGGATTTTTGCCGTTCGATGGCCATATTTTGATTCAATTTTCTTAAGTGTATAGATGCTCATGGCGAATATTTTGAAAAACAATAAAGCCATTTTTCAAAATAAAAAAAAATCGTTTTCATCTGTTTTCTAGAAATATTAGAGAGTTTTAGTATATCGTATGGAATTAAACGACACAAATTGACATTCCATATAAAAATTCGCTTGCTTACCGTATACGAAACAAAATATCTTAATAATTTTGCATGTCCCAAGTAGGCATGGGTGTATTTCCGTATATTTGATGCTCTGGAAATAGTCGAAATTGGCGAAATAATTTGTGGTTTTTTACACCTTCGCCTACTTAGGACATGCAAAATTGAGATATTTTGTTTCGTATACGGTAAGCAAGCGAATTTTTATATGGAATGTCAAATTATGTCGTTTTATTCCATACGATATGCTAAAACTCTCTTTTTTTAGTAACCCTCGTAGTATAAGTAAACATAAATACATCAATGCATGCATATTAGGTTAAATAACGTCACTTTTCAATAAAACTGAAAATTCCCAAATATCTCATTTTAAAATTTTGATTGTTGCGATTATTTACCTAAAAATATCATGAAATCTGTTCTTTAAAAAAAATATTCTGACTACAATTGGAGCAATAAAGCAAATATGATACCGGTATGTAATCTAGACAAATTGTGAAAACTTATACAATTACTCGCCGCAAAGCCCTGGTGCATTTTTTTACAGTACAGTTGTTTGAACTTAGGTAAATCACCGATTTCGGGTTGGGCTGCAATTGATGGGTTGCCGTTATGATGCAAAAAGAAAATTTGAGAAATATTAAGATTCACAGTTATAGTACGTGAACTGTTATAATTAGCGGGTGAATGTTTTTCGAACATCTTTTGATTGCGTATAACTATACACTCCTCGACTTACGTAAGCATTATTTACGTAAATCAATATTTTACGTAAGAAGGATTTTCTTCAATCTCTTTGTGAATTTTGTTAAATACCTAGAATTTTCCCTTCCCATAAAATCCTTTAATTTGATAATCTGAGGATTTTTTATTGATTTTGGCTTTTACGTAAGTGAGGAGTAACATCCACTTTTGGCTTGACGTTAACTTATGGGACGCCCTGTATAGAGGCTTACCTTTACTGAGAACAATTTTCTTTGTCCTTTTTGAAATGAAAAATATCCTTTTACTAAGAAATATGTACTCCGAGCGGTATTAGAGAAATACATTTCCAGGAAGGACTATAAAGCATACTCGCAATTAGATTAGCTTTGAATTGTGTCTATGATAATAAATGATGAAAATCAAAATAGGTCAAATATTTCAAAGGTCAGGTTGATTGCTTACTTTTCTTTGAACGTGTAGGTGTAGGTTTTAGTGTCTATTTTGAATGAAAGGATGTTATTTTAGAGAAATTGTTTAGCAAAAAGTCTTGATTTTATTGTTTTACATCAATTCGTTTCCCTTCTTTTGTGTATTTTACTTTATCATTAAACATTTTAGTCTACGGTTTGTAAGCAATAAATCTAATACGTATAGTAACTGAGACTGAGGATAAATAATAATAATTTCAAGAAAACCAAATGAAAATGTCCATGCGGATCATAAAACTGCAAAATTTCATTCAACAAGTTCAAAAATGGTCTTTGACAAGTCCGATTCATCTCTACTATCCATGGTCCATGACACGGCTTCTTCTCAATTCAATAAAAGCCATACGAAAAGTTAGTTTTACATCTGTCACGAGTGTCATAAAGTTTCAGGTTAATGCGATTTAAAACTTTAATCGTTTCGTTGTATAGGAGAATTTGTCAAAGTATATCTGAAATGATCTGTAAATTGTGAAAAGTGAAAGGAAACTGCTACGGATAAGAATATGGCTGGATATTTGAATTCATCCCAAGTAACAATTTCATCCCTATAATACTTCGTAAAATACTCTCTTCTAACAATAATAGGGGCTCTTTACAGGGTATAATCACTGAATAATAGTGCAATAATGGCATTTTGCGCCGTTTTTTAACCTTCCGGCGGGCGCAATACTGATCCTAACACGATCGGGCGCAATGCATCTGACAGATTAAGTGCAGAAAATACGATGAAACTAAGTTTCTGTATATTTTAGACTCTTATTTATTGTTGCATTGTCTTTTTGAAACAGTTCTACGAGATTCTAGAAACAAATACTAGCTCAGAAAGTTTAATACCCTTCACATTTTCTATTTTTTAAGAATACTCCGCTCTCAATCGCTTCAATATTTAAAAAAAACTCGAACAACTCGACCGCTTCGAAAATGTGAGCTTATTTTACTAAAAACACACTATTGAACGATTTGGTGAGCCTAAAAGTCAACACAACGTTATTACGCAATGTGAAGAGTATAACAAGTGGAAATTTTCATAGAAAAGGAGAAAATAACACAATCGGGCGGCAGGGGCAATACATCTGAGAGATTATTTCATCCCCTCCCGCCCCTCAGACATATGGTAGATAGAAACTGAAAACTGCTTTGGGTAGTTGATCGATAAAGATTAAGCTACTGTGAGTTTCAGGTCTCTCCCTTTTCATATCGCTGATTGGCGCAACAAAAACCGGTCACTTAATCTGTCAGATGCATTGCGCCCGCCCGAAGGTTAATCCAATAGAACCGTATCGTAGAACTAAATTATGCTTCAAAAAAGGCCTACGTCATTTGCTTTATATCATCATTTCCTGTCATTGAACGAATTTGCAAAAAAAAAAATTGAAAAACAAAATTTCCGCAGCTATCATCGAGTCCGTGTCTGTTGATTGCCCGTCCTACACACTACCACTCAGCCAAACTCACATACAGGGTGGGCCAATTACAAGTTCGTTTTTAAATCAAAGTTTAGTTTGACACTGACTGCTGTTTTTCACTCGAAATAGATCGAAATTGATAGAAAGTCAGTATCATACCTCCGCGGAACGAAATGAGTCGCTTTAAGCTTGAACAACGTTGGGAAATATTGAAAACTTATTTTCAAAGTGAGTGCTGTCTAGCCTAGAGCCATGTTATCCGACTTTCTTTTTACTGAAATTGAAGACATGGAATTGGACGACCTCTGGTTCATGTCACAATCGATCTTTTCCGCACCAAATTCACAAATCGTGTTATCAGCCATCTTGACGATGTTAATTGGCCGCCTCGGAGCTACGATTTGACCCCTTTGGACTTAGTTTTTTGTGGGGAACCGTGAAGGACCGATGTTATGCCAACAATTCAGAAAGGATTCAAGCACTTAAGGCCAATATCATCAAATCAATCCGTGAGCTACAGCCCGAAAACATCAACAGGGTCTTGGAAAAATTGTGTGAGAGAATGCGCTACTGCGACGCCAGCCGGGGCAGCCACTTGAATGAACTTGTGTTCCATCATTAATGAGAGCTTACTTACTTTCTAATAAAGCCATAAGACATGGACAAAATTTAATTTTGTTCATTTTATTGCATTTTTAAAAACCAACTTGTAATTGGCCGTATAATTGATTGATTCTATATAAATGTTTGACAATTCTTTATCGAATCTTCTGCAATGCACCCTAAATCTATACATTTTTCAATAAAATAAAGTCAATTTCTGCGCAGAGATCACCTTAATTGGTTCCGAAGATAACAATGAATGAGTAAATGTGGGTTTCATGCAAGATTTCAAGGATTTCTACTGAAGAAATGACGTATTTCAGGGCACTTCATAAGTGTCAATTCATTAAAAAATCACAAAGTCCATCCTTCTATAACAATTTATTGGATGACCATATGGTGAACAATTTATTGGATGACCATACGAATGTCACACTATAAAAATGAAACCGCGACTATAGAAGAATATATGCATGTGTGTGATTTAACTTAGAGAGACTATTGCATGTGTGTGCTGTATCATCCAATAAACACAAGAGTGGAGTATTTAAAGGAGTATATTTTTAGGTTAACGTTTAGAGACGTTTTAACGAAGTCTTATACCACCATTTTTAAATTTATTCCATAATAATGATAGAAGCATTCCGGAAAATGCTTTAAGGATGTTTTATAGGATCAAAATATTTCTTTAAGCGATGTCACACGATAAATTGATTTCGTGGTACTATACATGGTGTCCGAAAACTGCCGCATAAACGCACCGGCTCGTGATTCCTTATGTGATTTCCAGCAAAAAAGTTGTATGAACATACCCCCAATTCTTAACCCTTTAGCTGCCACAGGCATTTGAAGATTTTTTTAAAAATCATTTTCTTGCGCGACTAAAGGCTCAATATCTCCAAAACTAGGCTAGCTCAAATAGCGAAATAAGATGATTACTACAGCCAACAAATTTACCTAAAAAATAAAACTAACCACACTAAAATCAGATAAGACGTTTGGTTTCTACAGAGCTTCAAAGTAAAATTTGTGTGATTTGACCGAAAAACTATTTATTTTTTCATTTCAATTTTCTCCAGCTTCTGCCGAGGAGAGGTGCTTATACGATTCTTTTAAAAATTGGCGCATAGTTTAACGATAATTTTTTGATACATCATTTTATTCTAGCTCCATTATTTCCAATAGTTTTTATACATTAAGTGTAGAAAACTAGGGTTAATTTTAGCTCGAATTCAATGCAATTCAATTCAGACTGATCTGCAATTTGGTAGAATCAATGACAGAAGTTGGAGAAAATTTAAATGGAAAAATATTTGGTTTTTTGTTCAAATCATGAAAATTTGACTTTCTGTAAAAACCAAACCAAACCAAGTGCCTTTAGTTTTATTTTTTAGGTAAATTTGTTGGCTGTAATATTTTGCTATTCTAGCTAGTCTATCTTTTGAGATATTGAAGTTTTAGTTGTACATGATTTTTTCAAAAATCTTCAAATGCCTGTGGCGGCTAAAGGGTTAAGATAAGGGGGTATGTTCCCTACAACTTTTTTTGCTGGAAATCACATGAGGAATCACAATCCGGTGCGTTTATGCGGCAGTTTCCGGACACCCTGTATACAGTGTGAAGTGCTTCTTTAAAGCAAACGAATTCTTGCTTGGGATGTCTTTTATTAAGCAAAGAGCTTCGTATTTTTTTTAAAGTTGTATAGCATTCATTGAGGAGACGAGGAGAATCCCCAACATGGGCTGTGCTATTAGCCCTATTCGACTCACCGGATCATTTCCAGATTTATTGGAAATCCCATACAAAATGATAATCCTGGAAGTTGATCCAGGGTATGACTTGGATCATCTGCCAAACTAATCCCCTAGATGTCTCCGCGAACAATTTCCCTAAAATTTCCCGTATGTCATTTTGTTATTTAGTATTTTTGGTTTGTAAACTTTATTCAGAGTTAATCATTTTTATATTTCTTGAGACTTTTCCTTTTAATTGTATCTCGAACGGTGCATAATTACAAATACAATTTGTAATTCAGAATATCGCATTGGGGACAGATGTCACGATAGTCAGCTGTTGTCGAATAGGGAAATTTTGATCCGATTTCATTCGACTTGGACAGGATCAATGTCCGCTTCAGTCGAATAGGGCATCTATAATTTCTCTAATTAGAGAGGCACCATCCTCAAAAAATGCTTTTCGGCAATTGGATTCAGAGTATCAGTCGCAAGTTCACAAAGTTCCAAATCTCAGTTTTTTAATGAATGAAACTCCAGAATTTTGAGCATTTCAGAGTAACGACCGTAAAATCATGAGCTCGGGTTGTGCTTGTACAGTAACTCACGAAAAATTTTCCCATATCTTAATATAAATTGAAATTCCCACCAAATTATGCCGAACATACTGAACGTGTATATCCTGTGCTAAATTATTCACTTAATATACTGGCTGAATATTGTATTCCTTCGAGAAAATTAAAGTTGATGATGAAAGTTCACTGAGCCTTACATGTGTAGTGGGTATATTCGTGTATCAACAAGCACTATACTCATCCAACGTTCGTTATACTTACATGAAAAATCAATTGCCGAAAGGGCGTCTTTCAATTTCATCGCAGTACATATAACATTCCTTGCATTCCCAATGGAGTTCCACTTGTACAAATCGAATTTTCTGCAGATATTAAAACGGTAGGAAGATCTGTACATCAATCTTAATGTTTACTGTATACACGATACACGGGTTGTACGAATAGGTATACTACTCGTAAAAACGATTTTTGAGTCAATGAAGAATATTTGGCTTTGGCTCTTCAAAAAAAAATAAAAAAATATTGAAACCCTTTTACGCTTGAAGCAATCTTTTGAAAGTGAAAATATATCATATAAAGTGCTGACAGAGTAATACGAGCACACACACACGAGTATGTGAATTATTTTCCAAAACTCCTCCTTATTGATCTTGCTCTCTTGTCAAGAGCAGAGAATATTAAGATTTGTTTCACATATAGCCCATAGGGATGACATGAGCTGGCATTTTCAAGCAGATGGTACTTTTCGTTTATAGTCTCTGGATAAAGTGTTTGCTACACAAGCTTATAGACTAGAGTCCCTTTCAAGGAATATAGTATTATGAACACCATCATAAGTACATCGTAGTAATGGTTAAGTTCACTATCAACGTCGTCAGGTCAATGTCAGAAAGAGCGCACTTAAAACGTAATTAACACCACAGTCCTTTTTCCTTTTGGTCATTTTTATCCGTTAAGCGTTCCATGCTTATGATGACTTCATCGCTAAAGGCGCGACACGGGTGGCACCTGAAGGGTTTCACAACATTTCTCATATTTTCCGCAATTTCTCTGAACGAAGGATGTAAAAAGTAATAAGGACTCATCCGGCGAAGCGTAAATCTGTGTTTTGTGTATGTGTACGTAGTTTATGTTTTTATTAAAGTCAACGTGAAAAAGCATATACATACAAATGTAGTTTATGCTTGGTGATTTGAGCCGGAAGCTGGAAAGCTTCGGAAGTTATTAATTTGTTTTGCATTAGATGGATTCTTATATGTATTAGCTTTCAAAACATAATTGATTTTGTTATTATAAGATCATGCTGCAGAACAAAGTATTTTCAATCCTTTATTTTGATTAAGGTACGTAACCAGGAATATTAAAAAAAACTGTTCGAATTCGAGGTACATACTTAGAAACTTGGTCCCCCCTTATCGATTACACATTACACGGTTTTAACCAGACCCGGGAAAACACAAATGGTGTGGGCTTTAGCAGTCCCGCTTGGAATTGCCAGCATAAGGGGGGAGGGCAGAACAGATCTTTAAATTTCTTAGTCGTCCCGTGAAGGCCCCGTATTCCACAATAGGTCTTTAGAAATTCACATCAATATCACTGAGAAAAAAAATCCTGTAAATTCAAAAAATACGCATATGATTCAAAGAGATTCAAATATGATTTTGCTTCATATTTGTTTCCCTTTGAATCATTGTATATTCCCTTTATTTCAAACGGATTTCCCTTTGAACTAATAAGATATTGCTTTTGAAAGTCTATCTATAATCACTTTAAAAGGATGGACTCTATATTTTAAAGGGATATCATTTTATTTAAAATTAAAGGATTTTTCTTATTATTTATCCAAATGCATGAACTCAAACGAATACTTTAAATTACACCAAAAGGAGTAATTTTCACACTCATAAATGAGTTTTGCATAACTGAGCTCGCTATAGGTGTTGGCGACATTTCATTTACCTCTTTACGCTCTAAAATGCATAATAAATTACCTACCTACAGTGGGATTCGATCCCGCGACCCTATGATATGAAGACTAACGCCCCTACCTACTACACCACACAGACTATACGGGACGACGTTTATAATTTATACCATACATTGTGACATCGCTCTGCCACACTGCCGACCAACTGCGAGTGTAAACAAAAAAAATCATATTGGAAATTTGGATTTAAAGGATTTCCCATTAATTTAAAAAGATTTCCTATTGAAAATTTGGATTTAAAGGATTTCCCATTAATTTAAAAAGAATGAATTTGAATTAAAGCGATATATATTTAAAAGGAAAGGATTATATTTAATAGGAATGTAACTCGATTTCAAAAGGATATCGAGTTAATTTTAAGGAACGTTATTTTTCTCGGTGTACTTATATATACTTTGATCCTCCCTGCTTTAACCGCGTAGCCTCTGCGGGCCCAAAAGGTCGAAAGCAGTCACATTCACATGGAAGGTTTAACGAGCATGAGGGCAATGAGGGGCACTTGCTTGTTAGATAAAGTATCTTATGTCACAGTTTTCGAAAGAAACCACATTATATAATAAGAAACTGAATTTAAAAATAGATTTTTCAACCTTATCGAGCGAAACAGCTTCACGAGGCTACTATTTCCTACTGATTTTGTAATTTATAGTGAAAAAATAAGTGGCAAGCCTTAGAGATGGAGATCTTACCTTCATAATGCTTCTTTCAAATCAGAAGTACAATACATATTATATTTTTTTGAAAATAAAAAGGCTCAATTTATTTTCAAAAAAATTGAATATACTTAGTATAGCGTTCTTACGTGACAAATATTACGATTAAATAAAATTCGTCTCCAGAGTGTGATAGTATCAGTATATATACCATCTGATCATTCCACTAAAGTGTGTTTTGTTCGGACTAACATCCAGACAACACCCCTGGTCAAGCTACCTCCCCAGCAAGATTAAGGTAGCTTCTGATGAGTTCAATCTGCTGTGTGGACGAAACCAGGTTTGGATATTGCCTAAAAAGGTGAATATTTTTGATAGGTTCAATGTTGTACTAACATAGTTAGTCAATATTGAGCCTTTTTATTTTCAAAAAAATTGAATATACTTAGTATAGCGTTCTTTCGTGACAAATATTACGATTAAATAAAATACATATTATAGTTCAGGGGACTGAACCATCAGCATTATACCAGACCATGTACTGACTAAAAAGAAGAAGTACTCTTCCTAACAATATTTTCGGAGCCGAAAATTTGAACTCACAGAAAATCACAATAAAAGTACGTGCCAAAGTAACATTGTTTTCTCAAAAGCCATCGTCCCTCTTATTTTATAGCGAACCTAACTGCTTCTCCGGAACATTTAAAGATTGAATTCAGCTGATCGTTTGTGATTCGTTATTTTCCTTTATATTTTCCTCAAAGAGACAGATTTTTCTATTAATTGTAAATTTCACTTTTTTTTTTTTAAGTTTCAGAACTTTATTGAGAATCAGTTTATTTACTTTTTAGAAACTACCGGGCGGAATTCATAGTCCTCACTAAGGAATAAGTAAAAGGGAATGCTTATTGGCGCAATACGTTACTTATAACGACATTATCTCATTTAATAAAATAATTTAATTCAGGAGCCTAATTTAAGTAAATGACAAATAAAATATAAAAAATTATCTAGTAGCAGCAAAATTCAAATTTATTTTTAAAATACGAGCGGCTATGAATCGCAAAATTAATAAATTATTTTAAAAAAATATTAAAATAAATTAAAGCTAAAGTAACATTTGGCGAGTTTACTAGCGCTAGTAAAGTTGCATTCGAGAAATCACCATAGGCGACGACACATAATAAACAACGAAAACCGTGTCATGTAAATGGGTGATTATCCGTTGTTACGACGACGTCACCGAAAGTGTGATGCAACTAAACGCGTCACTAGTCACTCTATCTACCTGAGCTATGTAGTTGTAAACCAGAAATTACTACGGTGACGACGTCGTAAACAACCAACGAAGTGTTGTGCAATTTTACTAGTAGCTAGTAAATAGATACATTTTACTAGCTACTAGTGGAATACGACATGTTCAATTCGACTAGCAACCAACCAGCGAGTGAAAATACGCTGCAATTATTTCTCGGTGGATTCTGAATTAACGGCTCAACCGATCGACACGAAATTCAGTGTGAATGTGTAAAATGGTAGGTTAATTGCTACGAATACCTTTGAAGTAGAAATGCTAACAGGGTGTCCCAGAGGAGGTGCAAAAGTAGATTATTATTTTTGCCATCGGTAAAGGGTGTATATCGACATGAAATTCAGTGTAAATATTTAGAATAGTAGGGTATTTGCTACAAATGCCTTCGAGATTGGGAAATCTTAACAGGGTGGCCTAAACAAGGTGCAAAAGTAGATTATAATCGGCAATAATTTAGTATGAATGTGTTGGATGGTAAGGTATTTACTACAAATACCTTTGAGATTGGGAAATGTTAACAGGGTATCCCAAACGAGGTGTAAAAGTTGTTGTCATAATCGGCCTATTGGCTGCTGGCCTACCCAGCAAACAATAGCTAACACATTACAAAAAATAAAGAAAACTGCGGTTACAGACGTCGTAAGACCTGTGCATATACTTTTGCCCATTCGCCCGAAAACATTCACAAAAAGTGACTATATGCACAGGTCCTACGACGTCTGTAGCCGCAGTTTTTTTTTTAATTTTTGGATTGTGTTAGCTATTGTTTGCTCGGTAGGCCAGCAAACAATAGGCCGATGCCGATTATAACAACCACTTCTACTCCTTGTTTGGGACACGCTGTCAACATTTCCCGATCTCAAAGGTATTCGTAGTAAATACCCTACCATTCAACACATTCATACTAAATTTATTGCCGATAATAATCTACTTTTGCACCTCGTTTAGGACACCCTGTTAACATTTATAAAGCTCAAAGGTATTTGTAGCAAATAACATTCTACATATTTACAGTGAATTTCATGTCGATACGTGACGATACACTCTTTTCCGTTGACAAATAAAATAATCTACTTTTGCACCTTGTTTAGGACACCCTGTTAACATTTCCCAATCTCAAAGGTATTCATAGCAAATACCCTATCATTCTTCTACACATTCACACTGAATTTCGTGTCGATCCGTTGAGCCGTTAATTCGAAATCCACGAAATAATTGTAGCGTATATTCACCCGCGGTTGGTTGTTAGTCGAATTGAGCATGTCCTATATTCCACTAATACATTTTACTAGCTACTAGTAAAATTGCATACCACTTTTCTGATTGTTTACGTCGTCGCGTCGTCACCGTGGTAATTTAGCGCATGCAACTCATTCCTAAGTAAATAGGGTAACTATTCGCGCGTCTAGTTGCACACACTCTCTCTGACGAACGTCGTAACAACACGTAGTCACCCATTTATATGACACTGTTTCGTTGTTGATATCGTCGTCACCGATGGAGATTTCCCGCATGCAGCTTACTCGCTGCACTAGCAGCTAGTAACTATAGCAGCGTCTGGCTTTAGTTTAAGGGTTCCCTTAAGTATAAGTGGGGACTATGAATTCCGCCCTACGACTTAAAATATTTGAAATTTTTAACTACTTGATATTTTTTGAATTTTATTTGTCACTTTCAATAGATATGCCCAATAAGTGAACCGTTATATTAAATGAGGCAACGCCCTAATAAGTGATGTCTATGAATACAAAGCTCCCTTCAGGGCTCACTTATACCGAGAAAACCCTTATTCCTTAAGGGAATCCTTATTACTTAAGTGGGGACTATGAATTCCGCCCTAACTTAATATTCAGTTCAAGTTCTACTCCATTGAAGGTGAAATTCATTGGATTGGATCGATTTTATGGCTTACAAAAGAATATATGAAAAGGTGATGAGAACACCAAAAACTATTCCGTAATGATCACATAATTTTGTGTTCCTCAGAACTAGATAACACACAAGGAAAGTTGAATAACTTCTATAAAATATAGTACTGCCCCTCGCATTTTCTGCACTACGTTTTCGTCAGAAGCATCTTCCAACATCAGCAGCTTCGGTGACAGGACTTTATTCCGATTGGAGAGTGTTACCTTAATTCAATACTTTTTTGACCATCCATATTGAACAATTTGGGATATAGGATCAATCGATAAATGTTTGAATTTTTAAAATTTGTTGGCGAAATTTGAAAGGCGACAAATATGTAAATCTTCCACTGACCAGGCTAGCGGTTTAGCGGATTTTATGATCGCATATCATATCCTAGTACCATACTTTCTAAATTAAATTAAAAGTTAAAAAAAAAAATAATTTAAATAAATAGAAAGAATGAAAGTGTCAGCCATAAGCCGCACCTCAAAATTTGTCGCCCCGAGCAGTTGCCCAGGTTGCCCATATGGGAAATCCGGCCCTGGCTGTAGGCATGTTTCGCCATGACGTCATTACAGCTCAGTGGGTTGCCGCCCTCTGAATTGGTACTGAATCCCACTGTGACCATAAAGATATTATGTTGGTTGTTTTCATAAAAAAGTTCCTATACGGCAACAGGTTCTACTAGGTTTATCGTCCAGGAGCTACTCGTTGTTAGAACGGCTAAGAGCTACCAAAGCCCCCTCAATTCGATAGTGGAAAAAATTATACTTTGAATCACTGCTGCAACAACGTCACTTCGGGTGCAGCAGTTGAAAGATAGATTTCGTTCGAAAATGAAAAGAATGTAATTAATCAGTTTATAAAAAGTTTCGTTCGGAAGAATATTGGTATAAGATTCACCAATATTCTTCCGAACGCGACAATTTTAAGAGATTTAATAAATTAAATATGGAGCGATTGCGTAATCCCGGAAGATTGGCAAAAAAAAAATCTTTTGCATAATTCACGAAATGGGCGACAAGCTGAAATATGAGAATTATAGAGGCATCACATTAGTTTATACGACTTATAAGATATTTTTATCTGAAAAAAAAGAATAAACCTATGCGCTAAGGAAATCATTGGGTGGGTTTCCATAACAGAACAGTTGCGTATGTTCCGCAAACATGTTTGCCATTCTGATCCCTTAACTGGCATTTTGCAGATCAGAATAATCTCCGTTTCTTCTCCTTTGTCTGCCTCTGTGAAATATGTTAACGTAAAGAACTGGAGATGATTTCTGATCCGCAAAATGGCAGTTAGGGGATCAGAATGGCAAACATGTTTGCGGAACATACGCAATTGAGGGTTTAGAACTGTTCGACCAACAATCGCGATCAGCTATTTATTACGTGAAGCTATTACTTTAGAAGTGCTGGCAACACAACATCATCTTGTATCAAATTTTTGAAGAATTCAAGCAATCCGATAGTATTGATCGCAGTGTGCTGTAAGTACAACATAATACTGCAATTTCGTATACCAGCAAAAATAGTGCGGTTGACAGAGATGACGATGACTAATTCAGTTTTCAAGGTTAGAGTGCAAATAGGGTTACCACCTGCTCGGGCTCGGGAGATGTGTTTGGCTATTTTGTCAAAGTTTTCTTTTAAATATATTTACCTTTACGGCATAGGCATCCAAACGCCTAGTTACTCAATAAACCTTGCTCTTCAGGAGCTACCATCCTTGATCATGTTTTTTGAACAGGTGCTACCACGGAATAGGTGTTACCGTTATTTGGAGGTACTTTTTTTCTCAATAATTTTTTTGCATTAAACCGTAAATAAAACTGCCGAAAACTGGTGAACTGAGATCATCCTCAAATCATTAATAAAGGACATTAACTGCTGTTAATTTTAGGTGAGTGCGCCTTTTGGGGAGTTAGTGTGATTTGATTCCAATGTCTTCCAGAATAATGTTGGCTACAATATTGGAGTCAAGTGTATAGGGGAGTGTAAGGTAAGCATAAGTTTTACTTTTTTCGCTTATTAATTGAAAGCCTTTGATACTGTGAACATAATATTTCTAACAAAACGGTTTAAATTTCGTCACAGCACATTACCCATCCTTTTAATTGAAATGTGTGAATTATTTCATCTACTTTGCCAACACGTTCGTGTGATTTCACCCGGTCTAAGAAAATTGTTTGGGTAAATGTAAGATAAAATGTTGATACAGTTAAAACACCTCATGACTTCAAAACGAATAATTGATACATTTTCGTGAAGAAACTGCCTAATTTGCAAGAAAAATATGAGACAATGCGAGTAGAGCTGACCTCAGGCTACATGTGGCCTACCTCTCGGTCTATCAGTGGAGGATTTTTATTTGTACAAGAGAATAGAGAGTGCCCACGAGCCTACCATTATCACATAGTTCCTTCAAACGATTTACTGGGCTTCATACAAAAAATGGATGTTCTTTTGGGATATCACATCGGGCAAATTAGGCTATGGCCTATGGCATAGCAAACTTACCATGTAGTACCTCTCAATTTGGCGAGTAGTTGAGAAATGGATGTAATCGAAATACTATATCATAAGGCGGCCATAGAAACCGCCCAACTAAAATCAGGTCCTTTGAGGAAAATTTTCTAAGCACCCCTTCCCCTCCTCGACTTTTTGCTAGCGCCGGGCCAGAGACGTGGTTCGGTTAGTAGCCCTAAGTGCAAGACTATTTGAAACTCGCACTGAACTGAACTCAAACAGGGTGATGGAATGACACCGACTCTCTTTCACCTAGCTTTGGAGTAAGTAATTCGAGCCATGAACAGCAGCGGAACGCTACTCATCACGCCAACACAATTAGTAGCGATAGCGTACGTCGACGATATGAAAACCACGTCTCGAAGACTGGGTGATGTAGAAAGCTTTCTCCATGTCGGTTATGTAGACAACTTCACCTAGCTGTGTTGCAATTTATCATAGACCACCAACAAAAATGACGAAATAAAGCCATGAAAGCAACTAGTAAATAAGATTTATTTTTCAGTCCTACCAGCTATGAATTCGCAAAGAACACAGAAAAAGGTCCGCGTGTAAGAGGGCCCGTAGACTCAGCGATTAATTGGTCAATCAAAGCTCACTTCTGTGGAGAACGCACATTTTCTGCGGAAAAAGCTCATTTTCTCTTGCGAATTCGGTAGTGGAACCTAAAAAATGTGCTTTCTCCACAGAAGTGAGCCTTGATTATCCAATTAATCGCTGAGTCTATGCGAGGGCCCTAATACATGATTTTCTAAACCGTGCGATGTTGTGGTAGCGAAACAATGACCTTCCACCAAGCCTCCGAAATTTTTTTGGACAGATTCGAGAGATAGTTATTTCGCGAATTTTCGGAGCCGTCCGCGAGCGAGACGTGTTGTATGAATTGTACGATGAGTTTTGGATGGATGAAAATCGTGAAGCTTCAACGATTGCAATAAGTGGAGCATATACGAAGAATGAACGATGATCGCATGCCGAAAAAGGTGATGAACGCTCAACGAATGGACGGAGCGAGATTGCGTAATAGTGCAGTCAAAATATCCTAATTCAGGCCTCCCAATAGAAAAAAATAGAGTAAGGCTAATTTTTGTTGTTTTTAAATCAGTGGGCTCCCAGGAATCTACAACTGATTTTGCTAAAAAAAATTTGATCGAGAAAGGTCCCGAAAAGGACAAAAAAGGATACTCTTTAACCCTTGACCGGAGGTCGGCATGCGGAGTATCATATCAAAGGGGACATCGAGTACATTCCATATCCGGTTTCCTGTTTCAAGGACCCTCAACGGAATAAATCGAGCTTAAATGGAAAATTTTCGAGTTTCCCATGTATTTTCCAAAGTCATAACTACGAAATTAATTCAAGTTATTCCTACTTTTATCACTTTTCGGAATCTATAATAGTTGGAGATGCTATCATTAAATTTGCTAAAAAAAAAGTTGATCGGAAAGCTCTGAAAAAGGACATTAAAGACGCTAATTTCACACCTTAATCGAACGTGGGCATGTGGGGTGTCATATCAAAGAGGACGTCGAGTGCATTGCATATCCGGTGCTTGTTTCCTGTCTCAAGGACACTAAATGGAATAAGTCGGGCTTAAATGAAAAATTACGGCTTTAGAAAGATACAGATACGGGAAACACAAAATTTTTTACGTTGAGCCCAATTTTCTCCTTTGAGGGTCCTTGGAACAAGTAACAAAGGCCGGATATGGAATGTACTTGATATCCTCTTTGATATGACACCCCACATGCCCACGTTCGATCAATGTGTGCAATTAGTGTCCTTTTATTTCCTTTTTCAGAGCTTTCCGATCAACTTTTTTCTTAGCAAATTTAATGGTAGAATCTTCAGCTATTATAGATTCTGGAAAGTGATAAAAGTAGTGATAACTTGAATTATTCTCGTAGTTATGGCTTTGGAAAAATACACGGGAAACGCGAAAATTTTCCATTTAAGCCTTGAAACAGGAAACAAACACCGGATATGTAATGTACTTGACGTCCTCTTTGATATGATACCCCGCATGCTGACCTCCGGTCAAGGATTAAAGAGTATCCTTTTTTGTCCTTTTTGGGACCTTTCCGATCAATTTTTTTTAGTAAAATCAGTTGTAGATTCCTGGGAGCCCACTGATTCAAAAACAACAAAAATTAGCCTTACTCTATTTTTTCTATTTGAAATGCTAATATGACTGCACTATAAACGACCGAGAGTGCGCTGGAAGTAGTAAGTATGTGAGGACGACCACTACCAGGTGGGCTTCCGAAACTAGGGGACAAGGTTGCGTGAGCGCAATAATTGGAGGTTAATGATTCAGACGGCCAAGGCTCAACAACGATATCACATTGATGATGATGGATAAATTAATTGAGGGTTATCCAGTATACCTACCAAAAAAGTGCATATGAATGGCTGATTGCAATCATAGCAATTCATTTGGTTGCTTACGATTTTTTCGCAGTTATATTTTTGTGGGATCAAAGTTTTTTAGTTTAGTTGACAACTATTGCATAAAATTTCTGATAAGAAAGGTGTATGCTGTGATGGATTCTGCTGTTCCTGGTTTCACTTTGAATGCGCTAACCTTTCTAAGCAAGAATATGAGTTTCTTTCATCGTTAAAAAATAAGAAAAACATTATGTGGATATGTGATGCTGATAAGAAAAAGTGGAAAAACTATAAAAAGGGAGAGTCGCATTACGTGGACGTGATAGAGGCAAGTCGAGTTATAAAGGAGGCGGCGAAAACATTAACAAGCCAATTTGAAAAGCCACAAGGAATAACTTATTCTGAAGCAGTAAAAAGCGGGGATGAGAAATCTAAATCGAGAAATGCAATAATAATAAAGCCAAAAACAATGAAAACTTGTGACGAAACGAAAAAAGAAGTAAAAACAAAGATAGATATAGTTAAAGCCAAGTCAGGAATAGCCGGTGTCAAGAAAATAGCGAAAGGCGGAATAATTGTGCATACAACAGAAGAAATTTGACATAGAGCATTTGTTCAGCAGGCAAACAAAAAATTGAGTGACGACTATGAAATCACAGTTCCCAAAACAATGCTACTGAAGGTTATATTAAATGGTGTCAGAAAAAAATACGCAGAGAATGACTTGAAGACCGAACTCATAAGTCTTAACCACAATATCGAAGAAAGCGACCATCTGAAATTACTTCACTCTAGAACAACAAAGAGCAATCGATACTTGTATATTTTGGAAGACGGAGGTAAACTCTATAAAAAAATAATCAACAAGGAGATATGTTTGGACTGGGAGTTGTACACCATCAAAGATGACAACAATGTCCTGCGCTGCTACAAATGCCAACGTTACCACCACAAAGCCGAGAATTGTTCAAGCACAAATGTGGAAAAATGTTCCAAATGTGCTGAAAACCACTCGTCCCTCACTTGTAAGGTGACTGAAAATTTCAAATGCATTAACTGCGTCCGTATGAGAGATCATGGTTTAGATTGTCAAGTAAATCACAGAGCAGGATCAATGGAGTGCCCAATTCACCAGAAAAAGATTGAGGAAGTTCGAAACAGGACAAATTTTGACGAGTAACATGGAAAAAGTTTCAAATAACTTAAAACTGATGTATCTAAATATACGAAGTGTGAGATACGAAATGAATGAATTGGAAATAATGACTAAAATTAACTCAATTGACATCATAGGCCTAACGGAAACATGGCTATCCTCATATGAGACCCCAGCAGCAATTCTTTCAAATTATAAGTCTGTATTCAACTGTCGAGATAACAAGGGAGGAGGAGGCTCGTGTTTTTTCGTTAAAAACGGAATTGATTTCAAAGTTCTTGAATCTGAACCCAACTACAATTTTTTGGTAGTCAAACTGGAAAACATTAGCCCAAAAATCACCCTTGGGATATTTTACAAAGCTCCGAACGAGTGCAGTAAGCAATTTATTGAATATGTGGAAGAGAAACTTTCTAAATATAACGATATTATTTTAATCGGCGATGCTAATATTAACGTTCTTAGTCCCAGTAATCCAATTACACAACAATATTTTGATATATTGTCAGCGAATGGCTATGAAATTTTGAATAAAAATGAGTCAACTAGAGATACTGACAACAGTAAGACTTGTATTGATCATATCATTTCCAACTGCTATTCAAAGCATAACTTAAAAGTAAAAACAGAACACACGAACTTATCCGATCATAAAATTTTACACATATCAGCGACATTAAAAAAGAAACCCAAAATTAGAATGACTAAAACAAAAATAAAGAAGTTGAACGAAGATAAATTTAAGAACGACATTAAGTGTAAACTGCAGGTTAGCAGTGACATCGATGTATGTAAGCTTATTGACATCATAGGTACTTGTAAAGCGAATAATACGACAATGAAAACGATTCGGACTAGGAACAACACATGGATTACCGATAATATTGTTAATGAAATAAAGAAACGACAAACATTATTTAAACGAATGAAGGCAGACTCTAACAATCATTTGAAAAGGACCCAATTTTTAAAGAAAAAGAAAGAAGTTGATATATATATATAAAGGCTGCTAAAGAAAGACACTTTAATGCTGGAGTTGAAAAAGCTGGAAATGACTCGCGAAAACTATGGAAACTTTTGAAATCCTCAGTTACGGACAAATCCAATAATATGGCTGATGGTCGCATAAAACTTAAAAAAAAAATGGAGAATATGTTGACAATATTGAAAATTTGTTCAACATGCATTTCGCTACAATTGGAACGAATATAACAAAAAATGTGACGAGACCAAATCTAAGATCGAGAAAAATAAATAATAATAAGACGATGTTCATCAATCCTACAGATCCGAATGAGGTAGTGACAATTATAAAAACATTGAATAAAAATGCAGCTCCTGGATATGATGATATAAGTGTTAAGGACTTACAACTAATCGGAAATGAAATTAAGGACATTCTAGCCAGAGAAATAAATAAGACTTTATGTACAGGAACATTCCCAGAAAAATAATTGACATCAGAATTACATCATTTATTAGAGCAACAATTGGATTTGACATGAACCAGCACGGCTTCGTTGACAAGGGTTGTACGGATTCCGCAATCTTCAAAATGATGGAAGAAAGCACATCGCTTATGGACAAGGGTTTAATTGTCGCTTCGGTTTTTATTGATTTAAAAAAAGCATTCGACACGGTTAGCCACGAGATATTGATAGAATCACTTGACGAATTAGGAATAAGAGGAACTGCTGGAAAATTAATTGAAACATACCTGAAGAATAGAATAATACAGACGAAATGTAATGGATCTTTAAGTGACGAAAAGACGATAAACATAGGTGTCCCACAAGGCTCTATATTGGGACCGAAGCTTTATATTTTGTTTATTCGTAATTTGGCCGTTTTGAATTTACGAGGCAATTATACAATATACGCCGATGACACCAGCATAATCTATCATGCGAAGACTATAGATGAATTACAGGAAATAATGAATAATGATGTTAATAAGTACTATGACTGGACCAAAGAAAGAGGCTTGGTGATGAGCCTTGACAAAACTATGTTTATGATTTTCAATACATCACAAAGAAATGACGAAAATATAAATATTTTGATCGAAAATATGACCATCAAAAGGACGCAATCGACTCATTATCTGGGGCTAATTATCGATGAAAGCCTAAAATGGGACAAACACGTTCAGACCATTAAACATAAAACTCTTGGACTTGTACTCGCAATAAAACAACATGGACACGTTAATCCTAACATTGCTAATCTTATATATAACGCATATATTTTATCTAAAATCAAATATAATATAACTACTTATGGACAATGCGCAAAAGGCCTGCTAGACGATATAAGTAAATTAATGACACGCTCGCTTAAAATTTTATTTGGATTTAATCGAATGACGCCGACTAAAGAAGTGTATAAACTGACTAATAAATTTAATATATATGAAATAATAGAAATGGAGAAGCTGAAAATAATACATAAAATTAAAAATAAAGACTTAAACACAGAATATAACTTAATAAAAAATCTTGATAAACACAAATATAACACGAGAAATAAAAATAAATACACATACGAAACTCCAAGGACTAATCGGAGAATAAACTTCCATCTGAGATTACCGATGCGTATAACATGAGGATATTCAACAAGCGCCTGAAGGATTACTACCATCGAAGAAGAGAGGACAGAAATGATATTTAATCGCATTAATTTAATTTTTTACTTATGTTTTTATAAAATATATGAACTTGAATTATTAATTTTGGATTGTATACACAAGTTAAATTATTTCACTTTCCATATCTTATACAAATTTTTAATTTTTTGATATGGTTAAATATGTAATGTTTTCTTATTAAATTAAATTATTTGAAATGTGAATGTTAGATGTAATACTTTAATTTGAAATAAATGAATTTATTATTATTATTATTATAAAGAAATAAGTCCAATACATGAAAATAGTAACAAGTAACAAGTATTGATTAATACCTCTAAAACGTTAACGCCAGAAACCATTCCCAATATAATACCAGAACATATCGAAACAAAACGTTTTCCAGAAATGCATGCCCAAAATAACTACCCTTAGAACTTTCAAACAAGCCATAACAATACTTCACACAAAAAGCAATTACCTTCACCCTCTTCTGCGAAATCCTTTGGATCGATTCACACCTAAAGCTAACACTGTATGCACTATGAAGTATATGTTCTGGAAAATTATTTTCCAAAGAGAAACTCCTGCAAAATGTACGTGTGTAAAAGGAAGTCGATTGGTTTGAATTTGCTTTGCAATTTATAACTTAATTACATTCCGGCTCCAGACCCTTTAGCTATGTAAAAATTGGAATTTCCTTTTACTCTATTAGGAAGGTTGACTCAAGAACTTAAGTCCGAATAAATCGAATTTAATATGCTTGCTATTGCAGATGACAGTTGAAAAAATGTAACAGATCGTGGTGGAAAACACAACAGAACAACAACAGACAATTTCCTAGCAAGGCTGGTGTACTAAATTTCCGTAACATTTATCATAACCTCAAAAATCGAATTGAGTGCAGCCAAGCTAAAAAGTATACTTTGGTGCTGCACTGAAAACTATAAAGTAGAGTTAAGTTGCAAATCATGCTTCTCATTTAATGTTCAATCTCATTGTACACCTATCAAGCCTAACTGAAATGTTGTTACATCATCTTGAAATATTTTCCTTTGCACACATTTTAGGACTTATAAAAGACATCAACGTTGATATTTCTGGCTATGTCTGCAACCCAAATTTCGTGACTTTCCAGTTTGTGGAAGATAAGATGAGTAAAAAAGAAAAACCCTATAACAGCACTAATAACACCATTCGAATTTATGAGGCGACATTAGCACGTCTAACCAATTTTTCAGAATATCCGTCAAGCAGCAAAGGGATTTGTGTCGTGTGCCGATAATGGCTAGATTAGACTTTAAGGAAAATCTTCCTGTAGGCTCTGCTAAGTAAGCCTACACGACCCAAACGAGTTTCTTTCGGATTTGTCTTCAGTGATAAGGATCATCTATGTACTTTATTATAATCATTTCCTTTTTTTCGGCGTAGCAGTAAAAGCTTCAATCGTCTACCAAACAAAAATCTTGAAAGCAAGACAAGAATAAATTTATCTTCATTAGATATATTATTTAATTTAGAATCATTTGTCTGGCGGCTATTATGTATTTGTATTCCGCCAGTCGTGCTAGAGGACAATGTCTTCAAGGAATACTGTGAATATTCTTATACACTGCATATATAACTCAATTTCAGTTGTTATCCGGCATCCAATGAAGATTTTCTTTTTTGCGTACAACATTATTGAATTAAATAGCTTGAATCTTCATTGTTTACCCGGCAAACCCAACCGAAGGCACCACAGGAGGTCAATAGAAACGTGTAAAGGGTCATGAAATATATAGAGTCTTCGGAGTGTTGTTATTCCGACAATGTCCTGCATGGTCTAATACTCGAATGGAATTTAGAATACGGTTTATGTGGCATAAATGTTTGAGCTGTTCCAGAGTATTTTTGATTGGGTATATAGTAGGGATGTCAAAAACCGGCCCATAACCCGGTTTTCGGTTTTTACGGTTTTTTCGCAAAGCCGGTTAGACCGTCCGGTTTTAACCGGGCTCAAAGTACCGGTTTTTCGGTTAACCGGTTTTTCATTGAATTGCTTAGAATTTTAGCAAAATAATGCATTCACACTCGTTAAGCTGATGGTCGTTTAGAAATACGACTGTGTAATGGAGCCCTAAAAGAGAAACATGTTTAACAAAAAAGATAATCAAATAAAATTGTCAGAAGTATTCATAATGTTTCAAAATTAGTTAACTGAGTTTTATTGCTAGACAATGTATATAGTGCAGTCAAAATATCCCATTTCAGGCCTCCAAATAGAAAAAATAGAGTAAGGCTATTTTTTTGTGGTTTTTGAATCAGCTAGCTCCCAGGAATCTAAAACTCATTTTGCTAAAAAAAATTTGATCGGAAAGGTCCCAAAAAGAACAAAAAAGGATACTCTTTAATCCTTGGCCGGAGGTCATCATGTGGGGTATCAAATCAAAGGGGACGTCGGGTACATTACATATCCGGTGTTTGTTTCCTGTTTCAAGGATCCTCAACGGAATAAATCGAGATTAAATCGAAAATTATTGTGTTTTCCGTGTATCTTTCCAAAGCCATAACTACGAGAATAATCCAAGTTGTCACTACGTTTCTCACTATAACAATGCACTGATCTGATACACATATACATTCACGACGCACAAAAGATACAGGTGTGACACGCAACGTAAACAATATCTGCCTTGGAAAGGAAAAATGCAAGGAGCGGTAATTTGACGAAGCGATGGTTCTTGGAATAATAGCACTAAAGAGAGTTTTCGGAAATACGAAATTTTTCATAGAAGACAAGCAATAGAATTACAGACTGACAAATCAAGAAAATATAAAAATTTTATGAATTTGGAAAGTTTTTTTTCGGTTTTAACCGGATGGGCAAACAACCGTCCGGGTTAAAACCGGGAGGATGAAAAAACCGAAAAAAACCGGTTAACCGTTTTGAAAGTACCGGTTTTCGGACTAACCGTCCGGTTTTTGACATCCCTAGTATATAGTCCAATAATATCGTATTTTCGTCAGGAAAAAAATACAGAAGTTTATTTCTCAATTTTGTTATACACTGCGTTTCACTTGAATAGCACACTCTATACATTAAATTTATTTTCTTAATATCTTTTAAAAAAATGAAGACAACAGATATTTTGTATTTTTTATTTGTCATTTGATTAATTAGCTTTAATTTGAAATAAAAAGAATTCGAATTTTTCCAACATGTAATCTTAGAAAAAAAAAATGTAAAGCACCAATGAAAAAACACATAAATTTTGTTTCACTTGAATAGCACACTTTTTTTAAAACTTATTTTAATTAACTTTTTATGCAGTGAGGATAACTTAATATTGTTCAGAATACAAGTTGAGATCAATTTGAATTAAAATCAGCAATTTTAGTAATGGGTTGAGCCTCCCCCGTTTAAAATAACCTCCTAGATCCTATTAGGCAAAGAATCGTACAAAATGTTGATGTAAGCAAGGGTTATTGTAGCCCATGATTGCTGAATGGCTTCAATTAGGCCAGTCTTTGTTAAAAACTGTTTGCTAGACTCATAAACTTTTCTGACCAGCCATCCCTAAACATTTTCTTTTATGTTTAGATCCGGCGAGTATGGTGGCCAGTTCAAAAGAGTAAGATTTTTGGACTCGATAAACTACTTTACGGCACGGGCAGTGTGTATTGGTGCATTCTCGTGTTGGAAAGTTTACGGCAATGGTCCAAAGAGACTTTCGAATGTCGCATAAGCCTTTTCTAAAACACCTTGATCCGACTTAGCATTCATAGTGGTGTCTAAGAATTGGAGTTCACAAGTGCCGAAGTAGGATATGGCTTCCCAAACCATAACGCAGCCAACTCGACTGTGCAAACGGTCCAACTGGTGAGTCTCCTTCCTTAAATCATAAAAATAACAGTTATATCCGTCGGGCCCTTCCAAATTAAATTTCTTCTCATCAGAAAAAAACAACGCGATACCACTCTTTGGTCCATGACATGTTGGTACGACAAAAAGTCAACCGAGCTTGTTTACGAGCGGGGTTAAGTGGTGTTTTTTTTTTTAATTTTAGACGCTTAAGGTGTTTAGCTTTTGAATTAGCACGCAATACAGTTGTTTTACTCGCACTGAGACCAACTTTTAACCGAATTTTGTCCACAGAATCATGTGAATTCGATGCTTCACGCCAAATAGATCGCTTATCTGGATTAGAGATTACACTGGTTACTCAACTTTTCATATTTTTTCATAATTTTCACCATTTTTAATAAAATTGTAAATCACGTTTCTGCTTTTTCCATTTTTTTTCGATATTTTAGTCACTGAAAGGTCACAATCCCTGTAGGTTTTTATTTTAACTTGTTCTTCGATTGTTAAGGCTTTACCACGACCCAAAATTTTTTTAAATCAACAAATTGTATTTAAAATACTCAAAACGACTATAGATTGTGATATTGTGACCACGTGCACCCCGTATGTGAAGCTTAAACCCAACTGTGCTATTCTAGTGAAACAAAAAATCTGCTCTCTTTTGAAGCAAATTGGTGTAAAATGGTAACGGTAAATTTCGAGAGCACAATTTTTCTTTCAGGGAGCCCACACAAAGAAGACAAAAAATAACTACTAGCAAAGTTATAAGAATATTGATATATATGCAAATTACAATGAAAAAACGGAATGTGCTATTCAAGTGAAACGCAGTGTATGTATTTTGGGGCGCTGATTCCGAATATCAACTTTGCACCCTAAAAAACGTGCCGCAACCTTTAAAAAAGGGGGGAAAGGGGGGCATTTTTTCGGTTTTTTGCGATTATTTCCAAAACGGTAAAAGATACAGAAAAATGGTCTGAGAACGGAAAAAACTACATAAAATTATCTTTGCAATGATATATAACACATTAGAGTTTAATTGCATATTTCGGCGTTAGAATAGCACATAAATTAGAATATTTTCATTTTAGACCTTTTTTAAAAGCTCCATAACTTTTCAAAGAATGTTAGTTCAGCCGTAAAGTTTTGTATAAGTATTCACAACAAGTTTAAGATAATTTTAACGTGAACATTGAGTCGCTCCGGTCAAGGACCCCCAGTATCCCCCCATTTAAATTTTTCAAAACGGCTTATCCATAACTCCCCCCAAAATTGGAGCAGAGTGCTAAATTTTGGTTTGTTGAAATTGGAGCTCATAGTGACCCCACCCACCAAAAATCAGCTCATTGGGATAAAAACTAAGGGTACCTCCCATACAAAGTGACCCATCAGGAATTTGTTCTACGTACGAGTAGGTACTACTCATTTTATAAACAACTGTAGAACAAAGTTGTCTTGGGTCACTTTGTATGGGAGGTACCGTTAGTTTTCATCCGAATGAGCTGATTTTTGGTGGGTGGGGTGACTATGACCTCCAATCGCAGCAAACCAAAATTTAGCACTCTGCTCCAATTTTGGGGGGAGTTATGGACATGCCGTTTTGAAAAATTTAAATAGGGGGATAATGGGGGTCCTTGACCGGAGCGACTCAATGTTTACCTTAAAATGATCTTGAACTTATTATGAGTACTTATACAAAATTTAACGGCTGAACTAACATTCTTTCAAAAGTTATGGAGCTTTTAAAAAAGGTCTAAAATGAAAATATTCTAATTTATGTTCTATTCTAACGCCGAAATATTCAATTAAACTCTAATGTGTTATATATCATTGCAAAGATAATTTTATGTAGTTTTTTTGGTCATCAGACCATTTTTCTGTATCTCTTACCGTTTTTGAAATAATCGCAAAAAAAACGAAAAAATGCCCCCCTTTCCCCCCTTTTTTGAAGGTTGCGGCACTTTTTTTAGGGTGCAAAGTTCATATTCGGAATCAGCGCCCCATAATACATAAAGAAACAGTGAGAAAAAAACTTCTGTATTTTTTTCACGAAATGGTACTAAATCGACACGATATTACTGAACTAATAGGTGGTATATACGAGAACGAGTAGATACAGCTTGAAGATTGGATGGAAAGACAAAACCACAAGATTTTAAATTTGCCTCTCGTTTCGTATAGTTTTGGGTATAGATATTGGGAATTGAGTTGGCCAATTGGATAGAAAGGACTATTTAAACTCGTCGCTTGATCCAATGCGAATAGTAGATTGAATATTGAAAATGGGTATATTTGTAGAAAAGTTAATTTAAAAATTGTCAGGTTGCCTGTTTTCGCGAATATGTGAAATGTAATTTAATTAAAAAGCATTAGCTGCGTTGCATTAGATCCAAAATAAGCCATAACTTCCATAAAACTTCGATAATGTCCGTGATAAGATACTTCATCTTCCTTGGCTTAGTATAACATACCACTCCATGACATGGCGCATGGTCACTTTGTCTGATCTGACTGTAATGCCTTAGCCCATTTTAAAGGCAGCGCTGTAATGGATCGTATCATCGTCGATAAAAATACGTTGTTGTACTAGATAAATTTATCTGTGTTGAACGTTAGGATATTCATATTAGGGTCAGAGCCCAAAGAAACGCTGTTATTATCTCAAAAATGGATGCGGCAGATTATTGGATTACAAGTATCCTTACTGTGTGGTGTCCAAAGGAGGACGCAGAGGCTATCAGGAAAGCAGGGGGAAACTCAGCTGCGGTCTTGAACAAGCTGTCGTTAAATTCCATGCACAGTGAGCGCAGTATCGTTCAAAATGCGGGACTAGAGGAACCTGTAAGGGTGAATCTATCAGGGATGGAGGTGGGCCCGTACAAACAAAAATTAAATGTGTGTCAGGTGAATATTCAATATCAGCATCACCGATGATGATGAGATGCTTTGAAGAAGAAAAACTCGACATTGCATTGATACAGGAACCCTGGATTACCAAGGAAAGGAAAGGTAAGGACTTGTATCCTGGTGCAACATGGTGTACATGCGGTACAAATGACGCATCTAAGCTCGCCCGATCTTACGGCAGTAATGATTGGAAGTGGGGCAGGATCATTTATAATCGCGTCGGCGTACCTCCCTTATGACTCATCAGAGCCACCTCCTTCAATAGAAGTGGAGAGCCTGGTGAAATACTGTAAGGAAAGAGGTATAGGTCTGAAATTAGGCTGTGATGCCAACGCTCACAATACTGTGTGGAGCAGCACAGATGACAGCATCAGAGGACAGCAGCTGCTGGAATTTGTTGAAAGATACAACTTGTTAGTAACTAATACAGGGGTGGATCCCACCTTCGTTGATGCGCGAAGGGCTAAGGTGATAGACATTACGCTGAGCTCTGTCAATATGCTGCACAGAATTCAGAACTGGAGAGTGGTGGACAAGCAAACCATCTACGAGGAATACCGTCAGGGGAGCACCTAGCCTTTCGGCCTTTATCTCCCGGTCCCGCTAAATGCTTGGACCTTCGGCTTTTTACTGACAAGGTGTTGTTGTCAGATGGGGATTTCTCCATCCGGCGCATGCACACACCATCAGGAACCCAACCCCGGGGTTGCATCTCTAGCTGGATGACTTGGGTAACAACCTCCAGCCACTACGAGTCCAACACCTTGATGGGCAAGGACCATGGTCCCCTGGGCACACCCATCCCCGTAGTTCACTATTCGCTATAGACTTCTCTATAGCAGGTGTGATCCTCCTTCGGCCCCCTATTGGTTAAGCCTCACGTCGAATTCGGGCATGCACATTCCAGGCTCGTTGCCTCACGTCGAATTCGGACATGCACATCCCAGGCTCGTTGGACCTGTGACTACGAGCCTGTGTAGACACGTAGCGCTGCTTTTGACATCCAGGTGGCCCCTTCAGTTTACTAGTCAGCAATGCGACTCGGGCAGTGTGGTCATCAATCCACAAACTAGTTAGATATAGGCGCGTAGGCATTTTCCACCAAGGCCGTTCTCCCTAACTAGCCCCTTCAGGACTCGGGTCATGCGAAGCCGTCAACTCTGAAGCTCACACGATTTCCATAAGATGCACTCGCCTACCAGAGGACACCACAATCGTGCTTGGCCTTTAGTGCTTCCCTCCCGCAAACTATGGGGGGAGGTAGGCACGCCAAGAGCCACCCGTACATAACTCAGGAGCGCGGGAACGTTACTGCCCGAATGGTCTTTGTACAGATCCTCGCCATGGCGTATCAACTGTACGAGTGCCCCCTTGCACTACTAGGTCCGTGGTGGCGTAACTCACCAAAGATATTTGTCCCACTACAAACAGCCTTCCTTGTCTGAGTGTCACAAAGACATCGACCCCCCTGCGGGGAGAGTGGCGGACAGACTAACCATGTCTGATCACAGGGCTATTCAGTTTGGAAATCTGTATGGCACGAAACCGAGTAGCGAAAACAAACGTATTAGTTTCCCCTACCAGAGGACACCACAATCGTGCTTGGCCTTTAGTGCTTCCCTCCCGCAAACTATGGGGGGAGGTAGGCACGCCAAGAGCCACCCGTACATAACTCAGGAGCGCGGGAACGTTACTGCCCGAATGGTCTTTGTACAGATCCTCGCCATGGCGTATCAACTGTACCAGTGCCCCCTTGCACTACTAGGTCCGTGGTGGCGTAACTCACCAAAGATATTTGTCCCACTACAAACAGCCTTCCTTGACTGAGTGTCACAAAGACATCGACCCCCCTGCGGGGAGAGTGGTGGACAGACTAACCATGTCTGATCACAGGGCTATTCAGTTTGGAAATCTGTATGGCACGAAACCGAGTAGCGAAAACAAACGTATTAGAGTGCCAAGGAATATGGACCTTACTAAGTATGAAATGTACTAAGTATGAAATAAAAATGAGAGAAAGGACCCCTCGCTCTTGGGATCTATTTACCTAAGGCTAAAAACAGAGAGCTGAAGAAGACTCTAGGTACACGTAACAGGAATTCGTGGAGGGAATTTGGCTCGAATATGAGGAATACACCCGAAGTATGCAGATTACAGAAGATGATTTGGAAAGACAGCGTTTCTAAAATGGGACTAATCCGAAAGGCGGATAGGACTATGACGGAAACAATGGAGGAGACATTGCAGTCGCTTTTGGAAGTCCATTTTCCAGGAAGCTTCAAGTCAATTAAACCGTGGACTCAAAACTGTAAATTGGTAGGTGCGACCGGACGACAAGAAGCTGAGAGGATAATAACTTCAAATGGTGTCAGGAGTGCTATCAATACTTTTGAGCCATATAAGATGGCTGGAATGGACGGAATATTTCCGGCACTGCTACAATGGGGCATGGCAGTTCTGTTGGAGAAGATGTGGAACATATTCGTTGCCTGTTTATCGACAGGATATATCCCAATGTCTTGGAGAGAGACTAAAGTTGTCTTTCTACCAAAACCGGGAAAAAAGGATTATACGGAAGCGAAGTCATTCAGGCCTGTTATCCTAACGTCTTTTCAATTGAAGACAATGGAGCGAGTATTGGTGGACCATCGCTTATGTATAGACCTCTGACTAGATGTCAACATGCTTACAGAGCAGGTATATCTACTGAGTCCGCTCTGCATGGAGTACTGCGGGTAGCAGAAAGAGAGATTAACAACAGCGGTACCGCTATGTCAACCTTTATGGACATAGAGGGTGCTTCTGATAATATCTCATACTGCAAAATAAGAAATGCCCTAGCTGAGCGGGAGATCGAGCCCCTGATAATAACATGGATCGATTCGATGCTTAGTCGGAGGGCAGTAAATCTTAGTAATGGATGTGCCAGAATAAGGGGAAGGGTAGTCAGGGGCTGTCAACAAGGAGGGGTACTTTCGCCTCTACTGTGGAGCATCACCATAGACTCTCTTCTCTGGAAACTGGACTCGATGGGCGTACATATACGCTGATAACTTAGCAATTATGGTCAGTGGTAAGTTCATGGACACCATTCAAGGTTGCATGAGGCAAGCTCTCAAAGCAACTGGTGTAATGAACAAGAGCTAACTATAAACGCAAGCAAGTCAAGCACTAGTCTTTATTCTGAAAAGGAAAGACGTAGAAACTACTCCCATGCTGCTTTTTGGTTTGGAGATAAGAGAGTCCAAGGAGGTGAAGTACCTAGGGGTAACCTTAGATCCCAAGCTTACTTGGAACTCTCATGTTAACGAAAAGACACAAAAAGCAGCGAGGATTTTGCACCAGTGTGAGAGAGTATGTGCATGTAGGTATGGGGTATATCCCCAAAAGCGGCACATTGGATCTATACAATGATGGTTAGGCCCGTTCTATCCTATGCAGCAGTGGTCTGGTGGCCCAAGGGTAGCCAGAAAACTACTAGGCAACGGCTGGATGGGATTCAACGCATAGCATGTAAAGCATAAGTGGTGCAATGAGAACTACGCCAACACATGCTATGGAGGTTATACTGGGATTACCGCCACTGGATCTTTTTACAAAACAGCAATAAGAATGGTAAGAGATGGCACATGGCATCACTTTGGTAGCAACGGAGGTCATAAGAGGATCCTTGATATTGTTTGTGATAATGTCAGGGAGACATTATGTAGAGATGTAGGGTAGTCGAAAGACATCATATCACTCTCATAGAGGAAGGTAGGTTACACGAGGAGTATATGTTGCTATCTTTACTGATGGGTCTCTCATGGACGGAAGGGCGGGGGCTGGAATTTACTCCGAGGAGCTAAATCTTGCATGCTCACTTCGTCTAGGAGAGTATGTATCAGTATATCAGGCAGAGATGCTTGGATTGCTGCACGCGCTGGATCATCTTCTGTAAGGCGGGATACTGGGGAAGAAAATTCTGATAGCACTCGACAACCAATCGGTGATCAAGCGCATGCAGCAATCCAACATCAGTTCAAAATTGGTACTGGAGGGTGTTCAGAAGCTCAATGAGTGTGCTTCAATCAACGAAGTTACGCTAATGTGGGTTAAATGACACGTAGGTACATTGGGGAAAGTAGAAAAGTTTCAAGGACCGGAACCCAAAATTGCTTTGGGAAACGGCATGATTGAAGCCAGGATACATGGCTGGATTCATTCCATCCATCGGCAACGATGGCGAAGGCTATCCACTTGCAGACAGGCTCGTAACGCAATTACCAGTCCAATAGGGAGGAAAGCCAAACAAACGGAGTAGCCTAAGTTGGATAACTGCCTTGGTAACAGGGCATGGTCATTTTAAAGCTCATTTATCTAAGATGAAAATCGTAGAGGATGATGTATGCAGACTGTGTCTGGAGGAGGCTGAGACGGCAGCACACATTGTATGTGAATGTCCAGCACTATAGGTTAGGACGCTAAGGATACTAGGTAAATCCACAATAAGTGTGGAATCCATGGGGGAACTTAGCTTCAAGGATATGCTACGCATCACACGGAACTCAGTAATGAAGGAAGAAGTCGATTATTATCAGTCGACTTCTGGAAATCACTGAGGACTGCAAGGGGACGAAATAGACCCAAATAGTAGTGGTCTGCTTCGGTAAATCCCCAAATCACACATATATATATAATATATACATCCTCCAACGCAATATGCAACTTAAAACATAAAACCTATTTAAATTCCATTCCCTAATACTTTTTAAAGCTGAAAAAAAAACATCCTTACTCGCAAGCGAAAAGGACATCGAATTATATTTTTAAACACGAGTATTATTTCCAAACACGTGTTTATATGCTTTCAATGCTCCCTTAAGAGATAGCATTCTCACAAAAAGCAAACCATAAATAGGTCTAGGACGCTTTCATGTTTTCAAAACAAGGATAAGACCAAAACATTTATTTCTAAGAATTTTATTTTTTCTCCGAATCTTTTTAAATATCTTAATTTTTCCTTGGGCGTGTGTTACCAAATGCTTTATCTTTTTTTTTCTGTTAGGTATTTTGAGTTTGAGTTCATTTTAGATCCGCTTGAACATCGTTTGTGTTTTACACTTGACAGCACATCTTTTATGAAGAAATCAAAATCGTTATGTCGCACTTTGCATTTAAACTTGCTTAGCCACGGTTAAAATTCGACCCGAATACTAAAATTCGGATTGAATTAACTTGAGTTGAGAGCTGCTCAAATTCACTAGACCGACAAAATTATTCAATGTCCTTGTGAATGTTTAGTATAATGTTTGGTTCTTATTCTTTGTCAAAATGAAATGATGAAAATGAAATACGTATTGAAGATGATAGTAGGTGGCATATGTTTCTTAAAATACATATGGTATTAATGGAAGGATTAAAACAAGTAGCCTTATAGTCTAGTACAGATAGCTCAAAACCCAAACATCCAAAAATAAAAGGAATTTCTGATGCCAAATTGTTGAATACACTGCCTAATATACGCAGTAAAAAGTTACACCAATTTGCGCCATGGGTTAAGGGGGGAGGGGGTTGCAAAGGGGTGAAAATTCAGTTTTTTGCAAATATCTGGAAAACTATGAGTCTGAGCTTGAAATGTCCTGAGGACGAAACAAACTACATAAAATTACCTTTGTAATGATGTGTAACACTTTTGACATTTTCTCAGAAAATTATACCCCATACCCAAATGTATTATAGTGAATTTAAATTTTTGGAGTTTTACATTTCGCACTGTAACTCTTGATAGAATAGACCTACCGTTATAAGATCTTGTCCATATATTGATAACAAACTTTGTTTGATTTGTGTCAAAAATTGAAGTGCTCCGACTATTGACGCCCCCCTCACTCCTCCTAAAATTTTTCAAAAGGCATGCATGCGGTGCCTAGTCTATGCACCATTATGCTCTCCAAAATTATTACCATCCGATCAAAACTAAGGGTACCCCCCGTACAAAGTGTACGAAAATTCTAACAAATTTCACATTTGTTCACTTCTAAATTCTATGTAAAATAGAAAACAAAAAATTTATCTCTTAGAACGTCATTATAACAGTTAATTGTAGTCTTTTGAATGTATGTTCAAAAGGTTGTACCAAGGCGTACGCTACAAGTATCAAAAAATTGGGTTAGAAGGTCAGTGATACCAGTTCTAAGGCTATTTGCGAATATTTCAAGTAACGTGTACTAGCAACATTCAAACCCGGTTTTTTGTACTTGTAAGCCACGCTCTGGTACAAACTTTTGGGTATACATTCAGAAGACTAAAGTTAACTGTTATAGGGACGTTCGAAGAGATAAATTTATTTTTTCTATTTTAGATAGAATTTAGAAGTGAAAAAATGTGAAATTTGTTAGAAATTTGGGTCACTTTGTATGGGGGGTACCCTTCGTTTTCATCGCATGGTAATAATTTTAGGTGGGGAGCATAATGGAGCTTAGACTAGGCAGCCCACCAAATTTGATCCTACTGGCTCGATTTGAAAAGAAGCTACAGGCATGCTTTTTTGAAAAATGTTAGGAGGAGTGACGGGGGCGTCAATGGTCGGAGCACTCCAGTTTTTGGTACAAATCAAACAAATTATGTTATCAATATATGGACAAGATCTTATGACGGTAGGTATATTCTATCAAGAGTTACAGTGCGAAATGTAAAACTCCAAAAATTTAAATTCACTATAATACATTTGGGTCTGGGGTATAATTTTCTGAGAAAATGTCTAAAGTGTTATACATCATTACAAAGGTAATTTTATGTAGTTTGTTTCGACCTCAGGACATTTCAAGCTCAGACTCATAGTTTTCCAGATATTTGCAAAAAACTGAATTTTCACCCCTTTGCCACCCCCTCCCTCCTTAACCCATGGCGCAAATTGGTGTAACTTTTTACTGCGTATATTAGGCAGTGTATTCAACAATTTGGCATCAGAAATTCCTTTTATTTTTGGATGTTTAGGTTTGGGGCTATTTTGAATCAATTGTACTGGACTATTAATCATTTTTGAGGCACACCGCGTCTACTATAGGTGCACCTACACGCCGTCTAGTACGGTTTCAGGCAATGTCGCGTAACTGACCCCAGATATGTCTTATGGTCGATCCAAGATGGAGCTTCCTGTAGAACAGGCTGCAGTATTATCGCCAGAATGGACGATGTGCCTACACCGCTGAGTCCGACGGAGAATTTCATTATAAATTCTTTTCGACAAAAAAAATCTTAAGCAATTATTATATTAATCCTGGTTCCCAAATTTCGTGGGTTCGAGTATTAACTAACTGTTGAAATCTTGACTTATCGTTCCATTCTATATACCAACTGCGGTGCATGTCTGTAGTATTTTTGGCATGGCAACTTACCAGCACTATGGGAACTACGCGTTGTCTGTTGGAGGAGAAGAGCCCCTGCGACCTTGTGACCGAAGGTCGGAGGTTCGAATCCCGATTGGGACGAAACTTTTTTCCCTCAATTTTCCCAAAGTTTTGAGGCTTCGTACAGATAGACACACTCATCAGGCCTTGTGTCTGTTGTCTACCTACTGAGCTATAGACGCTAAGAGGTCTCAATACAAGGATTCTAATGTGACATTTCCGAAATTGAATAACTCGATATTTCTCTCGTAGGGGGCTCTTCTCCTTTAACAGACAAAGTTTCGCGTAGTTCCCATAGAGCTGGTAAGTTGCCATGCCAAAATACTACAGACATGCACCGCAGTTGGTGTATAGAATGGAATGATAAGTCAAGGTTTCAACAATTAATCAACATCTTAAGAATCGACGAATTACGAAAGTTTGCATAGCTTTTTAATAACCGTAACTTTTACTATCGATGCTCTACTCCCATACAATAACACTGACGTAATATGGGGGCGAAACAGGCGCATCTTGATTTTAACAATGCTTTGCCAGATATTTGACCACGCCACACGCAGCGCAGCACCAGTCACTAAAAGGATCAGTGAGAGGTCGGTTTTATAGGAAAGGCAACCGGAGTAGGTACCTATATGCAATATAGCCAATTATATGTAAGTCAGTTGGAAAGTTTATAGCTGAGAAATTTGTGCAATGTAGTTCTAGGCCTTCAAAGTGCCCATTTCGAGGGAGTTGGGTCTTACCGAGTACCGGAAACTATGAACACAGTGGCGTACCGTAAGGTGTTCCATGTGTTCCGTCGAACACGGGCCCCCAACTACCGGGGGCGCCTTAGCGTAGTGTCAAAAAGTGAGAAATTTTGTATTGTGGGGTTAAACCGGGCTAAAGGATCCTCACCCCCTGCAAAAATGGTACCTCCTCAATACCTTAAATCTTAGCAATGATTAACCCTTTCTTATGTCATTAATTTTTATTATTTGCATTTTTTTTTCTAAAGACTGAAAGTGTTTTCAAAATCACCAACTTTCATATAAAACCGTAGAACCCCAGCCTACGAGCTGAGTTTTCATGGAAAGCCTTTTTTAAATCGCTGCAATAGGAACGTATTTTTTGGTGCGAATTAGCAATTTCACTGAGTGGGCAATGGCATTAACAAAACAGATCTGGTACTAATGTTAAAATCCAATAAGCAGGAAAAAAATCCTCCGCGCCTATTTTTAAATAAGTAAAGCGCATTTCCCATACATTTTAAATGATTTCATAACGCGATTCCAACCTAAATCCCAAGGTAGGTAAGGTAAGGTAAGGTGTGGTGAATTCCGCCTGAGTACATATATGCAACACACAACAAATGTAAACGTGACAACGGTAAAGGTCGTCTTGCCCAAAATCGGTTTATTTATCCATTCTGTCCACGTTAGAAACCTGTGAGTGCGATTTTTTTTTTCATTTTTCACAAACCCAAACCTTTTAAAAGATTTTTAGATTTAGAAGTCATGTATAAAATGGTCGCAGTGGAAATTTATTGTTCGATGGATTCTACTATATGTATACCTACTGTTAAATTGTGCAACAAAATTAGGACAATAGTGTGGAAAGAATCTTTGAGATTTCTAATAACCTAAATTTGGTTGTCAAGTGTGAATTGCGTTTTACCAGATCCTATTAGCCTTCTGCAAACAAGTCTTTGATTTGAACAAACCCGTTTTCTCGATTGACTCGTGAGGACTTAGTAAATCCTGTCGACAGTGTGATTTCCCCTCTCAATGTTCCTAGATTTACTCGAAATTTCAAAATATACAGCGTGTAGCAGTCGGGCAAAAATAGCGATATCAACAATTTTGTATAATTATAAATTATATTTTGTGGGGGGCCCCGTTTCGACCTTGAACACGACATATTCTAGGAAACGTTACGCCACTGTATAAACATAAATATGCTCCATTTCCGATGCTCCTTTTCCCAGGAAAAGCAAATCTATTATTTCTCAATTTCGCATTTTCTAGGGTTCTTAGAATATAAAAAAAACTCTTATAAAGTCGTCCGTCTGCTCACTAAATACGAGTAACTCGCGAACGGTTCAACCGAAAGTCATATGAAATTCGGTGGAAATGTGTAGAATGATAACATCCTACATTAGAAGTTGGTAGGGCAAAGATACCAGCCTAAAAAATATGTGTACAATCATATTTACTACGCATTAAAATTCTAGAGAAACAAACTTGTATTGCGGGCGCAGCATTTTGTGCGCTCGCCTTGTTAGTGTAGTTCCCAGGTGATTTCAGATTGCAAAGTGTGGTGGAGAAAATTTTTTTTGCTTCTTATGTTTTTTGGGGCGCTGAGCTCAAATCCGGAGCTTCCCACCAAAATTTCGTTGCGGAACAGGGTTAAAACCGCGAAAAATCCAAAATTTTCGGAGTTTTCCCGTTTTTTGTTTATAACTCCGAAAGTGTACATTTCTTCGAAAACCTGTTATGTGCTCTATAAAATATTCATGGAGAGTTTTTCGTAGGAATAAATAGTTTCGGAGTTAGGGGCCAAATAACGGAAAAACGGCAAAAATTTTAGGGTTTTTCGCGATTTTGACCCTGTTCCGCGACGAAATTTTGGTGGGAAGCTCCGGATTCGTGCTCAGCACCCCAAAAAACATAAGAAAAAAAAAATTTGTCTCCACCACATTTTGCAATCTGATGTAGGTACTAGGTTTATCACGTAGTAACTACACTATGTTCACTGTAAGAAAAAAAAAGATCGATTAATCCAAGAAAAGAAAAACTTTGTTTTGTTACTTTTATGGAATCGAGAGACCACTCATTTTTTGACCAACTTCAAATTACTCAATGTACTGTAAAAACTATACCAAGGCGATTCGGAAAGTATTTTTAAAAGTTTGTGCATTTTATCTACATAGATTCCATAACGATATCAAACATGCTTGATTATTCCTTAGTTTGGTGAAAATATTTTTTCAAAGACCAAATGTCTGGGTGCTTTTCCCTAAATGATTGGAACAACGAAACGAAACTAGACGTATGAAGGTCCTGGAGTTTCATTAAGTTCTTGACCAACCATGAACTTGAAAGACCTCTAGACGCATAGTTACATGTTTGTAAGTATGTTCTTTCCCGGTAGTTCATGGGAGTCTAGCCGTATCGTGCAGGAGAGCAGGCACATAGCCTCATGTGTTTCCTCAAATATACTGTCCAAGGAAAAAAACACCTAGACTTTCTCCAGATTTAAGCCATTTAAATATGTAGGGCCTACTGGCATTTATCATGCAGATATACAGCAAGTACCTATGCGACATAACCGTGAATATGTAGATTGAAAGAATGTTAAAGATATAGTCTAGAAAGATCACTGTTTCCCAACAGGTGGTCCGTGACAGAACCGTAGGTGGTCCGCGGGGAGACTCCGGAGACTTCTTACAAAAAAGTTATATTTGCTAGTGACTAATTAAAGCCACATACTAAACACGCGCTCTCATTATCATGTAACAGACTATTAGGGGTTGCTTAGGTTCGTTGATTATAGCCCGCAGTTATTCAAAATTATTAGAGAGTTTCAGCATATCGTTGAAAATATAACGATAGTTCGAATAGGCTCTGACATTATCTATGAAAAATTCGCTGGCCTGCCGTACGCCGTACGTACGAAATACACATACGCCTACTTGGTACATATACTGTTTTGCGTACGGCAGGCAAGCGAATTTTTCATAGAAAATGTCAAAGCCTATTCGAACTATCGTTATATTTTTAGCGATATGCTAAAACTCTCTATTAAGAAAATTCGAACCAGACTGCAAAAATTCAAAGAGTTTTTCGCGTTCAACATTGTCACAAATCGGAGTCTAAGGACCCAACTAGACCGTTTACTGGATAATTTTCATTCGGAGTTAGCTCTTCCACAGACCAGAAGAAGCAAACATGGCAAATCTTAAATCATGCTTCCTAAAACGATAATTTCAAACGCAATGACAATCGGTTGCGTCGGGAGTTTGTGGACTACGCCTTCGAAGATATGGAAGACGAACCTTATTTCTCATCTTCCTCACACTAAAGCACCAAGATAACGTAAGTATGTATGTGTTATGCGAAGGATTTTAATATGATCAGTGGCTTTCCACTTTATTTTTAAGAAGAAAATAACAACGCATAAGGGCCCGCGTGGCCCAAAAGCCACATGAAAGATATCTCGAACCATAGAAAACAGCACGACTACGAAAAACAACACTCCGACGTAGATATTTTTTGTAGACAAGAAGTCAAAACAAATCCTAAATTTATTGTTCCTCTTTCACCAGGTCCCTTAGATAAACAAATTTAATATTGTCCTGAAATCATTAAAAGTTCATGAGTCAATCCGGATCCTCAAATGTTCACCAAAAAAAAATTTACTCCAGGCATTGCTGCGCTATTTGCTGTAACTGTAGCCGCGGTTTGTAATCCGACCCACCCTTTTCCTTGCCAAGTACCATACGAGCAAAGAGATTCTTTAGGTACCTCTGCAAATACTCGTAAACTATCTTAAAACATTTTTGGTGATATAATGTTGAAATAACGATCACTTTCCAGCTTCGTTAATGAATTTTATTGGTGTCTACAACGTTTCGCCTTATTTTTGGTGATAGTTCCTTTTCTAAACTTTCGGACTAAATTCCAATCTTCGGACTAAATTCCAATCAGCTTTGTCATGAACTGTCAAACACGAACAAAATAGTTTGAGAGTGGTGCTAAACTTAGTTCGAACTGATATGTCGTTGAACACCAAAATATTTTATCTTGCTTGCGGTAAGGGTGGTCCAACGTGAAATCACGAAGTTAATTGTTAATAAAACAAAAAGTTCTTAGAGAATTATCTACATTTTGTGTTATTATGATAGAAGGATCTATGGCATTTATGTGTGAAACAAAATATCGGCCAAATGCTCGCCATGGCTACGGTGGCATACTTCTATCCGATGGTCTATATTTTCAATGACTGAGACATAATTGCGGTTGAATATCGCTAATGTGCTGAATTATCGCATCCTTTGGCTCTTGAATTATTTTTGGCTTATTGACGTACACTTTTTATTTTAGATATCCCCAGAGAAAGAAGTCCAACGGTGTCAAATCACATGATCGTGGCGACCAATTAGCGTCGCCAAGACGAGAGATAACACGGCCATTGAATTGCTGTGTGGCAAGTGGCCCCATCCTGTTGGAACCACATATCGTCCAGGCCCATATCATCGATTTCTGGCCACAAGAAATCTGTTAGGTGGACACATTTGGTCGATTATGTTGACCAACAAAATCACGAAGTGCACGAAAAGCATTTTGATTTGAACGACCATTTTCGTAAAAGGCTTCAACGACCTTAACGCGCTCAATTGTGTACTTCTCCATGTTTAAATTTCCCAAACACTGAAGCAAGGAAATGTCTAATAAAGTTGGGCGAGAAACTTACCGTTAAGGTGTGACACTCAATTAACATCGTGCATTCTAGTTGGACCACCCGTTAGGTACACGGTCATTGGTTTGAAAGGAGTCCTGCCAAGATTGCTGTATTGAATTTAATATTAAGAACAGTCGTTCTTAAAATTGAAAGATTTAAAACACACTTAAATTAAAAGCTGAAACAAGGAATAGAGTTGAATTAATAACTACATACTCACTTTTTTCAACTGTCTAGCAAGTTAAAAATTATACGTTCGCGGGATCGAATCCCATTGTAGGCGCAGGTAATTTACTATGCTTAAATATCGGTCGCCACTCTGTGAATTAGACACTCATAGAGAAACGAGTTTCCAAACTCGGTACGACCCGTCGCAAGTTTATTATTCAGAAGAAGATGATATGAAATATTCTTATCGTAGAATAATAAACTAACGATGCGACTAGGAAGTGGCTGACAACCGTTTTACACTCCGAATTCAGTTGTCTTTGTAACGTTGATGACTACACACGGTAGTCATCAACGCACCATGCTCCACTAGGAGTTACGGTAATAAAGAGAAGAGAGAAATATCACCACAACACCTAAAAGGTCAATGATGCGTTGCGTGACCATTTTTATTGTAAAATAAAAGCACGATTGTTGAAATAATTAATTAATTAAACGGTACAACGTTACAGTGTAGGGTGAGGGCTTACAACCGTTACAGTGTAGGGGGCCCACTCAAGAAGTTGCATTTTATTCAATCAATTTAAGAAAAATGTGCACTCGCGGACGGATTGCAGATGGCACTTTTTCCCTGTGAAATAAAGTGCAACTGCATTGTTATCGCCGGCGAAATGTCAAAACCCGCTGTGGAGAATTTCGTATGAATCGAGTACCACCAAATGAATTCGATTTCACGAACATCAAAATTCTGTCAGTAATTTGTATGGATTTCACGTGAAATTGCGATATTAGTACCTTCAGTGACAGCGAAATTTCTCCTATAATAAACTGTGAACCGTAGAGTATGGCCAGTGGCGTAAAGTACGGTGTTCCATATGTTCATTGGAATACGGACCCCAAACACAAAAAGGGACCCCAAAGGCCGAGATCCATATCTGTTCTAAATATAAAAATAATGCTGGAAATGGAATTTACGCAACATCAGCATTTTTTCCAGCATTTAAAATGCATTGTGCTTGACATTTCGCGCTGCTGCTGTTACTGTTTCCGCTTCCATTATATTTCTACCATAATTTTCCTTAGTCAAGAGCACAAAAACGTAGTCAAGTCGTAGCATCAGAAGTAGCGAACTAATATCGCTGATTTATGCCTGCCAGAGTTAAAGTGAAAAGCTATGCTATAAGTTACATATAAATGTTGCCATAAGCACGCTCCAACTTGACGTATTTCTATTTGAAATTGACGAAATAACATATCAAACTACCGAATTTCCATGTCAAATTGATGAATTTACCGAAAAAATTGTTGAATTTATAAATCGTCCTGACGAATTTAAAAATCTGGCTCACGGCTTCCCATTAAGCCGGCCCCATACCGACCGGAGTGTGGCAAACACCGCATAAAATATTGATACGCAAAATCGTTGGGCGACTCCAAGGTATCATTCTTGGACCGATCTTTTGTGCGGTGTGTGCCACAATCCGGTCGTTTTGGGGCCGGCTTTACATGTTTGTATTTGGCTAATGTTTATCCTATTGACGAATTTTTATGTTAAATTGCCGAATATCAAGAGGATTATAAATTATGAGGAATTCAGATCAAATTGACGAATTCTCATTTCAAATTGACGCATTATTGGCGAATTTCCATTTCAAGATTACGAGTTTCAAAATCAAATTGGTCAATTTCCATTTCGTATTGACGCATTCCGTTGCAAATTGACGAATGTTCATTTCAAATTAATTAATTTCCAAATCGTATTGATGAATTTCAAATAAAAAGGCGAATTTAGAAAATTGGGTCAAGAATTTCCATTACAAGTTAGCGAATTTCAAAAACATTTTGACAAATCTTCATGTATATTTGTTGAATTTCCAAATCTAGTTGGCGAATTTCCATTTAAAATAATGAAGCTCCATTTCTAGTCGATGTCCATGTCAAATTTGTGAATTTCAATGTAAAATTGACAAATTTCCTGGCCCGAGTGAAGTTGTTCCGCCACTGCTTCGGGTATGGAGGTCAACGTGGTGTTTTTTTTTTTCAAAAGCGGGAAGAGCTCCGTACGACCACCCTATAAAGATTCCAGGCCTTTTAATTAAGACGGTTATAAATTTTCCTTAAAATTCTGTAGATTACCATTTACGAGGTAGTATTTAAGGCTACTTTTATGGAGCTTCAAGCATGCTTACTAGATGGATTGAAGGCACTTTTTATAACGTCAAACACGGTGCAATTTTGATAAAGTATCTGGCATGGAAGTTGACGATTCGCTATGTAAGCTTATGACCTAATAACTTACATCACGGAAATGTGAGATCCATCCCCACGTGGATAAATAAGCAAGCCGATGTATTCCGCAAGGTGATGTCTTCTAACCTCTTCTTAGGAAGATCATAGCCAAAGGCTACTCATGGACCAGAAATCATGGGATATGCGGATGATATTGCTATTGCAATCTAAGGTAAAATCCGTACTATCCTTAGTGAGGTAGGTACTACAAAACGCACTCTTTCTGTATTCCAAATGGGCAACCAGCTAAGGAGAGGGGCGGGGGAATCCGAACAATTCGGAAATTCTATTGGATCAGATGAGAGACAGCCAAGTTCTTTGGCGTTATATTGAATAGCAACCATGAGAAGATCCTAATATTCCCAATACCGCATCGGGCACTCTACATTTCTAAAGTCAGACTATCCCAGCCGTAACGGACAATACTACCTTAACCCTAGAGAGATAATCATATTTTTTACCCCTGAAAAGATAATCATACGTCGATTCGACGTGTTGCTAGTTAACATCCTTATAACTTCTTTGTTAAGAGTAACAGGTTGCTAAAAGGTAGATATATAATCATTTGTATTTAATATTGATCTGTTGGTTTTGCAAAATTATCATTTGTTTGTTTATATAATATTAATTTTAAAAAAGTGGCACTAGGAGAAAGTGGACTGTCCTATCAATAGATTAAAATAAAGGATATCTTTATCGAAACAGGCTTTTAGTGGTTATATCCAAGTGAATACACATTCTCATTATGAAGATTTATAAAAATGTCAATTCGGGGCAATTAAAATATTTTTCAGTACAAATTTGTTAAAGATAATCATACGTCGATTCGACGTATATTTGACTTATGACCCCCAATATCTTAGGCTGTGTGGCACCCAAGCCAATAATTTTGCCACGTAATTACGCCTACAGACATGAATTGAGTTAAATCTTGGAACCAACAAATTATGAAGCTTCACTAATGAGATATAATAAAAAGAAAAATTTCTGTACGTCGATTCGACGTAGATTATCTCTCTAGGGTTAAGGTTTTGCCACGCTCTGTGGCTCATTTACTAGTTGAGTCGCACTCTACGATGCTAATAATCTAGAGATCCGGAGATCAAATCTCGGCGTGGTCCAGGAAATGTATAGTGCTTGCAACATTATATACATTCCTCTATATGCAATGTATCTTTGACTCAAAGTAGCCTATAAACGGCTGAGTGAACGCACCATGCCCCACAAGGGGTAACGGTACAGAGAGAAAAGGTTTTCGTTTTGGCAAGAGCTTGAAAATGTTGATACAATCTCGACGGCTTTGGAACGATGGTCAGTATAGGTCTATGCGATGGTCTTTTTCGTGGTTCGGATTCGGATGTACAGATATTTCCAGAGCTGAATATGTCGTAGGAGCTGTGATTATTTGGAGAAGGCAATGCAGCGATAAACTCCCTTCTTTGCGCACTCAAAACTTCAACAATAGTGCTGGTTTGTCAGGCATGCCACACTGTTGGAAATTAACTTCACACCTGTCAGTTTTTTCGATTCCAGGAAATTACACATTACATCAACGATTCATGCAACAGATCATCAAATTTGGCTTTTAGTACACAGCCTAATCAGGGAGTATGCCAGGCAGCTTGATCTTTCGTAAAACGATCTCTGGGATCGTGGGAATGGCAGGCTTACGAAAAAGAAGAAAATCGCTTCTGTGGGCATACTCCTTTGCCGATTTGGATGATATGAGAAACGTTGACTTGATATTACTCAATCTTCAACGTTTTATTTGACGCTCACGCTGGTTTAAGGTTTGGTCAGGATGATTCATCCCGTATGGTAACAAACAGGATCCAGATGTGGTCTAATTTTGGTCTGGATACATTGGCAGTCCCTTTACCTAACCTATCGTATAAAGTTAAATTCAAGTTTAGAAATGATAAATTGAGTTTGAGGCAACCGGAATGCTGTGCGTCTCAGAGATTACAGGACCCAATTGTGTAATTAATTGGTGACACGTACTCTGCCACGCTCTACCTGACAACAAAAGAAAGGATTGGAGATGGAAATTATATTTGGTAACCTCCAACACATGGACTACGTCGACGAAATTTTTCTTCTCCATAAAAAGTCTGAACATCTAGCTCAAACGGATGCTTTGCACCCTGAAAGCCAAACGATTTAAGATTTTCATCAACACCAGATGTTTGAGTTCGCTAAATCCCATATTGAAAAACTTTTAACAAATCAGGGTTTTGCTGCAAAAAGGTGGTAGCTCCATTTTTGCTACATTTGAGAAAATTGAGAAAAACTTTTTAAAAGGAAATCCGTTGATATTTTTTAATGAGATTTTTACTTATAATTTTCCTCAACCATTTCTGCAATAATAGAAAAAAAAATTTCAAAAAATGTTTTCCTACATGACGTCACTCAAAATATTTTTATTGGAGCTACATCTTTTTTGCCACCAAACAAGTCAATTTTCTTGTTTGTATCAAAAATCTATCAGAAAATCAGCGAATAATGGGCGATTCCCACATTACGGTCATCCGGAATAAAGATAGAAGATGGTCTTCAGCACGAATACTCTTTAAAGCGAATAGGTTAAGCAGGGTGCCCCAAAAGAGTAACGCATTCGATTTTTTTTTAATTCATCAGAGAGACATAAAAGGCGACGAATTGTTGTACTTTTTTTTTTTAATTTAGTGTAATATACAGGGTGTCCCATTTAAATACATAGGTTTTTGATTGTCGATAAATTTTGTTCAAACTATGGAGGAGACAACTAGACAGTTGGGAAATTTGATGACACAAGAGACATTGCTGGTAACTCCTTGTATAACGCTGATTCAAAGCCTATAAGAAAATTAATGCGTATTTCACATGAAGTATAGGGAAATAAGGCCGAAGAAGGGCCAGACCCAAACAACAACTAAAAGAGGAAAGTTTCGATGAAAAATTGTTGTGCACCCTTCCCTCAATACGCACTGAAAAGTTACACTAATTTGAGCGTCACATAAGGGGGGTGACGAACAGGGGAAACTGTTGTTTTCGGAAATATCTGGAAAACTATTAGTCCGATCGCAAAAAGTCCCAGCAATTAAATAAACTACATTGAATTTCCTTTGCAATGATATATAATACTATAGACCTTTTCTTGGAAAATTATACCGTAGACCCAAACGTATCATGCGGAATTTACTTTTTTTCATATTTACATTTCGGACTGTAACTTTTAATAGAATGAAAGGAACTGCTGATACTGCCAATTAAATGTATTTAATTTAAACCAAAAATGATATTGCTCCGGCCAAGAACCTCTGTAACTTTTCTGTAACTATTCTCTAAATTCCGCCAGGCTAAGCAAATTTGGTTGAGTTCCTAGGGCAAGCTGCCTTCTACTCTCCACCGAGAATTATTTCAATCGAATCAAAACTAAGGGTACCTCCCATACTAAGTGAACCAGAAATCTGCCAAATTGCACATTTTCTTGTTGGCGAGCGTAGGAGGTATTATTGGCCGGAGCAACCTCATTTTTGGCTCAAATTAAATACATTTAATTCTCAGCATCAGCGCAAGTTCTTTTGACTCTGCCTTCACTGTATCAAAAGTTACAGTGCGAAATGTAAATATCAAAAAAATGTAAATTCCGCATTATTCTTTTGCGTCTAGAGTATAATTTTCAAGAAAGGTCTGGAGTACTATACATCATTGCAAAGGAAATCAAATGTAGCTTATTTTTTTTAGGACATTTTGCGATCTGACTAATAGTTTCCCAGATAATTCCGAAAAACGAAAGTTCCCCTCTTCGCCACCCCGTCCCCTCTTTATTAGATATAAACTACTTAGATGTGTTTTGTTTGATCAAATTTTTTTTCGATGCTTGCGGTAATAAACTACTTAAACTGTGTGATTTCTATTGCTATATTAAAGTGGAGTTTCGTTCTGAGGCCTGCTTATTGTAGCGATTAGCGCATTCGCCTTAGAAGCATAGATGATGCGGCGCGTCATGCACTGTTGCGAGAGGCATTACCGGACTCATCCAGGCATTGTGTCAAATCCTCTTATATATTTATGATGGTTTGATTCCGTAACTGGCACGTATAGTCAGAAACGACGGCCGCGTCGAATTGGAAAATAGCAAGTGGCTTCTTCCGCACAACATGATTCGACGTCATTGTGTACTTTTGGTCCTATATAAGAGGATTTGACACAATGCCTGGATGAGTCCGGTAATGCCTCTCGCAACAGTGCATGACGCGCCGCATCAAAAGAGGCATCTGATGAGAAGATGCGGAGCGTCGTGCACTGTTGGTCGAAACTGGCTCCAAAAGTGCACACTGTGTGCCGCATTTATTGCGATGATAGCATAAAAGTGTGTTGTTCCCACTATGGACAAATAGGACGGTGGATCTCTCAAATAAGTTGTTTGAGCTTGAAGCATCCACTGTCCAACAACAATGTTTTGACAGTATTTGTTTCTAAAATTTCGTAGAACTGTTTCAAAAAGACAATGCAATAATAAAGGAGAGTCAAATACAGAAACTTAATTTCATATTTTTTTCTGCACTTAATCTGTCAGATGCATTGCGCCCGATCGTGTTAGGATTGGCATTGAGCCCGCCGGAAGGTTAAAAATCGTTTCAAACTAAAATAATATGCTTAAAATTACTCCAGCTACAATACTGAAATAAAATGTTGATCCCATCCAAAATATATCATTAAAACAGAGCTCCATTAAAATAAAATATATAAAAATACGTATAAATAAATATCAAATAGCTAGTTAGTGTAGTTTTTCAAATATTGAGGTTTCAGTGTTTTTGAGGAAAAAATCTTGAAATGGCTGTGGTTGGTAAAGTGATAAGATCCAGCACATATTTTTACTAAAAAGTAGAGAATTATATGAGAAAAATACCGGCGTGCAGAGGGCTGCACCCGCAATACGAGGGTTTTTTAGAATTTTAATGCATAGTGAATATTTTTTGTACATATATTTTATAAGCAATAAATAAGAATTGTGCACAATATTAATTAAATGCTTGAACAATCCATAAATAGATTTACTATTTACCCAGTTTGTATAAAAGTACTCCAAGGCAAATCTACGGGCATTTTTCGATTTAAGATTTCTGAAGGCCTTTGAGCAAAACGAAACTCAGGCAAACGTGGCTTTGTATATGAACTGAATTATTAGCTGTAAATCTACTGTTACTGTTTTTTTTAATCAAGGAAAATCAACTTATATGAAATGATTCCATTGTGTCCCCTGACATAAGAGCCCACGCAAGCTTTCCTATGAGTATTGAACAAGTATTCTTTGCAGGTATTCAAGGACACCCTGTTAACTTGGTCCTTCAAAAATATTTGTGGCAAACACTATTACCATTCTCTGCATTTCCACCAAATTTCATGTTCATTGTGCAATCAAGCTAAAAGATTGAAGAAATGCTTAAGACGCTTCCCTTGCATTGTGAAAGGCCCTTACTAAATAGTTACTTGGCTATATTTCCGGTTTGGAAACAGTTATTCGAATGAAAATTCGTAGACATTTTCCCTATGTAATTTTCTAAAACCCCTTAGCAGAATTTTCATATTTGGAAACATAAGAGGGGCTACACACGAACAAATTGAAATTTTACAACTTTACTGTTATCTACGTTTCCTTAGCAAAAGTCAACAGTCTTAATATTTAACGTATATAAGGCCATACTGACCAATCTTTGTGCAAAGTTTCATATCGATCCCTATAACGGTTTAGAAAAACGGAGCTCGAAAAGGAAGTTTAACTGTAAACGCCAATTACTTTTTTACCGTTACTCGAAGCTGGAAAATTTTAACTGATATGAGATGTACTCGTTCAGATCTTTGATTTAAATACCCATACGTCAATCTCCGATAAAAACTAAAAAAGTCGACCTTTTTCAAACGTTCGGGGCACCCTGTTATCTTGTTCCTACCAACTTCTAAGGTATTTGCGCCAAAGACTGTAACCATTCGGCACATTCCTACCAAAATTCATGACAATCGGTTTCGCCTTTCACGAGTTATTTAGTGAACAGACGGACGGACAAAATCGATTTCATAAGGGTTTTTTGAAAAACAAATTTCTAAAAAACCCTAAAAAACGGTCGAGTGAATTTATGCGATAGTTTCCGGACACCCTGCTTACACTCCGACTTTATGTGAAACAAGCCTCACATTAGCAAAATTTTCATATTTTTTTTAAAGGCAAAAGTCTGCGAGTGTTTTTAGTAGCAGAAATACATACAAAATTCAATGTTCTGTTCAAAATTTTAAAGAATGTAATTTAAAATTCATGTAAAAAATGTTAATGACTTTTGTAAAAATACTTGTTTATGTGAGGTTTGTATTACGTACTGAATATGGTCAGAATACGTAATTATGGTGAAGTAAATTTAAAGTCGTATTAACGTTTACAATACCATTGACTTCTTGTATAAAAATGAAATTATAATCCTTTAACCCCAGGAGGTGCTACCTACATTCCGAATCTTGTTCTACCGAAACATATGTACATGACATAGTAATAGAAGCAATATTGATCCGCTTCGAAGCCATTCCTTCTTATTATGCATAATTTAATCGACATTTTGACGTGGGATTCATATGGCTTTATTTCACGGTGTGCATTTTTAATTTATCACGAATGATACATCATTCATTTATTTCGCGTAAGTCATGAATATTTTTTACGAGCGATGCATTAAAAATATATGTTACACAACTATTACATCATATGTTTGTAATTTTAATCCTTAATAAGGCGCAAAGACGTGCATAGATGATACATGATTGTATGAAAGCGTGATAAATGACAAAGATATCTCAGCTGCTGTGTGTTGCATGAATGATACGCCACACATGTGTTTTTTTCCTGGCTGGGTTCGTGAACGGAATCCAGTGAAATCTTTCTTCATTTTTGCCTGAACATTATGTTTTGCAATGTATTAATTCTTCTCAGTACCGTATAGCCCCATGTGGGGCCATGGTGCGTTAACTCAGCCGTTTACAGGCAATTTCGAGTCAACGTTACATTGCATATCATTTCGGACTGTCTATAATTTTGCAAGCGTTATATATTTCCTATCCGCAAATGTACGGAAATATTAAATTAGAAATATTAGATTGCTAGCATCGTAGAGTGCGACTCAACCAAGTGAGCTACAGAGCGTGTATTAATAGAGGTTTTATATACGGTTATTGTTTTTTTATTTCATCTTCATCTTGGGTTCACTACTAGAAACCTTGAACCTTTGAAATTTTTGTATGAACCAGACGGTTTTAAAACGTCGTAAAAATCAAAAAATTTAAAAATAATATATTTACGATTAAAAAGGTTGGGGTACCTTAGGTATGGAATATACTTACGACCTAACCTGTTCTTATGTATAGCAAGTATGCACGAAAAATTTAATAAATCTAAATTCGCGGTTTGAAATGGTAGAAGGAGCACCTAGCGGTATGAAATATATTTCCGACCTATTATGATACGTGGCAAGTAATCGTATACAAAAAAATTTCATAAAATTCGATCGGCCCCTTTCGAAGGAGTTCGACCACAAACATGTTGATGCGAGATTCCGGACACCCTGTATATAGATGTAGATAGATAAAAAGAAATATAACAGAAAATGAACGTTATCAGTTTTTTTAATCGGAAAATTAAATTATTTTGAACGATACATTGATTTTTTAAATGTAGAAGATACAACACGAAGATTAGCTTGTTTGGGTCAAAAAGGAGGTAGCTCCAATTTTTAACTGTGAATAACTCAAAAACTAATGATCGGACATAAAATATTATTGGCCAGGATGAAAGAGCATGTCTTTTACAATGAAATTACATCATTAACTCAATTTAGCCAAAAATTGGAGCTACCACCTTTTTGCAGCAAACCCCTCAAATGTCAAGTGAAACAATCAATTCCAATAAGAAATACTATTGTGAAGCTTTCGGGGCATTACCAACATTTGCAATACGCTACCAATTGTATAGTACAGTGCAGCTACATTCCCTACAGCCTGTGCAAATCAATTGGAAAATATTGAAAAATTGCAACATTGATTTCCCTCGTGGTAAATTGACATTCGAACAATAAATTGAACTTTGGAACTGTGATTGAGTCATTTTACCCTTCAAATCCAGAGAGCATTATGCTTAGTAAGTTTTTCATCACAAATTAAGTACATATGTATATAACCATGTATGTATGTATATGTTTGTTTAATTTATTTACAGTGAATGTAAATTCAATAAAGGACTTCAATGCATTATAAGTTTAAGGGCGGAATTTATAGTCCCCACTTAAGGAATAAGTATTTCCTTAAGGAGTTTCTCTATATAATGGAGCCTTTAAGGGAGCTTCGTATTCATATACATTACTTATTATGGTATTGCCTCATTAAAACAATTTCCTTTAAAAAAAAATTAATTTTTTTTTTAATGATATGTCAAAAAGTAAATGAATTCGTATAAGGTTGCTAGATATGTATGTACTTCAATGAATAAGGGAACCCTTAAGAAAACCCTTTAATATTTCCTTATTGAGTGAAAGAATTGCTCCATAAATGATGTATTTTCAGGAATTTCACAGTTTAATTGTTCTATTGTTCTATGCAAATCAAATTTACTGGTTTACAATGCAAATATATGAAAATTTCCATAAAAATAAACAAACCGCAACACCCAAATAACGTATGAAAAGTTCAATGTCGTTCAAACAAAAACCCAACACCTTGTCTGAATAAAAGCTGTAAATTATATCCTTCAACATACCTACATAGAATTCAAAAGAAGAAGCTTTACCATAAATTACCTTCATGCAACAATTAATTTATAATGATCCTTGCCGTATGTCTATATAATAAGCCGTCGTGGTCGTTGTCGTCCAAGTCTGTAAATATTCACCACATGTCAGATAAAGGCTTCTATACGCCAATCTCACAATTATTATTTGTATACACACTGTACACACTATTTCACATTAAGTCAGCTTGGTGCAATATGTTTGCGATTATAATCATGAAAGCTATCACGCGATAAGATAACGCAACCACTCTCTAACTTTGCTTTATCCTCAATAATCACATATATTATCCTGCAACCCCTAAGCATATGCAATTTGCACTAAACTCTACCGCAAAGTGTACCCGAAAATTAACTTCCGTCTCCACACAGAGCTGCACACCTTGCCTATCCTTTCCTTTACACTCACTTTGATTATTATGCGAATTGGAAAATTAAAAATGCAATTCAAGTTCGTGATAAGGATCTGTTCACTGCGGGTCTAATCGAAAGGAAATATGAACCGACACGCTAGAAATCTTCTACGCAACTAACTTTTGCCAACATATGATGCTATCAGCAGCAACATTCCTTGCGACCTGCCTGCTGACTTCATCATAATACAAACGTACAGGCGTACATTTCCGTGTAGTTGCCACACCGCATATACTATACACAAGCAACAGCCGCAAAATTTTCACCCAAAAGCTTAGTGGCGTTCCTTCTTGCAGTAGCAGTCTAGCAGCAAGTGGGTGGTGAGCATTCCGAAATGTCCTTATCAGACTCTTGAAAGCTTTTTGTATAGCTATCAACTGGTGGTATAGTCTTAACGGTCCGTAGGATTGTAGGGCGGATTTTTTAGGGTTGGGCAAAAGTTTTGGGTTTAGGGGTTACCGCTTTCAGTTGCTGTTGTTTGAAAAGTCGTTTTGAAAAGTTGTTTAGTGTTTGTAGATTATAAGGTGAAAGTTGAATTGAAAATGTATGGGCCGATAACTCGTACGTATAAACAATGCTTGAAGTATGCTTATTGGTCGTATCCGTCCTGTTTTAGGCAGGACAGTCCTTCTGTTTCGTCCTTAACCTGCCGCCGTCCTCCCAAAACGTCGAAAGTCCTGCTTTTGTTGAAATGTTAAGGATTGTGTTACATGGGGTAAGGAATCGTCCTGGAATATAATTTACATTTTATATATGTAAATTTATGTTCCAAGTATTGCAGCTAAAACAGCACACTGCTAATTGCGTGTATGTACTTCCGTTTGAAGCACGGTCGATTGTTATCCCATTGGAATAAACAGACTAGCACCTCGGCCACTAATTCCTGCTCCAGAACCCGTATCGGTCTTTGAACCGTCCGTGTAAAATATGATAGTACTAGGGTGGAGTGCTCTGAATCTGTCAGTCGAATCCTCCCTTGCCCAGATCATTGCGGTAAATGAGGGGTCAAAACGTTGAGTTTTAACCAGGTGGTCTGATGGCATACTAAGTAGACTACTGCTACTTATCCATCCTTGCTGTACTGAGTTTAGTGGTCACGCCGCATCATATGATTTGAGCCTGATGACGGCTCATCTTGTCACAGCCTCAATGTATATGTGGAGTGGCGACAGGTTCAGCAGAACGTCCAGGGCGGCGGTGGGGTTGGAAATGAATGCTCCAATGATGATATAGACAGGCCAGCCTCTGAACTCTGTCTAGGTTCAGCCTACCGTCTGTGGTGGATGCCCTTCTCCACCACACACCGCCCCGCCCCGTATTCCACAATAGGTCTAACTATTGTCTTATCAATCCACAGACTTATGTAAGGCTTAATACCCCATGCCTTCCTCGCGTAGCTTCTGCAAATCCATAAGGCCTTAATTGCTTTCTGCTACCACACTGAGGTGTTTTTTCCAGAGTAGTTTCTGGTCAAGAGTGACCCCCAGATACTTGACAGCTTCTGGCATGGTTAACTGATGATCCAGATGATGTCCACTGTGAATAAGTACCCCTGTTTCTGCTGGTTGACGCCAGAGGCGTGACAGCTAGAAGGGTCTGCCGATGTCACCGGGTGTACATTTTGGTCACGTGTAGGCTTTTTGTAGATGGATGCTCCTGCTCCTACCAACTACAGGTTTGACGGGGGGGGGGGGCACTTGATGCAACCGTAGGTCCCTTGCGGTCACTCCGGTTCGCCGTAGTCGTCGAGGTGGACACTGATCCAGATGCACCAGCAGAGGCCACCTGAGGTGCCCTGAATTCGCAGGCCGCTGAAGTACTGGGTCTTGGATCGGCGCTCCGCTTAGGGATCACTGCCGCCCTTTGTTTCTTGGTGGAAGCGGCTTGCTTGCCGGAATTGGGAGCACCGTCTTCTTCGGATCGTTGGCGTTTGGGGGTGGGGGCATTACGATTAGAATTAATAGCAAGTGCCCTTGCCTTTTCGGCAGCATGTCCTTGGGCGAGGAAACGTACGTACCTCTTACAGGCAGCCCTCTTGATCCGACTCAAAGGCTGCCTCAGTCGGATCAAAATTGGGAATTTAGTTTTGTTTTAAATTTTTCGTGCTCATGTGATTCCCACGAGTAGCTAGGGAAAGGAGAGTCCACCACACCAGAGCCCCGTTTGATGTGGTAAGGCTAGATAGCACCAGAGGTCGCATGGTATCCGGCTGCTTCATTAGAATATTCATTTGCCTGCCTGGACATCTTCCCCCGATGGACACGGGTCGTTTAGCACCCCGGAGACTTAGAACGAATCTAAGCCTGTCTAAGTCTAAGTCTAAAGACAAATAGTAGATGTGGTTAGTCCTTGGCACGAATGTATGGCAGTTGTTACGAGGTTTTGGATTCGTCGGATCTAGATTGAACCGTGTCTGAATGTAGAACCCCAACCGGCCCTCACAGTTTAGCTTTCGCAGAAATTAAGTTACTAGCGGCCACCGCGGAGAGGTACTGTGAGCACTTCCCGTGATCATGGCACCTTCATCCTACCATTTCACCAACTGCGCTATTGCTGTAAAATTTTATATGATTCAGTAGTTGATAAACGATCCTGTACTCATCTTTAGGTGTCATTTGGGTGTTTATAGAATACCATATAGTGCATCCATCTACAAAGCAACTCAATATGCAGTTTCTATTTCATCAGATTGTTTAAACTAGATAGAGACCAACTTAGACAAACTGCTGTTGACTAAAAAACTAAAAAAATGCAGCTTAAATTTTAACCCTCGCCCAGGGGCAGATTTTTACAACATACATTTGGACCTTGCATGGAAATCTTCTTCATTTGTATCAATTTCAATCATAAACCCATGGCATAATGTTGCCTAGTTATAATTTGATAATTATTTTTCGTCAAGGTGGAAAGTTGAAGGATTTTGTTTTTTGTGGAATTATTTATTTCGGGTGGCGAATTGAAAAAAAAAATTAATTTTAGAGGTGAAATTCGGAAAAGTGGAAAGTAGAAAACGATTCAAATTAGGTCATTAATGATTTTAGAAGAGCTTTTCCGTATGTTTCCAATGCGGATTGTAAAGCATTTGGTTGAAACTGGAGCCAATAGCGGTGATTGTTGTCGGTAAATTGCAGCTTATTGTAGCATCTAAGGATCACTTGGAAAAAAAAATAAAATAGAAAAGACAAAAGGTACGAAACAAAAAAAACTATGGCATAAGCTATAGCAGTTATTTCCATACAGATACGTACTGACGGCATACAATTAAATTTAGGCAAGGCAAGTTTATTACCATCCAAACTTGCAATTTAGGCATAAAGATCATCCAGGTTAAACTTTCCATGGGCTGGCTGCTGGTGCTCTCTTCGAGCGAAGAATAAGGAATTCTGGAGGATGTCCATCATTGCACAACTAATCAGTGATTGCCTGATGAAATACAAATAATTGGAAATTGCGATTAAGAAAAATCAAGGGCTAATATTTAAAATTTCAGCATTTGCAAAAAAATACCTAATTATCACTAGGTATGCCGGTAAAAGTATTTAGATTTAGAATCGATCCATCCAAGGACCTAGATGCTGGATCAGTACTAATGGAACTCCTAAATAAAATAAAATTAAAACCTATAGACCATTCAATTCACTAGCATTTACCAAAAATACTTTATTTGGGTTTTTTGTAAATTTTCTTTCATACCAAATATATGAAGTAGTCTGGCTGGTCGAGCGGTTAGTGCGCGCACCTTCGGTGCACAGGCTCATGAGTTCGAATCTCACCGTGTTCCATTGTGTTTTTCGAACTCACGAGCTTGTGACAGACTATGATCTCACTCAGATGTTAAACGAGTACCCATTTATGGGGATAAATAACACTGCTGAGCGTGATGCTGATCTCATTACCTCATCAAAAAGCAGATAAGATCTTGGAAATAGGTTGTCACTAACACATCCTGCGGCCTTAGTCCAATGTTGGATTGTCGCGCCTGTTATTTATTTATTTAAATATATGAAGGCATATTTACCTTTACATACTCGTACCTTTGCTGTTAAGGGGTAAATTATGAATAATTATGCTCCCTATCTTCGGAATTGGTGATTTCTGAAATTTCGCATACATATTCTAAACTCAAAACGTAGATATGTCAGACAGTTGCAGACAGATCCGAGCAGTGGCGTAACGTTTCTAAAATATCTTGTGTGCGAGATGGAAATGGGGGCCCTTACGCTGTAATCCTTCTATCTATAAAAATCTTAACTTCGGAAAACGTCATTTTTTATTCGTGTTCTGATTGGCTACGATGATTCCCGAATGTACGTACAAGCTGTCGATAAACAGTCAGTCAGTGCTTCATGCGCGCAGAGCGCGAACGGTGGGTTGGTGAGCGTAGCGAGCAGGGGGCGAAGCCTCCTAGCAATTCATAATTAAACGAAATTGTCGAAACCACTTCTTTGTCCGATTTGGAAAAAAATTTAAATTACAAGTAAGTCCAGGGCTATGTTTATAGGGAATTCACACTTGCGACAGGATATACTAAAACCTCACGCTTCAATCAAACGGGTTGGAATGAATTTATTTAGTTAAAATCAATGATTTGTTTGTAGACGGCTATCAGGTTCTGGTAAAACGCGATTTACACTTCACAACGAAATTTAGGTTTATTTTGAAATCTCGGATCCTGTTCACACTATCGTCCAGCTTCTACGACTTAGGCCACACAAACACACGGAGAATCCGAAAACATTTTTTTGGATTTTCGCTCAACCATAACATAATGCAAGGAAATGCACTGAAAATGATTTTGACAGAACGAATATAAAAAAATGGATTCTGATTTATACATATAGATTTGGTTTGGGATTTTGGTTGAAATCGCGTTATGAGCCGGGAGGATTTTTTTCTGTTCATTGGAATTTTTTTAGTGCCACAGCTATTAATGGGTGAAGTAATTTCTTTTTGCTAATATGGGTGAATCTTGTTTCTATTGCAGCGATTTAAAGGCTTTCAGCGAAAATTCAGTTCAGTTAGCCACTAGCTGTTGATCAAGTGTACAATAATGCCATTCACTGTGTGCGATAATAAATAAAACTCTAAGAAAATTGTTGCGATAATAAGCCCATTTACATCCTTCACATGCGTTTTGTAATCCCTACTATGTATTGTGATGCATTCCTAGCTCCGACACGATCTGTAACAATTAATCGAAGCTAGTATGTATTTCTATACGTATTTGGTAATCGCTATCCAAAACTTCAGCATCTGTATGTCCTAAACGGGGTCCCCGCACCAGGCTCCGTGAAGGGTAGTATATGCCTTCAAGGAGAACAAATCAGGATAAAAGCAAAGCATTCGGAGTTATAGCAGGATGACAGGTTAACAGGTGGCAGATCCTGTAAAAAACAGGACGAATGCGAGAAATAGGTGTGGGCCTCGCAAACCTAAGTCCATCCATGGTAACAGGAATGCAGCTCTTCAGCACAACAATAACATTTTCCTTGAAATTTTCGCTTCAAACTACTTCGAAACAAAGAAAAACGTTTCTCTCAAGAGCACTCCTTATACTTGTTCATCCGCTTTAAATCTAGCTTCAATGTTGCAATTACCCAGAAGTCTAACAAATTTTTTTTTTTCAAATCACAATCCAAAATTTCCAACTCATCTTCACTTCGTTAGGGGGCTCCTAATGGTTGGGGCTCGTGTTCGACCGAACACATGGAACACCGTACGTTACGCCACTGGCATCCGAGTTATAGGAAACAAGTTGCGCCGCACTGTAAAAAGAAAAAGCTACATTTGTACCTATGCCGCTGGAGTAGGGTTAAATAATAATCGCATTTGAAATCCAATTATCGAAAACTGATAGTAAGTGAAACCACAATAATTTATATTAATATATTTTATATTATGGAATGCACGGGTATTTTGGCGTTGGTTATTAATAAAATACAATATTCTCCAAGCAAATTTTGAATATAACGAGCTATCGCACTTGACATGGAAGTCACGCATACGCTAGATGTAATACGAGCATATATAGCACTAATGTTAATTACTTACTAATAGCAATATAAGAAGCTTATTAAACTAATAATAAATATTTCCGTTTTTTTCTTATCGATAGGAAGCTTAATGTATACGAGTATATTACATTTCATATAATTAATTGATATTTATTCTGGCATATCAGCAAAATGAATGCCACCATTTTCACAACGAAATATTTTCTGGTGAGTCGGCAGTTTTCCAATAAGAAATTTATCAAGCATAGCGATAGCCTCTTTGGAGTGTCCTGTTCCACGAAAGGCAATCGTACAATCCATTCCGGCATAATCCAACATCACGTCCCAGCCGCCAGGATGCTAAAATGAGTGTAATAAGTAGAAGAAAATAAATTAGAAACTTAAATACGTTTTTAGGCCAAATATTCATTTAAGAGATAATATGGACTTTGAGATTACGTGGTGCGCAAGTTTTCGAAAAACTGTGACGTCATCAGCAAAAGAACTTGTATAAAATACTTTGGAAACAATTTTTCCGAAGTGGATCAATAAGATCTTTTTAATAAGATTTTTTTTTATGAAATAATATATTTGATTTATACAAAGAAAATGAGGCTACTTCTAAGCACATCTCCTTAACTCCTGTTATCATTTTCTAGAGTCCCGGAATCAAGAGACGCGAGAGCGTCTCGCCCGCCAAAGGAAAAAGAAAAACGAAAGCGAACAAGTCTATGACTACCGGAGACAACTTGCTTTTTTGTTTGACCAGGCTACAGCCTTCCAGGCAACAGCCCTAAAAAAATTTTTTTTACCAAAATATTCCACATATCCTGTTCTAGTGCCTTTCCAAATAAAATCTTCGATCGGCACAATAACGGGTAAGATATATGCAATAAACGGTGAAATTTTCACCCTCACAGACTTAAGCGAGTAACCCAATTTCAGAATGAAGTGTACAGTTACAGAAAGACTTGCTTCTACTGTCTCTCTTCGTGATGGGATTTTTATGAAATTTGGAACGAATGATCCTCTGGTGGTCCTTCTAAAGAATCAATGTCTTCCATTTAGATAAGTGGATGGAATAACGGTAAATTAATAGGTAAAGTTAACAAAAGATTTCCAACAATTGCGTCTATCGGCTCATCGCATTGACCATTTTTTAAAACACACTGCGGCATTGGGACACCGGGAGACTGGGAGATTAGGATCTTGGGGTAGTGGGATATTAGGAAATTGGGACATTAGGGTCTTGGGACATTAGGACATTGGGGCATTAGGCACAATGGGGAAACAGGGACGTGGGGACATCGGCATATTGGGGCATTGGGGCATCGGGATATTGGAGCATTGGGACATCAGGATATTGGGACAATGGGACATTGGGACATTGGGATATTGGGACATTAGGACACTGGGAGACTGGGACATTAGGACACTGGGATATTAGGACATTGGGACATTATGACCTTGGGACAATCGGACATTGGGACACTGGTACATAGGGGCATTGGACCACTGAGATATATATGAGATGGGATATAAGAACATGTGAACATTAGGGTCTTGGGTCATTAGGACATTGGGATATTAGGACATCAACACATTAGGACATTGGGACATTAGGTACACTGGGGAAACTGGGACGTGGGAACATTGGGGCACTGGGACATCGGGATATTAGAACATTGGGACATTGCAACATTGGGATATTGGAACATTGGGATATTGGAACATTGGGATACTGGGACATTAGGGCACTGAGATACAGGGACATTGGGGCACTGGGATATTAGGACATTAGGCTATTGGGACCTTGGGACACTTGGTATACTGCGACATTGGGACACTGACCACTGATACATTAGGACATTGGGCCATTGGGATATTATCACATTAGGATACTGGGACATTTGGGACATTGGGGTACTGGGATATTAGAAAATTGGGGCATTAGGACCTTGGGACATTAGGAAAGTTAGACATTGGGATATTAGGACATTAGGTGGAAGACTGGGACATTGGGATATTCCGATACTGGGACATTGGGACACTAGGGTAGTGGGAATTCGGACATTAAACCATTGGGGCACTGTGATATTTGCACATTGGGACAATAGGATCTAAATTGGGACACTGGGACATCAGGATATTGGGACATTGGCACATTAGGATATTGGGACACTGGGATTTTAGAACATTGGGACATGAGGACACTGTGACAATGGACCTTAGGGCATTAGGGCATTAGGACATTGGAACATTGGGACACTGTGACATTGGGACAATGTGACATTGGGACACTGGGTCAAGGGGGCATTAAGACAGATCAGTAACAGAACGTTAACAGAGCGTTGGCAAGGCAACAACAGAGCGTTAGCAGATCGTTAACAGAGTGTTAACAGAAAATTAACAGAGCCTTAACAGAACGTTAACAGAATGTAAATCGAGTAATAAAAGAAAGGTAACAGACCGTTTACAGAGCGTTAGCCGAATGATTAAAGAGAATTAAGAGAACATTAACAGAACGTTAACAGAGCATTAACGAAAAGATAATAGAGTGTTAAGAGAACGTTAACAGAGCATTAACAGAGTTAACAAAAAATTAACAGATTACTAACAGAATGTTAGCAGAGCCATAACACAAAGATAACACAAATCTATTTTGCACAAAATACATATTAATAAACTATACCCATTTCATCCCAAAATTATGTTTAAAAAAGCTCAGCAACAGCCATTTGTGACGTATTTGCAAATGCGTTTGCAGTATCTATTTATTTTAAAGAAGACCCTGTGAATATAACTTATGATATTAAATTTATGGAATATGCTGAACAAAAACCTATTGAAACTTTTCCCAAAACAAAAATATTAGTTGGCTATTTAAGTATGTGTCTTAGACGTTAGGGCGAAACGTGGTGCTGATATTGGCAGTGACCACCATCTTGTCATCGCAAAAATGCGCTTACGAACGGCAGCAATCCAGCGTCGTAACCGTGCAAATATTTGCCCTAGATAATAATGTGCAGAAGCTCAAACTTCCATCAACCAAGCGTGCGTTCTCCACCGCTTTGCGCGAAAAAGCTAATGCACCACCACTAAATGAGAATCCGACAATTGACGATAGATGGAAAGTCGCTAAGGACTCATTTATTTCGTGTGGCGAAGAAATTTTAGGACGATTGGATCGCGGTAGGAGACCATTTATTAGCGACTCCACTTGGTCTCTTATCTCAGCACGCAAGAGAGTTAAAGAGCAGATCAACTCAGCTGCTGACGATTCAGCTAAGGAACGATACAGAGCTGAATACCGTTCGCTACAAAAAGGCGTTCAAAGGAGTGTTAGGCGTGATAAGCGCAATAATATCAACGCGCTTGCGAAGGAGGCAGAGGATGCGGCTATCCGCGGTGACAGTGGAACACTCTTCAAGCTTATCAAGCCATTAACTGGCAGATCTTTACTAACGGAACATCCTGTGAAAGATAAGGAAGGTGTTCTGCTCGTTACCGAATAACAACAGCTGCAAAGATGGAGAGAACACTTTTTAGAGGTCCTTAATAACACCTTCGGGCCTGCAAGTGTATCTTCATTGCCAGCAGAAGACGTCCCTCGAATAGACGGCATTAGTTCTGGTCCACCATCCAAAAAGGAACTAATAGACGCTACTAAATCAATGGACGCCGGTAAAGCCCCTGGGATTGATGGAATTCCGTCTGAATTCTTGAAAGCGGATATTATCGCTTCAGCGGATATTCTCCTTCCCTTAATCCAAGAGTGTTGGGAAACCGAAACTCTTCCCCAGTGAATGGAAAAAGGGCGTAATTAGCGCAAAAAAGGCTCTAAACTGGAATCTACAGGACTCCAGAGCAAGACGCCGTGTTGGGCGGCCAAGGAACACATGGAGAAGATCAGTAACTAGCGAAGCGAAAACGCTAAATCTCACATGGTCGCAGCTAGCGCCGTTGGCGCAAAACAGAACGAGGTGGAGAGTAGGCGTGGTTAATGCCCTATGCCCCACAAGGGGTTGACAGGAACTAGAGAGATTTAAGTATGCAAAAATATATGATATCTGACCAAAAACAACAAAGTTGTAAAAGTTACCCCGCCAAAGAAAAATTCATCTGCCGCAAAAAGAATACATATCACTCCAATCCGCTGCTCATATCTAATTTTGTTTGCTGGATGTACTTTTGTTTTAGGTGTAAATGCTGGAGAAGTTTAAATGTACAGAACTACTTCTTAAAGTAATTTGGAGGGAGCCGTCAAAGTGGCACTGAATAAAATATTAAAGCTCCCACCAAATTACTTTAAGAAGTAGTCCTGTACATTTAAACTTCTCCAGCATTTACACCTAAAACAAAAGTACATCCTGCAAACAAAATTAGATATGAGCAGCGGATTGGAGTGATATGTATTCTTTTTGCGGCAGATGAATTTTTCTTTGGCGGGGTAACTTTTACAACTTTGTTGTTTTTGGTCAGATAATACATACTTTAAGAAGGAAGTACGGAAATAATTGCATTTATTGTCAAAAACTGCGACTTTCTGAGAAAATTTTAATTGTTCAGCTTCTGATTCAATAAAAACATGAATTACGTCATTATTTGTATTTCTGAATAATAATAATGTCCAATAAAATCATAAATAAGACGAAATTTTACTGCGGATGTCATTTTAAAGGCCGATTTCTCGTACATCTCATCGACTGGTTAGTCTTATCGTATAGACAAGACGCACAATTTTCGGAAAGCTTTTAAACTATATACATATATTGAATTTAATTTTTGTTTACTCTGCATAGTTATGTCATACTTTCCTTGTTTACGCCATTGTATGAAATTGTGCAATGATTTTTTTCAATTTCGGATGATGGTATGGCGTAACCAAGCAAAATATGGCATAACTTTTCGTAATAATTAAAAAATTCAATTCACTGTAATGTAAAAGTTTTCTGAAAATAGTGTGCGTCTGGTCTGTACGATAATACCTATAGTAACCACTAGATAATATGTACGAGAAATCGGCCCTAAATGAAAAACCGAGGCTAATTTCAGGCGCGTTAGAAATTTGAATACCCTTCGCTCTCCTCGGTCTGAAAGTTTTTTCGAGTGTACCTACGACTTGTATTTAATCCCCTCCCCCCATTCTTTAATTCATTCCATCCGCCGCCACAATAGTTCCGTTGCGTCGACAAAAGAATATTTGTGTGGGGTTTGGTTGGAATAAGTGGGCAATTAATAATATTTACTCTAAAAATGTTATTGGGGGATGTGGGAGCATGGCCCCATAGTACGATTCCATTTGTTTTGACTGTTTTTGTTGCTTTGATAAATTAATTTAATATTAATTTAAGGTTTTGTGAAATAGGTGTAAAAACTGTTTCTTAGAAGAACCCAAATGGGGGGCTTGGGTTTGTATGGCAGCCCCATGACCCCATGGTCCGATTTGATCCATTCTTGCATATGTTTTGTGTCATCAATAGAAACACATTTGTGTGGAATTTGGTTGAAATTGGTGGACAAATAAAATAGTTTTTCTTAGAAGAACCTGATTTGGGGGGTTGTGTTTGTAAGGCAGTCCCTTGACCCCATTGTCCGATTTGACCGATTCAAACATATTGCAGCAAAGCATTTGTACAAAATTTCAGCTTCATAGCTTTTAAATTGGCCGAGTAAAACACGTCAGACGGACAGACAGACAGACAGACAGACAGACGGACAGACGGACATCACCCAATCGACTCCCCAAGTCATGCTGATTTATATGGTCGGAGATGGGAGGGTATAAAAGAGTAATGAGCGGAGGAAAACGCGTTGCAACAGACGTACCTTTCATACCTTTCCAGCAGACATGAAACGTTCGGGGATGGTATATTTTAGTATACAGGGTGTCCGGAAACTGCCGCATAAACGTACCGGATTATGATTCCTCAGTTTATTTCCAGCAAAAAAGTTGTATGGAACATATCCCTCAGCTTAACCCTTTAGCTGCCACAGGCATTTAAAGATTTTTGAAAAAATCATTTTCTTGTACGACTTAAAGTCTAATATCTCTAAAGTTAGACCAGCTAGAATAGTGAAATGAAATGATTATTAGAGCCAACAAATTTAACTGTAAAATGAAACTAACCACACTAAAATCGGATAAGAGGTTTGGTTTTTTCAGGGCTTCTAAGTCAAATTTGCGTGGTTTGACCCAAAAACAATCTTTTTTTCCATCTCAATTTTCTGCCAAGGTGAGGTGCTTGTACAATTTTTTTCAAAATTGGCGCATAGTCTTACGATTATATATTTCTTACATCATTTTGATCTAGCTCCATTACTTCTAACAGTTTTTATTCGTTAAGTATAGAAAACTTGGGGTAATTTTAGCTCGAATTCAATACAATTCAATTCACACTGCCCCTAAAGATCTGCAATTGGTAAAATCTATTCAAAGTATGTCGAAATCGAGCCAAAATTAACCCTAATTTTCTGCACGTACTAAAACTGTTAGAAAATTGAGATGGAAAAAAATATTGATTTTGGGTCAAATCACGCAAATTTGACTTTGAAGCTCTGTAAAAACCAAACCTCTAATCCGATTTTAGTGTTTAGTTAGTTTTATTTTACAGGTAAATTTGTTGGTTGTAATAATCATTTTATTTCACTATTCTAGCTGGTCTAGCTTTAGAGATTTTCGGCTTTAAGTCCAGCAAGATAATGTTTTTTTTTTTCAAAAATCTTTAAATGCCTGTGGCAGCTAAAGGGTTAACCTGAAGGGGTATATTCCATACAACTTTTTTGCTTGAAATCAACTGAGGAATCATAATCCGGTGCGTTTATGCGGCAGATTCCGGACACCCTGTATAGTTGTGTTCAAAATGTTTTTGCTCTGTGTAATATCACTGAAGTGACGTGCTTCGCTAAATCTGCAGAACTTGTTTTATTGTTCACCAGGGTTTTAGGATGATAACTTACTTGGGACATGCTCTTTTTCAATTTAACATAACTAAGAGTATGGAAGTTGTACGGTTGAGCGCAAATGGGGGGGGGGGCGTGAAGACGAAGCGGTAAATTACCACCGCGCGCCCGGTTATGTTACAAAATGATGCGCACCCGCATTGTGAAGTTAGCAATACCGCCGGTAGCGGCCAATTCAAGCGTTTCCGTAAAACAGAAGGTATCCAATTAATTGTCGCAGGCACGGAAAGGCATAGTCCACCCTCTAAAAAAAATTCGCGCCCCTTCTACTCCTTAAAAACTACCCTTAAGTGCATTTGAGCCTCAGTTAACCAAATTCGAGTTCCAAGAATCGCCCCAATACTAAAAGTGTCCAGTAAATTTTCACAACGGCTGCTTAAGAGAATTCCACCCTGAAAAAATTTGTCGCGCCTCTCCTTCCCTTAAAAACTACCCCCGTCAATTTAGCACTACCCCGGTAGCGGCCAATTCAAGGATTTCCGTAAAACAAAAAAGTATCCAATTAATTCTCGCAGGAACGGAAAGGCACATTGCATCCTTCAAAAAAATAGTCGTGCCCCTTCTACCCCTTAAAAACTACCATTAAGTGCATTTGAGCCTCAGTTCGCCAAACTCGAGTTCCAAGAATCGCCCCAATACTAAAAGTGTCCAGCAAATTCTCACAACGGCTGCTCAAGAGATTTCCACCCTGAAAAAAATTGTCGCGCCTCTCCTTCCCTTAAAAACTACCCCTGTAAAGTAAGCACTACCACCCGTCAAGTTAGCTCTACCTTGTAGGGACGAATTTAAGAATTTACATAAAACCAAATGTGCGCAGGAATTTGCCGCAGGGGTCACTTATGACACCTGAACTTTCAACAAATTTGCCGCACCCCAATACACCCTTAAAAACGACTCCTAAGTGTGTTTTTGCCTCCATGCAGAGCAGTGGCGTGGCGTGAGTTTGAAGTAAAGGGAAGCAGTTACATTCATGTAAATGAAATTGGGAACCCGCGTACACCTGTCTAGAAATGAGAATGAAATCCTTATAAAATAAAGACAACTGGAAACTAAAGAAATATTCTTTATCTCTAGACTTAAGAAGACGCATGTAAGCATTTGTGCAGTATGCTTTGTATTATTCAGATATCAACATGCATACGAATATATGTACATACTATGAACTCCGTATGTTGAAGACGTTATCGAAAAGATGTCGTAAATGAATCACGCTCTGGCTCACTTGGTTGAACGCACCCATGCCCCACACAAGGGTTTTACGCGGTACAGAGAAGAAGAAGAAACTCGTGTCGTAACTCGATGCAATGACAATTCATACTTTTATCATCACACCTATTTCAATACGTATAATGTCAATTCGTACACCACAACTGTTTTTACGATTTGCCCAAACTCTATTCTCTATTACTATTACTATGTAGGTATACATTTTGATAATTTATTATTCTCCCGAACATAAAAATGACTATGAGTGTATTCACGCACAAGTGAGCGGACTAAAATTTTGACACAAATTCTACTTATATTTTCCTTCTGTTCCAAGTAGGCATAGGTGTCTTTCCATATATTGGATATTCTGTAAACAGTCGAAATTAACGAAATTATTTGTCGTGATTATAACCCCATATGCCTACTTGGGACATGCAAAATTGTGGTATATAGGTACGGTTTTGCGTATTGTCGGCAGCGAATTTTTCTATTGAAATGTAGAACTTTGTCGTTATATTTGCAACGACATGTTAAAAATCTTTAATAACTTTGCACGTACAATAAATTACGAACACACATACCGCCAAGCATTAAACAGCTTCACAAACTAACGCATTGCTGTGCTATGCATGTCCTATGCCAATTCTTATTCCAATCAGAATCCAATTTCAATCAGAATGAACAAACTTTTGTTACGAACTGTACACGTCGGTTGGTAACTTTTACAAGAAGCAATTAGAAATCCACCTCCAACGGCGAATTCATTCTCGTACTAACTCGACTCCGCCGCCCAATCCCCCGGTAAATCTGCTCCACAAGCTTTCATCTTTCATACAGGCATTATTTCGCTCTGCTTTTGTCTCGCCGTGACTGGCGACTGTAAACTCTCTCGCTGTGGATTTTTTTCGTGAGACAGGTGGGTTGGTGTATTGGTTGGAGAGTGCGCAAGCTAAAGTAATTTTATACGTTGCGACAGGGTTGCGTATGATTTTATGTAATATACATAAAAAACCGTGGATAGTGTACAAGAAAAATTATAAACAATGTTGATAATATGTTATGCTTCTAAACGTTTTTATTTTGAAAGAAGAAGGGAAGCAATGCTTCCCTTGCTTCCAAAGACGCCACGCCACTGATGCAGAGTATATAGCGTAACAACGCAAATTTTAAGAATCTTCATGAAATATATTGTTTCTAGTTGAATGCTGCAGGGTTAACTTAAGATATCCTCACTTTAAAAAAATTGCCGTGCCCCCTGCGGCAAATTCCTGGGCACATATGGTTTTATGTAAATTCTTAAATTCATCCCTACAAGGTAGGGCTAACTTGACGGAGGTAGTTTTTAAGGGAAGGAGGGGCGCGACAAATTTTTTCAGGGTGGAAATCTATCCAGCAGTCCTTGTCATAACTTACTGGACACTTTTAGTACCCGGACGATTTTTGGAGCTCGAGTTTGGTGATATGAGTCTCAAACGCACCTAAGAGTAGTTTTTAAGAGGTAGAAGGGGTGCGATACATTTTTTGGAGGGTGCAATATGACTCTTCGTTCCTGCGACAATTAATTGGATACTTTTTGTTTTACGGAAATGCTTGAATTCGCCGCTACAGGGGTGGTAGTGCTAACTTACGGGGGTAGTTTTAAGGGAAGGAGGGGCACGACAATTTTTTTCTGGGTGGAAATCTCTTAAGCAGCCGTTTTTAAGAATTTACTGGACACTATTAGTATTGGGGCGATTCTTGAAACTCAAGTTTGGCGAACTGAGGCTCAAATGCACTTAAGGGTAGTTTTCAAGGAGTAGAAGGGACGCGACAAATTTTTTGAAGGGTGCAATGAAAATGTCGGCTTGTTCTGCTGTCCGTTCTCATAGGGGGAACTTTTCTGTTTCCGATATTTTCCGCTATGTGTCCGCTATATGGCGGACGGTAAGATAAGTGTCGATAGTATCGGTAACAAGAACAAGAAAATTCTTCTTGTGAGAGCTGATAGCGTAATGTTCCACTTTTTTTTACGGAAATGCTTGAATTGGCCGCTACCGGGGTGGTAGTGCAAACTTGACGGGGGTAGTTTTTAATAGAAGGAGGGGCGCGACAATTTTTTTTCAGGGTGGCAATGTCTTAAGCAACCCCTGTGATATTTTACTGGACACTTTTAGTATTGGGGCGTTTCTTGGAACTCGAATTTGGTTAACTGGGCTCAAATGCACTTAAGGCTAGTTTTTAAGGAGAAGAAGGGGAGCGACATGTTTTTGACATTTTGATGTCTTGACTCTGGCACATAAAGCGAAAATCGTCACGAAAATTGCAACGAAAAAGCGTTACGTTTTTGGCATTACAGGTGGTACCTGTACCTGGTACCCTGTGAGTTTTGGGTGCCATTCAAGGTTCAACGGAAGTTGGGCTAGGTGCTACCCTGTGAGTGTTGGGTGCCATTCAAGGTTCAACAGAGGTTGGGCTTGGGTTCAATTTACGTTCAACTTGAGTTCAACTTGGGTTCAACTTGGGTTCAACTTGGGGTCAACTTGAATTCAACTCGAATTCAACTCGAATTCAACTTGAATTCAACTTTCAACTTATGTTCAACTCACGTTCAACTTTTGTTGAACGACCCAAAAAGTGTAACTTTTAAATTAGGTTCAACTCATGTTCAACTTTCGTTCAACTTTTGTTGAGCGACCCAAAAAGTGTTACTTTCAACTTAGGTTCAACTCACGTTCAACTTTCGTTCAACTTTTGTTGAACGACCCAAAAAGTGTAACTTTCAACTTAGGTTCAACTCACGTTCAACTTTCGTTCAACTTTTGTTGAAAGACCCAAAAAGAGTTACTTTCAACTTAGGTTCAACTCATGTTCAACTTTCGTTCAACTTTTGTTGAACGACCCAAAAAGAGTTGCTTTCAACTTAGGTTCAACTCACGTTCAACTCACGTTCAACTTTCGTTCAACTTTTGTTAAACGACCCAAAAAGTGTTACTTTCAACTTAGGTTCAACTTTCGTTCAACTTTTGTCGAACGACCCAAAAAGTGTAACTTTCAACTTAGGTTCAACTCACGTTCAACTTTCGTTTAACTTTTGATGAACGACCCAAAAAGTGTTACTTTCAACTTAGGTTCAACTCCCGTTCAACTTTCGTTCAACTTTTGTTGAACGACCCAAAAAGTGTAATTTTCAACTTAGGTTCAACTCACGTTCAACTTTCGTTCAACTTTTGTTGAATGACCCAAAAAGTGTAACTTTCAACTTAGGTTCAACTCATTTTCAACTTTCGTTCAACTTTTGTTGAACGACCCAAAAAGAGTCAAATTCGAAAAGCAAATCGTCACGAAATAATGTATAAATATTTTCGAGTTTGCATCAGTACTGTACATTAGCATTTGTTGAAAACATGAAAATGTCCCACTGAGTTGCGGACTTGTACGCAAGCTGAACCGACATTCTGTAAGGCGACAGTTGACTGGCGATAGTCATTTTAGAAAGAACCTCTACACCATGGGTGTCAAACTCAAAGCCTGGACTGGCCAAATTTTTCTTTTTTCTTTCTGCATTGAATTATGACAAAATCGCGACATTTAATGCGCTATAGCGTTTGTCTAAATTTTAAAGTGGTAGTGCTGACTTGGCTAATTAAAATTCTTTGTTTGTCCTTTTATTATATGTATACAGGGTGTCCCGCAACTGGTTAGCCATAGATCAATGGTAGACTCTACAAGATGTTTTAGGAAAAATGTCGCAAAAATTATTTCTCTAGCTTTTACCGTTAAGGAGTAATTGCCTTTTTTGTGATTCTCGTCAAAAAGCAAAAAATTGAAATTGACATTTTTCCAAAATTCAAAACGTCGTATCTCGGAAGATACGAAACCGTTCGAAACGTTCGATATGTCCTTTTATTGGAAATTTTGTGTACTTTCAGAAGAAAATGAAAAATATTGATTTGGCTAAAATGGAAGCTAGAAAATAGGAGTTTTTACAAAAAAGTCGTGCTTTTTGACAAGAATCACAAAAAAGGCAATTACTCCTTAACGGTTAAAGCTAGAGAAATAATTTTGGCGACATTTTTCCTAAAACATCCTGTAGAGTCTACCATTTGTCTATGGCTAACCAGTTGCGGGGCACCCTGTATAGTGCAGTCAAAATATCCCAATTCAGGCCTCCAAATAGAAAAAAATAGAGTAAGGCTAATTTTTGTTGTTTTTGAATCAGTGGGCTCCCAGGAATCTACAACTGGTTTTGCTAAAAAAAATTTTGATCGGAAAGGTCCCAAAAAGGATACTCTTTAATCCTTGGCCGGAGGTCGGCATGCGGGGTATCATATCAAAGGGGACGCCGAGTACATTACATATCCGGTGTTTGTTTCCTGTTTCAAGGACCCTCAAAGGAATAAATCGAGGTTAAATGGAAAATTTTCGATTTTCCCGTGTATCTTTCCAAAGCCATAACTACGAGAATAATTCAAGTTGTCCCTACTTTTATCACTTTTCAGAATCTATATTAGCTGGAGATTCTTCCATTAAATTTGCTAAGAAAAAAGTTGATTGGAAAGCTCTGAAAAAAGGACATAGAAGGACACTAACTTCACACCTTGATCGAACGTGGGCATGTGGGGTGTCATATCAAAGAGGATGTCGAGTGCATTGCATATCCGGTGCTTGTTTCCTGTCTCAAGGACACTAAATGGAATAAGTCGGGCTTCAATGGAAAATTACGGCTTTACAAAGATACAGGGAAACAAAAAAATTTTCAGTTTAGCCCAATTTTCTCCTTTGAGGGTCCTTGGAACAAGTAACAAACGCCGGATATGGAATGTACTTGACATCCTCTTTGATATGACACCCCACATGCCCACGTTCGACTAAGGTGTGCAATTAGTGTCCTTTTTCAGAGCTTTCCGATCAAGTTTTTTCTTAGGAAATTTAATGATAGAATCTTCAGCTATTATAGATTCTGGAAAGTGATAAAAGTAGTGACAACTTGAATTATTCTCGTAGTTATGGCTTTGGAAAGATACACGGAAACGCGAAAATTGTCCATTTAAGCTCAATTTATTCCGTTGAGGGTCCTTGAAACAGGAAACAAACATGCATGCCGACTTCCGGTCAAGGATTAAAGAGTATCCTTTTTTGTCCTTTTTGGGACCTTTCCGACCAAAATTTTTTTTTTGCTAAATCAATTTTAGATTCCTGGGAGCCCACTGATTTAAAAACAACAAAAATTAGCCTTACTCTATTTTTTTCTATTTGAAATGCTAATATGACTGCACTAACATATTGAAACTGGAAACGACGTAGAAGTATGGGACTTAAACAATTCGCTTACAAGAGGTAGCAGGAACGCGAAACTACGGAGAGCAATGAACCACAATATGGAAACTGACTTTTCCCTAACTACCTTTGGAAAATAACGTGAATATATAACGTAAATATATTTTAATTATGTTTTATTAAATTTTAAATACAACGAGATAAAACAAAAAATTGCGCTAAGTATTCTCTAACTATGCCGATTTCTTTTTTCCTGAAACATTTCAAGCGAAAAATTTTATTTTTTCAACCCCAATGAACATTTTTCGAAGGATACTATATGAACGTCCAGTTGTTGCTGACCTGTGTTTAAATAAAAAATTATGGAAAACAAAAATAAAATTGCGAATGGCTAAAATGAACGTTCTCTGAAAAATTGTCAGGCTTCTACATAATGTCAGCAAATCGCCCATGTTTGCAATTTATTTTCCTATAATTAAAGCAAATTAAAAAGCACACAAAAATTAAGACTATGTACACACTTCAATTCAAATCACATAAGTTAACGACACACCTAAATGCGAGCTATTCTCTATGTGAATTTTACATACATCACTGAAAAGAATCCTAAATACTATACTAAATTCAGTTTTATTCATTTTACTTCATTGAGTTTAGTAATTTAATTTAAGACCGGACCTGGTTGTTCTAACTTCTCGTTGTTCAATTTTATTTGCCCCCTAGAACAAGAAGTCTATCCTAGACTAGCCAAAGTTGTGTGACATTTTTGACTATAGATTAGACACTTACCGTATCCAAAAATTTCGTTACATCATAAACTCGATCGTAAATCACGACCCAACAGTCATCCATATTATCATGTTCCGACACTTCTTCCAAGCTGATTTCACGCAGATTATCATACTTTTCACTTGATCTACTGAGTTTAGGATTAGTAAATCGCAGTGCCTGCAAGGCCATTGTAAAAATATTCGTTTCACTTTCGGTTCCCATCTTTGTTTTAATTTCCCACGCTTCCTTTTCTTTATACGTTTCCATAATTTAATTAATTATTTAAATTCGCAATTTCAGTCCTATCAAAGTCCATACACTCAATTCTATGCTTCACTTAACATAAATCATAACAGTCGTATTATTTTGTTTATATTTATGAACACTTTGTTATCATTAGCACTTTATTAATTAATTAACACTCTCGACAAATTAGGTATCCCTGAATAAAATACATTTCTTTCAAATCCAATCTAAGAAAATTCAAACAAGTCAAGTTGAAGGCTACATATGAACTGATCGCGAATTTTGGTAAGAAAAATGGAAATCCACCAATCCGTCGCGCAATTCATCCCGATAAGAGACTGACTAACGGCGTTAGAATATATTATTACGTAGATTTTAACGTTGTGGTTGTGAGTGGTGAGTCGCGACTTCTTCAACTGATAATGAAGCTGACGTATTGAATTCGCACTATTTATTCAAGTTCCTGTACATATTTGTATTGCAGAATATTAGTTTTGTGTTGACTCTTGACTACCAGTACAGTGATAGAAAATGAAAATATTTTCGCTTGAGTGGTGATGATGATGGTGAGCGGAGCGTGCCTACTTATTATATGCGACCCTACAAATCCAAATGAAATGTGATAATATGGTATTCTGTATTTGAAGATTGAATTACTATAGTAGAATCTAATTCCGTCGCCCACATTAGAGAAGCCACTAATATGAGTATGCATACATAATGTGGTTGTCCATTATTTGGAATTATAACAAAAAATCGAATAATGAATTAAATCATTAAATCGGGAGCTTACTAGAATTAATTAACAAACAGATCGACTTTTTTTTATTAGAAGGTCAATATTAGAGAGTTTTAGCAATTCGTATGGAATAAAACGACATAATTTGACATTCCATATAAAAATTCGCTTGCTTACCGTATACGAAACAAAATATTTTAATTTTGCATATCCTAAGTAGGCATAGGTGTCAAAAATACCGGCGTACAGAGGGCTGCGCCCGCAATACGAGGGTTTTTTAGAATGTTGATGCATAGTTAATATTTTTTGTACATATATTTTATAAGCAATAGATAAAAATTGTATACAGCATTAACCCTTTCGCTCCCAATGATGCCATATGGCATCATGAAATTTAATGATTTTTCATAAAAAATGTAAGAAATAAATTTTAACTTTTAGTGTGATATTAGACTCTCCCAATAGTGTAATACCTAGTTGATTTTTTCCAGCGTGAAATTTTTGGGTTTGGGATGTTATTTTTAATGAAATTTTAGAGAAGGTTTGCCGATTGTCGTAATGCCGAAAAACTGATTTATCCATTTCCCCATATTTCCTAATAATAATCATTTTATGCAAATCATTTCAATGGTTTTATTTTGTAAAGAGGTTGCTGTAAGAGAAAATCAAAAGATTTTTCGATTTTTTTTTAGGAAACCCCAATAAAGTGGGTTTGCATGAACATGATGCCATATGGCATCATTGGGCGTGAAAGGCAAATCAGCGAGTCCCCTATTCATATAAATGCTAGTTGCTTGCTGCATGGAATGCACCCTTAGTTTTTATCCAAATGAGCTAATTTTTGGTGGGTGGGGTGATTATGAGCTCCAATCGCAATAAACCAAAATTTAGCACTCTGCTCTAATTTTGGGGGGAGTTATGGGCATTTCCTTTCGCCAAGTTCAAATGGGGGGATAATGGGGGTCGTTGATCGGAGCGACTCAATGTTTCTCCCAAAATAATATTGAACTTATTGTGAATACTTGTACGAAATTTTACGGCTGAACTAACATTCTTTCAAGAGTTATGGGGCTTTTAAAAAAGGTATAAAATGAAAAAGTTCTAATTTATTTTTAAGCTAGCGCCGAATGATTGAATAGATCTCTAATGTGTTATATATCATTGCAAAGATAATTTTATGTAGTTTTTTTCGTTCTCAGGCTATTTTTCTATATCTTTTGTCGTTTTTGAAATACTCGCAAAAAACCGAAAAATGACCCCAATTTCCCCCTTTCCCCCTTTTTTAAGGTTGCGGACCCCCAATCGGTTCGGACTTTTTATACCCTTCACTCGTAGAGTAAAGGGTATATTAACTTTGTCATGAAGTTTGTAAGGCATTGAAGGAAGCATCTCCGACCATATAAAATATGTATATATATGATCAGCATGACAAGCTGAGTCGATTGGGCGATGTCCGTCTGTCTGTCTGTCCGTCTGTCTGTCTGTCCGTCTGTTGCTACGCGTTTTACTCGGCCAGTTTAAAAGCTATCGAGCTGAAATTTTGCACACATGCTTCTTTTGGTTGCAGGCAGTTTGTATGTTTGAATCGCTAAAATCGGACCATGGGGTCATGGGGCTGCCATACAAACCTAACCCCCCAAATCAGGTTCTTCTAAGAAAAACTTTTTTATTTGTGCACCAATTTCAACCAAATTTCACACAAATGCGTTCCTATTGATAACACAAAAGATATGTAAGAATGGATCAAATCGGACCATGGGGTCATGGGGGTGCCATACAAACCGAATCCCCCAAATTAAGTTCTTCTAAGAAAAACTTTTTTATTTCTGCACAAATTTCAACGAAATTGCACACAAATGTGTTTCTGTTGATAACACAAAAGATATGTAAGAATGGATCAAATCGGACCATGGGGTCATGGGGCTGCCATACAAACCTAACCTCCCAAATTAAGTTCTTCTATGAAAAACTTTTTGATTTCTGCACCTATTTCAACCAAATTTCACACAAATGTGTTCTTATTGACAACACAAAACCCATGTAAGAATGGATCAATTGGATCATGGAATCATGGGGCTGCCATACAAACCTAACTCCCAAAATTAGGTTCTTCTAAGAAAACCTTTTTTATTTGTGCGCCAATTTCAACCAAATTCCACACAAATTTGTTTCTATTGACGACTCAAAACATATGTAAGAATGAATCAATCGGACCATGGGGTCATGGGACTACCATGCAACTCGCCCCCCTTTTTTTGGTTCTTCTAAGAAACATTTTTTATACCAATTTCACAAAACCTTGAATTAATGTGTCTTTATCAAAGCAACAAAAAAGGTAAAGCAAATGGAATCGTACTATGCTCCCGCATCGCCCAATAAAATTTTCTGATTAAATATATTTATTTGCCCACTTATTCCAACCAAACCCCACACAAATATTGTTTTATCGGTGCCACGGAACTTATGTAAAAACGGAAGGAAAAGAACGCAGGGGGAGGATTAAACACAAGTCACGCCCGAAAAAACTTGAAGCCCGTGGGGAGTGAAGGGTATCCAAATTTCGGCCGCGCCCGAAATTAGCCTCGGTCTCGTTTTCCCATAATCTGGGGGTCGTCACCAACCATTCTGCAAAAAAAAATCCCATGAAGGAGTTTCGCCGACAAAATATCTAATTTTTCACACGGAACTTGCTAAGTGCCCTTTCAGTCCCAATGATGCCATATGGCATCATGCTCTAATTTGTTAAATATAGCGCTTAAAATTTTTTTTTGAAGAAAATATCATAAAAGATGCCTACTGAACGACATAATGTTGTTAGAAAAATTCTCCGCTTAAAATCCATAATTTGGGCATGAAAGGGTTAATGGAATGCTTCCTGTAAATCTATTTTTGGATTGGTCTAAATAAACGCGTTCCAGAATGAAAGGCTAGCGCCTTTCATTCTGTTCCACCTTTAATTAGATCAATCCAAAAATAGATTTACTATTTACCCAGATTGTATAAAAGTAGGCAAATCTACAGGCATTTTTCGATTTAAGATTTCTGATGGCCTTTGAGCAAAAAGAAACTCAGGCAAACGTAAGGCCGGCTTGGCTTTATATATGAACTGAATTATTGGCTGTAAAACTACTGTTACTCTTTTTTTAATCAAGGAAAACCAACTTATATGAAATGATTCCATTGTGTCCCCTGACATAAGAGCCCATGCAAGCTTTCCTATGAGTATTGAACAAGTATACTTTTGCAGCTATTCAGGGACACCCTGTTAACTTGGTCCTACAAACTTCAAAAATATTTGTGGCAAACACTATTACCATTCTATGCATATCCACCAAATTTCATGTTCCTTGTTTCATCAAGTTAAAAGATATGCATTGAAGAAATGTTTAAGAGGCTTCCCTTGCATTGTGAAAGGCCCTTACTAAATATTAACTTGGCTATATTTCCGGTTTGGATACAGATATTCGAATGAAAATGCGTAGACATATTCCCTATGTAATTTTCTAAAAATCCCTAGCAGAATTTTCATATTTGGAAACCTAAAAGCGGCTACACACGATCCAATTCAAATTTTACAAATTTACTGTTATTTACTTTTCCTTAGCAAAAGTCAGCAGTCTTAATATTTAACGTATATAAAGCCATACTGACCAATCTTTGTGCAAAGTTTCATATCGATCCCTATAACGGTTTAGAAAAACGGAGGTCGAAAAGGAAGTTTAACTTTGAACGCCAATAATTTTTTTACCGTTACTCGAAACTAGAAAATGTTAACTGATGTGAGATGTACTCGTTTAGTTCTTTGATTTAAATACCCATATGTCAATCTCCGATAAAAACTAAAAAAGTCGACTTTTTTCAAACGTTCGGGACACCCTGTTGTCTTCTTCCTACCAACTTCTAAGGTATATATGCCAAAGACTGTAACCATTCTACACATTCCTACCAAATTTCATGACAATCGGTTGAGCCGTTCGCGAGTTATTTAGTGAACAGACGGACGGACAGACGGACAGACGGACGGACAGACAAAATCGATATCATAAGGGTTTTTTGAAAAAAAAAATTTTCTAAAAAACCCTAAAAAACGACAAATTATTTCGCCAATTTCGACTGTTTCCATCATCATCAATGTGGCACGATAGCCCGACGTCGGGCCTTGGCCGCCTGAATCGTTGACCTCCAATTGTCACGGTTACGTGACCTCGTCCTCCAGTTTCGGAAGCCCAGCAGCTGTTGGGCGTCTTCACCTACGGAGTTCTCCCAGCGAGCTCTCGGTCGTCCACGCAACCTCGCTCCGTCAATTCGTTGTGCGTTCATCACTTTCTTTGGCATGCGATTATCGTCCATCCGTTGTACATGCCCCGCCCATTGCAAACGTTGAAGCTTCACGATTTTCGATACTTCCAGCTCATCGTACAATTGATACAACTCATGGTTGTACCGGATACGCCATTGGTCTCGCTCGCGAACGGCCCCGAAAATTCGCCGAAGGACCTTTCGTTCGAATCGGTCTAGCAAAATTTCGGAGGCTTGGGTGAGGGTCCATGTTTCGCAGCCATAACATAGCACGGGTCGGATGATCGTTTTGTACACGCGGAGCTTCGTGTTCCTGTGCGCAAGTTTCGAATTAATTATAGGGAGGACCGAGAAATATGTCTTATTGGCTAGTTGTATCCGTCGCTTAATTTCGTCGGTTTCGTTGGCGTCCTTTGATAAGTTACAACCCAGATAGTTGAAGTTGTCTACATACTCGATATTAAGGTCCCCCACTGTGATGCTTGAATTTGCTGGCGTCCTTGTTTTCGATTGCATCATGGCCTTTGTTTTGCTTTCGTTGATATGTAGTCCAACTTCCTTTGCGGCGTTATTGAGATTATGCAGAAGGCTTTCTGCATCACCCAACCTTCGAGACATGATGTTGATATCGTCGGCGTACGCTACTAATTGAGTCGACTTGATGAGTAGCGTTCCGCTGCTGTCCATATTCATGGCTCGAATTACATACTCCAAAGCAAGGTTGAAGAGCGTCGGCGCCAGCCCGTCGCCCTGCTTGAGTCCAGTACGAGTTTCAAATAGGTCAGTGAGTCGATTCTGCACTCTGACCTGCGAGACGGTATTAGTCATCGTCATCCTTGTGAGTCGCACTAACTTTGCCGGTATACCAAAATTCAGCATAATGTTGTACAGTACACTTCGATCGATACTGTCGTATGCCTGCTTGAAGTCGACAAAGATTTGGTATACGTCGATGTTATATTCCCAGCACTTTTGGAGTAGTAGCTTCACTGTGAAAAGCTGATCGGTCGTTGATCGACCAGGTCTGAAGCCGCCTTGATACTCGCCAATGATTCGTTCTGCGTACGGATTAATTCTCTTTTCAAGAATTTTAGATAATATCTTATAGGCCGTACAAACTAATGATATGCCCCTGTAATTCTCACACTTCAGCTTGTCACCCTTTTTGTGGATTGGGCAGATTATGCTTTTGCGCCAATCTTCGGGGATTTCCTCGTCGTTCCATATTTTCAGCAGTAGCACATGTATTGCGTTGGTCAGGCACGTTCCACCATGCTTCAGCAGTTCTGCTGGGATCTCGTCAGCGCCGGGCGCTTTATTATTTTGAAGCGACTGTATGGCAAGACTCACCTCCTCTACTGTTGGGGGTAGAACGGGAGGGCCTGGTTCGGCTAACTGCTCAAGAGCTGGCTCCGCGGGGGATGTTGATGGTGCATTGAGGAGCTCTTCAAAATGCGAGGCCCATCGTTTGTTGACGCTTTCGATGTCGCTGATGATGTTACCATCCTTGTCCTTACATAGGCTTGTCCTGGGTTGATATCCGTTCCTAACATTATTTATAAGTTTGTACGCCTGTCTAATGTTCTTACTGGCTAATCTTTGGTTTATTTGCTGTAACTGCTCGTCAAAATGTTTGCGTTTCTTACGTCTAATTAACTTATTAGATACTCGCCGAAGCTCGTTATATCTTTCTTTCTTGGCTCGGGATGCGCGTTGTGTGTATTGGCGATAGGCTTCATTTTTCGCCTCAATCGAGGCCCTGCATTCTTCGTCGAACCAGTCTGCTCGTCTGCGCCGGCCTTTATAGCCCACGACCTCTTCTGCGACCCCCTTGATGCTGTCTTTGAGCTCCTCCCAGAACTCATGGATGCCTAAATTGTTGATGTCATCAAGCATGGGCAACAGTTTTTCCTCTAGTGTTGTTGTATACGCAGCCGCCGTGGCATCATCAATCAAATTGTCAACCTCGAAGATCTTGGCAGGGTTGATTCTCGTTAGGTGCACCGAAGAGATTCTGCACCTGTAGGTCGTCTTCACCAAATAGTGATCGGTGTCGCAGTTGGCTCCTCGATAGGATCGAACATCTAGGACATTAGAAGCCCATCTCTTGCTGGTCAGTACGTGGTCGATCTGGTTCACGGTGTATTCATCTGGAGACTTCCAGGTCTGCTTGTGGATTCGTCGATGAGGGAAGCATGTAGAGCTTATTACCAGGTTTCTGCCGCTCGCGAAGTCGATAAGTCGCTGACCGTTGTTGTTGTTTTCGTCGTGGAGGCTATGACCTCCAGTAGTTCCCCTATGCCAGCTTTCATTTCCGACTTTGGCGTTAAAGTCTCCTAGCAGCAGCTTGACGTCGTTTGATGGAAGTGAGTCGAAGAGTGTTTCTAGGTCGTTGTAGAACTCGTCCTTAATCGCGTCTTCTTTTACTTCGACTGTTTCCAGAGAATCAAATATACGGAAATACACCCATGCCTACTTGGGACATGCAAAATTCAGATATTTCGTTTCGTATACGGTAAGCAAGCGAATTTTTATATGGAATGTCAAATTATGTCGTTTTATTCCATACGACTTGCTAAAACTCTCTATTATTCCAGTTGTGTCTTTTTAACATTCCGATAGAATTGCCGCCGAATGGTTCTTTTTGATCTGCTGTTCTATCGAGCGAAATGAATTCTTGTGTAACTCCATGTTACACAAAAAGGACATGCCATTAGCAAAACTCATAATTAATCAATGACAATCTATTTAGAAGTTTTGAGAAATATAAGTATCCGAAGTGGACAACCCTACTGTCTAAGTTGTATATTATTTCGAAGTAGTTATTTGATGAAGTATTGATTATGATTTTATTATGTTTTATAATGTAATATACCCAATAAGGTTGACAATAAATTGCTAAAGTTTTTAATTTCCGCGATTGAATTTTTAGAACTAACAGGCGACTTGAAATCAATACGTGGAAGATGGACTTTATTCGGTGTCAGTGTGAATTTCACACCTGAATAAAGGTTCTCATTCTTCGGGATAATTATATTGTAGCCTTATGCAGGGCTATGGGCCGTAGCCAAATTGCCGCCCTCTGCCACTGGCTAGGCTAAGCAAATAGCAATATGAACAATTTCGTTTTAATTCCATGAGAAATCCATGTGTTTTGTTTGCTTGAAAATATATTAATTCTCAGGGCAGCAGGGACGTATCCAGGATTTTGTAGCGGGAGGGGTTCAACGCTCGATTTCAAAAATTTCAGTAGACATTTTTAGAAAATAGAATTTTGTTGTGGATTGTCGAAACTAGTAAAGCAGTTTTGCCATAACTATCCGATGGTACATGAAACCTAGCACGGTGCTAAGATTTTGTCCAAGCAAATCCCTAAAAGCCTCTTATGTCCGATATAGAAAAGGTTCAGGTTATAAGATGCCCTAGGAGAAAACGTAAACCTGAAATATTTATCAGCGAGAGATCAAATTCATGGAGAACACTAAAGCAATATTTGTCAACATGTCATATTAACGAGTTCAAAGTATCGTTATGAAATTATTGTCAGCATTTAAAAAAAAAATCAAAAATTTTTTTTAGGTGCCGAACAAATACGAGCTAATGATTTGCAGGCGATCAATACTATTCCGTAATGGTTGTTCAGATAGTGCTTAGCCAACTTGATATAAGTATTTTTCTTTTGTTTTCGGTTATACCTACCGTCAACCAGTTCGGACGTGTTTTCCCACTCTGCCTAATTTAGTGCAATTCAGTTTAACAGTGAACCCTTTCCCCCTTGAAATTACATTATAAATAACAGTGTTATAAACATATATTATTGCATGTTCTCCAGTGACCCATTTATTTCATAAATAAAATAATAATAATAATTATTATTATTTCATAATAAAAATAATGAGTGACCCGATTATTAATACACTGTTGAGGAAATTGCTGCTGTGTTTATTTTGCATTGCCATCAATTGTTAAGTGCGCGACTAGTGAACCTATAATAATAACAATGAGTCATAAATGCTCCCTTCAGAATTGTACCGCGTTTGATAACAAGACAAATTTTGTTGTGTGTAAAGGTTTTTGTCAACGGAAATTGCATAGGGCGTACTTGGATGCTCCCCAAGATTGGTTCTCTCCCTATCAAGCAGAACATTTTATCTGCTCTGACTGCCAGAACACAAAAAATATGCTCCGTTACATATTCGAAAAGATTATCGAGCATATTGACAATATCAATTCAGACAAAGACAATCTGCTTGCTAAACATCACGCCCAATCCAAAGCTAGTAATGATAGCTTTTCGGAAATGGCAAGGTGCTTCGACGGACTGACGAATGCCATCTCTAACACCATTGACGTTCGTAACATTGCAAAAGTCATCTCCAGTCTCAAGCAAAAACTGGTAGCTTTTGAAAATCACTTCAGTCTGACAAATGGAACTACTCACCCTCCAATCAACCAAAATTCACCAGAGCCTAATCGAACGGCTGAACTTCTCAACGTAATCAACGAAAAAGTCGAAAGTCTCGAAAACTGCCTTAGCACTGTTATGGATAAGATCGACTGCTTATCAGTTGCGGCAGAAAAATCATTTACGACCAACCTGGCGCTGAACATCAAGGAAAGTGTTCCTACATATATATGTGTAAACTCGAACGTCATCCCCGCATCAATCAACCCGTCCAGCGTTATTCGTCCATCTTCTCCTACCCCCAAGCCACCCGAAAAGAATCTATTTTATTTCGGCACATATTGGTCTCGTGAAGAGTGGAACACCCGCCTCCAAAACATTAGTTCTTTATCGAAATTGCCGGATCATACAAAAAGCGCTCACTGTCCCGTTCCCCAAACTACAACGTTTCTCGTGAAAGGTGTCCCTAAGCACGTAGACGAAACCTGGTTGTGCAAACTTTTGAAAGACAAACTTCACATCAAAGGTTGCACCTGTGAATCCCCCCGCCGTCTTCGATATGGTCGCAAATCCACCAAAAGTTTCAAATTGAATGTACCCTCACAGTATGCTTGGTTGTTATGTAAGCATGAAGCGAATGGAAGCAGGGCATACACTTGGAGCGGAATGGCATTCTGAATATGGAGGAGCAAATCAACTAAAGCTTGTGCATCCTCTGATCAACAACGTTACAATAGTAATAAGTACAAGCCATACACAGTAAGTTACCCCTCAAACAATTCCTCTTATCTTTCCCGAATTCCACCTCCTGCCACCTCACACCCTACCATAGGTCAACTTAAAGAGTCCACATCAAGCACATCCCATAAGCATGTTGTTTTTACCCCTTCCAAAATAAATACTGGCTGGCTGGTCTAGCGGTTAGTGCGCGCACCTTCGGTGCACAGGGTCATGAGTTCGAATCTCACCGTGGATCATGGTGTTTTTCGAACTCACGAGCTTGTGACGGACTATGATCTCACTCAGATGTTAAACGAGTACCCACTTATGGGGATAAATAACACTGCTGAGCGTGATGCTGATCTCATTACCTCAACAAAAAGCAGAAAAGATCTTGGAAATAGGATGTCACTAACACATCCTGCGGCCTTAGTCCAATGTTGGATTGTCGCGCCTGTTATATATATATATATAAAATAAATACCACACCTCGCTTAAATAATAATTTTAAATCGCTGGTTCCACCTAAGCAGAAAAGAAAAGAGACCCACGCTAACACATCCTGTATTATAGTTGATACTCCGCCTTCTAACTTAAATATCGCTCCTTCTAATAATATTACTAACAATGTAACTCCTTCCACTAGCTTTAGCATTGCAGAACCGGTTATTCCACCAACACAATTAAAAGTAAGCGGTCCAAAGGCTGCTACGAATTATACTAATTTCGTTCGAGGTTCTCCCCAAATTCCATCAACCTCTGGTTCAATCCACGTGCCGAATATATCGGTTAATCCGCCAACGGCTAGCAACTTTCTTGATCCACTTGTTCCTCCTGTTGTTAGACTTACTAAAAACTCAAATGACGACCTTGACCTAGATTTACTATCTAGATTCAGGGACCATAAGATCTATGACAGTGTCCGTCTCTTCCTTTCATATTTACACGATGCACCTGAAACTACATGCATTGACGGTAAAACCAAAACTAATCTTAAAGTTTTGATACAGCAAGAAGGGTTACCCATTGAGGTGAATTCTTTACGGAATTTCTTTAACCAATATCACGAAGAACTTGGTGTGCCCCAAGAACAGGTAAAACGTGATTTGGAAACGTATCGCTCCTTCGTTAGCGCAAAATATATTTCTCGGCTGCAAAGATCTCGTGAGGACATGAAGAAATATTATTCTTACCATAAATCACACCCGTACACGCCTAGATTCCTCTACCACAATTGCAGTGGTATGAGAGGTAAAACCAATAAACTGTTCCTTGACGCTAAGTTCTGCCAATTTAATGTACTTGCTCTCTCCGAAACCTGGCTGAATGACACTCTTAAAAATGAGGAAATTCTTGATTCCAACTGGACCATTCATAGAACTGACCGCATTTATCAACTCACAGGTCTATCTAGGGGAGGTGGTGATCTTATTGCTGTACACAACTCTATTCCTAGTGAACTAGTTCCAACTGAGCAAAACCCTATATTTCAGCTCACGTTTATTAAAGTCCCCTGTGAGAAACATTACCTCTATGTTGGTATTGTTTACATACCTCCCTGTTCCGCGGAAGAGTCTTATAATGATCTGTGTAATGTCATCTCCTGTATGCTTGCTAACATGAATGATGATGACAGAATTATAGTCTTTGGTGATTACAATCGTCCAAACATAAGATTCATCGTAGATGAGAATGATGATCGGCTCCTTCCTGTAAATCTACTAGATAATACCGTCTTTAACATCATCAGTACTTTCTATGGTAATGACTTACAGCAGGTTTCGTCCAATCCCAACCAAAATGGTAGATATGATCTTCACCAACTGTTCTGATGAAGTAGTTGTTACAGCAACGTCGGAAGCTGAAAACCTTTTTAATAATTCTTGCCATCCCTATGCCATTACAGTAGAATTCATCCATATCTTTTAGCCAGGAAACAAATTATGAAATGATCTATGATTTTCTAAATGCCGACTATGAAGGCATTAAGAACTATCTGCTTTCTGTGGACTGGGCAGTAAATCTCTCTTCATCGATTCTTGACGACATTGTGACCACCTTCCATAATATTATCCTCCAAGCCATTGATAATTTTGTCCCCAAAATTAAAAAGCGTAACAAGCTCACTGAACCCTGGCTTGATAGTGATCTTAGACAGTTACGAAACCAAAGGAATAAGCTCTACAAAGCTATTAAAAATGATCCTTTTATTAATGACTCGCTCAAACAAAAGTACGAAGAACTTGCGAATGATTTCCGCCATAAGTCCCATGAAGCATATAATCATTATGTTAATTTGATGGGTGAAAAGATTATAAATGATCCGAAAAAGTTCTACGAGTTTGTTAACACCAAACGTAAGAACACAGGTTATCCCGCTTCTATGTACAGAGGTAATATTACTTCTTCGTGCCCCCTAGATATATGTAACCTCTTTGCTGATCACTTTCAAGACAGTTTCTGCGCACCTTCTACACCTTCCAATCCAACCCTATTTGCGGATGCCATCCCATATCTATTATTGACAGTATAGTTATCATTCAGGATGAGATATTTATTGCTATTCAACAGCTAAGCATTAATAAAGGTCCCGGTCCTGACTCAATTCCCCCCTCTTTTATAACGCGCTGTGTAGACCAACTAATTACTCCTCTACACATAATTTTTAACAAATCACTTCGTTGTGGTATTTTCTCATCTTCCTGGAAACTTTCACATCTAAAACCTACCCACAAAAGCGGTGATAAGCGATTGGTTGACAACTACCGGGGCATAGCTATCTTGTCAACTATCCCCAAACTTTTCGAAAAAATAGTTTGTGATAAGGTCACTCCCATTATCGATCCTCTTCTCAATGAACAACAACATGGTTTTCGAAAAGGCAGATCGACTACAACTAACCTCATGATACTAGTTTCTGAAGTCCTCTGCAAAATGGAAAAGGTGTCTAAGTAGAAGCTTTCGACAGGGTTGATCATTTAATTTTAATTAATAAACTTCACCGCTTTGGTGTAACGGGTTCGTTGCTTAATTGGATCCGATCCTATCTCCATGAACGTATACAATTCGTCAAATACAAGGGCTTTGTCTCTAAAAGCGTATTTGCGACCTCAGGGGTGCCTCAGGGAAGTCATCTAGGTCCACTTCTTTTTAACATCTTTATATCCGACTTATCACTTAAACCTATTACAGGATATTCCTCATCTTTTCTAGGCTGACGACTTAAAGTTATACCATTGCATCCTATCCCTGTATGACTCTGCATTTCTTCAAAGTAAACTAGAATCCCTTGAACAGTGGTGTCGTCGTAATAATCTATATCTCAACGTTATAAAATGCCAAGTGATTAGCTTTTCTCGGAAAAATGATGTTTTAACCACCTCATACCTTCTCAATAACGTTGAATTGTGTAGGTTTGATCATGTCACCGACCTTTGCGTTATCCTGGACAACAAATTACGCTTTAATCTTCAATATGATAGGGTTTTATCCTTGGCCACCAAGCAGTTTGGCTTTATTAAAAGACGTTCTAAGGAATTTAAAAATATTTGGGTTACTAAAACCTTATACACCACTCTTGTCCGCCCTCTTTTAGAATACGCATGACGCATGCATAGTCTGGAACCCTGTCTTCGGTCTACACTGCGATAGATTCGAATCTGTCCAAAAGCAATTTACACTTTTTGCTTTGAGGGACCTTTATAACCCAGCCGACTATCTAAATCTCCCCTCGTATAGTTACAGGCTAAGTCTCGTAAACTTAATGACTCTGTCTGCAAGAAGAACTCTACTTTGTGCCTGTTTCACCTTTGATGTTATTAACGGCACAGTCAAAGTTGATTTTATCCGTAACAGAATCATTTTTAATGATCAACTGAGACGCACTATAGGTATACAACTCTCCTTAAAGAATACTATCACTCTACCGTCTATGGTTTCAATGAACCAATTAACAGATGCTGCCGCACTTTCAACTCACTCAGTATGCATTATTGTCCTAACATATCTGAATCAGTCTTTAAACTAAACTTGATTAAAGCCCTTCAATAATCCTAGTCCATCCCACCTTTTAAGCCCAATCTCACACAACCTTCCCACTCAACTACAATTTACTATTAGTATTAAGTATTTGTTTGTTAAATGCCTTGTTTGGTAAATGAATAAAATAAAAAATAAAATAAATAAAAAAATAACCTAAAAAAATATCTTAAATGCAAGCACTCATTGATATTATTCAGCAAGTCATTCGCCGCCTAAAAAGTTATACGTTTTGCTGATATTAATTATTTTAAATGGCTAGTTTGGCAGTGGAATTTTCATTATTTCTCCAAACGAAAAATGACGAATTCATCAATTTAAACGCAAAAATTGCAAAAAAATTATTGAAACCTATTCACACGATGGAAATTTGTTACTGAAAATTTTTATAACTAATGCAGCATTTTTAATATCGATCGCATTAGACCTCTCCGGAAACCAAATCCTGGCGGCGCCCCTAATGCTTCTATGCCTATTTAAACCGCGGCAAAAATTAGTCATAGAAAAGGCGAAAAATGTTGGTCAGCTTCTACTAACTAGGATTGCAAATTAATCAATCAATATCTAACCCGGAGACTCGTCTAGTACGAAAACAAGTTTTAAACAATAGTCTTCCAAAAATGAAACAATTTATACAAGTACATTGCAAGGATCGATTGCGTCTGTTAGGCCAATGATAGCACATCCTTTAAAAAAAAATTTTCAGCCTTTGTCTGAAATTTTTAAACTAGAACAGAAGCATGATTTGATTTACTCAAATGCATTTGTGATTGACCCGCTTCCCGCTCTGTGACTCACTTGGTTGAGTCGCAATCTACGATGCTAGTAATCTAGAGGTCGGGATATCGAATCTCGGCGTGGTCTAGGAAATATATAGTGCTTACAACATTATATACACTACGAAAGCAATGTAACGTGATTCGTCAACTACTCCTTGAGTTTTTAAAATTAATCATTCAAGGGATTTAACCCTAAAGTAAAGAGTCCAAAATTTGCCGTAGGTATTTTTTGGCTGGCCAAAAAAAAAAGATAAATTCACAAATATTTAGTTCTCATTAAATTTGATAAATGAGCGATCAATTTTCTGCAGTAATTCCTATCCTTTCACCTTGAATCTTGAAACTTTTTTTTATAATTACATATTTTAATCGAATGCACAAATACGATTAGTTCTTATCAATTGAACTCTGAACTCTAAAATTAAATTAGCGCAGCTGGGATCTAAATTAAATTTTAATTTTGACAATCTTGTTGACTATGTATATTTATGGGGAGGTGTGTTTCAGAGATTATTTTGTTTTAAATATGATTAGAGTGGAATCTTCTTATGTATATTAAATAATATGGCCAGCTTACCTAGCTGGCAATTCGTTCCGACAAATGAATATTAATTACCTAACGCGATAGCTCATTAGAAATTTAGAAAACACTGTATGATGTGTGAACGAGCCTGACCCATTCTATGCAATCTGGCAATGTTGGAAGTTCTGGGATTTGATGGAAACCCTTCGGAAAAGACTGAAGAGTTTTTCATTTTGGATCCTTTTTGGGACATACTCTACCTTCATTTTTGCTCCTTAGTTTTTACCATTTTGCCATTTGTCATTTGGCCGTGGCACTTAGAGATGGGACTCACACTTCCAACAAGATTTATTAATGCCTCGATTCGATTAACAATTGTACAATTTTACTATAATAGCCAATACAGACTACCAACAAATCTTGGTGTATATTAAAATGGATACAGTCAAAACCCTGGATACTAGATCGAATCGTATGTCACTAAATTGAAAATGCATGGAAGAATGTAGGTACTTGCATCATTCAAATAGCAGAACAATCTTAATCAAATCGAGGATTTAATAAATTCTTTCGGAAGTGTGAATTCGAGTGTTGGGAAACGAGGACGTGAACTTAAAATGATTAGAGGTGCGGAAATTTCGTTTTTACGAAATAGATGCGAAATTGCTCATTTATGCGAATAGATGCGAAATGTTCAAATGTGTACTTAATCCACGATAAAGTTAATTTTTCATAAAAAAAAATAAATTTATAGAAGATTGTTTTAATCTCAGATTATTATTTTCAGAAGATTCTTATTAATAAAAATAGAAACATTTCAAACTGCAAGGAGTTCACGGAATCACGAGCACAATGGCTTTCCGAACACCGAGCAAGCTGTTGATTCGGATGTTCGATTAATTAACTTTGGTTTCTTCAATTCCATTTTTCTGGGAAGAGCTTTTCTCGTGGTTCGGCGAAGTCCAAAATTTAACATAAGAAAGAGAAAAGCATAAAAATATTGGCGTGCATCTGCTTCGGCAGTTTCTTTTTTTACCATAACTCCTGGAGGAGCGTTGTCGACTACTTATTGATACCAACAACATTTCTCCTCAGCTGAATTCGGAGTATGATGACGATTTTTGTTTTTCATTATTAAATATTTCTGAATACAACGTTTTTTGCAGTGGTGAGTTCTGAGCTATGAATTTCTAGACTTTCCAGTTGTATTTGGAGTTTAACAATACGAAAATGTACAAAATTAGGTTTTTATGCGAATTTCAGCGAAATTTTTAATATTCAAAATTAATTTATGCGAAATTCCGGTTTTTTATTTGCGAAATTTCCGTACCTCTAAAAATTATATACTAGTACAAAATTCACATTGTTTCAGAAATGAGTTACTCTAGACGAGTCTACAAAATATCTTCCCTGGCCAAAAATCCTGTTAGTATCAAGCATACAAAATTAAAAATATATTCACATATTTCGCAAGAGATTGCAGAAATTTAAAACAAAATTAAAATACTCAATTTATTTGCATACACCAATGTACTACAATAGCGACATACGAGTATAGGCCAAATTGAAGATGACATTCAAATACAAAGTTGTAATCGATAGAAATTTCAAACAATGTGTTCTACGTTCTGTGTCCATGAATTTGAGCGTTTGCTGTTTCTTCTTTAATTTTTAAATAAGCAAATTTCATCGCCTGATGTTCATTTTTTTTACTTCCGATTAGGAATTTCTATACATAGACGTATACCTATTTTAATGCCTATACATACTTACGAGTATAAATCACCAGTAGAGATTGCACTATTACCCCAGGAAATTTGAAAAAAAGTTTGGGGAATCTTCAGAAAAATTAGGAGATGGATTTTTGTACAAGCCTTCCTTCCGAAAATCCGCTAAGAAGTTCAAGAAATATAAAAAAAATATGAAAAAAAAACTCATTGTGAATTGTTGCTCGTGGTGAATTTTCCGCTTACTTCAATAACAGTATAGCTATTCCGGTCGGAGCCTTGTGTAGACCCATAGGGGGGTCAACTTACTGAAATCCTGTAATTCGTTCAAGAAAGACAGAAAGAAGTATAGGAAAAAATTGTTTTCATAATTGTGCCCCATTGTGAATTTTTCATATGTTTCGATGGTTGTCCTGTTAGTTTGGGTAGAGACCAATCCTGTGGAAGAAATTTATTGAAATCCGCTCATATGTTGATGAAATACACGCAGAAATAGGTGAAAAAGAACACATTGTGAATTTTTTGCATGTTTCAACAGTTATTATGCTATTTTGGCTAGAGCCTAGTACAAAAAAAACAAAATCATGAAAATCTCTACAGCCGTTCTCGAGTTATGGTGTAACTAACACGACTTTCTTTTATATAAATATATAGAAGATATATACACTGCCTGTCATAACGATAGCCGCACCAAAAAACAGACTGATCCTTGGAAATTGAAAGAAATCACAGTTATTCCACATACTATAAACTTAAAGTATATTAAAAAGACAAATATCATCACAAAAATTTTCCTTTTATTTTAAACCGTTATTCTTCTATAAAGCAAAATCTAAATTTCTGGTCCGTCATAACTATAGCCGCACTTGGAATTAGTATGGCAAAAACTGATTAAAAAGCGGAAATTGAGGAAATCAATAACGTGAAAAGTCCTTTTTAAATAAAATAGACTCTGAGGGATTATTTCCTTTTTTTCTCAATAAATTATAATGGTTTTTCGAGTTTTTTGTTTATTGACCTCTCAGTATCGATAACGGGTTTTTTACAAAGAAAAATCTTCGAAATTGTATTGTTTTTAAGAAATTTACGTAATAATTGTTCTTAAAGATTTCCTGTCTACTTTTAATGAAGCAGGGGCCACCTCCGTAACATTTGTTACATTGGATCACTCTGGAAATGTAAGGATTAATGAGAGATTATGCCATCTGTTGCTCTAAAATCCGTTATGGGTCTTGTCTTCTGTATTAAAATGAAAACAGTTTTTGGTCAGGATATTCCAGAGAAATTTTTACTGTGTTGGAGGTGGTTACATCAACTTTTCAATCCACAAACAACCCTGCTTAATACTACACACATTTTTATTGAATTCCATGAAAATCCGGCAAGCGCTCATTAAAAGTATTGGCCAGTATAGTCTACTTATAGAATAGAACAGTTGATTTCGTCACTTCCCTCATAGGAAAAATTTCATAGGATTGTCCTGACGATAAACTGCTTCCATTTTATACAGAAGATGGGACACATAACGGATTTTGAAACAAGATATTGGATAATTGCTCACCAGTCGTAGTACTTCCAAGTTGGTTCGAATGTTACAGATGTTAGGGAGGGGGCCTCTCATCGATTCAAATTAGACAGAAAACCTTCGAGAAACATTATTACGTAAAATTTATATAAAAAAAAACAAGATTTTGAGGAGTTTTCTATGTTGAGGCAGCGGTTATCGTTGCAAAGAGGTTAATAAGCAAAAAACTCGAGAAACTGTTAAAATGATTCCGTGAAAAATAAACAAAACAATCCCTCATGGTCTATTTTATTCGAAAAGGATCTCCTCCGTTATTATTTTCCTCAATCTCCGCTTTTTGATCAGTTTTACAATACTAATTCCAACTGCGGCTATAGTTATGACTAGGGATCGGATTTTTATGTTTTTTCATATTTTTTCTTTAGACTGATAATCAATTTCTGGAGTGTTTTCTTTGCGTTTCAGAACATTTGGAAGCAAATGGCATGTAAAGGGTTTTCCAATAGGGACGCTTGATCTTTGAAATGAAAAAAAAAATACATGTAGGAGAGATATTTGCGAATTTTTTTTTTTATTTGAAAGGTCCATCGACCCCATTACATATGGAATATGACATCATTCAAATGACCGCCACGGCTTCGGTTGGTGGCGCGCACACGAAAGGTCCAATTTTCGATGACTCTGGCGCACAAATCGGGCTGTATACCGGTCGATGATAACCAACTTCTTTTGGCCTGAAATCGAGAATATGGATCTGCACAACATGTGGTTTCAACAGGACGGCGCTACGTGCCACACAGCACACGCTACGATGGATGTTCTGCACGAGCAATTTACGGGCATGGTCATCTCGCGCGGAGGCGACGTGAACTGGCCACCGAGATCGTGCGATTTGACCCCGCTGGACTTTTTCTTGTGGGGTTTTCTTAAGTCGCAGGTCTATGCCAACAAACCGCAAACCACCGATGCCCTCAAAGTTAACATACGCCACGCCATCGATCAAATACAGCCCGATTTGTGCGCCAGAGTCATCGAAAATTGGACCTTTCGTGTGCGCGCCACCAACCGAAGCCGTGGCGGTCATTTGAATGATGTCATATTCCATATGTAATGGGGTCGATGGACCTTTCAAATAAAAAAAAAAATTCGCAAATATCTCTCCTACATGTATTTTTTTTTTCATTTCAAAGATCAAGCGTCCCTATTGGAAAACCCTTTATTTGTTTTTACATATTTGTAAATATTCAAGTGATATTACATATTTTTAAATATTTCACTCCTTTTTACATATTTTCTTCCATATTTAGAAAATTTGTACATAAGTACGAACAAATGATAAAAAAAAAATTGAATTGAATTTAATACAACAGTTTCATTAGAATTAGGTATAAGTTTTCCGATTTTTGAAAGGAGATGCATTATAAAATAGATACTTATATATCCATACATGGGACAGTTTATTACTCAATTATATGAACAGAGATTTACAAGCCGAAATGTTTTATGTTTTTTTTTTAGAATACGTATACCAGTGAATTTTTCATATATTCCGACCAGGCTGAGAAATAAAACAATAAATCAAAATGCAAAAGGTAAAGGACTATGCTGCATTAAGGGAGACTCAGTAGTATATTTGAATTCAATATTTGGGTTATCTAGTTAGAGGAGTGATATTGTTGAAATTATATAAAGTACGTATACATAAATCGATATTGTCCATAAAAAGGTCATTGATCGACATTTTTCACTTATTCCGTGTTCAGTATTCGGTTAGTTAACATTTTAACATTTTTTCAAAATGCCAAAAGTCAAGTCTACATCTAGTTCTCTTGTCCTGAAATAAATACGGGAATTCCCTGACGAGGATTTCCGTGGAGACGGAAGTATTTTATTTTGTGACAGTTGCGGAAAAGCTGTGGCAACCACCCAAAGGTCTCAAGTTGTACAGCATATTTCTACTGCTTTACATAAGCAAAACAAAGAGAAAAGAAACAAACGTTTATTTCTCCTACGGAAGGCAGCAGCAAGTCGGCGTTTAAAATGGATTTATGTCGTGCTTTTGTCAAAGCCGATATCCCATTTTATAAACTCAACAATCCCCACTTTAAGGGGTTCTTGGAGAAGTATAGCGGGCAAAGAGTTCCCGGAGAGCACTATAAGAAATACCTATTTATGCGACGTCTACACGGAAGCACTTTATAGAATTCGCGATATAATTGGTGATGGGCCCATATGGGTCTCAATAGACGAAACTACAGATGTCGAAGGGAGATATATAGCCAACGCTATTGTTGGGCTATTATCTTCGGAAAAAACGAAGCTTATTTTGTTTAATATCGAAGACATAGAAAAGTGCAACCACGCAGCTGTTGTTCAATTTTTCAACAATTCGATGAGCGTACTGGGGCTAAATGGAGTGCAGCAAAGTAATGTGTTGCTGTTCGTAACTGATGCTGTTCCATACATGGTAAACGCTGGGAAAGCCCTCCAAGTATTTTATCCGAGATTAACTCACGTTACTTATCTCGCCCATGCATTTCGTCGCATTGCCGAGCACATTAGAAACGAGTTCGTCGAAGTAATTGTGCCTTAATTTCCAACGTAAAGAAAGTGTTTTTGAAAACACAAAGTCGCGTTAGAATACTTAAGGAGAGCTTTTTCGATTTGCCCCTACCACCAGAGCCCGTTATAACCAGATGGGGAACCTGGCTGAAAGCCGTGAAGTATTATTCCGAAAATTTCGAGGAGATCAAGGCTGTGTTCTCCACACTCGACGAAAACGCTGTGGCTATCGAGAAAGCCAAAAAAATTCTTACGAAACCATCAATGATCAAAAAGTTAGAAGAAGAAATCGCATTGAAACCAGAGGAAATCGCAAAATTCAAATATGCGCCCATCACATCAGTCGATGTTGAAAGGTCATTCAGCCAGTATAAAAAAATCCTTGCACCAGACAGACGGAGTTTCAAATTTGAAAATTAAAAAATATATCTAATTTGCAACAATTTTGAAGAATAACTACGATTTCGATGTTCGTAATCATATTTTTATTTTACATATTTCAGTTTTTTCTTTACATATTTCGACAAAATAAACACATATTATATGTACATACATATTTCATGTTTTATTTTACATAAAATTCCGAGCCCTATTTATGACGGTCCCGAAATTTAGTTTTCCTTTATAGAAAAATAACGGTTTGAAATAAAAGGAATTTTTTTGTGAAATTATTTGTCTTTTTATTATCCCTTATATTTATAGTTAGTGGAATAACTGTGCTTTCCTTCAATTTCCCAGGATCAGTCTGTCTTATGGTGCGGCTATAGTTATGACAGGCAGTGTATATATCTGCAAAATCTAGCGCATTGAATCAAGAGTTACAGTGCGGAATGTAAATTTCTAATGTTTAAATTGCATACATAATACTTTTGGGGCTGGAGTATAATTTTCTGGAGAAAAAAGTATTTTGCTTTTCTTTATACAATTTTTTTTATTATTCTACGCATAATTAATAAACAATAAAATCGGCTTAGTCTAAGATGTGCTTACCCAAAAAAGGTGGTGAAACATCTTTTGTTTAAAAAAAAAATAACTTAATCACTAGTCTGTAGAATTTCAATTTCCAGCTAAGCTGCTCGCCGGCCTTTGTTTTCATGAGAACTACTGTTTGGCCCTTATCGGGATATTCCGTGAAGAAAAAATTTTCGAGGGTCTGTGACCCTCTGTAACACGGCTAGCGGCACTCGTATAAACGGAGACTTTTGCTTGGGACCTCGAAAGGAAGGCTCATTCAAAAATCTAGTTTTCCACGATTTTTTTTCAGAATGAAATGCTAAGTTTCCTGGGGTATATGAATAGAAAAGTAATATCATTGTTTCAAAATGTATTATAATTGAAAAAAGTAAAAATAAATTGTTCTAGAATTACTCTTAAAAGTAATGCGCAATCACCTCTTTCGGAAAGGTCAATTAAATAAATGTATTTCTGTCACAATCACAATTATATTATAAGAAATTTCAAACATGTTTACAAAAAGTAATACTCGTATTAAGCCAAAAATGTAAAAGCCTATCGCAGTTGAACACATAAAAACCATATGGGAAAAAATCATCTGATGAAAATTCTCAAATACGGATACATATTACCAAAGTCATTAACTCATTTCTAAATTTAAACATCAAATATCTACATGAAAGAAAGCAGTAGTTTGAGTAGAACAAAAAAAAACTCGTTAGATTTTTTATAGGTACATATATGTATATACAAACAACATTTTTGGCCAATTTAACAAGTTCATTAAACTTCCGGTTATCGCTTAAACTTAAAAGAAAAGCAGAATAATTGTTGAGGAAAGTTTCCCGGATTTGACTACGATAAGATTGAAAAATAAAAATTTAATTTTTTGTAGGTAAGTATACAACTTAGACGGCCAATTTTCCATATGACCACTGTAAAGGCAACTACACCCGGACGGAATTTTCAGTGTAAATTCAGAAAACAGGATTTAATTTTTAATTATTCGATTTACAACCTTATTCAGTCCGTTTTTCTGATTAAAAAATGCATTTATGTATTTGAATGAATTAATACGCTATTGAAGGTATTACCCACGATATAAAGAACATAAGATAGCGACAAGTGGGAGAGTCAGAGAAACGAATGACGTATTCTTTCCTGTGACGTCATTTCTCTTAACGCTCTTACTAGGCACAACACTGTGCACAACGACGACGTAGTTGGCGTGTCACCGGATTGAATTTGGTGTAATAGAAAATGTTTGTTTATTTTCCGTAGTTACGCCATATTTTGCATAGCAACGCCATCGTATTAAAGGCGAATCAAAGTATTCGTTTTATTTAAAAAAATACATGTACAGTAGAATCTCACCCAATATGGCGGAAGGAAATACATATCTTATGTATGTATTGTGCAAGTATAAACGAACATGATAAAAAAGACAATTCACATAAAAGATATATTGTTTGTATATTTTATAATACAGTTTTGTGTTTTTTTTTTTTAAATTTGTTATTAATAATTTCAGAATTTAGTTGTCTTATTCGAAAAAAACATCCGGGTTCTAAAAAACAATTTTGTCACCTTTTCTTCACAGGCAATTTCCCTTTCAATAGCAATTAAAATCATTTTTTTTTTAAATAATTTTTACATAATTTCAATTGTTCCCCGTTCGTCTTTAGGAATATATTATTCAATTCCTCTATATGAACCATAATTTCCTCTGTTGGTTTGCAGAGTCCACCTTCGTCCAAATGATTGGTCCAAGTATAAGAACGATTATCTTCATTTGGATTAACGCTTGTTTCGGGATTTGAAAATCTCACTCGGTGGCAGATGTAACCCGCCAAATGTTCGAGTCCATCATATGCCAGTGGAAGATCTTCGGACTCGTCTTCCTCCTCGGAAAGATCTCTGAGAATATTAATTGCAGATAACATTTTTCCTAAAATATGAATACGGCGTAGGTAATACATGGTTGAATGGCAGTTGAATGGCGTAATTACAAATTACCTGTTAGACCAACCTCATAAGACTCTTTAAGTCGGGGGTATTATCTGCATTAGTGTTGACATTGTCAGAAATACAACCTTCATTAAAACCCAATATGTATATATGTAATTTCGAAGCCTTTTTTTAAATTCAATGCGATCGGGATGGTTTTCTTCTTGTCATATTGTAAATAAGATACTCAATAAGACACTTCACTGTTAAAGGTGTCTGTTTATAAAAGGTTTACTGTATATAAAATCAACGTATTTAGTGAGCTGTCATTGCATACGATTTGTTGTTGATTTTTCATAGTAATATATTAATCATAGTAATCGTTCTCATTCAATAGTGTATGTTCTCTTTCGATTGATGACGTCACAGGAAAGACGGAAAGAGCTTATGACCAGGCCCTGGGTATTACCCATCACTAGCCATACTACTCCTGCCCATTGATAGATTCCGTCGCGGAAGCTCAGAAATAATTGAGTCTGTTTTTGATATCCTGTTTAGAAGTGAAGCGTATTCCAGTCAACGCGTTCTGCATCAATCGAAACAAATGGTAATCGCAGGGGCAAGGTCTGGGCTATAAGGCTACAAAAAGTTTTTAATCGGAACAGCACATGTTGCAAAGCGTTGACACGGTGAACGATTATGGACTCGTATCTGGTCGCATATCCTTTTTTATTACAATTGAATCTTTTCAGTGCGCTTTAAGGCAGTATAGGGACAAAATTTAGAAAGTTTTGACTATAAACCACCATAATTCTTACATCAAAAATCAGCTTAAAACCAAGGATATCTCTCGTACAAAGTTAAGTTTTTCAGAGAGTTACGCGCATGGGCGTAGCCAGAGTGGGGCAGGGAGGGGTGCTTGCCCTCCCCTCCGGTCGGTAATTATTAAAATTCTAAATAAAATTACCTTTGTAATGATATATAACATTCTAGACATTTTTTCAGAAAAGTATACCCTAGACCCAAAAGTATTATAGTGAATTTACATTTTTTGGATTTACATTTTGCGCTGTAACTCTTGACAAAATATACTTAGGATCATAAGATCTTGTCCATATATTGCTAACAAAATTTATTTGCTTCGTACCAAAAATTGAAGTGCTCCACCCATTGACGACCCCCTCACTCCTCTTAACATTTTTCAAAAAGGCATGCCTGTAGCTTCTTTTCAAATTAAGCCAGGCAGATCAGATTTGGCGGGTTGCCTAGTAGAAACCCCATTATGCTCCTTACCAAAAGTTATTACCATCCGATCATACAAAGTGAACCAAAATTCTGGCAAATTTCACATTTTCTCATTTCTAAATTCTATCTAAAATGGAAAAATTAAATTTATTAGACTAGGCACCTCACCAAATTTAATCTGCCTGGCGTGATTGGAAAAGAAGCTACAGGCATGCCTTTTTGCAAAATATTAGGAGGAGTGAGGGGGCGTCAATGGGCGGAGCACTTCAATTTTTGGTACAATCAATTGGTAATCAATTTGGTAATCAAATAAAACTTTATAACTTTTATTAGCAATATATGCACAAGATCTTATGATCCTAAGTCTATTTTATCAAGAGTTACAGTGCAAAATGTAAAAGTCAAAAAATTTCAATTCACTATAATACTTTTGGGTCTAGGGTATAATTTTCTGAGAAAATGTCGACAATGTTATATATCATTACAAAGGTAATTTTATGTAGTTTGTTTCGTCTTCAGGGTATTTTAGGGTCAGACTCTTAGTTTTCCAGATATTTGCAAAAATCGGAATTTTCAGTGGCAAACTACACAAACTGATATCTTGGTCTATTTCTTTTAAAGAGGAATATGCAGTCCGAATAGCACTGAATATAGACGAGCTACGGTCTAAAATGCTTGGAGGCCATAGTTGAATGTATGTAATCAGAATCACCAGCAAAAGTAAACACGTGCAGGGATAATTTTTCGTTAATTGGTGTAGAAAACCATTCTCGACTGTCCTTTCTTAAAATTTGGCTCTAAAATTTTCCTAACAATTTCGACCGATAATTTCTACTCCTAAGAAAACTATGATGTTGAACAAATTTCGGACTTTGCATTAGGTGGTTCAAGTGACGCAACCACGGGAGGGAAAAAGGGAAAATTGCAAAACGAAATATGAAGCAATGCCTTTGGCTGCAGATTTTCTAAAAAAGAGAATACTCCTCCTCGTACTGCCTTTCACCTGAGACGATATGGTTCCTTGGAGCGGAACGACATCAGCCACCGCCGTCTATATATTAAGGCCGCAATGTAGACTCGTAAACGTCGAATCCGCACATTAAATTGCATTGCATTGTTGTTGCTTCTCATGACATTGTTGTTGTTTGCCCGTGTCCGAAGAACAGTGTAAGCAGGATCCATGCCGTCATCGTACAGCTGAATTGCGGCCTTGATATATTTAGATGGCGTTGCATCAGCCCAAATTCTGTACGGATTTTGATGGTACTGCCTATATATTCCTATTTACCTCTTGTAGGACCGGGCATTCACAAATTTTGCTCCATTTTTGGTGGGCCATTTGTGGCAATACCCAGCTGATCTACATATGTCGATGTTTGAACCCCCTTCGAAATTAATTTATGATACAGTGATGAAGAATATGCTCCAGTTAGGATATTGCTGTATGCGATATTCTTATAATGTGACCTGTAAAGTAGTGGGAGTTTATTGTTGCAGTAGCGTCGCGAGGTAGTTTTGCCAGCTTTGCATGACCGCGCAATCGTGGCGTCAACGATGAATTTTATAGTTTTGACGATTTGTTATATACATATGTACATTGCCTTTGCCATAGGTATCCAAATATTTGGCAGATTTGGATACCTATGGTTTGGTGTGTAAATTATAAAATAATGGCATCCTAGACCTCTTCAGATTTATCAGGTCTAAGATAGTTTAACATGCATACAAGTTAGCGGTTAAGTAATCAAATCGACAGCTGGAAACTTCACTTCGCATGGAATATGCAGCAGCCTGCTTGTAGTCCAGCTATTTCACCGACCACGTCTAGTACCTCCGAAGGTCCTACTTCAGACAAATAATATTTTATAGAAAAGTACCGCATTGCATATAACTTTGGAGTCCACAGTTTGGGTAATATCTTAGAGAAAGCATAGCAACCCATGCCATGCGTTAGTCCAGAGTGGCTATGTGATCACACAAGCCATATGTGTTTGACTCCAAATTTATTACACTACACTCCACGAAATAATTCAAACGCCTTAATATTGTCGAAGCAATTGTTAATCCCTCTGTCGCCGCCTACGAGCTATTATGCCTGAGGTGTAGCTGAATCTTCTGTGAAATCAATCTTATTTTTTGATGAGCTCTACCTTTAGTTCTAGACACAGACACAGTTTACATACTATGTCTTACGATGACACGCCGGTATTTAGGGTTTTTAGATTTTTCAAAAAACTTTTATGAAATTGATTTTGTCCGTCCGTCTGTCCGTCCGTCTGTTCTTTAAATAACTCGCGAGCGGCTTAACCGATAGTCATGAAATTTGGTAGGAATGTAACAGTCTTTGGCACGAAATACTTAATAGTAGGTAGTGCGAAGATAACAGGGTGTCCCGGACTTTTGAAAATTTGTTCACTGCATAACTCGAGAACGGCTTAACCGATCGTCATGAAATTTGGAAGGAATATGTAGAATGGTAACAGCCGTATGCACGAAATACATACTTAAAAGTAGGTATGGCAAAGATAACAGGGTGTCCCAGACATTTGAATATTTGTTCACTAATGAAATTTAATAGGAATGTGTAGAATCGTAACAGTCCTTAGCACGAAATACTTAGACGTGGAGTAGGACAAAGCTAACAGGGTGTCCGGGAGATTTGAAAAAGTCGACTTTTTAGTTTTTATTTGACATGGACGTATGGGTTCTGGTACTCAAATCAAAGAACTCGATGGGCACATTTCATATCAGTTGCTTTTTACAGTTTGGAGTAATGGTAACGGAGTGACAGCTAATAAATTCAGTTAATATGTGTATAGCCATGATACATAGTAAATCTATTTTTGGATTGGTCTAATTAAAAGTGTTACAGAATGAACGCGTTTATTTAGACAAATCCAAAAATAGATTTAAAGAAGCATTTCATTAATATTGTGCATAATTCTTATTTACCTACACTGAACCAAATCGCCTGCTAAAGTAAAGAAAATATGGCTTAAATCAAGAAAATAAGACAATAAAAAACAGCCAAGAAATATATAATTTTGACGTGCTCTGTGGCCGTGATCGTTCGGTCGCCACTCTGTGAAATGGACACTCATAGAGAAACGAGTTTCCAAACTCGGCACGACTCGTCGCAAGTTTATTATTCAGAAGAAGATAATAAGAAATATTCTTATCGTAGAATAATAAACTAACAATGCGATTAGGAATTGGTATGGCTGACAACCGTATCACACTCCGAATTCAGTTGTCTTTGTAACGTTGATGACTACATACGGTAGTCATCAACGCACCATGCTCCACTAGTAGTTCAGTAATATCGTGTCGATTTAGTACCATTCCGTGAAAAAAATACAGAAGTTTTTTTCTCACTGTTTCTTTATGTATTATGGGGCGCTGATTCCGAATATGAACTTTGCACCCTAAAAAAAGTGCCGCAACCTTTAAAAAAGGGGGGAAAGGGGGGTATTTTTTCGGTTTTTTGCGATTATTTCAAAAACGATAAGAGATACAGAAAAATGGTCTGAGGACGAAAAAAACTACATAAAATTATCTTTGCAATGATATATAACACATTAGAGTTTAATTGAATATTTCGGCGTTAGAATAGAACATAAATTAGAATATTTTCATTTTAGACCTCTTTTAAAAGCTCCATAACTTTTGAAAGAATGTTAGTTCAGCCGTTAAATTTTGTATGAGTACTTATAATAAGTTCAAGATCATTTTAAGGTAAACATTGAGTCGCTCCGGTCAAGGGTCCCCATTATCCCCCCATTTAAATTTTCCAAAACGGCATGTCCATAACTCCCCCCAAAATTGGAGCAGAGTGGTAAATTTTGGTTTGCTGCGTTTGAAGGTCATAGTCACCCCACCCACCAAAAATCAGCTCATTCGGATGAAAACTAACGGTACCTCCCATACAAAGTGACCCAAGACAACTTTGTTCTACAGTTTATAAAATGAGTAGTACCTACTCGTACGTAGAACAAATTCCTGATGGGTCACTTTGTATGGGAGGTACCCTTAGTTTTTATCCGAATGAGCTGATTTTTGGTGGGTGGGGTCACTATGAGCTCCAATTTCAACAAACCAAAATTTAGCACTCTGCTCCAATTTTTTGGGGGGGGGGGGGAGTTATGGATATGCCGTTTTGAAAAATTTAAATGGGGGGATACTGGGGGTCCTTGACCGGAGCGACTCAATGTTTACGTTAAAATTATCTTAAACTTGTTGTGAATACTTATACAAAACTTTACGGCTGAACTAACATTCTTTGAAAAGTTATGGAGCTTTTAAAAAAGGTCTAAAATGAAAATATTCTAATTTATGTTCTATTCTAACGCCGAAATATTCAATTAAACTCTAATGTGTTATATATCATTGCAAAGATAATTTTATGTAGTTTATTCCGTTCTCAGACCATTTTTCTGTATCTTTTACCGTTTTGGAAATAATCGCAAAAAACCGAAAAAATGCCCCCCTTTCCCCCCTTTTTTAAAGGTTGCGGCACGTTTTTTAGGGTGCAAAGTTGATATTCGGAATCAGCGCCCCAAAATACATATAACAAAATTGAGAAATAAACTTCTGTATTTTTTTCCTGACGAAAATACGATATTATTGGACTATAGGAGTTACGGTAATCGAGAGAGAGAAGATATAATTGTCTTCATTTGAGAATTAGTCACACTGATCCAAGTGAAATGCCATTAGCAGCGCTTTAAGGAAAAGGACCTTTGAATCAAGCAAACTTTTCTTATGAAAAAGATAAGAGAATCTAAACAAAAATAAAAAAAGAAACTTGCATCCAACCAACATCGAACACATAACGCCATTCTTCCCAGTCAAACGCGCTACCCACTGAACCATAGACACTTCTGACTAATCTACTACAACACTCCAATATAAGGTAAAGCTAAAATAAGGCTTTTCCACGAGCTTTGCATGGACAATGTCAAAAAAAATTGTTATCAAGCATTTGTTTGTTCGAATTGAGAATAATGGTTTAGGCTTGAATCTACTTCCTATTTCTCAAAAGAAGGTCTTGAAAATAGGATCGATTCAAGAAGAAATTGTCACATTTTGAGAAATTTTGTCTAAATTCGGGAATTTTGCAAATGAGAAAAGAGTTTCCTAATTTTAAATAGCCCAATTTTTTCAGTGTACATTGACTGACATTAAATGTCAATAAATTTTTAAAGGGTATAGGGTACGAAACCACAAAACTTTGGGAAAAAATACCAAAAATTGAGAAAATTGAGGGAAAAAAGTTTCGTCCCAATCGGTATTCGAGCCTCCCACCTTCAGTCACAAGGTCAGCAACTCTACCTACTAAGCTATAGACGCTTAGAGGTATCAATGCAAAGATTCCAATGTGACATTTCCGAAATTGAATAACTCGATATTTCTCCCGGTTCTTCTCCTCCAAACAGACAAAGTTCCGCGTAGTTCCCATAGAGCTGGTAAGTTGCCATGCCATAAATACTACACTGAACCAAATCGCATGCTAAAGTTAAGAAAATAGGGCTCAAATCAAGAAAAAAAGACAACAAAAAACTGCCAAGAAATATTTCTCTTCATTTGAGAATTAGTCACACTGATCCAAGTGCAATGCCAATAGCAGCGCTTTAAGGAAAAGTAACCTTGAATCAAGCAAACTTTTCTTATGAAAAAGACAAGAGAATCTGAACGAAAATAAAAAAAAACTTGCATCCAACCAACATCGAACCCATAACCCCATTCTTCCCAGTTAAACGCGCTACCCACTGAACCAGAGACACTTCTGACTATTCTACTACAACGGTCCAATATAAGCTAAAGCTAAAATAAAGCTTTTCCACGAGCTTTACATGGAAAATGTAAAAAAAAATTGTTATCAAGCATTTGTTTGTTCGAATTGAGAATAATGGTTTAGGCTTGAATCTACTTCCTATTTCTCAAAAGAAGGTCTTGAAAATAGGATCGATTCAAGAAGAAATTGTCACATTTTGAGAAATTTTGTCTAAATTCGGGAATTTTGCAAATGAGAAAAGAGTTTCTTAATTTTAGATAGCCCAATTTTTTCAGTGTACATTGACTGACATTAAATGTCAATAAATTTTTAAAGGGAATAGGGTACGAAACCACAAAACTTTGGGAAAAAATACCAAAAATTGAGAAAATTGAGGGAAAAAAGTTTCGTCCCAATCGGTATTCGAGCCTCCCACCTTCAGTCACAAGGTCAGCAACTCTACCTACTAAGCTATAGACGCTTAGAGGTATCAATGCAAAGATTCCAATGTGACATTTCCGAAATTGAATAACTCGATATTTCTCCCGGTTCTTCTCCTCCAAACAGACAAAGTTCCGCGTAGTTCCCATAGAGCTGGTAAGTTGCCATGCCATAAATACTACACTGAACCAAATCGCATGCTAAAGTTAAGAAAATAGGGCTCAACTCAAGAAAAAAAGACAACAAAAAACTGCCAAGAAATATTTCTCTTCATTTGAGAATTAGTCACACTGATCCAAGTGCAATGCCAATAGCAGCGCTTTAAGGAAAAGTAACCTTGAATCAAGCAAACTTTTCTTATGAAAAAGACAAGAGAATCTGAACGAAAATAAAAAAAAACTTGCATCCAACCAACATCGAACCCATAACCCCATTCTTCCCAGTTAAACGCGCTACCCACTGAACCAGAGACACTTCTGACTATTCTACTACAACGGTCCAATATAAGCTAAAGCTAAAATAAAGCTTTTCCACGAGCTTTACATGGAAAATGTAAAAAAAAATCTATTATCAAGCATTTGTTTGATTGAATTGAGAATAATGGTTTAGGCTTGAATCTACTTCCTATTTCTCAAAAGAAAATCTTGAAAATAGGATCGATTCAAGAAGAAATTTTCACATTTTGAGAAATTCTGTCTAAATTCGGGAATTTTGCAAATGAGAAAAGAGTTTCCTAATTTTAAATAGCCCAATTTTTTCAGTGTACATCCAACCAACATCGAACCCATAACCCCAGTCTTCCCAGTCAAACGCGCTACCCACTGAGCCAGAGATACTTCTGACGAATCTACTACAACGCTCCAATATAAGCTAAAACTAAAATAAAGCTATTCCACGAGCTTTTCATGGAAAATGTCAAAAAATCTATTATCAAGCATTTGTTTGCTTGAAATGAGAATAATGGCTTAGGCTTGAATCTACTTCCTATTTCTCAAAAGAAGGTTTTGAAAATAGGATCGATTCGAGAAGAAATTTTCACATTTTGAGAAATTTTGTCTAGATTCGGGAATTTTGCAAATGAGAAAAGAGTTTCTTAATTTTAGATAGCCGATTTTTTTCAATGTACAGTACATACATGCACCGCAGTTGGTGTATAGAATGGAACGATAAGTCACAATGAGTTAAAATTCGCACCCACGAAATTTGGGAATCAGAATTAATACAGTAATTGTAAATTCGAGAGGGAAAAATATCTAACTACCATCACAACTCCCAAAGCAATGTGAGCACTCAACACCGGTACAGACCTGCACGGTCGAGCGTCAGGGTGAAGAAAAAACAGGATGAATCCCTGGATTGACGGTGTGTGTGCGGCGTTAGAATGCAACCATGAAATTTATGCAAAATGTCTGTGAGACTTGGACTTCATTTTCGTGCTATATGTTTTCTATTTTCTAGAAAAATCATAACTGATTTTATCAATATAAAAAAGATATGAAATTTAATTTCGGCTTAATTGCTGTAAATTGTTAACTATGCTTTACAATTTCAAATAACTTCCAGTATCACATAACTGGTAAACTTGAGAAGAAAATATTTATATTAATATGATAATAATATTAATTTATTAATCTCTTTTACTCACAAGTACGTTTAAAAGAAATATCTTTGCGGATCGAAAAAAATATATAGAAGCTGATAACCTCCTGGAGAGCCATCATGGGCCGTTTATGTAAACTCTTTTACAATATTTTATTACATTTTAGTATACTACGCTAATGCTGACCGTTGATCTGTAATTATTCGCGCGAGTTAACCAGCGCAAAATAGTCAGTGATAAATCTTATCTCATTCTGTAATAATAAGCTTACACTCGTATTGTATGTAACGTATGTATGTATGTTACACTATCATGATGTAAAGGAAAATGGACATAATGCATTTGGTTCTAATACGGAATGTAGAATATCAATTCAGCATTATTTGAAAAGTGGAATAGTTTTGTGATACAGACCAGCAATAATTATGTCTTCTAACGATAACCCCTTTGGACTGAACTGAATTGATTCAGGCGGAGGTTACTGAACTGTATGGCGCGAGATCGGACTCTATACCATATACGTGCCACTGCCACCACATCTCCTTTAACGGCTTAACATGCTTACTGGAAAGGAAAGTAAGTGGATACAGTTCTGCACTCGTTAGTCAGTTACATACATCTCTATCAAAAGGACTACACAACGGCTGTGTTCTTAGACATTGAAGGTGCTTTTAATAATATTAGACCTAGGGCGATTACCGACGCATTTCGGAGTCTTCACGTCGGAGGCTCCCTTTGCACACTCGTAAATGCGCTATTACCTATTATCTAGACGCATTCATACCACACTGGGCTCGTCGTCTGTAAGTAGCCAAGTAGGTATGTGTGCAGGGGTACACCACAAGGAGGTATTTTATCTCCCCTATTCTGAAATATAGCAATCAATCAATTGCTTATGGATCTCGAGAAGATTGGTTGCAAGGTCACTGCATATGCTGAGGATGTCATAATTGCTGTGACAGGTAAGTTCCCGGAAGTGCTTAGTGGACTATTGGAGAACGCCTTGTCTATTTTAACAAACTGGGAAAACCTCAGCGCGGTTGGACTTAATCCAACTAAAACTGAGTTGGTGCACTTTACTAGAAGACATACTATTCCTTCTATTGACAATCCCATGCTATGGGATAGGCAACTCTCTTTTGCTGAAAAGGGTAAATTCCTTGGACTGTTGCTCGATAGCAAGCTTAGCTGGAAACCTAACATCCAAGCGAGGGTGAATAAACTAACTATAGCACTCTACTCGGGCAGGAAAGCAATAGGAAGGAGCTGGGGCCTGCAATCAAAAGCACTGTATTGGATCTACACTGCTATCTTACGACCGATTCTACTGTACGGTGGTCGGTACTCAGTAAAACAACTTATTATAACTTGCTGGCGAAAGTACAAAAAAATGGATTCTATTGTCAAAACTGGAGCCTTACGTACTACACCTTCGGCTGGACTTGACACTGTGGGACCGTTGGACAGATTTCAAGTACATACATATGTATTTGCATTTGCAACCCCGCTACCCCGCTGGGAACTACTTCTGCTATGCGGTTGAGTGATCCCGGGGCGAACCTAGTTCGCGCCAGAGCTCGACGGTTTCCGGAGGCGAGCAATATAAGGCAGTCCAATTACATTGTGGAGAAGCTGAGGGTTGCAAGCTGGAATGTCGGTTCCATGACGTCAAAGAGCGAGGAGATTGAGGAAATCGTGAAGCGGAGAGGGATAGACATTATGTGCGTGCAAGAGACGAAGTGGCGAAATACCCATATCGACACAGCCCGGTTTCTTACGAATTCCATGAAGTACAAATTGTACTACTATGGAATTACAAACCAAAGAAACGGAGTTGGCATTATTCTGGCGTCGTCTTTACTTGGCAGCATAATAAGTGTCGCGAAGAGAAGTGATCACTTGATCCGCATCAAATTGGTTATCTGCGGAAGGGTGTGGAACGTAATAAGTGCCTACGCTCCCCAAGTGGGACTGCCACCAGAAGAAAAAGAGGCATTTTGGAACGACATTGACACCCTGATTCAGACCATTCCAGATACCGAATTGGTGTTCTTGGGAGGAGATTTAAATGGCCATGTGGGTGAATCAAATTATGATTACGAGGATTGCCATGGTGGAAAGGGTAGCCCTTCAACGGTCAGAAATGACGAAGGTGAAGCTATTCTGACCATGTGCAGATCGCATGGTTTGGTCATCCTAAATACATGGTTTGTGAAAAACGAGACACACCTAATAACCTACAGCAGTGGACGACACGGAGATAGAAAACACGAAACGCAGATCGATTACCACCTCTGCTTCGATTTTATAAGAAGGTGGGTAAAAGCTTCGAGCAGGTATTAATAGAAGGAGGGGCAACATCACTTAAAAAGTGTGCCGAAAGTGCAAATTCATGGGAGAGAAAAATACAATAACAACACTGTTGAAGCAAAGCGATTTGACACAAGTAAAGTAACAGTACATCTCGATTCAAACAAAGTTCCATGCTTTGACAACCCACTTTTAAAGATAAAGAGAATGAAGAAGAAGAAGAATTCAACCAAGCGCGAACGAATTTTTGACACAATTACTACTTTACTGTTAGATGCTTGCTCTCCCATGTATTAGATTCTCGGCACATTTTTGAGCTGTCACATTGTATGGAATTCGTAACTTTCGCCCTCTCCTTATATTAATAATACCTGCTCAAAGGGTAAAAGACTGCAAGGTGATCTTGGGTGAATCTGTCGTCAACCAACATCGTTTGCTCCTGTCAGAATTTATTTTGAAAGGAGGAGGAGCAAGAAATAGAAGAACTCCCAAGCCTGTCGCAAAAATCAAGTGGCACAATCTCACAAACGACAACTTTGAACCTGTAGTGACTCCATTCATTGATAAAATGACGGAGTGGTTTCAAAACAACACCAACTGCCCCGAGCACAGTCCAACACAAATGTGGAATAGTTTCGCTGAAATGTCAGTAGGTGAGGCGGAAAAGGCACTTGGAGTTTCGAAAGGTCCACTCCACACGAAGGAAGAAACATGGTGGTGGAACACCAAAACTAAGGAAGCAGTGCAAGCCAAATCAAACGCATTTAAGGCATGGACGAAATGTGAGTCAAGCAGTGAAGCCGAACGGGTTCAACTTCGCGAAAATTATATGCAATGCCGGAAGAAAGTAAAGCGCTCGGTAGCTCAAGCAAAGGCGAAGGCAGCTGAGAAATTCTACCAAGAATTAGAAACTTAGACTGCGACCGAAGGACCGTCTTTGCGCGAGAAACCTAAGCACGACGCCAGGATATTTAGGGTCGCAGCCCAAAGGAACGCTCTGGAAATACAGGCGCCAAAGTACGCGGAGGACTCGCAAGGAATGTTGCTGATTGACGATACGGCAATTTGTAGCAGGATGCGAGAGTATTTTGATGAACTTCTAAATGATGAATTTGCTCGAGCAGCTTTTCAAGATGTTGAGCCGAATACCACAAATATTGAAGATATCTCAGAGGAAGAGGTGATAGAGGCAATGCATCAGATGAAACGCGGCCGGAAAGGCAGTCGGGCCTGACAAAATCCCCGCGAAATTTTGGTTGAAATGGAAAATGTCGGCCTTAGTTGGCTCACAGTTCTCTTCAACCAAATCAAAGGTAGGCACTGGGCAATCGATGCCTGATGCTTTCAGGGAAAGTTTTCTTCTTCCTTTCTATAAGAACAAGGGAGACTCATGCAAACTCAACAACTATAGGGCTATAAAGTTAACACCTCATACACTAAAGATCTACGAGCGAGTTGTCTGCAACCGATTGAGAAAGATTGTGCGGTTGAATGACAATCAATGCGGCTTTTTTGAAGGTCGATCTACAGTCGATGCGATTCAGTGCATTCGTATTGCAATGGAAAAGTATAGAGCAGCACGAAAGGACTTGCACTTTGTGTTCATCGATTTGGAAAAGGCATTCGATAGAGTACCTCGTGATCTGATATGGTTGGCCTTGAGAGCACTTAATGTCCCTGAGGCATACGTCAGGAGCCTTGCTAGCTGCACTTACAAAGTGGTGTGACATTCTGGAGGAGGGACTGAGGGTAAGTATAGCAAAGACTGCTGCCCATTCTCAGACCCAGATGCACCGATACCAGATATGTATGTCAAAGGAGAGCAGCTTAAGTCTTGTACCAAGTTCAAGTATACCTTGCCTCGATGGTGAACAACGGAGCTACATGCGATGATGACATCAAACATCGCACAAAGGTTGGGTGGATGCTGTGGCGAGAAAACTCTGGAGTTTTCTGCGATAAGAAAATACCACTGAAGCTAAATGGCAAGTTGTACAAAACGGTTGTACGTCCCGCACTCATGTATAGATTAGAATGCTGGAGCATGTATGAAGGTTACGCGAAAGAAACGACAGCGACTGAAATGAAAATGTTACGCATGTCAGTTGATGTAACCAAAAGGGACCACATCAAGAGTAGCTACATCCGAGGCAGCTTGTCCATAGACGAACCAATCACCGAAAAGCTCGAAGATCGACGAATGGATTGTTATTGCCATGTTCAAAGGTGTCCGCCTGAGAACCCCGCAAAGAGAGCGATATCAATGGAATTTCCACTTGTTCCTAAACGGGCGATGTGCCTACACCGCAAGTCGAGCAACGGGAAACCATGGAGCGGTATAAAGAACGAGGCAAGGAAGAAGAAGAAGGACATATGTATTTGCATTTCCAATCTGTCATAGGGCTGCGATGTGCTTTCGATATCAGTCGAAGAAACTTTCAGTTGTTTACATGCCTGCATTTTTATTAAAAAATAAACTAAAAATTATAACCGACTTCAACCCGGAAATGACTGCAAGCGGGGACATGCTTCAAATCATATATCCGACCCCAATCTGATTTTCCTCAATAGATGTCGCCGTCAGCAACCGAAAACTCAAACCGTCATTTAGTACAGACGTTCCACCTTCCACATTCGCTCGCTCCACATACGAAACCCTTCACTGAATTACCTGTCAAATTCCGTTCCGTTTACAATCAAATTGGAATCGTCGTTGACAGTGGTCGCAGCAATCGAATCTCAAAAACGGCAGTTCAGTTTTTTGCGGTGCGCAAAGTAGACAAGCGTTCGTCTTCGTTCTCTCGTGAATAAGTGAATGTCGTTGGCCTGACTGTGCGGTTCGTGGGAATCATTTTCGTGTACATCTTTTCTTTGATTAAATTCGATCGGCGTCTAGAGTGAGTGCGAATTGAAATTTTGTGCAATCGCGGAATTTGTAGACGTGTCCCGAGCGCCGAGCCTACTCGGATCTGAGTTCCTTTCGAGCTAACAAAGTAATTGTGTCCGTTTTTCAAGTGCGTTTTCCATTGTGTCTGAGTGTTTGCGAAAGAGTTGCGCTAAACGGCTATCCGTTGGCTGATTTCTTGTTTCTAAAGTGCCTCCAGTGTGAATTTTACCAAAGTCCAGACAAGTAGAGTGAGTCCTCGTGCTGATCAGCCTTTCCTGTCAACGTGTGATGCATCGATGACGACAAATTGCAGAGGGATGATGAAGTCGCAGTCGTAGTCACCGCGAACAACAACTTGGCCAGGTGAGCGAGCTCGCGAGTTGGTTATAGTTCTTTCTTTTGTTGTGTGTACCTGTCGGCGGCCCTTTGGTCTTTTTTGTTTGTTTCGAAGCCATAGAAAATGGCCGATAATTTGCCTCGGGATCGCCGTTATGAGTTCTTGTCGCACCTTTTGTCGATGGCGTTTGCTCCAGCACCCATTACCGTGCTCCTTCATGTCCGTCCCCTCAGGCTTTCGGTCAGTGAAATGCTGCTCCTCGCCAGCTGATGGATGACACAAAATCGATTTTTTGCCTCCACACGCCACCACCGTGGTCCAGACACGTTCCTTCTGTTGTGTCTTCCTGTTCCTGGAGCGAGTGGAGTCTAGTCTGGGCTTGGAGGAAGTGATTTTTCATAGTTCATGCGGAAGATGATGTTTTCGCGGGCGCTGCCGGCGCTTATCTTTTTCACACGCTCCGGCTCGAGGTCGCGGCCTTATCAGTTGCGAGCAGTGCTCGGAGCGTTTTTCGCTTCATTGGCTGTAGCAAGTGTTGATGGCGGCAGGTGGATCAGGGAGGAATTGTGTTGATTGGGAAGTCAGACAAGCGTGAATGGCGAGTGTTTTTGTATTGTAAATTGCTTGCAAACAGCTCTTCCGACTAGAACAGAATTCTTTCTTATTTGTTTGAATGTCGCAATTAATATCACACTAAAGGTTTGTGTTCGTAGAGACGACTCATGGGATCATCGCTCAGTAATCGAAGTTAAAGCACCGGTTTTGAGCACTATATGGGTATATTTTCTATACAGACATGTTCCTTTAGTCCATAGTCGATACTAGGAAAGTAGAATCGAAATCGGATGTAAAGCTACGATCGCTGAGCGATCATCACATGAATTGTCTCTATGAACACGTACCTTAAAGGCGCTTTTACTTCGAGCGATAAGTTGGCCGACGTAATTCGTTATTGAACAAATCTGCTTCAGTTAGTTTCATCAAGTTTTAAGGTACGTGTTTGTAGAGACAATTCATGTGATGATCGCTCAGCGATCTTATTTTTGAATCCAATTTCGAAGCGTATTTAAATATTTTTTGAATGGTTCTAGTATCGACTATGGACTAAAGGAACGTTTCTGTATAGAAAATATTTTCAGATAGCACTCGAAACCAGTGGTTTAACTTCGATCGCTGAGCGATCATCCCATGAGTCGTCTCTACGAACAAAAACCTTTAGGCATTTATCCAGAATTTTAGGGTTTATCCAACTCAGCTCTGGCATGGAAACAATTCTGTACCTGTCTGGTAAACAAAATTTAAGTCGACCCTAAATAGCAAAGGCTTAGTCGAAAATCGGCGAAAAGTTCGTCCGAACCGCGCGCAACAGTTCAGTCGGAACGCCAAACCACACTCACAAAAAACGATGATTTTCTTTGCAATGGTATGACGAACCATGCCGTGCTCCTCTATGGCAGCTCCATGACTCCCAAGTTCTGATTTCGACGGTCTCACATGCCTTTTGTGTTGGTCCATCAAGAGACGCGAGAGCGTCTCGCCCGCCAAAGGAAAAAGAAAAACGAAAGCGAACAAGTCTATGATTACCGGAGACAACTTGCTTTTTTGTTTGATCAGGCTACAGCCTTCCAGGCAACAGCCCCCAAAAAAAATTTTTTACCAGAATATTCCACATATCCTGTTCTAGTGCCTTTCCAAATAAAATCTTCGATCGGCACAATAACGGGTAAGATATATGCAATAAACGGTGAAATTTTCACCCTCACAGACTTAAGCGAGTAACCCAATTTCAGAATGAAGTCTACAGTTGCAGAAAGACTTGCTTCTACTGTCTCTCTTCGTGATGGGATTTTTATGAAATTTGGAACGAATGATCCTCTGGTGGTCCTTCTAAAGAATCAATGTCTTCCATTTAGATAAATGGATGGAATAACGGTAAATTAATAGGTAAAGTTAACAAAAGATTTCCAACAATTGCGTCTATCGGCTCATCGCATTGACAATTTTTTTAAACACACTGCGGCATTGGGACATTTGGATATTGGGACACCGGGAGACTGGGAGACTAGGATCTTGGGGTAGTGGGATATTAGGAAATTGGGACATTAGGGTCTTGGGACATTAGGACATTGGGGCATTAGGCACAATGGGGAAACAGGGACGTGGGGACATCGGCATATTGGGGCATTGGGACATCGGGATATTGGGGCATTGGGACAATGGGACATTGGGATATTGGGACATTAGGACACTGGGACATTAGGACACTGGGATATTAGGACATTATGACCAATGTCCGATTGGGACACTGGTACATAGGGGTATTGGACCACTGAGACATCGGAATGTTGTGAAATTGGGACATCGGGATATTCGCACATAGGGGCACTGGTATATAAGAACATGTGAACATTAGGGTCTTGGGTCATTAGGACATTGGGATATTAGAACATCAACACATTGGGACATTAGGTACACTGGGGAAACTGGGACGTGGGAACATTGGGGCACTGGGACATCGGGATATTAGAACATTGGGACATTGTAACATTGGGATATTGGCACATTGGGATATTGGAACATTGGGATACTGGGACATTAGGGCACTGAGATACAGGGACATTGGGGCACTGGGATATTAGGACATTAGGCTATTGGGACCTTCGGACACTTGGTATACTGCGAGATTGGGACACTGACCACTGGTACATTAGGACATTGGGCCATTGGGATATTATCACATTAGGATACTGGGACATTTGGGACATTGGGGTACTGGGATATTAGGAAATTGGGGCATTAGGACCTTGGGACATTAGGACAGTTAGACATTGGGATATTAGGACATTAGGTGGGAGACTGGCACATTGGGATATTCCGATACTGGGACATTGGGACATTAAACCATTGGGGCACTGTGATATTTGCACATTGGGACAATAGGACCTAAATTGGGACACTGGGACATCAGGATATTGGGACATTGGCACATTAGGATATAAGGACATTGGGACACTGGGATATTAGCACATTGGGACATGAGGACACTGTGACAATGGACCTTAGGGCATTAGGACATTGGAACATTGGGACACTGTGACATTGGGACAATGTGACATTGGGACACTGGGTCAGGGGGGCATTAAGACAGATCAGTAACAGAACGATAACAAAGCGTTGGTAAGGCAACAACAGAGCGTTAGCAGATAGTTAACATAGTGTTAACAGAAAATTAACAGAGCCTTAACAGAACGTAAATCGAGTAATAAAAGAAAGGTAACAGACCGTTTACAGAGCGTTAGCCGAATGATTAAAGAGAATTAAGAGAACATTAACAGAACGTTAACAGAGCATTAACGAAAATATAATAGAGTATTAAGAGAACGTTAATAGAGCATTAACAGAGTTAACAAAAAATTAACAGATTACTAACAGAATGTTAGCAGAGCCATAACACAAAGATAACACAAATCTATTTTGCACAAAATACATATTAATAAACTATACCCATTTCATCCCAAAATTATTTTTAAAAAAGCTCAGCAACAGCCATTTGTGTCGTATTTGCAATTGCGTTTGCAGTATCTATTTATTTTAAAGAAGACCCTGTGAATATAACTTATGATATTAAATTTATGGAATATGCTGAACAAAAACCTATTGAAACTTTTCCCAAAACAAAAATATTAGTTGGCTATTTAAGTATGCAAAAATATATGATATCTGACCAAAAACAACAAAGTTGTAAAAGTTACCCCGCCAAAGAAAAATTCATCTGCCGCAAAAAGAATACATATCACTCCAATCCGCTGCTCATATCTAATTTTGTTTGCTGGATGTACTTTTGTTTTAGGTGTAAATTCTGGAGAAGTTTAAATGTACAGGACTACTTCTTAAAGTAATTTGGAGGGAGCCGTCAAAGTGGCACTGAATAAAATGTTAAAGCTCCCACCAAATTACTTTAAGAAGTTGTCCTGTACATTTAAACTTCTCCAGCATTTACACCCAAAACAAAAGTACATCCAGCAAACAAAATTAGATATGAGCAGCGGATTGGAGTGATCGCCGATCAAAAAAAGTGTAAGGCGCCTCCCTTGCAAAATCAAATTTCGACCCGCATGAAAGATTTGACGGTAAGGTTATTTCTCGCAGAGGTGACGTGAATTGTCCATCAAGATCGTGCGATTTGACTCCGCTAGACTTTTTCTTGTGGGGTTCCTGAAGTCCCGAATAAGCCGCAATCGACCGATGCCCTTGAAGTCAATATGAACCAAGCCCTCGCTCACATCCAGCAGGATCTATGCGGCAGAGTCATTGAAAATTGAACCGCTCGGATCCATGACAAGCCGCAGCGGTAGGGCTGAGAGCAAGACTTGGTATCCCAGATGAAAGGTTACTTTACGGCACTTTGTTTTTCAGAAAAACTTCAGAGCTACGATAAATAGCAGTTATATTTTGATAAGGTTGTAGCGATGCTGTAATAAATTCGTCTCTTGAAATTGGACCACTTGAATACAAGACAGTTGCATTTTGGTAATTCTTGGGAAACGAGTTTGGAGAAAATTACTGTTATTTTTTTTTTAAATGTTCGCTAGTCTTCTGCTGTTTTGATTTCATTGCAATTTCAAAGTTTTTGTTATCATGGGTAGAGGGAAGAAATTAAATTCCGAGGAATTGAAAATTGAAGTTTTAAATGATTGTAAACACAGTATTCGGGAAATTGCTAAAATAATATAAAAAAAAGTAAATCCGTAGTGTTCAACGTTATAAAAAATAAAGAAACATATGAAGAGGCGTGTGCAGAACTTCTAAAGAAAAACGAAGAATTTTGAGAGCAGCATCTAATTCGGCTACATTAGCGGCCAAAATTTGGGCAAAACTTGGATTAAAAGCGAGTTTAACAACAATTAAACGCGTTATTCAGGAAGACCCACAATTGGAACTTAAAAAATTGAAGAAAAAAACACTATTAGACGCAATTAGAAAAAGCAATTGTTTGAATTCGCGAAAGAATACATGACGTGGCAAAAGGAGTGGCAGAGAGTCGTTTTTCTGATGAAAAAATTCAACCTAGATGGCCCTGATGGGTTCAACTATTATTTTCATGATCTACGAAAAGATGAGCGATTCCTTCTGAGACATCATAGCCGAAAAGGTGGCGTTATGGTTTGGGGAGCGGTCTCGTACTACGGTGCTATGTCGTTGAGTTTTCAAAGCACAAAGATGACCACAAAATCGTAACAGACGATGTTAGAAACCGCCTTTCCGCAGTTTCAAAATATTTTTGGCCCATTGAGAGGAACTTACCAGCACGATAATGATCCAATTCATACAGCGAGATTAATAAAAAATTGGATTGAAGCTCAAAATGTCGATTTGATGGCTTGGTACTGCCCGGGGCGGCGATATTTTAAGGGCGGCATATTTTGAAAACTTTTATAGTTTCTATTGGTTCTGTGGAATAGGAATGTATTTCTAGATCTCAAGAAGCAGATTATACCTAATTAGAAAAAATAAATAAAACTTTGGAACAGCGATCTCTTGCTCGCAAACTTGACATCTGCTCTCTACAAGTTTCAGCACTCTAATTCTTACAATTCGAGTATTAATTGATTGATTCTTGATTCAAAAATTGTTGAAGATCGGTATTGAAAAAATGATCAAATTTATCTTCTAAAATTTGAGTAAAATCTGGTTACCGAATTTTTAATTTTTCGCCCTAAACAAGAGGCGTTTAATAAAATTGAAATGCCGCCCAAGGCTTACTCAACGTCACCCTGCCAATCCAACTCAGCATGGGCTTTGGTAGATAATTGTGGCGAAAATCTGGTAATTACATAATGTAACGCTGCTGCTGCAAATATCTCAAGTGGCATTTCAAAAAAAAACCCAATAGATGTTAAAATCTTACATTTCGTGAAATTATACGATTTTGCACTTTTAGCCGAGGCATAATACCGTTATGCTTTAGGGAGGAAACAAAATTGTACCGAAGTGTAGTGAAAATAACGAGCAGTTATACATATGTTACACAAACTTACTGCATATGTAACTGTCCGTATGTGTTATCGAGTTTTGTCTTGCTAGTCTTGGTAGATTTATCTATCCTAACAAATCAACACTTCACAATTAAAATATTGGAAAAACGATACACGAACACATTGAATAGAATAATCAACAGTTGTTTACAAAGTTGGCGTACTAATCACTATGGGGACCCTACAGCTCAGGTGTCGAATTCTAGTCCTGCGGTTAACGTACGACACTTTTACCATTTCATGTGGTGCGGCTCTAGTCGGAGCAAGCTAATTCAATTTACGAAAAATTAAATAGTATAATTAAATGTTGCTAAAATTAGATGACTAATATTTTTGTCTAGAAGTTACAAAAGGCCATCGAGGGATTCATCTCTTAGTGTTGGTAACGGTTGAAGGTGTGGTAACACATTTTTTGGTGATGGAGCAGTTTTAGCAAAAGTGGCCCTTTCCTTGAAATTTTAACTTCCAACTTTTGGTTCTATGCAGTAGTGCGCCTCTGTAATCATTAACTACGGAATTCGCAAAACACTAATGGATTTTTTTTAGGTTTACGCTTATTTGTTATTCGATTTTTCAGTGGTCAAGTGTAAAGAGAATATTTTTAGAAACACATCCCATCGAATTTTCAACATCAGTTCTGTGTACGAAGCGACTAGCAAAAAAGACACATAAAAAAAAAGTATCGATCATCCAAAACGAACTAGATATCCGTTATTAAATTATATTTTGTAAGGGCCTCCATTTTAATTTCGTACCAAAAATATTTTGGAAACACTTCGCTATTTCTTGACCCGGTAGTAAAGGAATAGTATTTTTTTTTAAATCCGTTGCACTTTTCTCATAAACTCTACGGAAATTTAATTTATTCCATTTGTGTCTAATTTCAGCTTTAACTACGGGCGGAAGGCGGCAATTCAGCTACTGCTCAGGGGCGCCATAGAGGGTAAATCCGGCCCTGAACGCGACTGACATTTTTTTTATTGTTTTCCCGTAAAGAACACTAAATCCTTTATCACCGGTTATCGTTGGGGTTTGGGACACTCTGTATATATTTACTACCGCAGTTCCAAATCGGTGGTCAAAACTTTAAGACCGCTAAGTCCAATTTTCGGCTGTAATTCTCTTCCCAGTAAAGAAGCAATTTATAGTCTGGTGACCACATTTATGTCAAAATATTCGCTGCCTGCATTTTCCGTGCCAGTGAGACATTTTATCCGAAGTGTGAAGTATATTGCTGGCGTATGGGAGACCTTTTAAAACGGGTCAAAGCAGAACATTTTTCAGCGTTCTCAAGAATTGGGAACTAAGTAAGCCACTTTATCATATCAAGCGACGTACGTTTTTGATTGAGAGCACGGGACACGACGAAAGAAAAGAATTTCATCGCAAAATCATCATCGGCGATGAAGCGCACTTTCGGTTAAATTAAGGTGACCAGAATCCCGAAGACAATATGCTGTACACATACTTGCGGAATTCGATTTTCGGGCAAATCCTCAGCCATATTTGGATTTCTTCAAGAATTGTTTTCAGATAGTGCGACTGCCACAAGAACAGATCACGGATTTACTAAGAAAATTTTGTAATACAATGGCATATGAGCGGACTTGAACTTGAACAAACTACATCATGTTACCCGGTGTGCAGTTATGCAAGATTTTTCTCATAACCATCTCGTTCACTCATCGCAGACAAACCACTCGTTGAGACCTATGTTTACCGCATCCATCTTCAGTGCAAGAACGATTCTTAGCATTTGCGCTTGATATTGCAGACGAACCTTTAATTTTAAGTTCACCCCACAACCATATTTGCTTTGCTGTGTCAAACCTACTCCTCCGGAATCTCAGCTAAACACATTTTTAGATCTCGATACCAGACCTTAAAGGACTAAAGAAAATTTCGATTCGGTCGAAAAGCGTAGAAACAATATATCGTTGACTATTCCTTAAATTCTTTATTTAGAACCTCTGAGTTTAATGCATTTCTCCTATGCTGAAAAAAAATCCTGACCACAGATCCCCTCCATTTTCGAAGATTTTCTACGCCACTGGTTCTCCGTGACAAAAAATCATCAGCTTGTTTAAGGCAAACGTATGTTTTAAAACAAAAACCTATAACAGGGAACAGTACTTGAAATAAGATTAAGTGCGTTTTTTGGTTATCCCGTGTAGGTTTGGGTAACGAAACTTCAAATAAAAAAGTACAGGTGGGTTTTTTTTATGTGGAGTTCGTTACCCAAACCTACACGAGATGACTCAACAAACCTACTTATTATACATATAAAACAAAGATTTCTGTAAGGCAGTCATATGATCCGGCGTCTATAGCTTTTCATGATGCCCGCATAGTACCTACTTATTTAAAAGCTTCGTTTCGTTTATTGGAATAGATAAACTGATACCTCATTTGGTCGAGAATTTTTCAGCTATGCTGATAGCCTTCCGGGCTCAGTTTCAATGTAGCTATGGAGAGAAGTTTGTGGAGACCCTCCAGAGCGGTGGAAAAGTGCCTTATCCTATTTCCGATATGGTTACATTAGTGATGCTATGTGACGGATTCAAAAGACATATTGTAGGCAAAACTCTTTATGTAAAAACCCTTGCAGAGTTCTTTCTTTATTATGCTTTTTCCTATAGAGGTTGATAGGGGAATCTGATGGAGTGCAGTTTTGCGATAAATTAAAATCACATCTTTTGACGGCTGGAATATTGAACCTTGGAAGCTAGAGCCTTAAAATGTTCACCAAATGTGGACAGCGCGGTGCTCTACAAGTCTGCCAAATCTCAAAATTTCGCTCAAGAAATTCCAAGTTATAATTTAGAAAACACAAAAGTGCAATTTGGGCAGCTGTATCTTCCGAGCGTTGTTAGTTAGGACCTTAAAACTTGGAGGAATTGTGCGTCAAGCAGCTCTACGAGTGTTTTCTTTTCAGAAATTTCGATCCGTTCTCGAGTTATGGATAATGTAATGACTGATTGACAAACATAAAAGTGCGATTATCTCGTTTAATGTCGTTCGTGCCGAAACTCAAAATTGCGATTTAGGCAGCCGTAACTACCGAGAAAATGTGAGCTCTAAGTAGCTCTACAAGTGTGCCAAATTTCGGAACGATCGAGACGGGTTCCCGAGTTATCAAAAATGAACGATTGTCAAACACAAAAGTGCCATTATCTCGCTAATTATCGATCGTACAGAGTACAGGAGTCAAACTTGACACCTTAAAAGCAGAAAAAAAACTGATCAAAAGCCTCACCGAGGAGCTTATTATTTAGTGAATTAGCTTTCATTGTGTGTCATGGTGAATGCTGTACATTTTGGTGTACATTTCCCAATGCTGTACTGTACAGCAAAATGCTGAAGGTCTGGTCAGCTTAGGTTAAATGGCTTTTTCAACAAACAAAATATGCTTTTCTGTGGGCAGGTGAGAACCCTTAAGGTTTGTGTTCGTAGAGACGACTCATGGGATCATCGCTCAGCGATCGAAGTGAAACCACCGGTTTTGAGCACTATATGGGTATATTTTCTATACAGACATGTTCCTTTAGTCCATAGTCGATACTAGGAAAGTAGAACCATTCGAAAATTTTTTAAATACGGCTCGAAATTGGATGCAAAACTACGATCGCTAAGCGATGATCCCATGAGTCGTCTCTACGAACACAAACCTTTATTAGTCTAGTACAAATAGCTCAAAACCTAAACATCCAAAAAGAAAAGAAATTTTTGATGCCAAATTGTTGAATACACTGCCTAATATACGCGGTAAAAAGTTACACTAATTTGCGCCATGGGTTAAGGGGGGAGGGGGTGGCAAAGGGGTGAAAATTCAGTTTCTTGCAAATATCTGGAAAACTATGAGTCTGACCTTTAAATGTCCTGAGGACGAAATAAACTACATAAAATTACCTTTGTAATGATATATAACAGTCTAGAGATTTTCTCAGAAAATTATACCTTAGACCCAAAAGTATTATAGTGAATTTACATTTTTTGAGTTTTACATTTCGCACTGTAACTCTTGATAGAATATACCTACCGTCATAAGATCTTGTCCATATATTGATAACAAAATGTATTTGATTTGTACCAAAAATTGGAGTGCTCCAATCATTAACGCCCCCCTCACTCGTCCTAACATTTTTCAAAAAGGCATGCCTGTAGCTTCTTTGTAAATTGAGCCAGGCAGATCAAATTTGATGGGGTGCCTATTCTAAGCTTCATTATCCTCCCCACCAAAAATTATTACCATCGAATCAAAACTAAGGGTACCCCCCATACAAAGTGAAAGAAAATCCTAAGAAATTTCACGTTTTTCGACTTCTAAATTCTATGTAAAATACAAGAAAAAAATTTATCTCTTAGAACGTCATTATAACAGTTGATTGTAGTCTTGTGAATGTATATTCAAAAGGTTGTACCAAGGCGTACGCTACAAGTATCAAAAACTTGGGTTTGAAGGTCAGTGATACCAGTTCTAAGACTATTTGCGAATATTTCGAGTAACGTGTACTAGCAACCTTCAAACTCGATTTTTTGTACTTCTAAGGCACGCTCTGTTACAAACTTTCGGATATACATTCAGAAGACTACAATTAACTGTTATTAGGACGTTCTCAGAGATAATTTTTTTTTTCTATTTTAGGTAGAATTTAGAAGTGAAAAAATGTAAAATTTGTTAGAAATTTGGGTCACTTTGTATGGGGGGTACCCTTAGTTTTGATCGGATGCTAATAATTTTTAGTAAGGAGCATAATGGGGCTTAGACTAGGCACCCCACCAAATTTGATCTGCCTTGCTTAATTTGAAATGGAGCTACAGGCATGCCTTCTTGAAAAATGCTAGGCGGAGTGAGGGGGGCGTCAATGGGCGGCGCACTTCAATTTTTGGTGCAAATCAAGCAAGTTTTGTTAACAATATATGGGCAAGATCTTATGATCCTAAATCTATTTTATCAAGAGTTACAATGCAAAATGTAAAACTAAAAAAATGTAAATTCACTATAATACTTTTGGGTCTAGGGTATAATTTTCTAAGAAAATCTATAGACTGTTATATATCATTGCAAAGCTAATTTTATGTAGTTTATTTCGTCCTCAGGACATTTTAAGGTCAGACTCATAGTTTTCCAGATATTTGCAAAAAACTGAATTTTCACCCCTTTGCCACCCCCTCTCTCCTTAACCCATGGCGCAAATTAGTGTAACTTTTTACCGCGCATATTAGGCAGTGTATTTAACAATTTGGCATCAAAAATTTCTTTTCTTTTTGGATGTTTAGGTTTGGGGCTATTTTGAACCAATTGTACTGGACTATATGTGCTTCATGAATCAGCACCTCCTCCGCAAAAAGTCATTCTTTGGGTCGGGTTTCATGCCGGTGGCGTCACGTAACGGTAAATTTTACAGAAACATGTTGGAGGATTATTTCTTTGCGCAATTATTGCATGAGTAGTCTGGCTGGTCTAGCGGTTAGTGCGTCCACCTTCGGTGCACAGGGTCATGAGTTCGAATCTCACCGTGGATCATGGTGTTTTTCAAACTCACGAGCTTGTGACGGACTATGATCTCACTCAGATGTTGAAACGAGTACTCATTTATGGGGATAAATAACACTGCTGAGCGTGATGCTATTCTCATTACCTCAACAAAAGCAGATAAGACCTTGGAAATAGGATGCCACTAAAGCATCCTGCGGCCTTAGACCAATGCTGGATTGTCGCGCCTGTTATTTATTTTTAATTATTGCATGAGGTAGACATCAGTGATATGCGGTTCCAACAAGACGGTGTCAGAAGCCAGACAGCCGGCCGGTGGTGTAACAATGAAGTTAAGTTTTAGTTCGGTGAACGTGTTATTCCGTCGATTGACCGCCGAGATTTTGTGACTCTAGACTTCTGGAAAGTCAGTGGAGTGAGTTATCAACCTTCCGCTTGAAAAGTACGTGAAAAGGTTATAGAGCTTTGGGTGATAGGGATAGGGAGCATAGGTAAAATCAGTTTCTTTGTTGTTAAAAAATCAGTTAATTTAATAAAAAGAGAAAACACTGCGCCTGATTTTCTTTTCAGTAGTTTATTTTCCCGAATGACATTTTATCTTGTTTTGCAACGGTGCATAATAATCATCATAATTTATTTTCGTAACTCAATCAAAATTTAAACTATACATAAACATAACTCATTGCCAGCACACATATTAAATAAGATAATTATCTAAATCAATGATTATGTTGTGTAAAATATGCAAGCAATTTAAATTATGTATACATTAACATCAAACTAAACATTATCGGCGCTATTTAGCTATGCACTATCAATTTCATGCATAGCTACGGTGCACATACATTTTAAACATGTGAATTCATCCATCGCTTCACCAATTTCAATTACGTGGATCAGACACTTAACATTAACTAAGACGCTACAGCAACGTCTATCAAAGTTTTGGAACTTGCTCAAAACTTACGCGCGGATCAACTGCCCTCGGCCTTCAATCCAAACGGCCCGAATATAGAGGAAAAGTCAACGTAAAATTACAGTTCCATGAAAATTTCTAATAAAATCAATAGAAAGAAAAAATTTGTCTGCAAAGAACAAAAATTATCGAACTAAAGTTGTTCGCTATCTTCTGGGAACCTTGGAACATTTTTAAGTATGTTTAGTCAAGTTTGAATGTTCTCAAGAAAGTTGAGTATAGGGAAGAGTGCAATGCACATCCTAGAAAGATGAACGGTTGTAAAACTACGATTATTTTTGAAACAAATTCACGTTTGGGATTTAAAGGCAGATATAGGTGATGTTAACTTTTCTAGTTAAGTGCGGATAATTCAATTTGTAGGTGCATAGATGAAGTGGGTATAGATATTGCAGAATTGAATGAATTGAATTTCAAATTTGTCGAAATGCAATGTGTCAAGTAGTAATTTTGACAAATACTGTTAAATCTTAAAGGGTTATTACACAGAGAAAAAAACCTTTGGACTTAAATTTGAAGTGAAACAAATTAAAAACAAAATTGGATCACATAAATAAATCATTTTAAAAACAAATAGTTTTATATTAAATTTAATATGATTCACTTTAATGATCTGTTCAAAATTGACTGAAACATCGATTTAAATGTACATATTCAACTTTGTTTTAAAGTTGTTTCATTTTGAAGGCTGTGTCCATCACTTGTACATAAGCCCGCCACTACATATTTTGTTCAGTGCTAGTAATCTCTGATAGCTTAGGTGTAGAAAGTAGGACTACGAAACGAGAGGTACTCGGTTCGATTCCTAGTAGAAAATATAGTTTTTAAAATATTGTAAAAATAAAAAAAAAAAATAAAAATAAAACTAAAAAAAAAACGAGACCGAGGCTAATTTCGGGCGCGGCCGAAATTTAAATACCCGTCACATTTGGATGAAACTTAAGCTCCTTTTGTGCTAACAATTTCTATCACAGCTCTATGACGTGTTTCGATTCCATCTGTTCCTGGATGCTAGTCCAGGAAGACACTTGAAGAGGCTGGTTTGTATTACAGCCATATGACGCAATGCTCCGATTCCATCCGTTCCGAGATATGTTTTAGGGATTTACTAGGATAAGGTGACCAGACTCCCGAAAGCCCAATGTTGTACACATTATGTTCTTGCAGATTTCGGTTTTCAGGAAAATACTCAGCCATATTCTCGTCCCCCTATTCGCGCCTATTTGGAGAAATAATAACATCTAACGAGGTCATGATGCATGCCTAAGGCTCGTATATTTTTTTCGATAAAATCAGGACTAGCGCAGCAAAAGTCGTCGTTAGGCAGGACAACCAGAAACACAAATGCGTCTGTAATATTTGCGTAACTTTCGAATTTTTCAGCATTCAGTGTAGATTTTTTGGAAACTGAAAGGCTTGTTTGGTGTAGTTTGATTGGAGGAGAATTCTATTTAATACTCATACATGTTTGGGCATTGATCTTAGGCAACTGCATATCATCACCATGTCTTCAATATCCTGTTCCATAAATAGTATTTGTCAAGAATGCTCCTGGACTAAGTTAAAACGCATGGCGATGCGAAGGGGGATTTCACGGCGCTTGGCCCTTTTAACAGTGAAGATTTACATCAAACAACCGACTGTCGTAAAACCCAATTTTTTTATTTGTGAATTTCTTTAACATTTAAATGTAGTCTACATTAAACTAAGTCATATTCGTCATTTGGTGAGATGCCATTTCGACGTCCAAAAACAGGACAAAGCCGGACGAAATCAGGACTTTTAGCGTTTTGGCAGGACGACAGGTTAAAGTTGAAAAGGCACGACTGTCCTGCCAAAAACAGGTATCAAGCCGTGAAATGTTCACCAAATACGGACAGTGTGATGTTCTACAAGTCTGCGAAATTTCAAAATTAGAAGTGAGCCAAATTTCAAAAAGATCGGGAACGATTCCCGTGCTGTCGAAAATGAGCGATTGCCAAACATTAAAATGCGATTATCTCGCTAAATATAGACCATACAGGGGCCCAATTTTGCACCGTAAAAGCAGGCAAGACTGATCACAGGCGTCACCGAGGAGTGATTTAGGTTTCATTTTGTGGCATGGAAAATGCTGTACGTTTTGCTGTACATTTCCCAATGCTGTACGTCTGGTCAGTTTTAGTATAAACTACTTAAACCCATTTCCATTAAAAAGGAAAAAGATTTTCTTCAGGGGTTGGTTTGTATGACAGCCCTATGACGTAAAGTTCCGATTCCATCCGTTCCTAAATATGTTTTGAGGCTTTACTAGAAACACATTTGGATGAAGTTTGGTTAAGATTGGTTCATAAAGAAAAAAGTTTTTCTTAGAAGAACCTAATTTCTATTGGTTGATCTGTATGACAGTCCTACGTCGTAGTGTTCCGATTTCATCCGTTCCTATATATGTTTTGAGGCTTTACTAGGAGCACATTTGGGTGAAGTTTAGTTAAGATTGGTTCATAAAAAAAAAAGTTTTTCTTAGAAGAACCTAATTTTCGGAGGTTAATTTATATGGCAGCCCCATGACCCCATGGTCCGATTCCATTCGTTCCGATATATATACAGCGTACACTGAAAAGAAACTTGTATACAAAATTTCAGCCCGATAGCTTCAAAACTGAGGGACTAGTTTGTATTGAAACAGACGGACAGACGGACATCGCTCAATGGATTTCTCTCGTCGCACTGATCAATAATATATATATGTACTTTATATAGTCGGAAGTGCTTCCTTCTGTGCGTTGCAAACTTCATGACAAAGTTAATATACCCTTTCACATAGTGACGGGTATAATAAAACGAGACCGAGACTAATTTCGGGCGCGGCCGAAATTTGGATACCGTTCGCTCTCCTCGGGCGTACCTACGACTTATATTTAATCCCTCCCCCGTTCTTTTCCTTCTGTCTTCACAAAAGTTCCATTGCGCCGGCAAATCAATATTTGTGTGGGGTTTCTTTGGAATAAGTGGACAAATAAATATTTACTCAGACAATTTTATTGGGGGATGCGGGAGCATGACCCCATAGTACGATTCCATTTCCTTTGAATTTTTTAGTTGCTTTGATAATGATACATGATTTCAAGGTTTTGTGAAATTGGTGTAAAAAGTGTTTCTTAGAAGAACCAAAACGGGGGTTGGGTTTATATGGTAGCCCCATGGCCCCATTGTCCGATTTGATCAATTCTTACATTAATTTTTTGTCATCAATAGAAATACATTTGTGTGAAATTTGGTTGAAATTGATGCACAAAAAAAAATTTTCTTAGAAGGACCTAATTTGGTGGGTTAGGTTTGTAGGGCAGCCCCATGACCCCATTGTCCGATGTTACCGATTCAAACATACAAACTGCCTGCAGCAAATAGAAGCATTTGTGCAAAATCTCAGCTTTATAGCTTTTAAATTGGCCGAGTAAAACGCGTCGCAACAGACAGACGGACATCGCTCAATCGACTCCCCAAGCCATGCTGATCATATATGTATACTTTTTATGTGGTCAGAGATGCTACCTTCAATGCATTACAAACTTCATGACAAAGTTAATATACCCTTTCACTCTATGAGCAAAGGGTATAATAAAACGAAACAATTTTTCTCTGAATTAAATAGGAAAATGATAAAGTTGGGTTGATCGAATTTAATGAAAATTGGTCGATATCGTCGCTATCCGACTGGTATTCTTGTTCAGATGTAACCAAAACTGATAGATGGCTTCTCAATAGCTCGAAGGATGAGATCGGGTTTTTTTAAAATGCTCTGTAATCGCTGTCGCTATCTCTGTCACACTCTACGGCTCAGAGAGACAGTCGTCACTCTAAAATCACTTGAGACTGACTCAAGGAGTAGTAAAACTTTTTGTACATAAGCTAGAATAGTGCTTCCCAACTCGCAAATGACTGCGGACCACATAGCCTGAAATTGAATCACTAACGGACCATAATTTTTTCATGGAGGGAAAGGGCGTTACAGTAAACCCCGCGCTGTATGGTCCGGCTTTAGTAAAATGTAATTAAGTAATAAAGGTGTAATACACTAGATTGGTGTTTCAGCAGAGCACTGATAAGTTTGTACCGATTTTGGGCAATCTCTGCCGGACTCTTAGACTTTCTATAGCATTTATGTTTGTGAAGAGTTGATTATAGAAACTGTAATTTTAAATTGGTCAGAAAAACAAAGTATCCTGCGGACTATCATGGACCACACTCGGCCCGCGCGCCGACCACCTGTTGGGAAACAGTGTGCTAGAAAATAACAATTGCAACGAGTTATATAGTGTCGCTGCATCTAGACGAAAGTAAAATACCTGGGAAGTAATTATCAATGGGTAACTCTGTATTATTTTTTTAGGCATTTTTAACTATACATATAGGACTTCCTAATTTGAAAACTCAATTCAATTTTATATTTTGAACAAATCTATAAAAAGTGCAGTGGAACTAGGCAACAATGGGTTAAAAACATACATCTTGAAATTTCTCTGAAAGTTATGATAATACATGTATCTTGGAATAAATGTTGATAATTATAACCAGAAAAAATTAAAGTAAAATTTTGGAGTTACATATACGAATATTATTGATGGTATCTTTGCTATAAAAAAAAGTCGTACTAGACTATCGAATCGAATAGGATTGTCCAACCAGTGCAATATACTATTTTCGCCCTGCGTTGAAGAATGTTCAGGATCATTGAAGCGAAAAGCTCAAAGCTTATTTGTATTAACGTACAAACTTGAAAAGAAGTAGAGGTAAATAAAGGAAACACAAAGCGAAGTGTGGCGCAAAATGTGAATAGTGTACTGGCGGTAAATATCTAAATCCGCCACTAGATGAGGTAGACTAAGGACAGCAACATAAATTTAATTTAATGTGAACTTAAAAAAAAACGTCTTAAATGTTTGATCAATTTCCATATTATTGTAAAGAAAAAGTCGTCTATTTTACTACCTCCATCATTATTATTTACCCATAGCCAGACTGTATAAATGAAATCGTCACTTTATTTGGACTTTCATTACCACCCAATCACTCTATCTATCATAAGCAAATGGACAGTTTTATTTTATTCTTGCTATGTATACCTATACTTGTTCATTTCCGTAAATATCAGACAACCTTCACGAAACATTGTTTGCGGTCAAATTTTGTAATTCGCACTTGTCATAAAAATAAAATGTAATAATTAATTGATTCTGTTATCATTTGTCTGAATTATATTTGTGTCTCCAAATAAATTGCAAGAGACATGAACAAATTCGTATGGTATTTTCACAAAGAGTGCTTAAGTTAAATAAATCATGCCCTTTAACCACTGTGAAAATCGAGTATTAAAAACACCTGTAAAGGCTGATTTCCCCCTCATTGTCCCATCCATACATTCGATTGTTAAAACAGAGAAAAATATAATTTTTTTGATAATATACACTGCCTGTCATAAATATAGCCGCACCCTAAAATAGTGTGATCCTTTAAAATTCTAAGCGATCACAGTTATTCCACATAATATAAACGGGGGGGTGTAATAACGTCAAGCGAATTAATGTCAATTGACTCTATTTCCCACCCAAATGCGAAATAATGTCAATTGACATTAATTCGTTTTTGAAAACGAAGTACTGTCAACTACTTATGTGAAATAAAGTCAATTCTTGATATTGGCTTGTAAATCAGTTGGGTTTGAAAATACGGTTATATATTTTTGGATAACAGCTAATTTGGCACTTTATATCCAGTTTTTTTTTGGGTTATTGGCATTGTTTCCATTAGATTTCCGCTTTACTTAATACGACCCGAAGAAGTCCAATACGGACAAGTGCATACCTTGTTTTTTCTTTCTGGGCTCATTATCAAAGTAAAACAGAGATATTTAAGTGTTATTGCAAGAAAATGTCATTCAATGTTGTTGTTTTGTCGGAATCGATGCTTTTCTTGGAGCTTTCGAGGCGAAACAACACTCACATCGAAGTAAAACAGAGATCTAATAGATTTCCGCTGATTTAAAGCGGAAATCCATAGGAACCTAAGAAGTCCAATGAAGACAAGTACATTGTTTCGGTTCGGTTCCTTCAAGCAGATTTCCACTTTATTTTACATTAACCCAGGAATCATATCAACTAAAGCGAAAATTTTATTCAGAAATTTCAGAGCTTATAAAATAAAAGCTTCATTTCGTGATGTGCTAACAAAATATATTTAATATATGCCTATCTACTGGGAGGGAACATTGTTTTTTTCAAAAGCGAATTAATATCAACTGATTTTATTTCCCTTTGGCAAAAGGAATTAATGTCAATTGCCATTATTTCCTTTTTCCGACGAAATAACGTCAATTGACATTAATTCGCTTGACGTTATTGCACCCCCCCAATATAAACATAAGGGATAAAAAACTAGGGGGCTTCGCCCCCTGCTCGCTTCGCTCGCCAACCCCCGGGGCCGAGGCTAATTTCGGGCGCGGCCGAAATTTGGATACCCTTCGCTTGGGCTTAAAGTTTTTTCGGGCGTACCTATGACTTGTATTTAATCCCCCTCCTCATTCTTTTTATTCCGTCTTGACAAAAGTTTTGGGCTTGGTTGAAATAAGTGGGCAAATAAAAATATTTACTCGGAAAATTTTATTGGGGTTGCCGGAGCATGACCCCACAGTACGATTCCATTCGTTTTGAACTTTTTAGTTGCTTTGATAAAGACACATTAATTCAAGGTTGTGTGAAATTGGTGTAAAAAAATGTTTCTTAGAAGAACCAATATGGGGGGTTTGGTTTGTATGGCAGCCCCATGACCCCATGGTCCGATTTGATTCAGTCTTACATATGTTTTGTGTCATCAATAGAAATACATTTGTGTGAAATTTGGTTGAAATTGGTGCACAAATCAAAAAGTTTTTCTTAGAAGAACCTAATTTGGAGGGGTTGGATTTGTATGGCAGCCCCATGACCACATGGTCCGATTTTATCCATTCTTTCTTACATTTGTTTTGTGTCTACAATAGAAATACATTTGTGTGAGATTTGGTTGAAAATGGTGCACAAATAAGAAAGTTTTTCTTAGAAGAACCTAGTTTTGGGGGTTAAGTTTGTATGGCAGCCCCATGACCCCATGGTCCGATTATATCCATTCTTGCATATATTTTGTGTTATCTATAGAAACACATTTGTGTGAAATTTGGTTGAAATTGGTACACAAATAAAAAAGTTTTTCCTAGAAGAACTCAAATTGGGAAGCTAGGTTTGTATGGCAGCCCCATGACCCAGTGATCCAATTTGGGTGAATCAAACATACAAACAGCCTGCAACAATAAGAAGCACGTGTGCAAAATTTCAGCTCCGTAGCTTTTATAGTGGCCGAGAAAAACGCGCTGCAACAGACGGACAGACAGACATCGCCCAATCGATTCATCTCGTCATGCTGATCATATATGTATACTTTTTATATGGTCGGAGATGCTTCCTTTAATGCGTTACAAACTTCATGACAAAGTTAATACACCCTTTCACTCTATGAGCGAAGGGTATAAAAATAGAAAAAAAGGGAAAAATATTTTTTCACTTTTTTAATTTTACAATCAAAACATTTTAAATTTAAAGTGAAACACTTTTAAAATAAAGTGAAATCACTTTGAAAATAAAGTGATATTCAATTTTGATTTGACATGCAGCAATTTTAAAAGTACAAGAATCACTTTAATATTTCCACTATTGATTCAAAATGAAACATTTTTGAATTAAACGTAAACGTATATGGAGCCAAATCATATTTGAAAATGTTTGAATCATAGCTATTATTTTTGATTTTATAACGATTTTTTTCTCTGTGTAGGATATATAAATTTAATGATAAACAAGATAAACAGTGTCATTCGAGATAAGCTTAAAAAAGTCGCTTCACCAAATCTCACCTCACCTCAAAATACTCTTGATTTCCCTTTAGTTATGAATGAGAAATGTAAACCAAACTACATTGCAGGATTAACGAAATTTACTTATAAGATTGGATGTTTAATATGATCTGAATATAGTGAGTGTGAGATGCTGAAACTGGAATCTCTCTCCATATGAGGTGAGCATATTATTCCATTCCTAACAAATGTAAAAACAACACAAAAAATTATCTCGCCTTTTATTTCACTTTTTAATTAATTACTAAGAAACTAAAAGAAGCATTTCAATACATAAATCTCCATTTCAATGAAAATCAATCGTACATTTCTCACTAGAAAGTGCTTTACATTATATAGGATACAATTCCTTTTCTAAAACGAAATCCTCTCCCCTGCAGAGTGAAATTAACAACGTGACTGAAAGCAAAGAAACACATTCTTCATTTGGAACTACTGGTAAATCTAAACAACAACCAACTCCTGCAACAGACATCCAATCACTTATCCGGCATATCTGGAAAAACAATCTCTTTAAAAACATGCTCCACTTTAAAGTTTGCTGAACAACATTCCTATAACCATTCGACTGCACTATATGTGCATACGAATGCAACTTTCGATCTTTTCCCAGCCTTTCGTCAATTGGTCACCTTACCCGCAAGAGTATGGAACTCGTATCTTTACCTTCGACTGGATTCCAGATAAAAATTGAAACTGCAAACTTGAATAGATGCAATCGTCCATCGCCGGCCGCCGCCGCCGCTGTAGTTGCAAAATGTGCAAACTAAAAATGCATTTCAATTACTTTCGTTGGCTTTCAACTTTTCCGAATTTGACGGTGCGACAACGACCACTTGCAGTGCATGCTCGTAGTTGTTCCTATATGGTGATGACGTGTGAACTAGTCGGTTTGTTATCGATGTTGTTGGAGATCGACCCTCGACTTGATTATTTTTCATAAAACTAACGAGCACAACATGGAGAAAATAAACAGAAATGCCCCGAGGACTTTCCTTTTGTACGTATGTACACATGGCATGGAAGTACCGAGTTTGTACTTTCAACCTGATGTGAATGAATGCATGAAGTGGACTTGTTCGATACATGTAGTTGCACTTTAGCCTTGCATTAGTTGGACTGTCGAAGAGAAAGGATTGTGAAAGTGAAAAGTGCATTCTACAAGTTTGCTTGCATCGATGATAAATACAACATGGTCCTTGCATTGTGGTTTATGTGTGGTATCCTTCAAATGCAATTGTTAAAACTTTACTCTCGGACAAGAATAGGAGCTGGATGACAACACAATGGCTTGGAGTGGCTTTCGGTTGTTTCTTTTTGTAGACGCATCATTGGAGCGAATCCATCGTGACTTCAACATTTCTGATTTCAGGCTAAATGAGCCTGCGGTGACCAGACTTTTTTCATTTCGGTTTCACTTCACAAAGGAACCATCTGGAAATGGGGATGTTAATTGCAATGACTGGAACCTTTATGGATGATCATCACTCATCAGTAAAAAGAAGCATGTGCAAGCCTATAATGCTGTATTGCAATTGAAGCATGACGACAATAATTCGATTGTTAATATAGGTTGACTCAATTGAAAACGTGGAGGATGAATTTAATGCAGTATAATTCAGTTAAGTTGCGCAAGTACCAGAGATAATTTTTATGATATTTTTTTTTTAAATAAAATCGACCGGAAAAATACGCGCTTTAATTAATTAATATGCAATGCAACGTTGTACATTATATTGTTGAACAAATCAATAAGGCCATGTAACAATCTCATTAAAAACAGGAAACTTTCGTTGCGACAACGGAAACAATTGACAATTTTTCATTCTCATTTATATGTACATACATGGGCTGAAAAGTAATTATAGTCGCACTTTAAGTTTATGTCAATACATACAATTTGTTTTGTTTCGAAATACATGTAATTCTAGGGTACACATAATCATCGATGAATTGTGTGCTGAATTGCCATGCATTTCATAAAAATAGCTTCTAGCCAACTTCGATGTTGATGACGTCACAGTTTCAAAAGCTCACGCCAGCCGATTCCTTCTTGTTTATTATTTCATGTGCTTATTGTATGCGTATGTATTCATTGCAATCAGTGTTATCTAACATAAGGCCATAATTAAGCCCGCGACAGTTTGTTTCTTTCCGAAAATGAAACAAGACCGAGGCTAATTTCGGGCGCGGCCGAAATTTGGATACCCTTCGCTCCCCTCGGGTTAAAAGTATTTTCAGGCGTACCTATGACTAGTGTTCAGTCCTCCCCGCTTCCATGCTTTTGAATTTTCTCATAAATGCCGTGGCGAAGATTTATTCGGCGAAGCGGAGATGTGGGTTTCTTATAAGAACCAAAAAGAGGGGGAAGGGGATTGTACGGCAGCCCTATGGCCTTCCCATCAATTTTTACGTATGTTTGTGGCATCAATTAAAACACATTTGGTTCAGATTGGTGGACAAATAAAAACGGTTTTCTTTGAAGAACCTAATTTGGGGGTTGGGTTTATATGCCAGCCCCTTGACCCCATGGTCCGATATAATTCATTTTTTCATATGTTTTGTACCATCAATAAAAATACATTTCCATGAGGTTTAGTTGAAATTTGTATCCAAATAAAAAAGTATTTTTTAGAAGAACCTAATTTTAGGGGTCAAGTTTGCATGGCAGCCCCACGACCCCATAGTCCGATTTCTTTATTTTCACGTTTGTTATGTGGCATCAATAGGAATATAATTTTCTGAGGTTTGATTGAAATTGGTGTGCAAATAAAAACGTTTTTCTTAGAAAAATTTGATTTGGGGGGCTAGGTTTGTATGGTAGCCCCATGACCACATCTATTTATACATTGTATTTTGTGTCATCAATAGAAACACATTTGTGTGAAGTTTGGTTGAAATTGGTGTATAAATAAAAAAAAAATCTCAGAAGAACTTAATTTGGGGAGCTAGGTTTCTATGACAGCCCCATGACCCCATGATCCGATTTGGTCCATTTTTACATATGTTTTGTGGTATTACTAGAAACACATTTGTGCGAAATTTGATTGAAATCGATGAAAAACTAAAAAAGTTTTTCTTAGAAGAACAGAATTTGGGGGACTAGGTGTGTATGGCAGCCCCACGACCCCATTGTCGGATTTGGTGGATTTTTACATATGTTGTGTGTTGCCTATTGAAACATATTTGTGTGAAATTTTATTGAAATTGGTGCATAAATAAAAAAGTTTTTCTAAGAAGAACCTAAATTTGGGGGGTAGGTTTGTATGGCAGCCCCACGACCCCCTTATCGGATTTTAGCGATTCAAACATACAAACTGCCTGCAACAAAAAGAAGCATGTTTGCAAAATTTCAGCTCCATAGCTTTTAAACTGGCCGAGCAAAACGCGTCGCAACAGACAGACAGACAGACAGACGGACAGACGGACATCGTCCAATCGACTCAGCTCGTCACGCTGATCATATATATACATATTTTATATGGTCGGAGATGCTTCCTTCAATGCGTTACAAACTTCATGACAAAGTTAATATACCCTTTCACTCTATGAGCGAAGGGTATAAAAATCAAATTTGAGGTCAAAAACAAGAAATAAATATCTTGAGGGCTGCCCGCCGCAGAATGGTTCGGCTCACTGCGATCTGTCACATGCATTCGTTGTGGCACAATGTTTCTATTATTTTACAACCGATCGCAGAACACACTGCGTTCTGTCAAATCGCGTGTTGATACCGTATTTTGTTTTTATAATAGCCCTATTCGACTGACTGGATCATTGATCCTGTCCAAGTCGAATGAAATCGGATCAAAATTTCCCAAATCGGTAACAGCTGACTATCGTGTCATCTGGCCCCAACGCGATATTCTAAATTATAAATTGCATTTGTAATTATGCACCGTGCGAGATACAATTAAAAGGATAAGTAGCAAGAAATATTAAAATTATTAACTCTGAATAAAGTTTACAAACCAAAAATACTGAATAACAAAATGACATTCGGGAAATTGTTCGCGGAGACATCTATAGGGGATTAGTTTGGCAGATGATCCAAGTCATACCCTGGATCAACATCCAGGATTATCATTTTGTATGGGATTTCCAGTAAATCTGGAAATGATCCAGTGAGTAGTCGAATAGGGCTAATAATAAAATATGCCGTAATACAGTGTACGCGGCAAAAACATATTTGAGATCTCGTTGTGTCTGACGGAATCCAAATTTGTGTTCCCGATTACTATCAGCTGAATCAGCGACCCAAAATGATTTCAGTGTACATATTTACTTAAATGAAAGAAAAAACTGTGCTATAAAATGTGGTAAAAAAGAACCTAGTATCAGTATCAGTTCATTCAGTGGTGAGCAGGTGCTAAAAAAAACTATCTGAACAGGCGCCGAAAAAAACTGAAAAAAAACGGCTCATTGTTGAAAAAAAACTGTATCTTCTCCTTCCTTGCCTCGTTCTTTATACCGCTCCATGGTTTCCCGTTGCTCGACCTGCGGTGTAGGCACATCGCCCGTTTTGGCGGTAATATCTCAGCATATTTCTACAGGCGGCTTTATCTTGGATCGTGTCATCGCCAAAACCAATGCGTTGTTGTTGCTTTTTCATTTCACATATTCGCAGGTGTTCTTCGGTCTGCCTCTGGCCATCAAGTGTGGGTCGTTCCACCGTTTTGTACAACTTGCCCTTTAGCTTCAGTGGCATTTTCTTATCGCAGAAAACTCCAGAGTTTTCTCGCCACGTCATCCACCCAACCTTTGTGCGGTGTTTGATGTCATCATCGCATGTAGCGCCGCGCCGTTGTTCACCATCTAGCCAAGGTACTTGAACTTGGTACAAGACTTAGGCTGCTCTCCTTTGACGTACATTTCTGATACGGGTGCATCTGAGTCTGAGAATGGGCAGCATACGAACTCATTTATTGTTATACTTACCCTCAGTCCATGCTCCTCCAGAATGTCACACCATTTTGTAAGTGCAGCTTGCAAGGCAACGATGTTTGGGCTACTGAGGACTATATCATCGGCAAAACGAAGAGATATTTCTAGGCCGTCGGAAATACGTGTTAATAAGTAGCACATGATGATGTTGAAGAGCAACGGACTCAATACACTGCCCTGGTGTACTCCGACATTCACCGGAAATTCTTCTGATTCACTGGCTGTGCATCTAACCTTAGTCATAGCTCCATCATACATGTCTCGTATCATCCTGACGAATGCCTCAGGGACATTAAGTGCTCTCAAAGCCAACCATATCAGATCACGAGGTACTCTATCGAATGCCTTTTCCAAATCGATGAAAACAAAGTGCAAGTCCTTTCGTGCTGCTCTATACTTTTCCATCGCAATACGAATGCACTGAATCGCTTCGACTGTAGATCGACCTTCAACAAAGCCGTATTGATTGTCATTCAACCGCACAATCTTTCTCAATCGGTTGCAGACAACTCACTCGTAGATCTTCAGTGTATGAGGCGTTAACTTTATATCCCTATAGTTGTTGAGTTTGCGTGAGTCTCTCTTGTTCTTATAAAAAGTAAGAAGAAAACTTTCCCTGAAAGCATCAGGCATTGGTTACCCACCTTTGATTTTGTTGAAGAGAACTGTGAGCCAACTAAGCCCGACATTTTCCATTTTCAACAAAAATTCCGCGGGGATTTTGTCCGGTCCGACTGCTTTTCCGCGTTTCATCTGATGCATTGCCTCCATCACGTCTTCCTCTGAGATATCTTCAATATTTGTGGTATTCGGCTCAACATCTTGAAAAGCTGCTCGAGGATATTCTTCATTTAGAAGTTCGTCAAAATACTCTCGCATCCTGCTACACATTGCCGTATCGTCAATCAGCAACATTCCTTACGAGTCCTCCACGTACTTTGGCGCCTGTATTTCCCGAGCGTTTCTTCTCCTTTGGGCTGCGACTCTAAATATAATGGCGTCGTGCTTAGGTTCCTCGCGCAAAGACGGTTCCTCGGTCGCAGTCTGAGTTTCTAATTCTTGGTAGAATTTATCAGCTGCCTTCGCCTTTGCTTGAGCTACCAAGCGCTTTACTTTCTTCCGGCATTGCATGTAATTTTCGCGAAGTTTAACCCGTTCGGCTTCACTGCTTGACTCACATTTCGTCCATGCCTTAAATGCGTTCCATTTGGCTTGCACTGCTTCCTTAGTTTCGGTGTTCCACCACCATGTTTCTTTCTTCGTGTGGAGTGGACCTTTCGAAACTCCAAGTGTCTTTTCAGCCTCACCTACTGACATGTCAGCGAAACTATTCCACATTTGTGTTGGACTGTGCTCGGTGCAGTTTGTGTTGTTTTGAAACCACTCATTTTATCAATGAATGGATTTACTACAGGTTCAAAGTTGTCGTTTGTGAGATTGTGCCACTTGATTTTTTCGACTGCCTTGAGAGTTCTTCTATTTCTTGCTCCTCCTACTTTCAAAATAAATTCTGACAGGAGTAAACGATGTTGGCTGACGACAGATTCACCCAAGATCACCTTGCAGTCTTTTACCCACCTTCTCATAAAATCGAAGCAGAGGTGGTAATCGATCTGCGTTTCGTGTTTCCTATCTCCGTGTCCACTACTGTAGGTGATCAGGTGTCTCTCGCTTTTCACAAACCATGTGTTTAGGATGACCAAACCGTGCGATCTGCACATAGTCAGAATAGCTTCACCTTCGTCATTTCTGACAGTTGAAGGGCTACCCTTTCCACCATGGCAATCCTCGTAATCATGATTTGATTTACCCTGGCCATTTAAATCTCCTCCCAAGAACACCAATTCGGTATCTGGAATGGTCTGAATCAGGGTGTCAATGTCGTTCCAAAATGCATCTTTTTCTTCTGGTGGCAGTCCCACTTGGGGAGCGTAGGCACTTATTACGTTCCACACCCTTCCGCAGATAACCAATTTGATGCTGATCAAGCGATCACTTCTCTTCGCGACACTTATTATGCTGCCAAGTAAAGACGACGCCAGAATAATGCCAACTCCGTTTCTTTGGTTTGTAATTCCATAGTAGTACAATTTGTATTTCATGGAATTCGCCCCCGGAAATCGTCGAGCTCTGGCGCGAACTAGGTTCGCCTCGGAATCACTCAACCGCATAGCAGAAGTAGTGCCCAGCGGGGTAGTGCTTGTATGTGCGTCAATTTCCATAAGGCCTTCCATTCTTTTACACCTTTTGCAGAAAGGTTGTGTATTTTGGCACTAGTGTGTGGAAAGAAGTAAATTTCTGGACTTTCCTTTTACGTCCGCCGGCAATCTCCAGATACGGCAACCCATATACACACACACTAACCTATGGGAGGTCTTGTTGATGTTAAAATGTGCCTCAGGCGTCAGATGTCATGGTTGCCTGCGACCTTCGCATACTAGCGGCCAAGCACCCTCTCGACCATGGCGCATGCTGATCCACCTTGGATTAGGGTCCCTTTTAGTCGCCTTCTCATTATTCGCGACCCATACCACAGGGCATGAAAAAAAAACTGTACACTGAAAAAGAACGTAGTTTTGGAAAAAAAAAACTGTGAGTGCCGGTGCACCGCATGTTGAAGAAAACCAGTATCCGGTACTGAAATCTGAGTACCGAACAGGCACTCACCCCAGGTGTCGTCCCTCAGGAGGCGCTGAGAACGTAACTTTCCAGAGAGGTTATTTTTTAGCATTGCGTTGGTTGTTACTCGCCTTACGCCTGCCGTCCATTACCTGCTTCGAGCGGCGCGGCGCTCCCGCGTTTAAAGCTTTTCCGAATTTTAATGGCGTAACCAAGCAAAATATGGCGTAACTATGCAAAATAAACAAAAATTCCATTCAATACAATGGAAAAGCTTTCTGAATATTGTGTGTGCTTATACCTTTTACTAGTAAAAGCTTTTTTTCGCACATTTTGTGAGCCCTTAGGAACAGCACAGTTGTAGTGCTATGAGGCCACGGTTAAGGTAAATGGAGTTTTTATATGTTAACGCGTAGCCAGAGTTTTAAGGTGGCGCATATTCGATACAGACATTGATCCTCTACACTACAGGCTTCCCAGAGAACCTTTGACTAAAATAATTTCCATGATAGTGATAAATTCAGTTCCCTACTCATCAAGATGAGAACACCTGAAATATTGCATTGCCAACTTCTAAGCTGCTGTTATATGTTCACAAATGTATGATAGCTTTTTAATTTTTTTTATCCATACTCGATACATGAATAGTCTTTGATCTTGCAGTACACGATAAGAAAATAGTTCGATGGTGCTAAGGCAGTTCTTCTGAGTGAAATGGCTGCGTACCGTCAGAGGTTGATCCTAGGCCACATCTAGAAATTCCATACGTGTCCATAAATTTTCTCAATTGACCGAACTGGCCACCGAGCGTGATGACGTAGTTGATACAAAAATCGTACGAAACTGATTGAAGACATGTCATGTTCTGTTTATATTGCCAATGAAAAATGACAGAAATTTTTCGAAAATCTTAGAAAAACTAGAACTTATAGAAGGCCCAGTTAATAAAGTTGCGGAAGGGACCCGAGTCAATTGTTCCGCTACTTATAGGATCAACAGACTTGCGGATGCAAACAGTGAATGGACCAGTCAAATGAATGGTTAGAACCCTCCAACGACAAGATCCTGGTTGCGCCACTGCTCCACAAAGCAAAGGCTACAAAAAAGAAAAACCACGCTATTTTAAATTTCCGACAAAGAAAAATTCATCATCCCTCAGGATTCCCTACTAGAATGTTTTTTTTTTTTTTCATTTTGAGCATGCACCTCCTTGAGATAAGACAACGACCTAGGTATATCCGTGACCGTGACCGTGACCTACCAAATAGCCCCGTCGAGCTTTGGATCACGCAAAGCCATTATATGCCGATGCTGTACATGATTTTTAACTATGGCTTCCTTCCGATTTAGTAACGATTGCAGTGCGGAAGAAGAAGGCACTTATACTGTAATCCTCCTGCGGTCAAACTGGGCCGATTTGAGAGTCTGAGCTCTCACACCTAGTTTTTCTTATAGAGGTGGGGAATTTTCAAAAAACACTGAAACATACTGTATAGTAAAGACCGCTTTCGAAGTTTAACCAAGTAAACCACATGCTTCGTGGTTCCAGCCTAGTTCCAGCTAATCAGCGTGGGTACAAGACTTACGTCTTCGGCTTCCTCCATCTGAAGCTCCATATGAACGGGAGAAACTTCTCGGCTTTCTTGGTATACATTGTAAGCAAAACAATTGGTTATTGCATGCATCCTGCTAACCCAATTGCGGGGAATACGCTTGAAAATTTGCGAAACCTATTGATCCGCTCCCTGGTACGATTGTCGTCCCTATAAGTGACAATCAGTACACCACCGGACATTGTTCTCGGTCATGCCACTCCTGGCAGAGCATGACACACCGCGAAGCAGTGGCATCTGCTGAGACGCGGTGTGCCATGCTCTGCCAGTCGAAACCGACAACAATCGTGCATCATGCGCTTTTTTGAAACTCGTTACATCGCATGTTTTCCCCCGATCGACAGCTATGTCTGGGATGCGGATATGTGTCAATCGGCCAGTTAAGGCAACATCCCATCGCTTTTGCCTTTCTATACGTTTCTTCGTACCGGGTGCACCTCCCGTGCCCTGACGACTGCTGAACAGCTCGCCGATCTCATCCAACAGAATCTGCGAAGAAATTATTCCATTTACCACATAAGCGGCTTCTTTTAATGTGGTGCGTTACAGTTACAGGTGTACCGTAGTGCCCGTCAAGACTTAACGACTTGCTTAGAGGCTATGAAATACTCCCCGCTCTCCGACTTTGAGAACAGTTTCTTTTTCTGCGCTTGCTAAATAGAACTGTTGCAGTTTTTTAGGTCAAAAAGCTTTATTCCAACAGCTATCAGCAAGACATTGATAATTGTAATTGCTTCGTGTAATCGCGTACATTTTGACCAAATCCGGGTCCCTTACGACAGCTATGCCGCCAGCAGAACCTACTACTGTCACAATACTTCCGGCATAGGGAGCTTCAAGAACATTATGTTTCACAAAAATGGACCAATAACAGATCCCTGCGGCACTCCTATGTAGATAACCATGTATTTCTTGTGTCCCTCAATAGTGGCGTAATTTAAAACGCCATAACGCCGGGCCAGGCACTTTACCATTGTCAAGCCTAGAAGCTGTAGTTCGCTCCGTGTAATCTCAGGTGTATTACCTCTAATCGGTGTAAGAGTCGGCATATGTTGGCCAATCGATTGAACACTACCGAATTCGCAAGAGAAGATGATTCTTCACAGAAAATGAGTTTTTTCCACAGAAATGAGCTTTGATTGTTTAATTAATCGCTAAGTCTATGGCGACCTTAAGGTTTTGTCTCGCAGGTTTCCATTTGTGTTGAGGAAACAAAGTGGAGACAATATTTCGGAGTCGCACCGGACATTTGAGTCCAATCTTCTTCATGACTATACCCTATACACCATTTTGTGTTCGCGTCCTCGCAGAGCTGTTTGATGCAATACGGTTTGCTCCTTTTAAGAGTTAAAGTTTTAGGGATCTACGGGCTGCTGCTTAGGCCTGGAGCAAATCAATGTACGCTCTTGTTTTCCGAGCTTTAAAGTATAGCGCATAAGTATTCGCGATGTCCTCCGTCTACCAATAGTTTTCTCTCCGATGAATGGGCGAACTCTGATCCGTAAAATGAACCTACATGAGACAGGGTTTCTATGAACAATGCCTCAACGAAACGTCTTGTTGACCATCTCGCGAAGTGAGCTCTGCTATGGAGAATAAATTTCCCTGAAGGTCGCTTGGCGTATAATGCTTGCTTACTTGCCACAATTATCAGGCTACAGGGCATATGCTAAGTATTTCGGAATTTCTACTATGCTCCTGTAGCTATTTCTACCACCGAAGGTGGTCCGTACCTAAAGATTACAGCAGTGTATTCTTCTACATATGACCCAGCATTTACACTAACCTATCCTGGAAATTGAAGGTTTTTGAAATATTTATTGCGGATTTGAGACGATTGTAAACAAGTAAATTAATAAAAAAGCATCATCTTACAAAGAAGAATTGGAAGAAAAAAAATTATTTAAAATGATACGCTTAAATTTCTTCACTGGTTCACGATGTCGTGTCTAAATTCAAGCTTTTCCTATTAATGACAATTTACCAGCAAACCAGAACCACAAAGAAATGACTAATCCCTTCATTGACTCTGTCGACGACATCCAACATCATGTTGAAGTTCAACTATCATTGATCTACTGTCTGTACCACATCGTCGACAACATTAGAAAAAGTGGTTGACCTCTATCTATAAAGTTGACTGTATCTGTAACTCTTTTTCTTCCGCCAAAACACCGGTTCAGCTTGCGTACGCTTCGTTTAGAACTCAACTTCCTCACTAGTTGCGGTGGGAACTTCTTAGCTAAGCGTTTTTGTTTTCTGTTTTTCTCTGTTTGTTCTTTTGTGATATAATTAGTTCATTGCGATCATTTTGTATCTGCACTTACAGTTTTTCAGCATGGCTAATTACAGCTCATTGAAGATAATGATCGCAATAACAGCAACATCGCTCGACTTGGGGAGATCAATGATCTGCGGCGAATCTACAAGATTAGCTAGTCGATTGGCATGCATTGGTCCGTGAAGTGAATGGAAAGAGATATTGTTAGATACGAACGACTCGTAGATACATCTTTGGGTTTTTCAGTTCATTTTTTTTTTCTATCAAAGAGTTTATCGAATCTGCAATGTGTATGGAAATACATAAGAAACACATTTGGATATAGAATATAGCAGACTCTAGCCTCTAGCGTGTCTCGCACTCTATAGTGGTTTTCACAATTCAAAAGCCATGAAAAGAAGACTGATTTGCCGGTTTCTATGTGTGTACATATATTTTTTCGCTACAATTCGCGTAAATCCCATTTTGATCATTTACTAAATTACGCTGAAAGATCGGTGTACATTTCCTTCGGTAATTTGCTTATTTGTAACACCAAGTTACATGATTTTCTTGTTTCATACTTTTAGTTGGTTCTTGATTTTAGCAGACGCAATCAATCGCTAATGCGATGAATAATGCAAATTCTATCGTCGAATTAATTCGATTTCTCGCCACATTATTGTTCGTTTTTCGTGCTTCTCTTTCTTTTTCTCAAAATTTCAATATGTACAACTGAAAACCCGTTAGCTAACAGATAGATAGACTTTAATCAGATTTGTTTGGAGTCTTCTTTTAAACGGAGATCATCCCTGTTTAGTCGAAAGAAGAAAATCTGCAAACAGAAAGTGAATGTAAAATGCATTGAATCTAAAATGTGGAAATGTATTGTTCAATTTTTGTTAAAAAAAATAACTAAAAGTGTATTTGATTGTAATTAAGCTTCTAATGAAAGCGTGAAGTTACATCACTAAACATGCCTTCCGCTGAATTGCATACCTTCCAAGGCGCAGTCTTATTTATTGTGTAATCCTAATTGACAATCAACTGAAAATAGAGAACTATAATTTAAATTAATTTTAGTGATGATGATGACTGTTCACTTCACCCTAATTTCCGATTTTGTTCAAGATGTCTGCATATGTACTTTTTTCTGTTCTTCTAAGTCTATAAGTCATTGGTCAGCAGCACCAGTAGGTCAGCGAGTTCTTTTCCTATAACTCTATTGAACAATTTTCAATGGAACCACAATACACATATCCGGTAATAGTTACTCGAACTGCTGACTGTATCGATAAATTTAATGACCGTAGAAACGGTACTTGTGAAAAGACATACTGCTGCCGCTGACTTGGAAGCCTACATACGATTTTCTTTAATCTGTGCCTGTATTACCTACATAAAAAAGTTTTAGTTTTTGTGTTTTTTCACATTCTCTTCTCTTCTTAATTTCACGAGACTTTGCCAATCATGATTTGGCTGGCGTCTTACGTTACTTCTTGTACCAACTTAATTTTCGCCTGATTTTATCGACCACAATGTAAGAATGATGCAATTTTCCGCTATTTGTAATGAAAAGAATGTTCCATATAAATCTTTTGTTATCTTTTGGTGTTGTTCTTGTGGATTACGTATTCTACTCAATGTTACATCTTGGCAAGTCCAGAGAATTATTGGAGTTTCTTATTCTATTACATGTTCGGAAATATCTCATGCAGTAAATGCCGTGTTTCCCTAAATTGTTGTTTGGCTAATGTGTATAGCACCGTATAACGATAAATTTGAGTGAGTTATCTACTTTCAAATGTTTTTAACTAACTCGAATTTTACAGGACTATTAAGACCCGTATTTATAAACGTACCTTAAGGAAGCCTTAACTCAAAGCGACTTTAAGTCAAGGAATTAAAACGTCATTTTCAGTACTTTTTTAGCCAAATAATTTATTTTTACGAGTATTTTTGTTCAAATAATAAATAATTTGGGGCTGCTCCTTCGAAGAATTGTTACTGAAAATGGAAGATTTTCTAAGATTTGAAAGAAATATAAATCAAGTTTCATCCTTTTCCTTTTGAAATACTTCCACATGTGCGTGCTAACTATCGATAAGGCGATATACTCGTACACCCGGAGTGTTCATAATCGCGAGTATATGTCATATGTCATAAGTGGTTTGGAACCGAAATATGTATTGTATATTTTTCCCAAAATACATACAGCACTTGACCCACGGTAATAAATTTTACATTTTATTACCGCGTGAGAAGAAATAGGTCAAAGGATGGAATTTGACAAATACATAGATGTATTTACATATCCATGTACATTAGAATAGGTTACATATATTTAGTATAAAAGGACATGTCTAAAGAATAAAAATCCAGATTCGACACAAACTTAGCGTTTTCGAAGTCTCATTCGCCACGGGCAACGGGCGAAGGAAATTACCCTATCTGTTATAGTGCCACGGTAAAAGGGCATTGATTGAGGTAATTTAGGACTTGGATTAAGAGCCTATACAAAGGGCTTTAATTCGCGGCCAAAAGGCATCCAGGAGTCGTGCCAACCATTAATTTCCTTTTTCCATCTTCTTTCTTTTTCTTCTGCAATGGCAGAATATTTAGAAGATGTCGGCTACAAGGCCCACTAAACCCTACAATATCACTATAGCGGTTTCGCGCGAAAATATGATTGATCGACAAGTAACCACTATTTGTCGATTAATTTTCGCCAAATTTTGAACAGATGATAAAAAATGGATCGGTATCCAAAATTTTCAAATTGAATTAACTTTGGCAGAAAGGTGGCTAAAAACACAAAAACTTTTTTTATGCGATTTTAAACCAACTCATGCACCAATACAGCCTTATAAACATAGGCCTAAAAATCAGACACTTGGATTGTAGTTGTCACCAATTCCAGGATTTCAGAAATTTTTAAAGCTTGACCCTTTTCAAAAAAAAATTTCAATGCAAGATTTTCTCATCTATAAGCTGAAAGAGGTGCGAACACCAATTATCATGCTGAAAATAGAATGGACGCAGCAACGAGAATGCAGCCCAATGCAATTTAAATGGGTGACGTCATTTTGGCAGCTTTTGCTGCCACCCATTTAAATTCCATTGGACCCCTGCTGCTGTTGCTGCATCCATCCTTTTTCAAGCATAATATATCCCTGGCAAATTACTATCATGTTCGATTAAGCCAACCGCACTTTTTTTCTGAACTGCATTTCGGGACAGAAAATGTTTCATGAAGACAGTTATTGTTTCCCTACACATAAAAAAGATGAGCCGCCTTTTAAAATCAAATTACCATCAGCAAATTGTTTGTAGTATTTAAAAGAAAATTCCTAAAATTCAGATTTTAAGCTTGGATAAGCCACCCAAGTAACAATTATATCCCTACAATACTTCATAGAATATCCTCTTTCAACAGTAATAAACGCGTACCTAGCATCGAACCCATGACCTGTCTTACGCGCTAACCACTCTTCCAACCTCAGATGTAGTCAGCATTGCTCGTAGACACTACAAATGGTTACTAGTTGCTTCTATAGGAATGCTAAACAATTCTTTATCGAACCTTCTGCAACGAACCTTCTACTTTATATCAATCAGTTGACGTTGATTAAATCCACAAATTCGTCAATAAAATGCAGTCAGTTTCTGCGCAGAGATCATCTTAATTGCTTCAGAAATTAACATTGAGTGTGGAAATGTTGGTTTTATGCAAGATTTTAAAGAATTCTATTGAAGAAACTTGGTATTCCCGAGCACTTCATAAGTTTCAATTCTTTAAAAAATCACAAAGTCCATCCTTCAATAAAACTACGATGAACAATTTATCGGATGACAATACGAATGTCATACTTTTAAGATGAAATAACACAAACAATTCTCTGCTACAGGAGAATATTTCTGGTGTGTTAATTTGTTATCGGATATTCGTGAACTGATTCTATATGGATGTTAAAACCTTCCCGGAAGGATTATTTATCGGATCAAAATACTTCTTTAAGCGATGTCACATGTTAAACTGATTTTGTGTTACTACAGGATTGCTACAGGGTGAAGTGCTCCTTTAAAGCATGCGAATTGTTACTTGGGTACCGACTTTCTTTATTGTTGTAATTTTTACTTTAGTAATTGTTTTTAAATGTCGATTTTTTTTACCTTTCCATTTTTATCTTGATACACCTTGTGTTGTTTCGACATGGCCGCAGGATGCACAGAACTGCGTAGAGTATGACATGCCTGGTGTAGACAAAAAATTTTCACATTGTCTCGTGCGAAAATAATGTCATTGAATTTATTTTCGTGTGAGTTTCAAACATATGCTAGAATTATAAGTCGTGATTGTAGTATCGAGTCGAGACTAGCGGATCACAAACATGCTCCCCATGTGTCCTGTCCGAAGCAGCGAGCTTATTTGTTTGCTTATTGCACAAAATGCTCAGATGACCCGAATCTCCTAGGCCAGCTGCGTAGGCATTTTGCACATTTTTTTTACGATAAAGAGCTTTTATCCTTTTAGTTCCTGGTATAGTATTTACAAGCGATGCATTTACCGGGTTTTCGAATACATATGGGTGTGCGTTGGGTTTAAGCCCAAATCTCACAGGCCTTGCATAGGTCTGAAGATTGTTTGACACATGGAGAGCTTCGTGTTCCTGTTTACAAATTTCATTTTTAGGAGGACTATTAGAGGTCGACAAAAATATCCAAGGCCATTTCATTTTTTTAAACTACGAAAGGGACAAATCCAAAATAACGTACAACGAACAGATATCTTGGAGAAGCTAAAACTCAAAACCACTCTTTTTGCATTTCTAATAATTTTTTATCATATTTGAATTTTTTTTTTAAGTTTTAGCTCATGGTCTCTGCGTCTACTGGCGCTTGCCTTTAGAGTACCTTAGCCTATTGGCCTCCCTCTATAAATAGAGCGGCAATTTATCCGGCTTAAGCCGGAAGGGTGTTCTCCGCCCGGATGCCTCCCTTTGAAACCCCACCTTGGGATGCGACTCTAGCTGGTCGACTTGTCTAACACCACAAACCCTCTCGAGACCAACGCCAAGATGGGTAGGGACCATTGTCCACTGGGCACGCCCATCCCCGAGGTACACTATTCGCTAAATATTTCTCTATAGCAGGTGTGATCCTCCTTTGGCCCCCTTTCGGTTAGACCTAACGAATTCGGCTTGCCAGCCGCAGGATCGTTATGCCTGTTTACTAGTCGTCTGCTTGAAGCAGACTCGTAGCACTGAACCGTTCACTTTTGAGTGGTCCCATCCGTTTACTAGGCAGCAATTTGACTCGGGCCGTGTGGTCATCAATCCATAAACTAGCTAGGTATAGACGCATTGGCCATTCTCCCTAACTAGCCCCTTCGTGGCTTGGGTTATGCGAAGCCGCCAGCTCCGAGGCGAGACACGTACGCTTATGATGTGTTTCTCCCCTACGAGGAAGCACCATAAAGTAAGTAATTGGAATAGAGATGGAACTACATATACATTACAATTACATTAAAATCTACTGAAAAACATTTTACCTTTGAGTAAGTAACGTGTAAATACACGAAGATATCTTCCTGTATGTAAACGTTACTTACAGCACACACTCAAAGGTAAAATGTTTTTCAGTAGATTTTAATGTTATAGAGTTCCATCTCTATGCCAATTACTTACTTTATGGAAGCACTGCGTCGTGTGAGCTTGTATGGCTGACTTTTCGAAGGAATAGGGAAAAAGTCAGCCATGCTGTGCCACCCATAGGAAGCACGGGAAAGTCATCGCCCGAAGGTCTTTATACAGATCCACGCCATAGCGTATCAGCCCTACCAATGGTCTCCCTGCGCTGCTTAGGTACGTGGTGACGCAACTCACCAAAGATCAGTGTGACAAAGGACACTGACCCCCTGTGAGTGTGAGCTCAGTGAAAACCAGAAATATTCATATGGAATTATGTGAGGACCTCATCAATATCTTCGCAGATCACCAACTAAATATGGGTTAGTTCTTGTTTTCAAACACAAGTCATAGGTACGCCAGAAAAACTATTAACCCGAGGAGAGAGAAGGGTATCCAAATTTCGGCCGCGTCCGACATTATTTATATCAGGGATGTTGCGAATATTCGCATCCGCATCCGCAATTGCGGAATTTCCGCATACATTTTGACATCCGCGTTCGCATCCGCATCCGCAATTATCAATGCGGAGTTTTGCGGATGTGGCACAAGTTGCTACAAGAAAGAAATTATGTCTGCCCGGCTATTGGTGTGTTCCTTCTACACTACATCACACGTGCAAAGATTTCGTTCGGTGAAAAGTTCCGTCCTGTTTCGTATCTTTCGTTTCTATCATTTGTTCATCGTTTACCCGGCTTTACCCGACGTGTTTAGACTATTTAACAGGATCAGAAAATCCAATTCGACAGGCCGTCATAATTCTGAAAACTGAACTTTCAACTAAATTTTTTTCATTTAGCAGACAATAATTTATATTCCATCGCTACACTCAGAGAAATATTCACTCATATTGAACGAAATATATTTAATTCAAACGATTTGCGCTTTTGATTTGGCTCCACAAGCAAATGCGTTTAACTCTAACGAGTGGCGTTTCTTTCAAAAGCATTATGAGTTGTAAAAAAGCGTTTGAATTAAAAGAATTGCGTTTACCTGGAAAGAAGAAGCCAGTCGATTTAAACGTATTCTTCATTGAAATAAACACTTATTCTTTGATTGTAAACGGGTAACACATTTTGAATAAATGAAAGGCAATTGTATCAAATGTCTCCGTTTTTATATTGAACATTTTTGTTATTTAAATTAAACGAAGCATTCTTTTTATGTATTTCGAAAGTAACGAATCCCGTTTTCATTTCATAGAAATTACCCCATTCAAAATAATTGAGTTTTATATGGAATTAAAAGCAAACTCTGCTAAAATAAAATAAAACATTCCGTTTGATTGTCCATTCTCCATTCGATTAGATACTCACTGTTACCTGGTTTGGCAAATCAATAAAAAATAAAACTTATGAAAACTTCAGAAAATATGATTAATATATTTCACTTTTATTTTAACATCCGCTAAACTTAAATTGCACGTGTGCAAGCGTCCATTCCTCCAGACACAAAAGAACATTCTCAAAAATACTTCTAAATATCGATTCTAATGACATACGCGTTTGTTGTTAGACACTACACACTTGTTTGGAATGAATATGAACACGCGAGACTCATCAGACCGGCCAGAAGTATTTACTAACAACTGTTGTACTACATTGAAGCAAATGATATTTTGGCATCGCGTCCTTTGTTGTAGAGAGAGAATGTATTTTATCAATGCACAAATTGACTTACACGCATTTATGGCAAAAAACGAGTTAGGGATGTAGGTATGTGTATTTGTTACGCAAAGGAATGTATACACATTACTATGTAATGCGGAATCTTTTGATTTAAACGACCGCCGTTTGGGGTTTAGCTGCTCTTTTGTTTTAAACGAATTTCTCTTAGCGTAAATGAGAACTCGTTAAAATCAAACGAGATTTTTCAAACGAATACTGCGTTCAATTTAAATGTGGAGCTTTTAATATGAATGTGCATTTTTTTCTCTGAGTGTACCTACTTAGACCCTCGCTATAAGCATAAATTTTGTACACCAGTGACTGAAGAAAAAATTAAAAAAAGACATTTTGATTATCGGAAATACTGAGTTCGACTTTTCTACTTCTATTTATTCCGAAGAGAAGGAACCCGAAGGAAATAAAAAAATAAAAATGTCATCAAAAAATGATACGGTGCAACTAGAACCAGGGCCGTCACATATGCTAAAAAAAATCCTGCTTAAAGAAAGATCTTGCAGTGATATTGGATTCGTCGAGTGAAGACGAGACTGATGAAACATCAGAAAATGATGCCGAAACTTTACTAAAAAAAAAGAATTGCTTTCTTAGCACATTAAAAAGAGGGTCAATGTTGATGAAACTAGCACTGAAGACTTAATCTGACTTTTTAATTTTAATAATTAGTCAGCTGTAATAAAAAAATGGACAATCAACCAAACACATACTATGTATAATTGTTATTTTATTTCAGCAAGAAACTATATTCTTATAAAAAAAAAACAAAATCCGCATCCGTATTCGCATCCGCGGATGTGAGCTTTCAAAAATACGCCTCCGCATCCGCTTCCGCGGATGTGCAAAATTCTGCATCCGCAACATCACTGATTTATATGTATGTAGTTAAGATCAATTAGTTCCTTCTCATCAAGCTTACCTGTTCTCATTCCACGTCAAAATTAACTTTAACCATTTGTCACTCTCTGGTCTCTCAATCATTCTTTAAGATATACATATTGGAAGAACGCTCAGGAAACTTGAAACGGAAAAGCTCACACGTAATTATTCACGAGGAAATTAAAACTTGTTGGAAGTAAATAATGGATCTTTGTCCCGAGTCGTAATTCTCATTTTCGCCCTTCACTGCAGAGAGTGTGCACAGAGAGTGTCCCGCCCCTCTGCCTCGATTTGTCCACACAATTTCGTTTTATAGGGATACGTTCACCATTGCACTTATGAAGAACTTTGTGCCAATTTTGGCCTTGCCTTGTCCGGAGTTTCTTTATGTTTTTTTGTTTCTTAATATAAAATTAGATGCTACACGGAGATAAATTTCTGTAGTAAATTTTATTAAAACGAGTAATGAAATTAATTAAAAACTTATTATATTATAATGAAAATCGAACTGTCATATGGTTAGTTTTAATTATGATCAACAATTAATTGTTACTACTGTGTAGTGTAATTTTACAACAAAGGAAAGTAAATCTTATTACTTTCTAATAAAGTTTTTCACAACGCGAATAGTTAATTTAACTGCAAATGCGATGGGGTCAAAATTAATTACAATTTAGTAGAATTTACAACGGATTTAATGAAATTTCACTATTTTTTTCTCTCCGTGTATATTTTGAATTCTACGCAAATCCTTGTACATGAAAACACTCTCTAAGAATTGCCTATTTCGTTTAATTAAAAAAAAATATTTTCGCTGTCAGCTTTTATTTCAATTTTTTTTTCAATTTCTTCTCTTTGCAGGTATGATATAAACTCGTGTCAAAAACCAAAAGTCTTCAATTGACGGTGCATCAACATTCTAACGCTTACCGTTAAATTTTGTCTAGAGGAACTAAAATTTAGGGTGAGCCAAGGAAAAAATATCGCCGTCCCATCGAGAAAGAAAAAAGTAAATTTGTATAGAAAATCAATTCGAATTTTACCAAATTTCAGCCGGCAAAAATTTGAATTTCCTATCAATCGTGCATGGTATTGATTTATCTTTGACTTCAAAACAACATATAACATCTCCAATGTGATATTTATGTATACGTACCACTTTATCATTAATTAACATTCAAATGCATAAGTCTAATCTTAAATACGACTTTCATTTATGCAAATGCCATACATTATACGAAATTAGCGCCACTAAAACGCCAACTCTTTGTTAAAATTCCCAATTTCATTTGCATATCATTTTCATTCAAAAGTCGATATAAAATTTGATGACTTCCAATTAATATAGCCCAAAGTTAGAACATTAAAAACAACAGACAGCAAATTTCGGTAAATTTCATTAAACTTAAACGAAACTTCTTTCTTGTGCCAATTGGCAAAAAAGTTAACCCAAGAACGTATCTTATAGCAACCATAGAAAGTTCTCTTCATAATAATTTAAAATTTCACAAAGATATTGTTTTTCTTTTTCTCTTTCTTTTTTTTTCGGGTTAACGAGTCTAGTTCGGAATTAATTTCCAAAAGAAAAATCAACTCATTTGTTTCTTATTGTTTATATTAGTTTCAGCAGAGATTGTTTTCGCCTGAAATTATCGTCTTTGGATTGATAGAATTATTGAAAGATGCGTTAAGATGATTGAGGATATTATCTTAATAGCACATTGAAATTGAATTTCAATTATGAAACTTCTGTGTAAGTTTTGAAGAGTTTTTGAGTGGTATGAGGGGCTAGGAAATTGGAAAATGAGCATAAAAAGTTCAACAATTTATTTTTTTTGAACCGGCTGAAATATAAGATAAGCAAAATCAATAGTCTGGCTGGTCTAGCGGTTAGTGCGCGCACCTTCGGTGCACAGGCTCATGAGGTCGAATCTCACCGTGTTCCATGGTGTTTTTCGAACTCACGAGCTTGTGACGGACTATGATCTCACTCAGATGTTAAACGAGTACCCATTTATGGGAATAAATAACACTGCTGAGCGTGATGCTGATCTCATTACCTCAACAAAAAAAGCAGATAAGATCTTGGAAATAGGATGTCACTAACACATCCTGCGGCCTTAGTCCAATGCTGGATTGTCGCGCCTGTTATTTATTTTTTTAAATCAATACCAAATAAAAAACGATCCGATTCAAATTTAAAAAAAATCATTTATCCTTCTAGCCAAAAAATACAGTTGAAATTTATATTCTATACCTTTTCGGAGTACAATTCACACTATCTGATTTAAAGCATTTAAGCTTTGTATTTTTCCCTCTGAATAAATTCCATAGCAAATTCACCGGCTATAAAACGTCAGCATCTTCAATACAAGTACAAAATTCTTAACTTCCGCAAATAAAAAACGAAAAAGACATCAAATGTGTCTACCATCTGTGGGCAGGATAACGGAAGAATATCTTCTTCTTATAATATTCCAGTACTTCTTGTATAGATATCTTCGTCTTCCGACCACATGGCTACTACCCGACACTTAAGATTCTGATTAAATTCACCAAGTTTTGCGGCAACTTTATGTCCAACGTGTGACTACAAATTGTACAGTACAGACTAGACGAAGATGCACCAATCGCTGCATACATATATTCGTATGCATCTTCCGTTGGGAATGGTAATTTTGCACAATATCGTATTTTCGCACAGACTAGAGACAGACTTTCCGGTCGAAATCAAATAAGGTAATGGATACAGCAATGAATAAATTGGAAATATACGTGACTCGTTTATTGAAATTGAATACAATGTCGAAAAAGTACCCATTCATTCTGAACATTCTACATAATCACTGGAAATCTATATCCATTCAGTCTGTACCGGAGTCAAGTAAAAGCGAAACTTATTTAAATTCGATGGGCTTTCTTCTGTGATACATATTGATTTTTGCATAAATCTCGGTCACTCGTTAAGATATCCCAATCGTTGTGAATTAATAGGTCTCATATGAAAGTAAATGTGCGAATGCAGAATTTCACATTTTTTCATAATTTTATATTTCAATCTCCCTGACGACTTCTAAACGCAGCTTATTCTTAATTCTTCCATGTCACTATTTATCGCCTCATAGCATCCAATTTCTTCTTGAACTCAATCAGGGTAATTGGCTTTTATCCACACAAAAAAGAAGACATTTGAAGTGTGGTGCTCATTTTTAATTTTCTGAATCTTAACAAGTCACTAACCTTGAACTTGATCTGAAAGCCGCAGCTAATAGTTGGTCACTTTTACTTGTATATGACTTATTTTAACTCACCAAAGAAGTGTATAGTGGTGACTTGAGTTTTTTAATCTTTCAACGTCTATTCAAAAATGCATTGGACACAAATATATGTACGTACTTATATGTACCTGCGCTAATACATATTTATATGTCTATCGGGGCTTCGCGGCATAACATCGCTGTTGCTTGTGTCTTCTTAATATTTTTTCATAATGTCTGCATTGCGACGAGCATAATCTGTCAATGTCAAATATGACTCGTCAGTGAATATCATCACGAAAACATGAAATACGTGTATGTTTGACAGACAGGATTAGAGAAGAGAATTCAGGCGGAAAAGTTATAAATTTTCCTTCGAATATTGATGCTTGCAGAAAATTGGAATTATGCTAGCTGTTCGTTTTAACACAGAAGTTAGAAATGAATTGAACCGTGATGAGAGCAAATGAATGAATCCTTTTAGTAAATTATATCCACTTGAACACCTGCTTGTATAGCTGTGTAGCAGGGGGTAGAAGTTTGTGTTTGCGTGTCAAGTATAAATCGTATACTTCTCAGACCACAATCTAGAACTATTAATGTTTCAATTCATTGATGCTCTGGATTTATCGTAAATCGATTGTCCTTGAGAAAGTTATCACTAATTTTATATAATTACTTTTGGGATTGTCAGAACGGGTTACACCCTAGACAGACGATTGTAGTTAAACATACTTACACTCTATGAAATTTTTACTCTTATAATAGAAGGAAACTTTGTTTCCTTCTATTATAATAGTGAAATTACTCTGCAATCTAAATTTGCAAATCAAGTGTAATTTTACATAAAAAATGTTTAAAAAAGTACTCCAATATATTAGCAAATTTACACCGCCCTATGTGTAAAAACACTCCGTAAAAATAGGAATATAATGCGGTTTCACTCTTTTTTCGTTGTAAAGATTTAAGTGGCGAACCTTTACAAATAATATAATTATCAATAAAACTATTTAAGGATATAAAAAAATAAACAAGTATCGCTCGAGTTTTGCTGATCAGTTTTTCGTCTACATGGGAGGTTGCAATATGGTCTTTTTTCTGCGATCTGCGCACTTGTTCTTCTTCTCAGTACCGTAACTCAGCCGTTTATAGGCAATTTCGAGTCAACGTTATATTGCATATCATTTCCGAGTGTAATGTTGCAAGCACTAAATATTTCCTATCCGCACATGTACGGAAATTTTGCACCACGCCGAGATTCGATCTCTAGATTACTAGCATCGTGAGTGCAACTCAACCAAGTGAGCCACAGAGCGTGTACACATGAGTTCTAAATGCAGAAAATTCTTGGAAAAATGTCTTACACTGTGCTAAGTACAGCCGATTGAAGTATGACAACTGGAGAGCACGCTACAAAAAATGAGTAAAACTTCAACTGCACGTTGTAAAAATACACCACAAATCCGAATTAAACACATAAACGTTGTAAAAATGCACCAGGAAATCTGAATTATCCACAAGTGTAGCGTAAAAATACATTTCACACCGATTTTGGTGTAATTTTCTTATTTTACACAGAAATTGTTGAAAAATGCACTCTGTATGTGATTTTAAGCGGGAAAAAGTGTAAAATTACCGCATTTTCAGCGGAAATTTAAATTCACTTTTTAGAGTGTAGTTAATGATATTTGAATTCAATTATGTTTAACTTCACCTAGTGACACAAGGGCAAAAAATGCAATTGCATTTGAACTGTCAAAGTAAAATAATTTACTAACTACTGCTTTTTTTCTCTCCAGAACAGGATAGGATACCCCAATTCCATATCAACGGTTCTTCCTGTATAAGATTATACGAGAACTTAATTTGTAATGTTTTTCGAATTTAAGCTATACTATCCTGTTCTGGACCAAAAAAACCTAGCGATCGTACCTATAAACTTTCTTTTTCACTTTTTACTTCATTTAAAAAAAATGCTCAGTTTTTACTGCATGAAAATTCGGTTCCTTAACCTTCGGGCGGACGCAATGCATCTGACAGATTAAGTGACCAGTTTTTGTTGCGCCAATGCCCACATGACAGACGAATTAGTTAAACATAATCCAGAGTTAGTAATGTTTAACTAGTGTCGTCTGTCTAGGGTGTTGTATTTTTGGTCGTTCATTTCTTAACTCTCTAGCGTTCTACATGTACATTTTTACAATGCTATCATGCACAAATATATGCATATTAGGTTAAGACTAGTTTCTTACTATTTCCTACTTTAATGAAATCTTTTAAAAATCTTCGGAAGTAATTTTTAATACTAATGCGATTCGATCTATTCCTATGTATAGGAACTAATATGTGTTTTCAAAAACACTATTAAACCACGCCCATGCATACAGTTTTTGTACCCTTCGCTTTCTAAGCGAAAAGAAAAAGAAATACTTTTTTATTAATCAACCAATCTCTATCAAACCCTAGACAATAAAATCCACAAAACATGTGAAAACAAACGGAATCGGCCAATGGGGCTGTAGGGCTGCCATACAATCCCAACCCTACAATAGAGTTCTTCTAAGAAAATTTTTTTTTTACACCAATTCCCACCAAACCACACACAAATCTATTTCTATTGACGCCACAAAAATATGTAAAAACGGATGGAATCGTATCATGGGGACATGGGGCTGCCATTACAAACCTAACCTCCTATTTTGGTTCTTCTAAGGAAAACTTTTTTATTTGTTCTCGATTTTCAACCAAAGTGTGGACGAAAACGGATTGATTTCGCCGTACGTTTTCAGAAATCACCGAAAAGTGTTCACAGTGCACTTTTTGTAATTTCATATGACAACCGACAATAATATTTTGCCTATAAATCGTTCTAAGTTTAAAAATGTGCTGGTGCAGTCATCGATAGTCATTTACAACATATTTCGTCACTTCAAACTGACCGTCCATTCTCTTATCATGGAGAAATTAAGAACATTGGCAAACACACGATACTGAACAATTTGGTCGGGTGTCAGTTAAAATATTGGAGTTAACCGAAATGTGCTGAATAGGGGAATTTAGGTTTGAGACCTGGGTGCTTACACGTTTTCATTTAAGCGTAGCGTATTTTCAATGTGTCAATTTGTATGGGAATTGAAAGCCCCAAATTATATGATTTCGTTCACTGTGAACATATTATGTATTTCTAGTGAAACCTCAAAACATACAGGGTGTCCCAAACCCCAACGATAACCCGGTAACCGGTGATAGCGTATTTAGTGTCCGTTTGGTAAAAAGATTAAAAAAAAATCACTCAGTTTCTTTCGGCGCTGCAACAGCAACAAATTGCTCTCCAACCCGAAGAAATCCTCAATTCCCAAAAATTGCAGCACTCAAAATATCCTCTGGAGGCCTGTAAAGTTCAATTTTGAATGGGAATGGACGGTATTTGACCTATTCTGAACCAGAGGCCTTTTGATATTTTGAGTGTTGCAATTTTTGGGAATTGAGGATTTCTTCGGGTTGGAGAGTATTTTGTTGCTGTTGCAGCGCCGAAAGAAACAGACTGATTTTTTTGGTATTTTGAGTGTTGCAATTTTTGGGTAAAGAATTCAACCTTCGGAAATAATACTAGCGTACTTAGCTGAAAACACAGAGACACCGTCACCAATCATCGGGAGTCGCCACGCCGCCGTCCTACCAGCCAGCATTATCTGTAATGAGAAGATTAAATTAATATTTGGAATCTTGTCCAACTTTTGAGCATTCAAACAAGCTGGCCGTGCGAACAGAAGTTTGACAATTTGTGTGAGTTCAAAAAACCGTCACTCTTCTTGCATTGACTCCGATCGAAATACCAACATAAACTTTTTAATAATGAAGAGTTAATTAACCGAACGGGTTTTTTTTTATTTGTTTTGTATGTATATTGTAAGGGTTACATGGATGGCCTTGGTAATGACATCATAAAATATGCGCTTCTCATATATACTTAGTCGGAAATGTTATCTTCAATGCTTTATAAATCAAGAGAAATGAACGAAACAACACATATATTTTTCGTGTGCTAATGCGTATTGAAAAAGCTGATAAGGTTTTACGACTTCATACTTCTGTCCACACGGTAAACAAGTTTTTGACGATTTGTTTGAGTTGAAGAAAATATCGTACGTTTAAACAGCCTTCCAACTTGTGACAATTTGGTGGGAAAAGTTGGATCAAACAAGCTGGAAGCCGTCAGAACGCGCCTTGAGACGAAACAATGAATTTGATCTCTCGGTTCCACAAAGGAGGTTACGTTTAAAAATAACGCCACTGACTTTTTTTAATATTTTTCCCGTAATTGACACTAAATACGCTATCACCGGTTACCAGGTTATCGTTGGGGTTTAGGACACCCTGTATAAACATGTATGGGGGTTGTCATATACACCCAGTTTCAGGGTCAGGTTCTTCTAACAAAAACTTTTTTGTTCACCAATTTTAATCAAACCTTTCATCGAAACCACAAAAAAACACAAAGCGGCCATACAGACCCAACCCCCAAATAAGGTTTTCCGAGGATTTTTTTTTTATCTGAGCACCTCTCCCAACCAAACTTCACACGCACATTGTCTTACCAACACATCACGGAGACTATGGAAAAACGAATGGAAAAAATGGGGGGGGGGGGGCATAGAGCTGCCATAGACACCCCACCCACAATGCAAGTTACAAGAATTAGGTAGGAATAGACGGCATTGGAATACAAGTCATAGGATCGCGCAAGAAAATATTAGCCCGAAGGAAAGTGAAGGGTATCCAAATTTCGGCCACGCGTAAAATGAGTCTCGTTTTTTGTAACTAGTTTTTTTTTTCAAAATTATAGCGACGAGATGCAAAATCAGGTCTCCAGATTACTATAGCGTTGTGAGCCGCCTGCACAATCGAGCCTTATACACAAAACGTCTACCAAATCGTAATGTAATGTATACCATCTCTAGGTCAAGTACATCGCTTTGGAAATTAAATTTCGTAATTTTTGAAAATCAAATTCGTAATTGTGGAACATAAATTAATAAGTATGGGAAATCAAATTTATACACCCAGAAAAATAACGTCCCTTAAAATTCAATCGATATCACTTTGAAATCGAGTTACATATTCCTAGTAAATATAATCCTTTCCTTTTAAATATACATATATCGCTTTAATTCAAATTCATTCTTTTTAAATTAATGGGAAATCCTTTAAATCCGAATTTTTAATGGGAAATCTTTTTAAAAAGAGTCAATCAATGTATGTTCCAAAGAAATCGAAATCGATTTGTTTACATAGAAAATTGTAATTTTTTTTGGTTTACACTCGTCTGCAGAAGTGGTAGAGCGATATCAGAATGTATGGTATTAATTACAAACGTCGTCCCGTATAGTATGTGTGGTGTAGTAGGTAGGGGCGTTAGTCTTCAAATCATAAGATCGCGGGATCGAATACCACTGTAGGTAGGTGATTTATTATGCATTTTAGAGCGTAAAGAGGTAAATGAAATGTCGCCAACACCTATAGCGAGGTCAGCTATACAAAACTAATTTATGAGTAATATGTCCCTGTGAAAATTAATCCATTTGGTGTAATTTAAAGTATTCTTTTGAGCTCATGCATTTGGATAAACAATAAGAAGAATCCTTTAATTTTAAATAAAATTATATCCCTTTAAAACAAAGATTCCATTCTTTTAAATTAAAAGGAAATCTTTTCGATTTATGGTTGTAACCTGATTAAATTGACACTTTAATTTTTTTCAAAAGGAATATCTTATTAGTTCAAAGGGAAATCCGTTTGAATTAAAAAGTCTGAAATAAAGGGATTATACAATGATTCGAAGGGAAACAAATATGAAGCAAAATCATATTTGAATCTCTTTGAATCGTATGCGTATTTTTTGAATTTACAGGATTTTTTTTGTAAGTGTATCTTCGCGTTATCATACACTGAAAAAAATATTTGCTAAAAACAAGAAAAAATACAATAAAAAACAGCCAAGGAAGAATTTTTCCTGATTTAAGATGTATTTTCTTGATCCAAGAAAAGTGTTTGCTTAAAATAAATAAGCATTATTTTAAACGAAAACTTTTTTTGGAACAAGAAAATACATCTTAAATCAGGAAAATTTTTCTTGGAACAAAAAAAAAAACATCTTAAATCAGGAAAAATTATTCCTTGGCTGTTTTTGATTGTATTTTTTCTTATTTTAAGCAAATTATTTTTTTAGTGTATAATGGAAAATTTTATGTTTGTACCCTTCGTTCATTTTAATTAAATTTAACCAGTTTAATGCTCAATTATGCATTTAGTTTTAATTGATTGCGAATTTGACCGTCCACATTAACAAAATTGATTTGCCAAAGATACGAATTTGATGCTCCGGAATTACGAATTTGATGGACTATAATTACTAACTGTATGTTCCAAAGTTATGCACTTGACCGAGAAGTGGTATATTTGTTATTATACCCGTCACTATGTAAAGGGTATATTAACTTTGTTTTTCTCATTTAGATTGAGTTCTAATATAATCTTATTAGATACGCAAAGAGACTTTATAATATATTTTATCTTTTTTAAATGCAATCCAAGTTGAATTAATTCGTAATTCAAGTGTATTATTACTAAATTATTATTACTAAAATTTGGAAATCACTGGATTGGAATATCGCTGTAATTATTACATTTTAAGAGTTCTATACAAAATCCACAAAGTCAAATTCCAAAAGTCATAATCCCTAAAGACAAAATGCATAAACACAAAATCCATAAAGTCAAAATCCATGAAGACAAAATCCATAAATTTTTGTATGAAGAGAGCTTGCTTATTGCGTGGGTTTTCGATTCGGTGATATCAGTGCGCGTTTTTTTTACAAAAATAATTATGAAATGGTCCAAAACGTTTATTTCCAGTGGCGGAGCTTGAGAAAATTCAGCGTTTTTTTAAGTTAAAAACCAGAGGTGGGAGTGAGTGGTGATGGGGAGAGAATTTTCGTGAATTTTTCCAAGGAACCTTTTAAGAAAAAACCTAAAGTTTTAGAATAATTTTCAGAAAAGTTGCTTGACTAGACAATTACCAAACCCCGGAGCATATGCGCTCTACCTGAAGACACGGAGAAGGATGCACCCGGAGCATATGCGCTTTAGTTGTCTTTACCTGAAGCGCTTATGGTCCGGGTGCATTCCTCTCCGTGTCATCGGCTAAATCGTATATGCCACGGATGAATCCTTTTCCGTGTCTTCATCTAAAGCACATATGCTCCGGGATTTGGTAATTGTCTAGTTAACGTAATAACGTACATAAATATTCTCAATATTCAATTGTGATAGCAAACTGATGTAAATTTGAATTTATGGATTTCGTCTTTTTGGATTTTGACTTTGTGAATTATGACTTTATGGATTTTGTCTTTGTGAATTTGGTCTTTGTGGATTTTAACTTTGTGGATTTTTAATTTTTTTTTGGATTTTGTCTTTTTGGATTTTGTATAGAACCCACATTTTAATAGAATTTTATCCCAAATTTTAATCGGGTGCTCAAAGACAAAGACATAAAACAGCGTAGAAGCATATAGGTAATATACAGAGTGTCCAGTAACTACCGCAAAAACGCACTGGAAAATGATTCCCCACGTCATTTCCACAAAAAAAAAAGTCTCCAGAAGGTACCCCCGATTGTTAATCCTTAAAGATTACAAAAAAAGGTGATCATATTGAATCAATATCGCTACACTAAGCTACACTATACCTAAAATACGGAATTAAAATGTTTATCATTTTTCCCTAAAAAACATCGTCCGGTCGCCTCTCTGTGATACAGAATTCACAGAGAAACGAGTTTCGATACTCGGCGCACGATTGTCATTCAGAAGAAGATAAGAAAAAGATCTTATCATAGGAAGTGGGAACAGCTGGCAACCGTATTACATACTTCGAATTCGTTGAAACGTTGACGACTACTCACGGTAGCCGTCAAAGCACCATGAAAATTACATTTTCAAAAAATAAATTAGAAAAATTACAAATTTGAATTGATTATACCTATTAAGAAAAATTAGTCGAACAAACAAAGGTTGTACAATGGTGGTAGCAAATGTCAACAACAAAAGTCAGATGAATATTGGAAACAGTAGAACCTCACAAAAACATAACACATTTAAAAAAATAAATTAAAGAATATGATAGTAACAACTTATACAAATTAATTAAAGAAAGAAAATATCACAGCTAAGAATATTTGGCAAAAGAATAATTGTTTAAAGCTACTTTTTATCAGATTATGGTAAACATCAGAAAAATGTTTTTTATCTGTCTTATCATTGCATACTATGTTTTCATATTTGATAATTTGATTCACTTCTTGTATTTGTAATTTGGTTTTGTTGGGTTGATTGACTAGGATTGTTGAATCCTCAAAATTGAAATGATGCTTATTGTTAATAGCGTGCTTTGCCAAAGCTGATATGTTGTCATTTGCGGTCTTTATCGTGTCGTTCTTGTGCTGGCTTAATCTGGTACCCAATTTTTGGATTGTTTCGCCAATGTATACTTTATTACAATCCATGCAATCGATTTTGTACACTAATCCCGATTTATCCTATTTAGGTATTTTAGCCTTTAAATTAGTGTACATGCTAGCATTCTTGTGATGTGGTCTCATAGCTAAGGTTAATACGGGAACAAAATATTTGCAAGTGTGGGATATTGTTTCACTTAGACCAGGTACGTAGGCTATCGATGCATACACTCAGAGAAATATTCACTCATATTTAACGAAATATATTTAATTCAAACGATTTGCGCTTTTGATTTGGCTCCACAAGCAAATGCGTTTAATTCTAACGAGTGGCGTTTCTTTCAAAAGCATTATGAGTTGTAAAAAAGCGTTTGAATTAAAAGAATTTGCGTTTACCTGTAAAGAAGAAGCCAGTCGATTTAAACGTATTCTTCATTGAAACAAACACTTATTCTTTGATTGTAAACGAGTAACACATTTTGAATAAATGAAAGGCAATTGTATCAAACGTCTCCGTTTTTAAATTGAACATTTTTGTTATTTAAATTAAACGAAGCATTTTTTTTTAAGAAACGGTATGTATTTCGAAAGTAACGAATCCCGTTTTCATTTCATAGAAATTACCCCATTCAAAATAATTGAGTTTTACATGGAATTAAAAGCAAACTCTGCTAAAATAAAATAAAACATTCCGTTTGATTGTCCATTCTCCATTCGATTAGATACTCACTGTAACCTGGTTTGGCAAATCAATAAAAAATAAAACTTATGAAAACTTCAGAAAATATGATTAATATATTTCACTTTTATTTTAACACCCGCTAAACTTAAATTGCACGTGTGCAAGCGTCCATTCCTCCAGATGAATGCAAAAGAACATTCTCAAAAATACTTCTAAATATCGATTATAATGACATACGCGTTTGTTGTTAGACACTACACACTTGTTTGGAATGAATATGAACACGCGAGACTCATCAGACCGGCCAGAAGTATTTACTAACAACTGTTGTACTACATTGAAGCAAATGATATTTTGGCATCGCGTCCTTTGTTGTAGAGAGAGAATGTATTTTATCAATGCACAAATTGACTTACACGCATTTATGGCAAAAAACGAGTTAGGGATGTAGGTATGTGTATTTGTTACGCAAAGGAATGTATACACATTTACTATGTAAAGCCCCGGATAGAGTTCGAGCGGAATGAAAATGAAACGGTAATGAACCGTCATAAAAACCGTGGTGAATTTAAAATTTTAGCTTCGAAAATTGCTACAAAAGCGTTTTACGTCCTAAATCATCTTGAAAATAACTATAAAAATAATTTCCCCCTTGTCCAAATGCATTTTCAACGTGAAAATGAGTCGATTCGGTAGCATATTCTCCGTCGGGCGTGGTGAGTTTTGCAAATGGTAAACCGATTCACTGTCCACGACGAGTTCATCGTGGAAATTATCTAATGACCGGGGAATCGAAAAATAATATATAAAATGGCAGAGACAAATTGTGGAACCATATTCGGATTGTAGCTTATGGAATTCTCCATCATTTCCGACATGTTCCACGACAGTAAGCATGCATTTTCATAGAGAAAATCGCAGCGGACAAAAATTTCATTTTCATACCGCCCGATGTCTATCCAGACCTTAATGCGGAATCTTTTGATTTAAACGACCGGCGTTTGGGGTTTAGCTGCTCTTTTGTTTTAAACGAATTTCTCTTAGCGTAAATGAGAACTCGTTAAAATCAAACGAGATTTTTCAAACGAATACTGCGTTCAATTTAAATGTGGAGCTTTTAATATGAATGTGCATTTTTTTCTTTGAGTGTATAATTTATTTGCCACGTTTGTTGTATTTTTGCTCGTATTAATATTATCCGAGGACAAATATGCGTAACTTAAACCATTGGCAGGACTATTTGTGTTCCTTACTTCTGCAATGAGCTTCTTTATAATATTCGGTGGATAGTTGTTATTACGGAGAACTGTATTAATACGTACAAGGTTTTCATCCCAGAATACTTTATGGCTAATTCTAAAAACTTTCCGTATAAAGCTTTTCGCTATGTTTCTTTTCATTCTCATAGCGTGATTCGAATAATAATTTAAAAGCCTGTTCGATGCTATGGGCTTATGGTACCAATTTGTGATAATCTTGCATTGTTGTGTCCGATGTCAGCTTAAATCAAGATAGTCTAATTTACCATCCATTTCCATTTCATATGTGAATTTTATATGTGGATTATAATCGTGTAATGCATTCAACACTTCACTAATTTTGTTTTCAGGTATGGCTGTTATGTGATCGTCTACATAAGAATACCAAAACAACGGAACAAAATCTAGTTTTAATAGTGCATCACCGATAAGATCTTGAAGTACACATTGTACTAAAATTGGTGCTAAGCTCGATCCCATAAAAAGTCCTTGTTTCATGGAAACAAATTTGTCTTTGTATCTAAAATAATTACAATCCCTTAGACAGAAACTTAGTAGGTTTAGAAAGACATCTTTCGGTATTTTTGTATGTTTGCATACATGTCTGTCAATTATTTCGTGAATCCTGGAGGCAATACAAGAACACCAAATAAACTTTAGAGATTCCGGCAAACCAACACCAGGCTGAGTTTCAGCTTGAAATCTAGCAAATAAGATCTTGGAAGTAGGATGTCACTAACACATCCTTCGGCCTTAGTCCAATGTTGGATTGTCGCGCCTATCATTTATTTTATATTTTCTTTAAGAAAGTCTAAAGATATCTATTACAAATCTACACTTTTTTTAAAGATTCCTTTAAGCGTTGTTCCAACAAGTAAGTTCTACTAATTGGCTTGTTATCGCCTAGTCAAATTTCCGCTGCGTTTGACACACGGAAGCGCTTTCCTACACACTCTGAATTAATTATGTATACACTAATATAATCTTTGTATGATGACAAATTGCAATAGATGGAATTAATCACTATTCAAAAACTTCCAAGCATATTCTCGTTAACTGGATGATAGCGTCTGAAATTCATTATACGAGTACACACATTATACGAATAAAGGCAAATTGCTATAGCACAGATTTAACTTCATTGAATTTCGTGTCCGCATTGCAGTTTCATATCGAATGTGTATAGTGAAAACACATATAGTGACATCCACAACCATATAGTATCCACCCTCACCTTGGCTTGCATTTACCCCATTTTGCATCTCGTGACCGAGAAATTGTGCCTTTGATGAAATATATAGGAAAGTGCTTTTGGCCTGTGGCAACCATCGTCGTTCCTCGTTTTGCACCCTGTACTCGTCATCATCGTCCTCATGGACCATCTTGACAATATTAAATAATGTTGACAACAAAAGGGGGTTACCACTTTTCGTATAATATGGATGCATACAGATTCAATGGACGGAAGGAAAATGAAAAGGAAACTGCAACTTTTTGTATAATAGAAAACGGACGCAGAGAGAAATGCTGATGATGAAAATGATGTTTTAATTTTGTTAAAAATAACAACGTAATAGGTACATATAATAAAGATTATACTTGAACAATAATGATCAAAGTGATGATTTAGATTTAAGGCTAGTTATAGGAAGTTTTGCGCTCCTTCGCGTTTCCGTTTGCAGACTAATTTGTCCTCACTGTAATATTTTACGTTTTCATCTATGTCCTTTTGCTGGCAATTTCCAGTTTAATTTTTTTATGCAAATTTTGATGTTACCAATTTTTCCGATATCTATCTTAAATTCGTTTTGAAGCTTCTTACGCATGTTTACTACAGAAGGGATACTGTATTATTGTTTCACCTGATTTTCGGGGCTTAGCACTTGCTATCCAGTTCTTTATCTAATCTTGTCGAATATATTTTATGCCACAATATTTTCCACTTAAACCATAAAGGCAACACCACTCATTTCAGTTTACCACTTTAAAAAAAAACGACATCCAGTAACGCAATAGATAAATGTAATCCGCATACGTTATCTGAATGTATGACAATTTGAATTCACCCGGAAAAGGGTAAGGATATATCCATCGAATTCAAGGCTGACTACATAAGTGTTCGCTTCTCATCTCTGCAACGACAGAATATTGTACCACGGTGCAATATCGTGATGGCAAAAATACATTTCGAAAAAATAAATTTTCCCCAAAGTATCGTACAATCGATTCAAATGTCATTCTCTAGGAGAAATTTAAAAAGTCACGCCGTAGGCATCACTTTTTGTTCGTCCTTCCTTTTTTCTTCTTCTTTTTCCGTTGTGCAATATTCATTCAAAGTTTACCTCAATTTTTCCATTCGAGAGGATAAAAACTGAATGTTTTATAAAGGCATAGAATTGCATTCATGTTTTGTGCAGAGAATATGGCCTATGTCATTTGGTGAGTTGACTTTTTGACGAACTAATTTCAAATATATAGAGTGGCATGTAGAATGGATAATTTAAAATTTTAATGAGGTTATGTTCCTAATTTTGCGGAATTTATATGGAGTTTTTATTTATTTTTTCGAATGGGTTTAGATGTAGAAATTAACAAGGAATGAACGACAATCGCATGCCAATGAAGGTGATGAATGCGCCACGAAATATAAAGGAACTTTTTCCCTTCCTTTATATTTCGTGGCGCATTCATCACCTTCATTGTCGTTCATTCCTTGTAAAGTAAGTAAGTAAGTAAAGGGCAAAAGTATACCAGAGACGACGAAATATTGCGTGAAACAAAAAAAGAATATGGATGTTAATGCTACTTCTTGAACAAATCCATAAAATTTTTCACTTGAATAGCCCAATTAAGCCCCGTTGTAGTTTGCATGATACGAGCGTTAAAGCGTTTCCAAGAAATTGCATTATTAAGTTTGAAACAGATTAGACGTATTGAATACTGCTGAAGAAAGCGGTACGATGCATTTTAAATGGCTGACATGTTTGCTGTTCAACAGCAACAGTAAAAAACATTCTGCAAAGTGATACAAGCCTATCACACCTTTGTTTTAGACGCAAAATATTAAGGGCTTGATTCAAATCATCGCGGTTTTTTGTACAAAAATTTACCCAGACTCACAAAATTTTGTAGACAACTTTATTTATTCTTCTAGTGGGAGAAATTTTTACTATTCGGTTGTAAAAGATTTTTTCCATTTTGCATTTTGCGAAAGCTTGTTTAGCGGGAGCGCCGCGACTCTTCGGTTAAATCTCCACCCATAATAGATGAGAGCCCTAGCATTCTCGCGAAGTTTCACTACCTAAGAGACTTAAGATTGCTTAAATTTCATTAGCGCTAATGTTGTCAATAATTTGTATACCCTTCGCTCATAGAGTGATTGAGTATATTAACTTTGTCATGAAGTTTGTTATGTGTTAGTGACATCCTATTTCCAAGATCTTATCTGCTTTTTGATGAGGTAATGAGATCAGCATCACGCTCAGCAGTGTTATTAATCCCCATAAATGGGACTCGTTTAACATCTGAGTGAGATCAACACCATGGAACACCATGGAACACGGTGAGATTCGAACTCATGACCCTGTGCACCGAAGGTGCGCGCACTCAGTGGCGCAACCACGGGAGGGGCTAAAGCCCCTCCCAGACCCAGAAATTCGGAAAGGAAAAATTTCAAAATGAGATTTGAAACAATGCATTTCGCTGGAAATTTTATAAAAAATATGAAACGTGGGCTGTCCACGTTGAAACATCCATACCATATACTTTCTGAAAATTAGAAGACACATTGGTCTGAAGTAATATTTGCAAAAAGGTAAAAATGTCTTCAAAATGAATGCTTTCGCAAAAAAAAACTTCGCCTAAAAATTAAAATTGTTCGTTGCGATTAAAGAAGAAAAAATATACATAAAATGGCCGCAGAAAATTATGGAACGGTTTTCGGATAGTAGCTTATGGAATTCCCTTGCATTTGCCACATATTCTACGACAGTAGGTATGCATTTTCATTGAGAAAATCGCAGCGGACAAAAATTTCATTCTCATTCCGTCCGAGGTCTATCCAGGCCTTAAGATGGCAAAGTGTTATTGCCTTAACATGTGACGCTACGAAAATGTTTAGATAAAAAAAAACGTGAATACAACTGCACTTTGAAACACTACTGTATAGTGCTCTGACAACTAGCACCATTCCCCAACTTGCGGCAGCAACATCAAGTATCTAGTATAATATAAATGAGCTTAGCCCCCTCCAGGACCAAATCCTGGTTGCGCCACTGCGCACTAACCGCTAGACCAGCCAGACTACTTGGATCACTGGGTCATGGGGCTGCCATACAAACCTAGCTCCCCAATTTGGGTTCTTCTAGGAAAAACTTTTTTATTTGCATACCAATTTCAACCAAATTTTACACAAATGTGTTTCTCTTGATGACACAAAACATATCTAAGAATGAATCAAATCGGAAAATGGGGTCATGGGGCTGCCATACAAACCTAACCCCCCAAATTAGGTTCTTCTGAAAAAAAACTTTTGTATTTGTGCACCAATTTCAAGCTAATTTCACACAAATGTGTTTCTCTTTATGACACAAAACATCTCTAAGAATTGATCAAATCTGACCATGGGGTCATGGGGTGGCCATGCAAACCCAACCCCCATTTTGGTTCTTCTAAGAAACATTTTTTGCACCAATTTCACAAAACCTTAATTTAATGTGTCTTTACCAAAGCAAGAAAAAAGTTCAAAACGAATGGAATCGTACTGTGGTGTCATGCTCCCGCAACCCCAATAAAATTTTGTCAAAACTTTTGTCAAGAAGGAAGAAAAAGAATGAGGAGGGGGATTAAATACAAGTCATAGGTACGCCCGAAAAAACTTTTAGCCCTAGGAGAGTGAAGGGTATCCAAATTTCGGCCGAGCCCGAAATTAGCCTCGCCCTCGGGGGTTGGCGAGCGGAGCGAGCAGGGGGCGAAGCCCTAGTTTTAAGTCAAATTTGTCCCATTTTAGCCGAACAAAAACTCATAGCCGTCGAAGAGAAGGTACAGGTTTATTGCAACCAACGAGACATAGTATATCCTTTCCACTATACATCTCTCAAAACCCATCTGCATTCACTTTTCTCTCTAATCCAACTTGCTCTTTTTCTCTCTTCGTCGTTTTCAATTTCTATCTACTACAATTGTAATTGGACTTTTCACCTTGATTCGTTTCGTCCGAGAAGAAGCACTGCAAATATGTCGGGTGTTTTTTTCTCCTGATTTAGCTGCCTGATACTTGCTTCTCGGCTTAAGCTCCAAATGATGTTAGTTGCTTGTTTAGAATTCAATTAAAGTTACGGTCTAAAGATTTTCCTCCTTTTGTGTTGGACGACTAGGACTAGAGGAAGATTCTATTCTGCTCTACTTTCAATCTATCGTTGTGCAACAAATTGAAATCTCTTCATCTCGCTCCACTTTATAGTTTGTGTTCAGTGTGCGGAGGCAATTTTGTGAATTGTCAAGATTTTACTAAGCGACGGGATGTATGTACAAGGTACATCTTCATGTTGTGCTATAAAAGATTGAGAAAATGTTCATCTTGTGAAAGTGTCTATGTTGAAAATTGCGGTCAATACGTTGTTCGATTCGCACATGGTTTAGTGGTTTTGGGTGAAATATGTTTTCAGTTTTCAATTCGTTTGGTTTTTGGTTTGTCAGGGAAATTTAGATTGGGTTTGTTGTATGGGCAAATAGATACGTGCATTTCTTGTGTTTTTCTAGTACATTGGTTCGAATTCGATTCACGATCAGAAACGGGAATAAACTTGGCTTTTGTGCTATTCATTCGTATTTGTAAGCGGCTGTAACTGAAATTTGAAGCAATATGTGCGGCACAACAGGCTCTATGGAGCAGTACCTACATTGACCTCCTCATCTCACTGTATCGTTTTTTGGGAAAAACGACACCAATCGCGGTTCCCTCTTTGCGATTTGGTTTATCCTTCGGTCGCAGGTTTGAGCAGCTGTAATTTTTGAACGCAGACAGTCAAAATTTGCCCTTTCCAATTCCATCAATTTGTTTTTTTTTTCAAAATTGACTATGCGTTTTCGTTTAAATTGCGCCCTCTTTTTTCACTTCAAATTTGAGTTATATTCGTAGAATATTCAATGATTGACGTTAAGAATTGTAAAATTTGAAAGATTCATGTTTCGATTTGTCAAATCTGGCAGTTATATTTGTCAAATTTTGTATAGTTGACATGAGAAAAATAAAAAAAATAGGCCACAACGGCTTTAATTTTTTTTGGTCTAAAATATTTAAAAAGGTTACGCAATTACGGAGCTAAGTTTTAAATTTATTTTCTTGGTGTATACACATTCCAAGTTCCAAAAGTTTGATGAACAATGTCATGGAAATTGCAAATGGCCGGTACTAAACCAGCAAAATTTAAAATGAGGCACAAACAAAACCCGTACCAAAATTGGGCTAATACCGTTCTAACGGATTCAGGGCCGAAAAAAGTGTGAAACTGCTCACTAACAAGGGTCTATTGCAACAAAAATAAAAGTACGTAAAATAAATAACATGCGCGACAGTCCAACATTAAATTAAGGCCGCAGATGTGTTAGTGACATCCAATTTCCAAGATCTTAATTGCTTTTTTGTTGAGGTGTTGAGATCAACAGCGCGCTCAGAAGTGTTAATGAGATGAATGAGATCATAGTTCGCCACATGGTCGTGAGTTCGAAAAACACCACAACCTGAATTGGTTCACGGTGAGACTCGAACCCACGAACCTGTGCACCGAAGGTGTGCGCACTAACCACAGCACCAAGCAGACTACATCTTGGAACAAACTGCTACGATATAGCATCGAGGGGTACATCGCTTGTATCTAGTTCAATTTTTATTAATAGGAAATATTTTTACAACAATTTGGCTTAAAATATTTTTTCCAAATCTCGTGCAGAAATATGTTTTCTTTTTTTGTATAAATTACTTTTACCAAACTACTCAGTCACAAAGTAAAATTAATTTATACGCCTCATTTTCGAAGCGTATTATTTTCCCCAACTTGAATTGCCAAAAAAATCAAATTTGTAGTCCCCTGACACAATGTTTCTGCTTTGAAATATATTTAGAGATCGGTGAAAACTATATTATCGAAGAATGTATTTTGTTTTTCTGGAAAAATAATTTTAGACCCGCGTGTTAGTGCTCCTTGCAGAGATGTTTCTAAAAACTTTGTAAGGACTTTGCAGCTCACACAGGCTATTGCGTTTAACCTATGAAAACAGGATTCATATTTTTATCAAATCTGCAACGGAATGTATTTGGCACTTTCGTTTCCAAAATGTTTTGTCAGGGAGGGGCTTTAGCCCCGTTAGCCCCTCCCGTGGTTACGCAACTGGGTAATACGCTGAAATTTTCGGCAATATGCCTCCGGATTCCCCTTCATCCATTTTTTTTTTTTTGAAAATCGACCGCGTTTGTACATTGTTACTCCTTTGTGATTTTGTGGTCTCATGAAAATTGACCCCGTTTGCGCTGGGCCCTTTTTGAGTTTCTGTACTTCGACGATGTCCGCATTGGCTTTTGAAAAAGTTGGCTGCCTTAAACAAAACAAACAATGGCTTTCAAGCTCTGTGCTTCAAAGGCGAGCGCGCTAATAATTTCACTAAATAGACTAAATAGTACGCTACAATGAAATTAAAATGAATTCAACAAAACATTTTAATAGCAGATTTAAAAAAAAATGGCTTTCTAAGAGAACAAAAAAAAACTTTAACAACTTTTTTAGTAGCGCTAATTGACACCAGCTGAATCACACAAATTAAATTCAGTTCAACTTGTGGCAATACTGTGAGAGTAAATACGAAAGAATCATACTAAAAAGTTTTGCTCAAATCTAAAACTTGATACTGAAGAACAGTCCATATGTATGTATTCATGCATATAGAAATAAATACACGATGGAATGAGTTCATGTTGTCGAATGTCACAAATTAAAGAAGGCTAGATAAAAAGATCTATTGGAGAAAACCAGTAGCCGATGTGCATCTTTTGGTCTGCTAATTGCTGTCAATAGTTGTATATCGACTATAGTTTTGCGTACATAGTCTTAACTATCAATTAGCACTTATATTTGGATCAGAATTAACGCTTCAATGCTAAATAGCTGTTTGGAAAGGAGGTTATTGCATTGAGAAATTCATAGAAGTGTTGTTCTGCTCGGTTCTACCGTTTGGAAGTTAGAGTCGCCCAAAGATTACACAAGAAGTGCAAATTTGGACCCCATTTTCAGTTCAGTTCCAATTTTCGAATTTCGAACACACTCCTAATGCTTGTGTTCGTATCGTATGCAAAATCAAATTTAAATGCACGCCAGAGAAACTTAACTTTTTTGAAAAAACTCCCGAGTTGGTTGGGAGGGGGAAATCCCCAAGTTTGTTTCCCATTCTAGTCATAGTTGCCATCATGCTCTGGTCTAGAGAGCTGCGGGCCTTAGCCGCCGAGAGCTTCTTTTCTAACGGGCGCTCACATGAACATGATCGACGAGTTTTTTAAATGAACTTTAGGGTTGTAGGGTTTCATCAAGATGGAGCCACAGCACACACAGCACGAGGCTGAATGAATTCGTTGCGACAACATTCCCCTGACCGCCTTATCTCTCTCAGAGGCGATCTCCCATGGCCGGCACAGTCTCCAGATGTGGCTCCATGCGATTTTTTATGGGGTTATTTGAATTCCCAGGTTTATGTCGATCGACCACGGACCATAGCTCACCACAAGCACAACATTCGCGACGCCATTGCTAATATACCGATTGATATGCTGCAAAGATTGTAGAATAACTCCAAAATCGACTTAATCAGTGTATATGCATAATGGGGCTCGCCATTTAACCGATATCATTTTCAAGACTGTATGGAATAAAAACCTTGGGATATTGTATTCTCAAATAAAAGAAGAAATAAAAGAATGAATGAAGTATGATATAATCGCAATCAATGCGGCACACAATGTGTACTCGGAGCCGGTTTCGACCAACAGTGCATGGCGCTCCGCATCTTCTCATCAGATGCCTCTTATAATGCGGCGCGTCATGTACTGGTGCGAAAGGCATTACCGGACTCATCCAGGCAGTGTGTTAAATCCTCTTATATAGGACCCCGGATACACACTGACGTCGAATCATATTGTGACGAAAAAGCCACTTGCTATTCTCCAATTCGACGCGGCCGTCGTTTCTGACTATACGTGCCAGTTACGGAATCAAAACATTGTTGTTGAACGGATGCATCAAGCTCATACAACTTGTTTGAGAGCACCGTCCTATTTGTCCAAACATCTCTCAAACAAGTTGTTTGAGCTTGATGCATCCACTGTCCAACACCAATGTTTTGACTGAAGTGCTTTTGCTTTTATTGACTTTTCAAATAACTAAGCTTCTCTGGCGCACCCTGTAGCCGAAAAATCGAAAATATGTTTAAGCGCTGTAATTAAAAAATGAAATTTTTCATAGAAGCAACTAATAAAATTGCTGTCTGAAAAATCAAGAAAATTGTACATAATGAATTTTGAAAGAATTTTTTTTTTCGGTTTTAACCAGATGGGCAAACAAACGTCCGGGTTAAAACTGGGAGGGGAAAAAAAACGAAAATAACCCGGTTAACAGTTCTGAAAGTACCGGTCTTCTGACGAACCGTCCGGGTTTTGACATCCCTAGCGTCTACCCAAAAATTTAAAAAAAAATGTGGAGGTTAAATAAAATATTTCGCCGTAGCAAGCCAATGCCACCATTATTTGCTGCTGATCGTACTTTTCTGTTTGACAATACGGACAAGGCCGAAATTATTTCTGAGAAATTTCAGGAATCTCATAAAACATCGACCGACTTTGGAAGTTTCCTATACAACCAATTAGTAAACGACAAGGTAAAACTTCTACCAAATCTTGCTAACTATTTTCATCCCATTTATTTGTCCTCTCCAGAAGAACTTGAACAAATAATAAAGAACTTAAAGCCAATAAGGCACCTGGCGATGACAAAATTGCTAACAATGTTCTCAAAAATTTACCTCGGAAGGCTATTGTACAGCTTAATTTTCTAGTTAATGCATGTCTGTTAATCTCATACTTCCCGTCAGTTTGGAAACTAGCCGATGTTGTACCTATCGCCAAGTCTGGCAAAGATGCGAGATTCCCTGAAAATTACAGGCCAATAAGCCTACTCTCGTCCATGAGTAACATTCTGGAAAAAGTAATACATACTTTCCCGCCTAAATGAGGTAATTGAAAGGATGAATATCATACCAGACTTTCAATTCGGCAACATGCAAGCACACACCAACTTTTACGCTTTCATAAGCATATAAAACAATCCTTTGTTAACAAAGAGTCTGCGGGTGCAGTAGCTTTTGAAATCAAAAAAGTATTTGACTCAGTCTGGCACGACGGGCTTCTCTATAAACTTATGCACCTTGGAATTCCAACATACCTAGTCAAAATTGTTCAATGCTTCTTAACAAACAGAACTTTTTGTGTACGAATAGGGGATGCAAGTTCAACCACTAAACCGATACCTTCAGGGGTTCCTCAAGGATCGTGCCTTAGTCCTGTACTTTTCAACCTATTCACAGCCGATATACCGAAAACCTACAATTGTCACTTAGCATGCTTTGCTGACGATGTATGTATTTTTTCCAATGGCAATGATCCCAATGAAATCACTGCAAACCTTGTACAGATGAGGGGGATGCAGTTGACAACGCTACACTATCACTAACACGCTGGAATTGCTATATCAATATTATTTCCGATGGAAAATCAAATTAAATACGTCGAAAACCCAAGCATTTTTTTTTACTTTAAAAAGGAAAAGAGAAAAACCTTCCGGGATCTCACCTGTCGCGTTATACGGTGCCCCTCTATGCCAACTCTGTAAAGAAAAACCTGCAAATCGCACAAAATAAAACTCTGAAGCATATTCTGGACAAACCATTCTTTTATTCGACCAATAAGTTGCACAATGAAACTAAAATTAAGACATTGAAAGAACTAGCAGTATTCGTTTTCTGGCTCTGACGAGACTTTTGTCGATTTGCTGCATATGTTCCCTCAACGACTCGGTATATCCTGTCCAGTTAGTGTTTTGTGGAACTCTTCGCTCGATTCCTGCAGCAACCGCAAAGTTAACGTCGAAGCGTATGTGCATGTGATCCAGATAAGGAGGGCTCATCCGACACATGGCCAGGAACGAATTCGTTCCCCTATTGAGTTGCTACACAATAGCAATGTCACAAATGTAGGCTGACATCCTCGGTTGAGGATACATAGGTCAAGTGAAGTAATTAATTCAAGTAGGTACTCACCTCTTCTGTTTGTGTCTGTGCTACCCCAGAGTGTATGATGGGCGTTGGCGTCACACCCTAGCAACAGGCCTTTGCCGTTGGTCTTGCAGTGGAAGGCCAGTTTGTGGATTTCTCCCGCTGGAATGTCCGTGTCGCCAGGTAAGTAGGCGGACGCCACGACCAGGTTGTGGTTGCCCTCGCTGGTGGTGCTGACATCTATGACCACTATATCCGGGGCTCTTTTGGCGTGATGCAGATTGCACTGCAACACACCAATGCTCGGATTAGTCGCCTGCATCGTAGCTGTCATTCATCGTCTCATTCCTAGGATTAGGAATGATGGTGACGTCTGCCTTCCCTGTGGGCTCCGGCGAGTCAAGGGTGTCGAGGTGCAGTGGCACTAGCTCCATCGCTTCCGGTGAGGGAGAGAGGTCGGGTCGATGTTGAGCCTCCTCCATGGAGCTTGTAGGCTCAGCTGTTTTGCTGGACGGTAGTGGTAGTGCCAGTGTCCTTTTCTGTGTTGACTGGCTTCGACTTGTCTTCCTTGCCGGCGCCCTTCCAGTTTTTCGGGTGGACTCTTCCCGAAGCGATAATACACATGGAAGTTGCGCCTAGCGATATTTTCCACTGGCAACAAGTGTTATCGCACTCGTGGCGTCCGTGGTGCGAGGCAGGTAGAGCGTCGCTATTGTCGATATGGGAATGTCGTCTCCAGTTACGGCACATAGCGTGGCTCTTTCCCAAGGGTTGAGAGTGGAGGTTATGTTGCAAAGCCATTCGGCAGTGGCCTCGTTGTCACATTCGACCAGAAGGAATACGGGGCGGAATCGGATGCTGCCGAATTCCGGAAAGACGTTGGTGGGCGGGATGCTTACAATGTGGGTGATGATGGCATCTTGCACCATGGACATTTGGTCTGGGGTTAGCAGTCCGTCCGGGTAGCTCGACGCCATTATTGCAACCCTCACAGATAATGCCACCTGTGAGTAAGTACCCCTGCTCCTGCTGGCTGATGCCAGAGGGGTGACGGCTGACATTGAAGGGCCTGCCGATGCCACCGGGTGTACATTTTGGTTGCGCGTTCTGACATTTTGTGGGTGGGTACTCCTGCTCCTCCTAGCGACTACAGCTTGAGGGATAACACTTGATGCTACCGGAGCTCCCTTGCGGTCGCTCTTGCTCCTGTTCGCCGTATTCGTAGGGGTGGACACTGGTCGGTATGAGCCAGCAGAGGTCACCGGAGGTACCCTGAATCCACATGCCGCTGAAGTGCTGGGTCTAGGTACGGCATTCCGCGTAGGGATTTCTGCCGTCCTTTGCTTCTTGGTGGAAGCTGCTTGCTTACCAGAGTTGGGAGCGCCAACTTCCTCCGATTGTTGTCATTTGGGAGGGGATCATTACGATTGGAGTTAACCGCATTGATTGATTAATCGTAACATGAAATAAATTGAATTAATGTTTCCGTCTTTATCATTATAGTTTTTTTTCTCATTTATTTTTTACATACATAATATTAGTAATGAGAACACGTAAAATCTATTAGCGTCCCTCATATTTGCCTCATTGATAAAAAAAAATACACCATGTACTTTATGCTCTCCTAATTTTCATATCAAACATTTTAAATCTAGGTACTCTTATAATATAATCCTAAAAACTTGCTAACGCGTCTTTCCGTGCCTTAGAGCTTAGATTTACGTATGCACTAAATATTGACTTAAATACTCGTATAGTCTCCGGGTGTGTCGTTCATTTTGTATGTAAGCAAAACACTTTTTTTTCTCTTCATACATATTTTGTTATCACAAGTGAATAAATAATTCACGGTCGCGGAAAGGCAGCCGACGGCGGGGGTAAAGGTACATAAAAAATTCTAGTCTAAACATTGAATAAGAGACGCAATGATGATAACAGGTGAATAGAAATGAAATAAGCACAGCACACCTACACAACACCCCGACATTGCTGATATGACGGATTCAGTGTGATAAAAGTACTTAAAAATAGAAATAAACACATACGCCTTATTGTAAGTGCGATCAGTACATTTTTTTTAACGACTTTTGAGTGTTTTGACTTTTAAGCATAAACGGAAATTGCGAATGTGTCTTCCAATGTATTACAAGAGCACGATACTACGTTGCTTGTGTTAATCTTGTGTACTCGATTCTTTTGTATTCATATTAGCTCAAGCTTCAAGGAGATCTCGTACATAGTTTCGACTTTCATTGATTGGGTGTTTGTGTAGTTTTTAGCAATTTCTATAAAAATTAATATTATCAATTCGTAAAAATGGCAATATGTAGATTAAAAAATTTCGCGATGTGCAAAATCTGCCTTATACAGATTGAGTATAAATGAATCATGATTTTTATGTGAAACACAGTTCCGTTAAAATTTTATAACCAAGAAATTACTTAAGTCAAATCTTGTAAATTCAATTGAATATTTATTTTATTAACACATGACAGACATGTTATATAAACATAATAATGAAAATAAGGGTTATAAATTGTCTACTGGGATTGTTCACTAGGATGGGTCGCTGCTGATAACTTGCACTTGTATCGTCATTAGCAAGTTACCTTACAGTCATCAGCATTATTAAATTGTAATTTTTCTTCAATTTTGTACAAATTAATATGCGTAAAATCAGTGATATTTCTAATTTAATCTACAGCGTTTTTTTATCTTTGTATAAATCTATATTCCGAAACTTATCTCATACTGCACTTTAGATTGTGCATAATACCTATAAAGTGATAATAATTTATGACTCAAATTGATTTATATACATTATTCTGCTTTTTGATATCATACAGTAGCTTCCCTACTCACGTACACATGATTCTGCTTTGGTTTTACCATAGCGCTACTATGTGGTATGTTTATAAGTACATACATACTGCGATGTAAGACGGTGCATAATTTAAAATTAATTTATAATTGGCGTGAAACCACAAATACTAGCGTGTTCCAGTATGTTTATTTTAAATAGAAAATCTCGTGCAGTATTACAACATCATCAACTCCAATCAGTTGGCCATTAATTCTAGTTGAAGAAGTGATTGAACAGAAATCAAGGTGTTAAAATATTAAAATTGAGTGAAACATATGTTTAGTGTTATAGACAGCTACTTTAGATGTTTCTATCTAAAAAAAAATGAAGCACGTGAAACAACAAAAAAACAACATTATCTTTCAGAGGTCAAAGATTTTTAATCTTTGTGGTATTGTGATGGTCAAGGTAAAAGAATAGAGTTAATGATTTATTTTATTGGGAAAGTGTATCACTGACGAGAAAAGTGGTTTATGGATGAATGTTGCGCAAAGTGCATTGTTTTCAGCGAAAATACATACATTTGCGAAAAAATAATAGCAATGGACGCGAAAATTCTTTTCTCTTAAAAATAAAACAGCTTTTCAGCAACTTTACTTTACTGCTATTATTTCTAAAACAAGTACCGTTTGTTGCATGTTAAGTATTTCTATTTTTTTGATATCATATATAGATTGGTCTTATTGATTAAATTCCAGCACTTGGTCGGAAGCAGTTAGAGGCGTCCGTTTTCCTCTCTTCTCTTATGGAGACGACTCAAATGAGTAGTATTTTATAGTTGCGCAAATTATACTTTTCCAAGAAACGGGAAAATTTAAAATTTTTCAAAAGTATACCATCGGAGTTTGTAATTATTAACACAATTCAATGTAGGAAAGGAAAGGGTTCGAAGAAATCTACCAATTGAAAACGAACACGGATTTAACGTTTAAAACCGAACGCTTCATTGAACCATATTAGCAATAACAAAAATAATCAGAATATATGAAAAGTAAGAGTTTAAGTTTGTGAATAAATGTAGCATATTTTTTAGAAGCGATGCATTAAACATATCTGACCAAAAACAACAAAGTTGTAAAAGTTACCCCGCCAAAGAAAAATTCATCTGCCGCAAAAAGAATACATATTACTCCAATCCGCTGCTCATATCTAATTTTGTTTGCTGGATGTAATTTTGTTTTAAGTGTAAATGCTGGAGAAGTTTAAATGTACAGGATTATTACTCGATTTACGTTCTGTTAACGTTCTGTTAAGGCTCTGTTAATTTTCTGTTAACACTATGTTAACCATCTGTTAACACTCTGTTGTTGCCTTGCCAACGCTTTGTTAACGTTCTGTTACTGATCTGTCTTAATGCCCCCTGACCCAGTGTCCCAATGTCACATTGTCCCAATGTCACATTGTCCCAATGTCACAGTGTCCCAATGTTCCAATGTCCTAATGCCCTAATGCCCTAAGGTCCATTGTCACAGTGTCCTCATGTCCCAATGTTCTAATATCTCAGCGTTCCAATGTCCTAATATCCTAATGTGCCAATGTCCCAATTTCCTGATGTCCCAGTGTCCCAATTTGCAAATATCCGAATGTCCCACTACCCTAGTGTCCCAATGTCCCAGTATCGGAATATCCCAATGTCCCAGTCTCCCACCTAATGTCCTAATATCCCAATGTCTAATTGGCCTAATGTCCCAAGGTCCTAATGCCCCAATTTCCTAATATCCCAGTACCCGAATGTCCCAGTATCCTAATGTGATAATATCCCAATGGCCCAATGTCCTAATGTACCAGTGGTCAGTGTCCCAATGTCGCAGTATACCAAGTGTCCCAAGGTCCCAATAGCCTAATGTCCTAATATCCCAGTGCCCCAATGTCCCTGTATCTCAGTGCCCTAATTTCCCAGTATCCCAATGTTCCAATATCCCAATGTGCCAATATCCCAATGTTACAATGTCCCAATGTTCTAATACCCCGATGTCCCAGTGCCCCAATGTTCCCACGTCCCAGTTTCCCCAGTGTACCTAATGTCCCAATGTCCTAATGTGTTGATGTCCTAATATCCCAATGTCCTAATGACCCAAGACCCTAATGTTCACATGTTCCGTTCTTATATCAACAGTGCCCCTATGTGCGAATATCCCGATGTCCCAATGTCACAACATTCCGATGTCTCAGTGGTCCAATGCCCCTATGTACCAGTGTCCCAATGTCCGATTGTCCCAAGGTCATAATATCCCAATGTCTCCCAGTGTCCTAATGTCCCAATGTCCCATTGTCCCAATATCCTGATGTCCCAATGCCCCAATATCCCGATGTCCCAATGCCCCAATATGCCGATGTCCCCACGTCCCTGTTTCCCCATTGTGCCTAATGCCCCAATGTTCTAATGTCCCAAGACCCTAATGTCCCAATTTCCTAATATCCCACTACCCCAAGATCCAAGTCTCCCATTATTAAAATTTTAGTAATGGAATGATTAGCGCAAATTCCGATAGATTTATAATTATTTATGAAAACACCCAAATTTAAAAACCGGTGTTTTCATAAATAATTATAAACCTAGTCTCCCGGTGTCCCAATATCCAAATGTCCCAATGCCGCAGTGTGTTTTAAAAAATGGTGTTACCCGTTATTGTGCCGATCGAAGATTTTATTTGGAAAGGCACTAGAACAGGATATGTGGAATATTTTGGTAAACAAAATTTTTTGGGGGCTGGAAACAAAAAAGCAAGTTGTCTCCGGTAATCATAGACTTGTTCGCTTTCGTTTTTCTTTTTCCTTTGGCGGTCGAGACGCTCTCGCGTCTCTTGATATGATACATAAGTATTAGAACATCTTTATGAGTAACGATTTTGTAATTATTATCCGTAATAGAGCGCATAGGCATGTATAGATGATTTAGGTAGGGGGACATCATCATATACATACTGTTTGTATGAAAACGTGATAAATTACAAAGGTATCTCGACTGACGTGTAGTGCATGCATGATAGATCGTACATGTGGCGTCATATATCGTCAAAATAGTCAAAAATAAACTTCACTTCATGCATCACTAGTCGACGTGTTCTATCTATAGGACGCATTAAAAGTGAAACACATGATGGTCAGCTGAGGGAAATACCATTAATCAATATGGATGATTGAATATGGGAAATAAGTACAATGCAATTTTAATAATCATTTTGACGTGGGATTCATATGGACTTATTTCGCGTTGTGCATTTTTCATTCATCACGAATGAGACATTCATTCATTTTGCGTAAGTCATGAATATTTTTCACGAGCGATGCATTAAACATATATGTTACATAACTAGAACCCAAATTTTCGAGCAGTAAAAATTCCGAAACGTATGCAAAATTGTGTAATATGAATATGCCTGAATGTGCATTTCCCGTGCAATATAAAAAAAAAATAATTTTTTAGGCATTTAGAAGGTTAGGCTTCGGAGCAGTGGACGAAGGAAAAGCGTTGAAAAAATTGATGAAGACTTCATCTAAAAAAAATTTGTTTTTTTTTTCAAATGGGGGGGAGGGCATTTTCAATATTTTAACTGGCGCCCGAAATCCATGGCCGGTTTTTGTTTAGGATCCATCGCGCAGCCTTAAGGCTGGGGTTAAAATTGCAAATGTTCGTTGTCACACAAAAAACTTAAAACGTGCAATTTCGTGCAATATACCCTGAAAAGTGCAATTTCGTGCATCAACGTGCAATTGCCCGAGAATCCGAAATCGTGCAAGATACCCTGAAAAATGCAATCTGGTGCATCAACGTGCAATTGTCCGAGAATCCGGGCTCCATACATAACTATTCCATCATCTTTATGAGTAACGATTTTGTAGTCGTTATCCGTGTTAAGGCGCAAAGGCGTGTATAGATGATACAGGGGCACATCGTCGTATACTGTTTGTATGAAAACGTGATAAATGACAAAGGTATCTGGAGTTACGTGTAGTGCATGAATTTCGTAATAATGGTCGAAAACTTGTTATTTTGCTTCAAAAAGGTCGCGTGCCTTATGGTAGTTGGAGCCCTCCCTCCGCCCACTGCAGGAAAATCCTAAGCCTATCGCAGCAGTAACGTTCTTGTACCTTGACGAGAGCGATGGATATGCGGGCCATCGGTCTCGTCACATATGACCAAACAAATAAGTACACCTCTACATTTTTTGTTTCGATTTGACAAGAATTTCATTTCGTTTCTTATTTCTCCTGATATTGTCCATTATTTTCCAGAAAATCCCTTTTTATGGCTTACTGGAAATAATTTAACGGCATGGGCCAAATGGTACGGTATATCTAGCTACTTTAACAAAAGCCTCATAATTGTCTCCTTATTGTGGAATGCACTTCTCCAATTCTTTGATTTAATTTACCTCAAAAACATAGGAATTAATTCAAGATCGGTAAAAAACTACACCAAGGAAAAAAAGTACACTCCATTTTAATGAAACGAAACCGTCACCAAATTCTGAGGTATGGTTAAGGCTATTATCCTGCTGAAGTCCCACCTCTCGTATAGCATAGTAGGATGTGTTACTTCAGAAACATATCTGAAACTAGAACTGTCTCAAAATAACGGTTATAATTTTGAAAGAAACGATATATACCATACAATTTTCGCCTACATTTGAAAAAGTCCTTTGATGTAGCTTAGATCAAATTATTTTTCTACCAGACGAAGAATATTTTGATATGAGTCCTTTACATTAACATTTATTACGATCTGATCACTAAAACAAAATATTCCGCTGGGTTTTCATTGTTTGGTCTGGAACTAGAAGCACTTTATCTCTCAATATTTGGATGAACCGTCAAAGATTTTTTTTATTGCAAGGTAACTTCGAAGCTATTCCCCAATTGCTTTACGTATTGTAGTCTTCGATTAACTTTTCAGAGAGATGAGATTTTTCCAAAACTTCCCGCGATAAGCGTCGATAGTGCCAAGGGAACTTTTTCGCCATAGTAATAATGTGATTGTGAGTTACCCTTTCGGGCCTCGTATGAATTTTTTCGTATTTCCAGCTGATTTTCTTTCTTTTGCAATGAATTATGCACTACATGCAGAAAGTCAGCGGATTTATTTCGCGATCTGTTACGTTCCTACATTTTAAAAAATCAATTCCCGCTCAAAAATGTTGATCTGCACTGTCCCTCTGAAACGGTCCGGACCGGACAGAGATACAGTGCAGTGAAACATAGCGACTTTTTTTTCGAGAGCGGAGTTCCGTTTTGGGATCGGGAGCAAGTCGACACGCGGTGGATCGCGGATTGTGGAAGTGAAAAAGTGTGTTTTTGATTTTTAGGGCGGAATTCATAGTCCGCACTTATACTGAAGGGAACCCTTAAAGGAATCCTTATTAATTTTACAATTCATAGTCGCTCATACTTAAAAACCAAATTTGAATTTTGCTACTACTAGATAATTTTTTATAATTTATTTGTCAGTTACTATAATTGGGCTCCTGAATTAAATTATTTTATTGAATATGGCAATGCCTTTATAGGTCACGCTTTGCTTATAAGCATTCCCTTGTACTTATTCCTTAAGGGAATCATTATTCCTTAAGTGACGACTATGAATTCCGCCCATAGTTTCATTAGAGTAGAGTAGTAGAGTATTTCATAGAGTGTGGAGACGAGAGAACATAATAAGAAAGATAAGTGCCCGTTTTTTCTAAAATTATGTAGATTATAGGTTTTTTTTTATAAAATTAAAAATGGGATTGTGTGTTCGCTAACAAGTTTCTCCACGTGGGTCGGACCCCATAGATATTTAAAAAAATCCCTTCCCCCCACCCATTCCAGAGAATGAGTTGGGGCGTGTTTTAATTCTTTTAAGGGTGGTTCCCAAAACTAAAAAAAAAAAATCTTTTCGGCCGTATGGAACCGCATGGTCGGGTTTTCAATTTAGGTAGTTTACTATCACAATAGTTTTTCAGGCAGTATGAGCCTTTTTTTTGCATAGCAATTTCTCTGAGCTCCCAAGTAGTACCTATGCAGTTACAATTGTGTGGAAGATAAAAAAAATACCGGCGTACATAGGGCTGCGCCCGCAATACGAGGGTTTTTTAGAATGTTGATGCATAGTGGATATTTTCTGTATACATATTTTATAAGCAATAGATAAGAATTGTGCACAGCACTAATAGAATGCTTCCTGTAAATCTATTTTTGGATTGGTCTAAATAAACGCGTTCCAGAATGAAAGGCTAGTGCCTTTCATTCTGTTCCACCTTTAATTAGATCAATCCAAAAATAGATTTACTATTTACCCAGTTTGTATAAAAGTAGGTACTCCAAGGCAAATCTACAGGCATTTTTCGATTTAAGATTTCTGATGGCCTTTGAGCAAAATGAAACTCAGGCAAACGTAAGGCCGGCTTGGCTTTATATATGAACTGAATTATTGGCTGTAAAACTACTGTTACTCTTTTTTTAATAATGGAAAAACAACTTATATGAAATGATTCCATTGTGTCCCCTGACATAAGAGCCCATGCAAGCTTTCCTATGAGTATTGAACAAGTATACTTTTGCAGCTATTCAGGGACACCCTGTTAACTTGGTCCTACAAACTTCAAAAATATGTGTGGCAAAAACTATTACCATTCTATGCATATCCATCAAATTTCATGTTCATTGTTTCATCAAGGTAAAAGATATGCATTGAAGAAATGCTTAAGAGGCTTCCCTTGCATTGTGAAAGGCCCTTACTAAATACTAACTTGGCTATATTTCCGGTTTGGATACAGATATTCGAATGAAAATTCGTAGACATATTCCCTATGTAATTTTCTAAGAGTCCCTAGCAGAATTTTCATATTTGGAAACCTAAAAGGGGCTACACACGATCAAATTCAAATTTTACAAATTTACTGTTATTTACTTTTCCTTAGCAAAAGTCAACAGTCTTAATATTTAACGTATATAAAGTTATACTGACCAATCTTTGTGCAAAGTTTCATATCGATCCCTAAACGGAGGTCGAAAAGGAAGTTCAACTTTGAACGCCAATAACTTTTTTACCGTTACTCGAAACTGGAAAATTTTAACTGGTGTGAGATACGTTCGGGACACCCTGTTATCTTCTTCCTACCAAATTCTAAGGTATATGTGCCAAAGACTGTAACCATTCCACACATTGCTACCAAATTTCATGACAATCGGTTGAGCCGTTCGCGAGTTATTTAGTGAACAGACGGACGGACAGACGGACGGACAGACAAAATCAGTTTCATAAGGGTTTTTTGAAAAAAAAAATTTTCTAAAAAACCCTAAAAATACCAGATTCATGCATTCATGCAAATTCCATGTAGAATAGAATCCTGTAAAAATTTCACTAAGTTAGTGTGCGTTTTTCTTGATAACAATGGATTTTCAATAGTTATTGAGCGGAGTCGGATAAATAAATTGACTATAAAAAAAATGCATTGTAAGATTGTAAGGGATTCACATTTGGACAGGATTTATAAATTATGTATTTGATTATCATTACACGAATTTAGTGACATAAGTGATAAGTTTCGTGAAAAAATACACGTTATTTTTGTTCGGAAACGCTAAACTTCCTATTTTCGAATCAAAATATAGTACCAGGCATACCTATATAAATTTCCACAATAAACCGAACAAATTGTGAAATTCCGACTTGTTGACTCTGTCCTTATGCAGAAAATAAAGTATTATTTATTTACCTATTATTTCAAAAATGGCTTTTTCGTTAAAAATGGGCGATTGATTGAATATTTTACTTCGAGTTATTAAAGAGCTGCGGTTTGCCAAGGACGAATCGAGTCTATCGCAGTGCCCTCGGATCCAACCAAAAAGGCTTCTCGCCAACGTTTTTTAGCTCGTTTTTATTTTAATTTAGGTACATATATGCTTAATGTTGAACAATTTTTAGTGTCATTTGTATACCCTCAAATCCCAAACTGTGTACCATAGTTATTTTGATGCTTCCTATTTTTAGTAATTAATATTAATCGACTTTTTTCATTTTTCTTCTAGGTAAGGATTATCTACCAACGTCCGTTCAGGCTAAAAAGGAAAAAGCATAGTGATCGTAAAGTTTGATAAAATGATCACTGAGATAAAGTCGCACGAGGATAACGTATGACCGTATGTCTAAAACTTTTTCTTTCAAATTTTGTTATGTATAAGCAGACTTCCCGAACTGCAGTATATGGAAGAGAATGACTATCGAACTAAATATTTATAACATGATGAATACCTATTGGGAGACTCACGCAAACTCAACAACTACATATAGGGCTATAAAGTTAACACCTCATACACTAAAGATCTACGAGCGAGTTGTCTGCAACCGATTGAGAAAGATTGTGCGGTTGAATGACAATCAATGCGGCTTTGTTGAAGGTCGATCTACAGTCGATGCGATTCAGTGCATTCGTATTGCGATGGAAAAGTATAGAGCAGCACGAAAGGACTTGTACTTTGTGTTCATCGATTTGGAGAAGGCATTCGATAGAGTACCTCGTGATCTGATATGGTTGGCCTTGAGAGCACTTAATGTCCCCGAGGCATACGTCAGGATGATACGAGACATGTATGATGGAGCTACGACTAAGGTTAGATGCACAGCCGCTGAATCAGAAGAATTTCCGGTGAATGTCGGAGTACACCAGGGCAGTGTATTGAGTCCGTTGCTCTTCAACATCATCATGTGCTACTTATTAACACGTGTCTCCGACGGCCTAGAAATGTCTCTTCTTTTTGCTGATGATATAGTCCTCAGTAGCCCAAACATCGTTGCCTTGCAAGCTGCGCTTTCAAAATGGTGTGACATTCTGGAGGAGCATGGACTGAGGGTAAGTATAACAAAGACTGAGTTCTTATGCTGCCAATTCTCAGACCCAAATGCACCGATACCAGAAATGTTCGTCAAAGGAGAGCAGCTTAAGTCTTGTACCAAGTTCAAGTACCTTGGCTCGATGGTGAACAGCGGAGCTACATGCGATGATGACATCAAACATCGCACAAAGGTTGGGTGGATGAGGTGGCGAGAAAACTCTGGAGTTTTCTGCGATAAGAAAATGCCACTGAAGCTAAAGGGCAAGTTGTACAAAACGGTTGTACGTCCCGCACTCATGTATGGATCAGAATGCTGGACCATGTATGAAGGTTACGCGAAAGAAATGACAGCGACTGAAATGAAAATGTTACGCATGTCAGTTGGTGTAACCAAAAGGGACCACATTAAGAGTAGCTACATCCGAGGCAGCTTGTCCATAGACCAACCAATCACCGAAAAGCTCGAAGACCGACGAATGGATTGGTATTGCCATGTTCAAAGGCGTCCGCCTGAGAACCCCGCAAAGAGAGCGATATCAATGGAAGTTCCACTTGATGGACCCATGGCCAGAGGCAGACCGAAGAACACCTGGATGTGTCAAATGAAAAAGCAACAACAACGCATTGGTCTCGGCGATGACACGATCCAAGATAGAGCTGCCTGTAGAAATATGCTGAGAAATTACCGCCAAAACGGGCGATGTGCCTACACCGCAGGTCGAGCAACGCGGAACCATGGAGCGGTATAAAGAACGAGGCAAGGAAGAAGAAGATGAATACCTATTGGAAATTATCAAATCACATAATTAAAAGTATTTCATTTCCTAATACGGATACAGTAGCTATTTCTTATAATGTGCAAATGTCTAAATGGTTACAATAAAAGTCTTCAAGTCACTTCCCTTCAACATTTATTGCCCATTGTCTGCTTGAAAATTCCGTATATACCAGTATAAATATTCTAACATTTTTCAAACTTTGCACTTTTGTTGCAAATTTGCACCGCTTGCATAAAAGCCACTATAAACAACAATCCCGCAATTTTGTGAGCTATTTTCTTGCATTCATTGTTACAAAATTGTTCGCGTCCCCGTCTATAACCATATCGTAACAAATGTGTTTCCACTCCATTGACATGAATTAAAATTCTTGTGAAGTTTCTGCTTTTGAAACGAACTGGTCTGTAATATAATTATTAAAGTCAAGCCGGCCGGCCGGTTTAAGATAAAGGCTCGGCCTGCCCGGACTGTTCTCCAATCTTCAACATAATAGTGCCAACTAGCAACTACATATACTATTTGGGTCATTTAACTGAAACCGACGAAAATTTTCCGGCCACAAAAAAAAAATAGCAAAACCTTTAATTTTTCACGCTCTATAACTTCAATAAGACCATTGTTCTATAGTAGTAAGAGTTCAGAGTGGAGGCCGAACCGAAAACGTTTTGTGGCTTGGCTTGCCCTGTCTTCATTTTGACCGACCGGTAAACGTTTCCATTCTTTAAAGACACAAATTATATACCAGTATCTATCTAGTTGGATGTTGGAGATCTAATTCTCCGTACGAGTGTTCATAAATATTTTCACAAGCTTCCCATTGAATTCGCTATTGATTGTTTCCAATTCACTTAATCTTGAAGACGATAAATCTGCAAATGTTCATAGTATGTAGGATGCTGAAATGGTTGTATGGCGATTGAATGGTGTTTTGCCACAGAGAACAATGGATGGATGGATTGCAGAAATGTTTAATTTTGCAAAGCTGGAGTGGCTCACGTTTTGAATAGTTTTTGGGTTTTCCTTTCCTGTATACGTGTCGGCATGGGACATTGGAGCAGACGAATATTCATTTAGGTTCCAGTGCATGGTAAACTTTTGCTTTTTAGAGGATTATTTCCTGATATGTGTTTCAATCTATTGAGCAAAATGAAACTTACATTGTAGTTAGATCTATATGATAAAAAAATTGTGTCATTACCACTTATGTGACCCATTTTCTACATATACATATCTTTTAAATTACTTTAAGACATTCTTCTTAGAATTATTTAATTAAACTTTTGATACAGCTCAATATTCAATGAACAATAACCGCAAACAGGCTTGGTTCAATCATTAATGGAATAGGGAACACAAGGTGTGTCCACTCAACTAGCCTGAATCATTCGAGGGCTCTATTGTTTGTTGGCTAGACCCAGCCAGACAGTATTCAGTTCGAGTAACGACGTATTAGGTAGTAAGCCAAACAATGAATGAATGAAGAAAATTCAATGAGTAAATCTCCAATCGACCAAATGTAGGCGAATACAATTGATTTCACCTGTATGGACTAGTGACGTACATACATAGATAATAATCTTAATGTATGAGGAGATTTTCCCCTTGGAAACATTGTTTTCATTTTAATTAATTGGGACAAACCATTGTTGATCTCGAATTAATTGGGACATATGGAAGTCTTGATGTTAATAGTAGACTAATCGCAGCGAATGAACATTTCGAAAACAGTCATATTACTGGAAAATATTTTTTTTTTTTCAGCAGAAAATTTAGTTTTTATTATCCCTTTCTCGACATGAAATGGTGAACATAATTTCAGCAGCCGCCTCCGTAAATTTTAAGACTCAATGGACTGGCTAGCAATTCGTCAATTTATAACAATTACTACTACTAAGTTGCCTTAACCCCTTGTGGGGCATAGCGCGTCTACTACACCTACTCGCCATCGCGTACGGTTTCTGGCCATGTTACGTATTTGGCCGCACTTCATTCTCAAAGACAGATCTGCGCCACGTGATTTTAGGGCGACCCCTTTGTCGTCCACGTTGTGATAAGGAGTTATATCGCATAGCGCGACCAGCAATGCAGTTATCACCCTTCCGCGACGTATGACGAATCCACTGCCACTTTCGTCTGCGAATCCATTCGTCGATAGGTATTTGACCCGTACCGAAATTCATTCGAAATTCTTTTGGGCCAAAAAATTCTTAAGATTCGACGAAGACAAGTGTTAACGAAAGTTTGCAGCTTCTTGGTAACTGCAGTGGAAACTTTCCAAGTGCTGCTGCCGTGTATCAGCACTGAAAGTATCAGGGAGCGAAACAGTCCCTGTTTGGTTTTAACACAGAGATAACTGCTTTGCCAGAGTTTGGATAACATGCCGGTTAATGCGGCGAACGACGTCTTAATCTGTGCCACCATCAATAGCAACAGTGCTACCTAAATAGACAAATTCGTCTACATGTTCTACAAGTTGTCCATTGATACTTATGGGGAGTGTTAAAAGGCATCCCAAGCATTCGGTCAGAATGCCAATATAGCAGAACAAGAGTACAGAGCGACCATACGAATCTGAAGTGTATGGCCCATATTAATGTGCGTATAGTTGGTCAGGAACTATACGCTAGCTCTAGTGGCAGACTCAGTCGTGTTAGAGCAGCCGAGTGAAGTGGTCGTGGATGCATCCAATATTGCAGTGGATGCTCCGCAAACCCATAGCTGGCAGACAGATAGGATCGGGTGTGTATTCGAAATAGCAGTGAATGCACTAACGAACCCATTCTACTTTTAAGTTTATACGTTTATTTGTATACATATAATAGAAATTGAGTAATTAATAAAGTCACGTGAATCAGCAACCGCGAGTTTCATTCGTCGTAGTTGTAGCCATTTACAGCCGATTAATTCCAGGTTTGCCTAATACGAAACAGGGAGAGTGGGGTTCCCAGTCAGGCTAAGGATTTTGGTCTTGCTGGTCTTAATCTTCAGCCCGACAACCTTTGCCTCTCTCTCGAGATCCAGAGCCATTTCACTCAGATCCATGATCTTATGCGAGAGTAGGCAAATGTCATCAGCATAGCACCAAATGTTGTACATAGGTGAGATTTCAGAGTCCACTGAATGCCACGGTTACGTTCTTCGGGCAAAGCTACATGGAACATATCACCAATCATCAAAAGAAACTGGATGGGTGACACCGCTATGAACTTCGAAACCCTCAGACACCTTACCTTTATGGAGTACGCGACATTTTGCATCGACGTATGTTGCCCTAATTATAGCCACTATTTTCTCTGGAACATCCCTCTTGCGCAAGGCGGCCCAGATACATTATCGGTTCACACTGTCGAAAGCCTTTTCAAAATTAACAAAGAGCATGTGCAACGGAGATCTATATTCGACGCATTGCTCAATTACAATCCGCAAGGTGTTGATGTGGTCCACGCAAGAAAACCCAGATCGAAACCCAGCCTGCTCTTCATCAATTTTGCTTTCTAAGTGGAGCTTGATTCTCTCCAAGATTATCCTAGCTATTATTTTGGCAAACAGAATAGTCCATGGGGGGTTTAACGTCCGTACCTGTCGTGGAGACTTACCAGACGGGCCGCGAATAGGCCAACGAATTGAATTTGTGACGTCAATCAGCGCCCACTCTAGCAGTGTAGAGGTAACAGTTAACATACTGCTGGATCCGAGGTCTGCCTCTGCCGTTCTAGGGTCCCGGCGCCCGGTTGAAAAAAACGCAACTCCACGCTATTCGCGAAACCACAGCCAGCACGATACTCCCACTAGAGGGGCCAACCTCTTTGTCGCTGCAGAGAGTACTGGAGGCAGTAGTTCCCTGGGGCTTTAGCGACTCCCGTGCACCTACTTACCTAACCGCTAGTGCAAGACATTACTACTTAGTCCATCGCTCAATCCAACCGAAGGTGATCGGCGGCCCGACGGCTCAACGCCTCCTTAGCGAAGGCATTCAGTCGTCGAACTCGTTCTCTTCCCCACAAACACTCCGTGACGTCGACGGCTCCATCGTTGAGGACAACTCCAAACGACTCCAGGTCTTGGACATCCGAGTACCTTGGGCAAAGCACCAACACATGCAGCCAGTCCTCCTCATCCGCCACGCAGCACGGACAGGAGGCATCTCTGGCCAACCCAAGCCAGCTTCCAGTTCAAGGAGCCGACAACTCCAAACGACTCCAGGTCACGGACATCCGAGTACCTTGGGCAAAGCACCAACACATGCAGCCAGTCCTCCTCATTCGCACCGCAGCGCGGACAGGAGGCATCTCTGGCCAACCCAGGCTGGACAAGCTTCCAGTTCAAGGAGCCGTATCCCGTGATCAGGAAACCTAGACATAGATTAAAGTCTAAGTCTAGGTTAAATTGGGCAGCACGGATATCCTTGATGTACCCGAATGTCACCCTACCGACGACGGACTGTTCCCATCTAGATTGCCATCTAGATAGGACACTGTCATCCAGGAGCTCAACGACAGACACACTTTGCTCATTCACAAGCGAACATTCAGGGAACATCAGACCCATCCTGATGTGGAAGGCTGTTCCACGTCAAACAACCTCCAGATCAAGAGGGAGGAGCCCCTATTATTACCTGCATGGCGGCAGTCGAAACTGTCCGACACACCGGTATACACGCATTCATCATGATTAGATTAGATTGTGGGGGGGGGGGGCGCGCGAACCCGATGGGGGTTCGTAGCACTGAAGCCGAAGGGCCTATTGTACTATCGCCCTGGTCATCTGTGGGCAGGACTAGTCCTGACGATCGAGCTTGATCGTGCTAAGAAATGAGCTGAGTTTGCTGATTGACGTCGACGCTATGTCGTCCGTGTCTGGATAGGCCACTCCAAATTCGCATAGGAGGTGGGTCGAGGTCTCGTCATCCTCTTCGCAGAATCGGCAGCTCGCGTCTTGTACGAGCCTCATTGTGCGCAGATGTGATCTTAGGCAGGAGTGGCCTGTAAGAATTCCACATATGGTACGTACTCTATTTCTGGTTAACTGAAGTAGCTCAGCCGTTCTTTTATGGGAGTATCCTGCTATGAACAGTTTGGATTGCCTGAGCCCGGGTAGATTATCCCAGCGCTCAGATGCTCTAATTTGTTCCTAGTTCTTGATTAGTCTTTTTACTACGCATGTAGAGATGCTACTAAAGGGTTCTGGGCCGCATAAATGGGTTGCTGCGGCTGTGCGTGCTAGCTCATCCGCCTGTTCGTTCCCCGTGATGCCTTTGTGACCTGGGACCCAGAAGAGTGTTAATCTATTGTTTGCGCCTAGTTTGTTCAATGCATTCAGACAACACTGAACCAGCCTTGACGTAACGGTGTACTTGGTGAGTGACTTGATAGCCGCTTGGCTGTCTGAGAAGATCGCTATTCGTTTATTTACATAGTTAGCACGCAAACATAGATCGGCGCATGTTGCAATTGCATGCACCTCCGCTTGAAAGACAGTAGTGTGTTGACCCATAGGTATAGAAACCGTGTGAGTTGGACCCAGCACACCTGCTCCTAAACCTTCGGTTGTTTTGGAACCGTCAGTAAACCACTTTATGGTCTGTGGGTGCAGCTTAGCGAAATTAGACTGCCACTCCTCTCTGCTCCATGTTTCAGCCCGGAAACGGCGACCACATGAGATCTCCTTTGGAAGGTGATCGGAAGGCATGTTCGCAATAGTTACGTTGTTGAGAGATGTAAGCTGCCCCTTGGTAAGCTCCAAATTGGCATCGCTCGCGATGAGTCGTGCCAATGCCAGTTTTGCCTCAGTTTCGAGGTGTATGTCAACTGGGTGTAGGTGAAGTAACACCTCTAGAGCGCTGCTAGGGCAAGATCGGAGTGCACCGGTGGTAATGAGACATGCTAGCCTCTGTACCTTGCCTAACACAGACTTACCTTCCGTAGTCAGGGCTCTCTTCCACCAGACCACAGCACCGTAGTCTAGAGTGGGTCTAACTATTATTCATCATGATACGCTGCCGACTGCCACGATTATTTTGGCAACAGCAGGGAGCACACAAATACCCCTCCAATTATTGCATTATGTAAGACTGCCCTACCAATAATAGCGTGCAACAACTCCGCTGTTAAGCCCGGTGTTGCTTGGTAAAGTTCGGCTGGAATTCCGTCGAGCGTCCTCAATTTCTTGTTTCGTTGGGGTAGTTGATCGTATACCTGCGTTTTGACGGGAAGCTAAATTAGCTTCCCGAGCTTTCAAACGGTACAGAAGCTCAATGTTGTGACGATTCTCGTCTGTTGCTGACGCTAGACCCACCCTAAGCTCTTTCCGTTCGGCAATCCGCCACCATGTTGCATCCGACATCCAAGGCTTTGGTCGGGAGGCCGGATTTGGCTCAAGAACGGTCTCAGCGCTTTCCAAGTACGCATTTTTTATTGCATTCCAGTGAGTATTTAAGTCATTGGGTGTCTATTAATCACAGCTGTTTTCCGCGCAAGGTGATCGTTGAACTGTTGAGCTACAGCTGGATGTTTTCATTTGGCGGTGTCGAACTTACGGTGCCGGGACGAAGAATCTCGCCGAGATTGCACGGAAGCAATCCGCAAACGAACATTTGCAACTATCAGATGGTGGTCTCTTCCCATACCTGCGTCAGCACCTCTCTTATTACGGACATCCAGAAGGCAGCTTCTAAATCTGCTAGAAATGGCAAAATGGTCGATTTGATTCTCGGTTCGGTATCGATCAGCAGACGTCCAGGTGATCTTATGGCAATTCTAATGCTCGAACATAGTTCCACCAATGACGAGGCGGTGGAAGTTACAGAACTATACAAACCTCTCACCGTTATCGTTTCGGTTACCCAGACCGTGTCTCCCCATCACCTGCCTCAGTCCATCGTTGTCGGCACCGACCTTAGCGTTTAAATCTCCCATCACCACTACAATGTCGCCCTTAGGTGTTTTACACTGGATGGTGTTGAGTTGTTCGTAAAAAGAGTCCTTAGCTTCGGCTCTATCAGGTTCAATTGGAGCGTAATATTGAATTATTGTAATGTTTCTCATTTTAGTACGGAACCTGACGGTCATAATTCTATCAGAAACTGGTTCCCAACTAATCAGACTGCTATGAGCTGCTCTGGTTAATAGGAGCTCAACGCCTGATTCCCGAGAACTGCCAGAATTTTTCCGGAATACAATAACACCGTGCTACGAGTAGGAGAAAAATATTCCCCACTATTCAACCATCTAATTTCGCTCAGCCCCAGGATGTTGAGTTTGTATCGTCTAAACTCATTCTCTATTTGAAGAAATCGTGCGTTTTGTGGGCCCTCTGAATCATTGTCCAAGAAAGTACACACGTTCCACAATCCAATCTTTGTCATTGTGCGATAGCCAAAAGCCGTAACCGGTAAGTCAGTCCTAATCCGAGGCCTAGTAGACGTTTCGTTAGCATAATTAAATTTTCACTGGCATACATAAATCCTATTCATTTAGTCGCCTTACGACAAGCCAGGAACACTCAGGTTTATTCTGCCCCCACACCACAGGGGTTTTATTCGGATAATGCGGGGAAAGTAACGCCCCGTGGAGGACATAGAAATTGGCCTGAGTCGTTCAACCTATGAGCCCCTCCTGCATAGCTAAGGGTCCGCAGTTTTGCCGCAACTGAAAAAGATATAGGAATCGGCCAGGGCCTTTCGACCTATATCTCTTCCCTTCTCTTTATAACAATTACAAAATAGTTTATTGATCCCCTTATGTCTTCATAAAAAAAAAATCTGATAATGAAAATGGCCTCATTTGGAGAACTTTTTAAAAATAGACACAATACAAAATTCCAAAAACTTTTCCATTCGTATCCATCGAGCAGTACGCCAGAAGTGCAATGGAGGACAAGAGATCGGCTAGATCTGTGACTGCACGGTGACATTCCTTAAGCCCATCACAACAACATCGCTTAATACATATCTCGAATCTCGACACTTTCAGATGATACATCCCAGTACTTTTAAGTGTTCTTCTCGTTTAAAATCTTCGGCTATCTAGCATCCAGGAATGTACATTTTATGTTAGCCTTGGCATCTAGAATTTCTGGCTGATTGCTCACCATACACAGCCGACTATTGAAATAATTATAGCACAACATAAAATACGACCATGACCACGGCATAATGCGAACAATAGTTAAACTGTCCCAATATATTTATTACCTACTGGTACATACAATATACATCGCGGTACGTGGCGGTTCCTCGTCATTAAATTACAGGAATGACAAGAATTCTTGAAATCAGGAATTTCTATATGCACGCCGCTATTCTCGTATAGAGTTGATGAGAGGTGTGCTTTGTTAGCGCTCGAGGATGAATTCTATTCTCATAGCACTTAACAGGGTATCCTTTATGTATCTAAGTTAATTAACAGCTAGTCATTGGCAGCTATATGATTATAGTACAAAGTGTAATTGTGTGCTAGTTACGTACTTGGGAGTGATTATACCTGGAGCAAGAAGAAATGATGCTAAAACAGATACATAAATGCTATAAATCTTACAAAGGCAACAGTTAATTAATGTTGTGCCTCATGATGTTGGATGGATATCTGGGATTATAATTTATAGGTAGCCTTTTGTAAGGGTGGTTCTCTTTATTGATCTATCTTGTTGATTTATAGGCTATATTTGAGAGCAATAGCTCTATACCTGCGTGAGCTTGAATAGTATGACCGCTTCCCGATAGTTCCATTTTCATTTGATTCATCAAAAGTTCATCATACTCTATTTTCTGCAGTAGGCGTATGAGATCAAGGATACACTACACTCTACACCAACAAATACGTTGGAGTTGGAAAAGAAATACTAAAGCACATTCTGCTATTGTCAAGTCTAGACAATTGTTGTGCCAAATGGAAAATGGACTCCAATAAATTCGAAAAGTAGCAGCAGTGTGTTACATTACAGTGTGCGGTTAGCGGAATGAAAATTAAGGACATTTTCCGCCAACTCGAAAGTTATTGTGCCGTTTAGGAAAAGGACAATGCAGAGAATCCATTTAGCCATTATATTAATGAGAAAATCTAAATTTTGGAGGTCGAAGAAGAAGTTTAAATGGTGCGGCCACTTATAATGAACTTTACGAGCTGATGATGTTACATTTCTGGCCGTAAAGCCATCTGGTTACTTGTGGTAACTGCTTAATTTACTTGAGAAGGGTTTTCTCAAGGTTTTTCTTCTCGAACTACTACTTGAGAAAGGCATGAGAGGGGGAGGTTGTGAAAACTGCATCTATAAAATCCTGCAAGCATTGTCGAAATAGTGTTGGATTTTTTAATATTTAAACTGCACGTTTAAGCTACAATATCAACCATCGCAATTTGAGGAATTGTGTAGAAAGATAAACTGAGGTCAAAATCGTTAAAGTTACCAATTTTATGCATTGTAATATAAGACACGAGAAACACAGAAAAACTGCATTTTTTGACCGGTATCATAAACAACACTCTGGTGAATCTAAGTTACCCATATTAGCTCCTTTTCTTCTTTGCCCAATAATTTAGTTTCTTTCCTTGTTCAAGATTTCTACGCAGAAAGAATGGATTAGTTAAAATAACCTAACAACTAGGCAAAGAATGCTAAAAACAGTGATCGATTTAAGACTCCTAATTTGGTTTGGCAATTCACCTAAATCGATTTTTTTCGGCAAAATAGCGAACAACTTTGCATAGGTAGAAGTCTTCGTAAGGGTCTGGTTTCATTCTGTGGGAATCAAATATTACATTGTTTATAGTCTAAGGGATTTTTTTTACATACACTTGCCAGAAAAAGTCTCCGTACACAATGTAAGGGAAACTGCATATTACGGAACCTCTAGGAAATGAAAACCTTAGATTGAAATTTGTTATCTAAAATGTTTATTTAGTTTGTTAACTAATATTTCTACTCATTATTTTACTGAAACTCGGTTGTAAACAAAATTTTCTAGAACAAAAACTAAAAAATTTCACAAAAACGAATTAGAAAAAGTATCCGTACACGACCATATTTTTTATAATAATTCAGTTTTTTCGCAGGATTTCGAAGAGTTCACTAGCTTGAGGGATAACATTTTTGGAGGAGGACCTCCATGCATCGATTAAACATGGACTGGGTCAATTTGGTCGACCCCTGGCCTGTTATTTGGCCCCTTTTGAAGAGAATGGCGCTTTGAAGCATTCCCTTGTAGGCTATGATGTGCTGACGGTAACTGTGCGCCTTAAAATTCTGTAAATGTTCGGTGGAATTACGCTCTCAGAATTGGGATAGCGTATGCGACTTACGATCTGTTTTAAAAAGCGATAGAAGCGTCACAATTAAAATAATTAAAGGCAAGTGCAAGTGATCATCATTTTCTGTGAACCAAGAAGCCTCGCAAAGCCCCCTCTGTTAAACGTCGTGTCTCCTTTTGGCTTTCAGAATGCGTAAAGAGACGTATTAATCCATTGTTGACTCTGTAAGAATAAGTACGCCTACTCCACCCCGCCAACATACGCCCCGTAGTCATCATGCCCACCTTTGCCATCTTAGGCAGTTAATGCCTGATTTTTCTTATAAGGGTAGAGCCGATTTTCTGCCAATTAAATGTTCTTGCCTTATTGTAATAATATCCAAAACCCACTCTCTGCCGAAATTAAGTAATTTTACCATTACTATGCGGGGTGAAGAGGTCTATGCCATCGATAAAGTAAATCTTGTACCAGCTGCCTAACGTGGAAAAGGTGGTCTTGATGATCAGGGAGTGAATGTTGGCGCAGGGAGTAGGCGTACTTATTCCAACAGAGTCAACAATGGATCAATACGTCTCTTTACGCATTTCGAAAACCAAAAGGAGACACGGCGCTTAACAGAGGGGGCTTTGCGAGGCTTCTTGGTTCACAGAAAATAGTGGTCCCTTGCACCTTGCCGTAATTGTGACGCTTCTATCGCTTTTTAAAACAGAACGTAAGTCGCATACGCTATCCCAATTTCAAGAGCGTAAACCCACCGAAAATTTTCAGAAATTGCAGGCGCACAGGTACCGTCAGCACATCATAACCTACAAGGGAATGCTTCAAAGCGCCATTCTCTTCAAAAGGGGCAAATAACAAGCCAGCGCTCGGCCAAATGGATCCAGTCCATGTTTAATCGAAGCATGAAGGTCCTCCTCTGAAAATGTTATCCCTCAAGCTAGTGAACTCTTCGAAATTCTGTGAAAAAACCTGAATAATTGTACAAAATATGGTCGTGTACGGAGACTTTTTCTAATTCGCTTTTGTGAAGTTTTTTAGTTTTTGTTCTAGAACATTTTGTTTACAGCTGAGTTTCAGTAAAACAATGTGTAGAAATATTAGTTAACATACTAAATAAACATTTTAGATAAGAAATTTCAATCTAAGGTTTTCATTTCCCAGTGGTTCCGTAATATGCAGTTTTCCTTAAATTTATGTACGGAGACTTTTTCTAGCAAGTGTACATATATACTCGTACATATACTAGCTGTGACAGCTCGCCTCGCTCGCGTTGTTCGCTAAGTTGGCATGAAATTACCTCCGAACTACGTCATAGCAAATCAGCCGTTGTATTTCCTTACGTTTTTTATGTGGTTTGACGCCTGATGTACACCAGTCAACAATTGTGTAATGACTTGAGGAGGTTCACCCATGTCCGTAAGCTGCACATGACCGTTGTTGCAGTACATCCCTTTCGACTCTTTCGACCACTTCTTCGCATTGCAATGATTACAAATTTCGTCCACGGAACCCATGAAATTCACATTCACATTTTCTACACGGTTTGCGGGTGCTTCAGGTTTTTCACTTCTTCTTAATGTAATTTGTCATCATTTCGGGGAAGATCTGGACAATTCGCTTTTCTTTGCTTTTATAAATAGTGAATGGAGTAAATTCTCACACATATATTAAAAAGGGAGAAAAAATGTCACTAGTTGTCAATAGGAGTTTGTGGGACATGACATATCAGATACATAGAGTAATCGATTGCACACAATCGATCTGACGCCCGTACTACACAAACACTATACAATTTATCGTTCAATCTAAAATGACAGTCTCCCGATCCACACGACACAACACAAGCGAAAATTATATATTTTGTGGCGATGGAAGATGGACATCAAATTCTTCTTTCGATGAAGAATGACCGCCACAGCCACAACATGAAGAATATGACCACCGGTTTATGTGAAAATTCAGCAACTGAAAACACATGATTGTCAATCAATCATATGGCAGATTATATGAAAAATTGCATGGCGATATATTCCACACGTCCAATAAAAAAAATGATTTGGATCGTCACATACACCTTCCAATTTATCTGACGATCAAAAAGATTGTACATTCCATTAGACAGTCTATTGCCATCTTAACGCTAGCTTGATACCACTTCTTTGTTGAGAATATTTTTGTTCCCATTCAAATTGTTTCTAAAGGACTCATAAATAGTCTACTGTGTATACGCTTCAACATACATCGCCAAGCCCTTAAAAATGAATTATTATATGTTTTCGCAGTCCTTTCCTCACCTTAAAGGATCCGATATGAATTCTAAAACTCCAATTTCATTTAAAAATGATATATTGCTTCATTATTTCCAGTCATATTACACCCATCTCGCCTACATATCACTTCCTTACTATGATGAACGCCCTTGTTCTCTCTGAAGAGTTTAAACTGTTTCTAAAGGGCTTGAACTGCGTGCAAATTTATTCTATTGCATACGCTTCAACATCTGCAGTCATATGACACCCATATTACCTAGATATCACTTGGTTCCTAAAAACATCCTTTATATCCTAAAGAAACGAATGTGCAAGGATACCCAATCTATTCAATGATATTCCAGTATACAGGGTTATTGGTTAAGTCGACCTATTCCCTGCAACACGTTATAATAGGGTCAAAATGCAACAAAATGAGGCCATAAATGTTAGGCCGATTTTCAATGGTCACTGAGATATATGAATTTTTATGTTTTTTTGATATAACCTAGAATTTTGCCATTTAAAGTAAGAATTAAAAAAAACTACTAAGGTAATGGGCTTAAACTTATTTTTGGATTTTAGTCAACACTATAGCAGACATTTCTTAATCATTTTAAATTTTCAAAACCCATCACAATTCGAAATTTTTAATTTTAAATAAAAAGAAAATTTCTTAAATTTTTTTAAAGATATTTTTTAATGTAGTATTACTAAAAAAAAATATATGACATGGAGTCTGCAGACCACTGAAAAAACATACGCGTGTTGTCAGCTTTCTAAAAAGGTGTCAATGTCAATACAAATATTTGAAATAATTGAAACAGCTAGCCGCAACTTGTTCGGGGACCATCATTTCGTCTGATAAAAAATGAAATAAAGCAGTACATTATACGTACTCGTACGATGCATTTTGAATTTAATTGAAATGGGGTGTGTAGAAAAACTAGAAAAACGTTCTTCTACACCCCCCCCCCCCCCCCCCCCCCCCCCCAAACAGAAAGAATCAACTTACGGGCTTCAAACCTATATTTTTTGATTGTTGAGTTATGTGCTAATTATGTACCGAAATTAAACATTTTGTGCTAGTCAACTCTAGAAGATATTAGCGATTGAAAATGGCGTGTTTAGTCCAGTCAAATTAGGGCTCTGAATTGAAAAAAATAGGTGAGGGCCATTTTTTGTTGTTTTTAAATCAGTTAGCTCCCAGGAATCTAAAGCTCATCGTCCCAAAAAGGACGAAATATGATACTATTTAAGACTTCTCCGGAGGTCGGCATGCGGGGTAACAGTGCAAATGGTAGGTCGAGTACATTTTATATCCGGTTATTTTTTCATGTTTCAAAGACCTTCAACGGAGTAAATCGAGCTTAAATGGAAAATTATCGCTCGCTCAAGTCAAGTTGAATGTACATACTTTTTACATGGGAAGATAATAATAGTAAAAACACGTCGCGAAAACGCCGAAAATCTGCAAATTCGTCGTACTTAATTGCGGTGCGTACAGGTTCAATTAACGCCCTCGGAACGTATGAAAATTGACCAGATACATGACGTGTAATTGTGCGTTCCGTATTCCCCCACTTCCGTAAATTACGTAAACAATCATTGTTATGTACCGCATTTAAACATTATGTGCTCGTCAACTTTGAAGAATATTAGCAATTTAAATGGGGGAGTAACCCAAACAGAAAAAATCAATTTACGCTTTTCGGACCTATTTGTAACAGTCTGCACGGTAACAAATTTTGGGATAAAAGATAAAATTATTTATACCATTTTTAATATAAAGTTATATATGCCAATTTTAGAATACATTTTTATAACGTTGAAAGTATAAAGTCAGTGTATACCAAAAATGGTATAAATTTTATCGAAGTTCTTATGAACTTTTCTTTTCGTTGCATTTTATACCAAAACTCAGATAAATTTTATACAAAATGGTTTAGAAAGGCTCATCTATACTAAGTTCATATTCATTTTATTCTTTTCTACGATAAAATTTTGTGCGTGCTTTCGTTCAATGTATGGTATAAATTACAAACTTCATCACTCATAGTCTGGTTGGTCTATTAGGTAGGGCGTTGGTCTCCAAATCATAGGATCTCGGGATCGAATCCCACTGTAGGTAGGTAATTTATTATGCAATTTAGAGCATGAAGAGGTTAATAAAATATAGAAGAGGTCATTGAGATATAAGATTTATGAGTTACTAGGGGGCTTCGCCCCCTGCTCGCTACGCTCACCAACCCAGCGTTCGCGCTCTGCGCGCTCGCGAATTTTTTTTTTTTATTTTTTATTTTGCAATCAAGTGAAAAATCAACTAGGTTTCATACTTGTACTGACTATGACATGATAGGCTGAGAATCATGGGGTAAAATAGTTAGTATTCTTCGATTTATACCTGTTCTCTTATAATTTGTATAATCTGTCCTATAACCAGGATCTATCGATTCTTTATAATTTTTATACCAAATTCATATAAAACACTTCTAAATGATTTCCTATAAAAAATAAACCATTGGTATTGTTGGATTTACACTATAACTCCTATTAATTTTATCGTTTATAGAATAAATATAATTTATAAGATTGAAACTTATAAATTTAATACAAATTTTCCTATGGACCTATATAGATAAGAAAATTTATAAAATTTATACCAAATTTTTTTAGTGTGTGGTTATGTGGTAATTATGTATTAGATATATTAATATAGGTTTGAAACCCGCAAGTTGATTTATTTTATTTGGGGGTGTAAAAAAACTAGGTCTACACCCCCACTGCTAATATTTTTATCAAATGTCAAGTAACAAAAATACAAAACATATCTAGGAACGAATGAAATCCGAACACTTACGTCATAGGGCTGTCATACAAAAAAAACCCTGGAAACTAGGTCCTTCGAAGAAAAACTGTTTTCTTTATGAACCAATCTTAACCAAACTTTACGCAAACGTGTTCCTAGCGAAGCCTTAAAACATATCTAGAAATGGATGGAATCGGAATGTAATAGGGCTATCATATAAACCAACCCCCAAATATATGGTTCATATAAGAGAAACTTTTTTTCTTTTTGAATCTTAACCAAAATTCATCCTTGACTAGCCTCAACGCATCTAAGAACAGATGGAATCGAAACACGTCATAGGGCTGCGGTAAAAATTGTTAACACAAAAGAAGCTTAAGTTTCATTCAAATGTGAAGGAACCTAAAACCGGAGGGTGGGAGGGGGAGTTTGCTCTTTGTAAAGGGGGGTTTGCTCTTCGCAACTTTACTTAGGGAGGGGGAGGTGAAACATGTGATATTCAATTACTACTTTATTCCATAAGTTCTAACAATCGACTGCCCCGAGTGCGTGAACCGCACTCGTAGGGGCTTCTCACACATACTAGCAATGACTGTTGGTGTGTACGTGTGACACAAATGTGACGGGTATTCAAATTTCGACCTCGCCCGAAATTAGCCTCAGTCTCGTTAGTGTAGTCATTACGTAATTTCATTCCAATTTTTGTTTTTTTTTATGTGTTTTTTTGGGGTGCTGAACTCCAATCCGGAGCTTCCAACCAAAGTTTCGTTGCGAAACAGGGCCTACATCACGAAAACCACCAAAACTTTCCGAATTTATCCGTTTTTTGGTTTATGTCTCTTTGGACGCGCAATTATGTGCTTTCTAGCATATTCACAGAGAGCTTTTCGCAGAAATGGAAAAAAGGCGAGCAAAAGAAATATCGAAAACAGCGAACATTTTTGAGTTTTTTTTCGCGGTTTTGATCCTGTCGCGCAACAAAATGTTGGTGGGAAGCTTCGGATTTGTGTTTAGCACCCAAAAAAAAATGGAAATAAATCTTCAGCACATATTTCAATTTTCTCACCTTTACTATTAGTTTGGTTCCAAAATTATATTTTTTTTTTCTTCGATTCTTAGCTTTATACCGAACTACATATTTAGCAATCTAGTCTGTATGTTCAGATTCAATATTATTTCCAGATATCTCGTTTATAAACAAACGGGTTCGACAAGGTGAACTTGACATTGACCAGTAATGGATAAGATTTATCTCATTCGCACTAGACACACATAAAACATGCAACTTTAAAGACCACATAAAAATTACCGCGCCAAATTTTTAAAAACATTAAATCCGAAACACTAACCCGTACACTTTATTACGTAAATATTCTCATTAGATGCAAATACTATACGTTATTTAACAAATTGATTCTATAATTTAACTTTGTTAAATAATAGTGATCATTAGCACAAAGTACAAACATCCGTGTAAAACCTATAATATTGTTGCTTTGCAATAAAATTATATTATCGTCACCGTGTAGTGTAGATATTAGATAAACTGCAATGATGTGATTGCGGTTCTAACATAGTCTCGAATTTCTTAATTTAATATTCAGTTGCAATACTTGTACATCCGTTTCTGAAAAGATATACTACATATAGGAAATGTGTAAAATGGGTATATTACTATGGCCGGGTTTCTGATAGCTCTTATTCAGTACCTGTCGGCTGATTAGTCTTATTGCGTAGACAAGACACACACCATATTCAGACAGCTTTTCCATTGTATTGAATGGAATTTTTGTTTATTTTGCATAGCTACGTCATATTTTGCTTGGTTAAGCCATCGCCTTAGATTGAGAAAATCATTGCGCACTTTCATCCAACAGCGTAAATAAGCAAAAGATAACATAACTATGCAAAATTAACAAAAAATCAATTCAATATAATGGAGAAGCTTTTTGAATATTGTGTGTGTCTTCTCTAGGCGATAAGACTAACCATTCTATAAGATCTACGAGAGAATGGGCCTATGTATGTACATAATTACATTATGTCAAATAGGTGACAATCTTAATAAACTGTCGTTAATACTTTCTGGCATCTCAACAATTTATCATACATATATGGCGATTTAGAATGAAAAGAAACATATCAATCTTCCTTCCTTTTATGCACATTCCCATGCAAATATGTATTGCAATTTTTCAGGAATACAGTGGCATTCCATTAGCCTTTGCTTAGCAGTACATACTTGTCTCGTTTTCCAGGTATCATTCGCAGCAAGTTGAATTGAAAATGCATACCTCATGTCATAACTGCACTGAGGCTGTTAAAGCAAATATAAATGTATAAATTCCAAAAAAACTCATAATAATGGTGCGTTAATGATATAAGCCTTGCCACTGTGCACACTGAATGCTATTAGAAAACGTGTTGATGATAATATTATATTTTTCATGGGTTTCAGGTAACTATTCGCATGTAGGTACAAATAAAAATTAGAAAAAAAAAGTATTTACACATTACAAGTTGAAGTTGCAGCTACTTAAGAATTCTGCATCCATCCACCTTGTCGTCGTATGATTGTCGCCAGCGTGCCTCTATAAATGGTCAGCACAGCACCAACAGCAGTGTAATATGTATAAGAGAAAAGACCATTTTCATAAAATTTATATAGCATTTGAATTCAAATGAGAAATGAGATATTTTTCTGTGTAATGTTTCTTCTAACTACGAAAATATGCACAAGTAGCCATGTGTGTCAGTTGAAACGGTGTAAATTCTGTATTTAGATACTTATTACATTCTTTTCATTGTTGGAGACAAATTTCTTAAAAAAAAATGCACAAATTCAAATATAAGAATTTATTCTGCTTCTAGAAAAGAAGGTTTTTAAATAGTTCTGCAAGGTATGCTTTAACATATATTTCACTTCTGAAGAAGGCAATTCATAAGAAATTATCGATTTATGAACGTTTTATAAGAAAAAATAATTAAAAAAAGATAGTCCGTCTCTCCCTCCCTGTCTTTTTACTAACTGATTTGACGCTCCGTCGATTTTATGTTTTTATCTAAGAAGAAATACTGCCTACACGGAGAGAAAAATGTGCAATAAATTCAAGAAAATCATACAATGAAATTCACAACAAATGCAATTTCATTAAATTTGTAGTGTTTTTTTTTCGGTTTTTTGCGATTATTTCAAAAACGGTAAGAGATACAGAAAAATGGTCTAAGGACGAAAAAAACTACATAAAATTATCTTTGATAATATATATAACACATTAGAGTTTAATTGAATAGTTCGGCGCTAACCTTACAAAACAAATTAGAATATTTTCATTTTAGACCTTTGTTAAAAGCTCCATAACTTTTGAAATAATGCTAGTTCAGCCGTAAAACTTTGTATAAGTATTCACAATAAGTTCAAGATCATTTTAAGGTAAACATTGAGTCGCTCCGGTCAAGAACCCCCCATATCTCTCCATTTAAATTTGTCAAAACGGCATGTCCATAACTTTACGGTTGATGCGATTGCGGAGAGTAAATGTCTTCCGCACTAGTCCAATAGTGATTCTCAGAAGGCAACTGGTGGTACTTACTGAGAAGAAGTATGCCCAAAAACGACGTCCATTCAACGCCGATCTGATCAACATGCTGAACGGCGTAGATTTTTGTTATTTCTGTTAAATGCTGCAGACAGCTTTGTGGCATAAATTAATAATATATGTATTTCTACCGGAATTAAAGTTTTCAAATGTGGGAAGTTAGTTTCTATGTTTTTTACCGGCTCATTTTGCATTGGGTTTGAAAATGAATGCTGGGAAACCAATTTAGAGGTGCAATGTCGGGTTTTTTTTTGCCTCGGTTTGGGCTTTGATCCACTTGTGGTCAACCGTTGATGGTCACCATTTGTAGCTTTTCTTTTCTGGACACGTTTATTTTTACTGGCCGATGCCTCACTATCTTCCGATCTTTTTAATTATACGGGAAACTTCACCGCAAACATTACTTGGTCTAAGATTTCTTCCTCAATGTCTTCCAAGTCAGTAAATTTGTCGTTTTCCTCAAGAGGTAATTGGCATATACATATCTATATTATTCAATGAACCCACGTTGCAATCATCTAAGCTCTGTAGATATTCCACTAGCAAATTTACGAACTTGAACTCTCACTTTTGAACACCGAATAGAGACTGACATAGAACATGCGAAAATTACATGCAATTGCAATGTAAGTCCAGTCATATTGAGAAATTGGAAACAAAATAATTTTTTACAAGACACTGAAGTGAGCCAATGTTCCCAATTGGGAACACGTCAATTTGAACATGTATAGCCGATAACGGTACTATTTTTTTTTATAAAATTATGGTCACTACTATTATTTCGTATGTTAATAGTAAAAAATAAAAATACATTAAAATTTCAGTTTTCTTGGTTAAAAAAAATTTGAAATTTTTTTCCCCAAAATTAAAAAAAATCCTCTTTTTTAAAAAATTACGGCAATTTTTTCATTTATTTTTTTTTTCCTTTTTACCAACTTGTTAATAAACTAAAAAAATAGAAAGAACAAAAAAAATTGCAAGTGGGTTTAAAAAAACATGAAATTATGTTCCCAATTGGAACATTGGGCGGTAAAGGGTTAAGGTAATTGTCTGTCACTGTCTGTAATCAATATACAACAATTACTGAAATTTACAAGGAGCTGTAATAATTATTATTGCATGGTGTAATAGTTTTCCTTAGAGAAAACATAGCAACACATGCCATGCGTTAGTCCAGAGTGGCTATGTGATCAGGATCACACAACCCATATGTGTTTGACTCCAAATTTATTACACTACACTCCACGAAAGAATTCAAATGTCAAAATATTGTCGATACCATTATTAACCCTTCTGACGCCGCCTACGAGCTATTATGCCTAAGGTGTAGCTGAATCTTCTGTGAAATCAATCTAATTTTTTGAAGAGGTCTAATTTTGGTTCTAGAAACAGTTTACATACAGTGTCTTACGATGATGCGCCGTTTTTTCGATTCTTTAGACATAGTTTACATTTCGCCGAACGTTTGATCGCATTTGTGGCCGTCGGTTCCTTTGAAATTTATATGGAAAGGGGTGGAAAATATTATTGAACGATATTTTTCATCAAGATATAGTACCAATGGTCTGTCTGGATCTATATGCCAACAAAAGGGTTAAATATCACGTCGGCATTTTAAGAGAGTAATGAATATTTCGCGGATTTTATATTCTCAATTGTAAACAAAAAATTGACGTTTGCATAAAATTTTCACGCATACTATGGACTGCAAAAGTGTGAGAACGGTGCCATTTTTATTTTCTGATGCCCACTCTGGACTAACGCATGCTTTCTCTAAGTAGTTTTCATCCTTTCTCGTACATGAAATTAACAAGAGCGCGTAATAATTATGATACTGTCAAAAAATAAGACGGCTAATTTATTCGCATGACTTGTAATCTGTAGTTTAGGTGTAGTACGTAGGACTAGAAGCAAATTGTAAAAAGGTAAAGTGAAAATAGGGAAAAAGAAGTTAAGGATAAAATAGAAAGAAGTAAGAAATAAAAAAAAGGTAAAAAAAATCATTTTTCGTATTTTTTTCTATTATTGCCAAATTATCTTCCTGGCAAATTTTATTATCAACATTTCACAAACAAATTGTTAATTTTATTACAGCCCAATGACATTTTTCATTACATCTGTAATAACTTTTAGCATCAGTTGCAGTAGGGTCAAAAATCATTACAAATCAATCGTTTTTATTACAGTTTTAATACCTTTTTTCTTTCCGTGTACAAATGTTAAATAAAAAAACAATTCTACTCCCTCATATTTATTAAATATAATGCTCCTTCACCGCAAAACAAGACCATAATATGAACTTTGACTAGGTCACGTACGGCGTCAATCAAACTCAAACCCTTGGTGTGCTATTCTCACTTCAATGTACTGTACTGTACTCTGTGTCTGTACCTACACTTTTGTATAGCCATGTTGGCAACGAATTGATGGAATATTTACCTTGATGAGTACTTTACCGAATTTCACCAACCTTTTTCGTAACTCGATATTCCGTCCATGCTGAATAGGAAAAAAAGGTCCTTTCCTGTTTTATATGCGCTCCATTAAGACAAAATATTTACACATCCTTCCCAAGTCAGAGTCAATACTGCCTGAAACACTTCATCCTCTCCTTTTTTCAATAAAACAACGAACGATAACGGTATACTTGCGCATACAAAATTTGGTACAAAGCACCAATGTAATCAACAACTACTCGTATATAGGTCGAAATTTATTAACCAATTTGTACCATCTGTTGTGCTCTTATTTGTTCTGCTATTCGTATAATTTCCCGACGACCTATAAAACTTACTGCCAAGAATATTATACATACGTATAGGCAAACAATGTCATCTATCAAAGAACTTAATATGCAAGAAATGCGTTTTGCGAAAACGAAAATAATTAGCTTCGTTATCGAATATGTCATAAGAAGTCATTCTATGGAAATACATAATAATAATAATTATTTAAAAAAAATCATGTGTGAGAAAGAGCTGAAAGTCATGGAGCAGTCATTTCGTGAAACATCAAAATGATAGATTAGATGACAACAGAAAGGCAAGACATAATTATTCTTATCAACTAATCTCTCTGTGTTGACTTTGAATAAAAGCATGCTGATAACAATTTTGAGTCAACGGCGTACAGGTCTTCAGCAAACTCTGATTATAAGCCCTTTGTTAGACTCATTTTGATCCCACCACAATGATGCATGGTCATTGTCATTACAATAAATTTGAAATGACAGTGCGTTGACTTTCCCCTAAAAAGAGAGCATCACATATCAACATTTTTGTTTTTGAAGTGGTTATTGTGTGTGTTGTCTGTAAATAAAATAGGGAAAATACGAAACAAAAGTGTTTGTCCATTTCATGCTTTCCAAAATTAAATGGGTAAACTGTACGTATACTCGTACATACTGATAAAAGGTGTGTACGGAAAATGTCATGTTGTGCATAAGGTATTGTTGGTAAAATCGGCCAAGAGGGGGAGGATGAGGACGGAACCACCCAACTATACTCACTTCGGATTTTACCTCCTAGCTTTATGCAGAATACGCGAGCACTTTACATAATTGCAAAGTTTACTTACCGCGCAGAGAATTTACTGTACTGTACTGCCATCGAAGATGGCTGTCATCATCAACTCATAGATGCGAAATGAGTGTTAACTAAATTCTAAACAGAGTTCCCAGCAAATTCATTATTTACTATCTGGATGAAACAAAAAAAATTGTTGCCGAATGCCTTTGACGGTATGGGTTTTTCAATATAACGGGTGGTCCAACTAGAATGCACGATGTTAATTGAATGTCACACCTTAACGGTAAGTTTCTCGCCCAACTTATTAGACATTTCTTTGCTTCTTCTTCTCTGTACCGAAATCCCTTGTGGGGCATGGTGCGTTTACTCAGCCGTTTATAGGCTACTTCGAGTTAACGTTACATTGCATATAGAGGAGTGTATATAATGTTGCAAGCACTATATATTTCCTGGGCTACGCCGAGATTCGATCTTTGCTGAAGCCTTTTACGAAAATGGGCGTTCAAACCAAAATGCTTTTCGTGCACTTCGTGCACTTCGTGATTTTTTTTGGTCAACATAATCGACCAAATAACGGACTTCTTGTGGCCAGAAATCGAGGATATGGACCTGGACGATATGTGGTTCCAACAGGATGGGGCAACTTGCCACACAGCCAACGAAACAATGGCTCTTTTGCACGAGAAATTCAATGGCCGTGTTATCTCTCGTCTAGGCGATGTTAATTGGCCGCCACGATCATGTGATTTGTCACCGTTGGGCTTCTTTCTCTGGGGATATTTAAAAGAAAAAGTGTACGTCAATACGCCAAAAATAATTCAAGAGGTAAAGGATGAGATAATTCAGCACATTAACGATATTCAACCTCAATTATCTCTCAGAGTCATGGAAAATATGGACCATCGGATACAAGTATGCCATGGCGAGCAATTGGCCGATATTTTGTTTCACACATAATTGCCATAGATCCTTCTATCACAATAAAAAAAATTTAGATAATTCTCTAAAAGCTTTTTGTTTTATTAACAATTAACTTCGTGCATTCACGTTGGATCACCCTTTATAAGTCGTCCAAAAAAAATCTTGTACTCGTAGATTTATTTATTTACAACTATCTAGTATTCAATTTTCACCTACAATGTAGTGGGCAATAAAGTGTAGTCTGGCTGGTGCTGTGGCTAGTGCGCACACCTTCGGTGCACAGGGTCGTGGGTTCGTGTTTTTCACTCATCTCACTCAGAATGTTAAACGAGTACATATTTGGCTTCATTGAAACGACGCGAAAACGGCTCGCAAGCTCGAGACATACAAATGTATTGAGCTATATGGGAAGCTCCCGACGAGCGAGAGCCGTGCCACTGTCAAAACACGGCTTGCGAGCCGTGAATTTGCGGGTTGTGGTGCACGATATGTGAAAACACGTCTGGCTAGTCGTGTTTTGACAGCGGTGTGGCTCTCGCTAGTCGTGAGCTTCCCATATCCCAACGCATTAGTACGGCTGGAGCTTTCAAGCCGTACGGCTCGTCGTTTCTTAGAAGAACCAAAATGGGGGTTGGGTTTGTATGGCAGCCCATGTTTTGTGTCATTAACAGAAATACGTTTGTGTGAAATTTGGTTGAAATCGGTGCACAAATAAAAAAGTTTTTCATACACTCAGAAAAATCTCATCACTTAATAAATTTAAAGTGAAACATATTAAAAATAAAATTAAAAAAAAAAAATTGGAATTCATCAATTAATCATTTTGAAAACAAATAGTGTTGTATTAAATTTAATAGGATTCACTGATCTGTTCAAAATTTACTGAAACATCGATTTAAATGTGTTCAACTTTGTTTTAAAGTTGTTTCATTTTGAAGGCTATGTCCGTCACATGTAAATAAGCCCGCCGCTATTTTGTTCAGTGCTAGTAATCTCAGATAGCTTAGGTGTAGGAAGTAGGACTACGAAACGATAGGTACCCGGTTTGATTCCCAATAGAAGCAAAGTGAAAAAATAAAGCTTTTAAAATATGGTAAAAAAAGTTAAGTATAAAACAAATAAAAACAAAAAATTAAAAAAAAGAGAAAAAACAATTTTTTTTCACTTTTTAGGGTTTTTTAGAAAATATTTTTTCAAAAAACCCTTATGAAATCGATTTTGTCCGTCCGTCCGTCCGTCCGTCTGTCCGTCTGTCCGTCTGTTCACTAAATAACTCGCGAACGGCTCAACCGATTGTCATGAAATTTGGTAGGAATGTGTAGAATGATTACAGTCTTTGGCACAAATACCTTAGAAGTTGGTAGGAAGAAGTTAACAGGGTGTCCCGAACGTTTGAAAAAAGTCGACTTTTTTAGTTTTTATCGGAGATTGACATATGGGTATTTAAATCAAAGATCTAAACGATTACATCTCATATAAGTTAAAATTTTTCAGCTTGGAGTAACGGTAAAAAAGTTATTGGCGTTTAAAGTTAAACTTCCTTTTCGACCTCCGTTTTTCTAAACCGTTATAGGGATCGATATGAAACTTTGCACAAATATTGGTCAGTATGGCCTTATATACGTTAAATATTAAGACTTGACTTTTGCTAAGGAAAAATAAATAACAGTAAATTTGTAAAATTTCGATTTGTTCGTGTGTAGCCCCTTTTAGGTTTCCAAATATGAAAACTCTGCTAAGGGTTTTTAGAAAATTACATAGGGAATACATATGTCTACGAATTTTCATTTGAAGAACTGTATCCAAACCGGAAATATAGCCAAGTAAGTATTTAGTAAGGGCCTTTCACAATGCAAGGGAAGCCTCTTAAGTATTTCTTCAATGCATATCTTTTAACTTGATGAAGCAATGAAGGTGGAAATGCATAGAATGGTAATAGTTAGGCCTGTTCCAAAAACCGGGATCCCGGTACAAAACCGGTGTTCACTTGGTACCGGACCCGATATTCTAAAGTACCGATATCCCGGTTTTTTGGTACCGAGTTAAAAAGAACGATTCATTTCAACCATGAGCCGGTTTTTTCAGGTTTTTTGGTACCGGTTTTTAACCCGGTACTCAAAAAACCGGCTTATGGTTAAAAAGACCGTCGGTACTGAAAAAAAAACCTGAGTCAGGGAAACCGCTTGTGGTACCGGGTATTGAAAAAAACCGAAACCCGGTACTGAAATCTCGGTACCGAAGAGGCCTAGTAATAGTGTTTGCCACAAATATTTTTGAAGTTTGTAGGACCAGGATACAGGGTGTCCCTGAATAGCTGCACATGAATACTTGTTCAATACTCATAGGAAAGCTTGCGTGTGCTCTTATGTCAGGGGACACAATGGAATCATTTCATATAAGTTGCTTTTCCTTGATTAAAAAAACAGTAACAGTAGATTTACGGGTAATAATTCAGTTCACATATAAAGTCAAGCCATCCTTACGTTTGCCGTAGTTTCTTTTTGCTCAAAGGCCATCAGAAATCTTAAATCGAAAAATGCCTGTAGATTTGTCTTGGAGTACTTTTATATCAACCGGGTAAATAGTAAATCTATTTTTGGATTGGTCTAATTAAAGGTGGAACAGAATGAAAGGCGCTAGCCTTTCATTCTGGAACGCGTTTATTTAGACCAATCCAAAAATAGATTTACAGGAAGCATTTCATTAATGCTGTGCACAATTCTTATCTATTGCTTATAAAATATATGTACAAGAAATATTCACTATGCATCAAAATTCTAAAAAACCCTCGTATTGCGGGCGCAGCCCTCTGTACGCCGGTATTTTTTAATCTTGCAATCAAAACATTTCAAATTTAAAGTGAAATCACTTAAAATATTTGACATGCAGCAATTTTAAAAGTACAAGAATCACTTTAATGTTTCCACTATTGATTCAAAATGAAAGTTTTTTTAATTAAACATAAACGTTCCATACACGTTTACCAAAAATTGAAATTGAAAATTTTTGAATCATAGCTATAATATTTGATTTTATAATGATTTTTTTCTGAGTGTAGAAGAACCTAATTTGGCGGGTTGGGTATGTATGGCCCCATTGTCCGATTTTTCCGATTCAAACATTCAAACTGCCTGCAGCAAAAAGAAGGATTTTAAAAATTTAACTTTCATTCAAAATTCGAAATAAAAATCGCGCGTGCGAATTATGAAAGAATACTTACCTTTTATGACGGGATATTTAAAAGCGCCACCACATTTACCGTCAAAATAATGGATCTCCTCGCATGGGGATATACATATGTACTTAATTCTAAGAAACCCACGGACCAGGTGACTAAATTTGAAAAATAGCTGGTTTGATCTTTCGGTTCGATTCAATTATCAAGATGAAATATCGAAGAAACAAACAAATATTCCGACGGATTTATGCGGGATTCTAGAACAGCGGGCTTTTTAGTGGGCGAGATTTTGATGTGGCGGGATTTTAAAGTGGCAGTATTTAGTATTGTCGGGTGAATGTTAATCGGGATTTTTTAGAAAAAGCGGGATTATAAACGGGCGGGATTTTGTTTTTCAGGATTATATATAGTTATAGTTAATTTGTAAGATTACGATGCTCAAGTTGTCTTTTTACTTTTAAAGTGTGTGTTTGCCAAAATCTTGAAATCAAAATTAAAAAAGTAACATAGTGTTGGAAAGTCAATATACTGTAGCAATTTTTGTCAACTTTGAATTTGAAGCGGGCGGCGGTGTTCTTAGAGGGCGGGATTTTTAAATGGCAGTATTTGATAATGTCAAGATAATGTAGACGGGATTGTTAGTAAAAAGTAGGATTATGAACGGGTGGGATTTTGTTTACGGGATTTGGGTATTCCGCTATTACATAGTTGCAATCATTCGTGTATTTTCATTAATATTTAATATCATTGTTTCACTTGTAAATTCATTCTAGCTTGCATTTACATTTAAATCTCTTTACCTACCGTTCTATGACGGGATATCGAAAAGCGGGTTAATAAAATGGCGATGGAATGAATTATGACCGTCGTAATTTTTAAGAACAGGAATATGACAGGATATTGTAGCTAACTCATTTCCATCTGCGTAACCAACAAATTACAAAAACCTGAAAGTGCATTCAATAATAACGTCACGTTGAAATGAATCAGCAATTCCCCTGCCATGTGACTTTCTTTAGTTTTTCACACCTCCTCGGCACCCATAAATTCGACTCAAGTATGCATCAACAAAATGTCACCCTTTTATAGCCCACCATGCCTTTAATTCCATTATAGTTTATTCTCTAAAAATAGAATATCCGCGTGTATAAAAACTATTGACATTCACTATCCACTATTACGGTGTAGTGTCATTTAACAAAAAGCCTGCCTCTGGCCTCTTTATCCATACACCATATGGCACGCGAATGCACTTTACCAAAAGGTCTCGTGTGTGCACACTAAATGCATAATAATCTCTCTCCGTGTTTGTGTAAATGTTAATGCCTTTTCATTTGAAATTATCTAATTATCGATTTACTTAGGTTATCGCATTTTGGTGTAGTTTTCACTGTGACTTTAATGACCACATAACACACAATGCTCATTAAATATATCATGCGATAAGCTCTTGCAACAGCAACGCGAGTGGTTGGTATACGCCTATTTTCGTTCAGTTTAATTGGGTAGAATTGTGGTAGGAACAAACTCTATCTAGCTGTACAGCGTGTATATAGCCCATACGCGACCCCATGTTGCACTTCAGGGTGAAAACTGCATATAACTTACGTACAACATGGGTACATTCGTTGCATAGTTAATTTTTGCTTGCCAGAGTGCCCCTTGTTCTTTGCACAAAGGTAAACTTCTTCAATTCCAACTTTGCTAATGCATTTGTTCAAGTTTGTTGTGCAAGGATGAAGAACTGCATTCTATACGCGATACTCCACTTCCACTTTCAATTGAAACTTTGCGTGCTCGAATAAAAGTGGATGGCAAAGAAAAAATCAATTCACAACACTTAGGGTGCGGCTTAGGTCAGCTAAGAAATTATTTTTGATTTTCTTTATCGTTTGTGAAACTCAGATGATGATATGGATCAGATAGAAAAAAACAAAAAGGAACCAAATCATACTTTGTACTTTTAAATATGAACAGAAATCGTTTTGACGGGTTTTTATGAGATTTAATATGAAATTCAGAACTTGATCCAGTGGCCTAACAGGCTTAACAGTGCAAAAAAAAAAAAACATGAAAATGTTGTCACTCACTGATATGATTGAGCAAATTGTGCAGATTTTTAGCGTCTGAATCAGTTTTGCTGAATTACATACATCAATGTCAGTGAGTGCCAACATTTTTAATATCTGTTTGGTTTTTTTGATAATTAGAATTAATACTTCATTCGATCCCTACTACTAATATATTACCTTTTTTCTAAGCCTTGCGAACACACCATTCATTCAAAATCATTCAGTTCAACCCAAAAAAAATTCACAGACAAATTAGGTCTTGTTGAATTTGCATAATGCATTATTTTAATGGCCTGCATATATACAAAGTGCATTCTTATGAAAGTTGTAGACTACTCATACTATTCGTTGCACCAGAAATGAGTGCATGAATTCAACTCTCGGTGCAACTGCTGCAACCCATTATGTTACACATGAATGCTCCTCGGGTATAATTTGTTTGCAGAGAAAAATGTAGGTAAAGAATTGCCCAGTCAATTTTATGCTACTACAAATATGACAAAGTACATAAGCAATAAGAAATTCGCTACAACTACAACAACAACAACTCGTGCATAGGTAGTATTGTTCCGCCTGGCTATTTATATACGACTAGATACATAATTGCAAAAATCTCCCATAGCAATTATGTGACTTAATTAAAAATCATGCTGAATAACGAAAATTCTTCGCCTCCTTCCTTATACAGAAGTCGAGTGTTATTATGAATTTGTTCCAAGACGCGGTAGGCCAGCCGGCATGGCATTTGGATGATGTCCAGTTGGGCTCGTGTACTTATTGGATTATGTGAGGTAAATTATGTTGGAAAATATTCAAGAAAAGGTAAATGGGTGAAAGAAGAAGCATACGACCTGGAAACCTTGGTCTAGAAAGAAAAAAAATGGGAAAAATGACTTGGAATGAAAAACGATGATTATGTCATTTAGTCACAATAATAAAGATATCATGATATCGTGTTAATGCGACACTGTCCGTCTACGATACGGCTTGTTTTTTTTTTAGATCTCTTTGTATTCACTGATAACTTGATTCTACAAGCAATTCATTCATGCATCATCGAAATTTGATATCAGTTTTGTATGATTTATACAATTATGCTGTAACGACATACCTGTCAATATTTATTAATAACACGCACATATGAATTGTATCTCTAAGTAGAGAATGAAATGACCTTGCTAAGGTTTAGTTTTATAATCGCTTTAGCAACATAAGCTCTAAGTGCAGTATACAAAAACTATAGACTACTAGATCATGCATTGCGCAGGAAAGTTATTCCAACCGATACGAATTTGACAGTCGGCTATCGTGCTGTGACGTCACACTAGACCAAAGATACAAAATTCTGATTCATTCGCAAAGGAGTGAAAATTCAGTTTTTTGCAAATATCTCGAAAACGGTGTGTCTGTCTTGAGTCCGAAACGAAATACATAAAATTACCTTTGTAATGATATAGAATACTCTATACATTTCCTCAGAAAATTATACGCTAGACCCAAAAGTATAATAGTGAATTTACATTTGAGTGTTACATTTCGCCCTGTAACTCTTGATAGAATAGACTTAGAGCCATAAAATTTTGTCCACATATTGCTAACAACATGCATATGATTTGAACCAAAAGTTGAATGGCTCCGACCATTGACACCCCCCTCACTCCTCCTATCATTTTTCAAAAAGTCATGCCTGTAGCTTCTTTTTAAATTCAGCCGGACAGATCAAATTTGGTGTGGTGCCTAGTCCAAGCCCAATTGTGCTCAACACAAAAAAATTGTTACCATCCGATCAAAACGAACAAATTTACATTTTTTCACTTCTAAATTCTATCGAAAATAGAAAAAATAGATTTATCTCTTAAAACGTGCTTATAACAGTTAATTGCAGTTTTGTGAATGTATATCCAAAATTTTGTACCAGAGCGTGTCTTACAAGTACGAAAAATTGGGTTTAAAGGTTGCTAGTACACGTTACTCAATATAAATATTTGGAAATAGCCTTAGAACTGGCACCATTAAGCTTCCAACCCAATTTTTTGACACTTATAGAGTACACTTTCGTTCAAACTTTTGAACATACGTGAAGAATACTACAATTAACTGTTATAATGACGTTCTAAAGGATAAATTTGTTTATACGCTATACCCATTAGATGGTATAGGTATATTGTTTTTGTTACGACGATTTATGAAACACCTCAAAGGAGCCACCGGAGGTATGACAAAGTATATTAATATAAATGATCAGGGTCAGGTTCGAATAAGCCATGTCCGTACGTCTGTCCGTCCGTGTTTCTGTCAGTTCGCACGATAACTCCCGAAATAATGAAGTTAGCGTTTTTAAATTTTGGCCATATGATTGTTTTGGTAATAGCTAGGATGGTATTGAAAATGGGCCTAATTGGTGCCAGGGTTCCCCTACCTCCCATACAAATAACCCCTCCGGGATAGTTTAATTCGGCCATATTTTTCGACAGAATATCGCTTGCTACCTGAAATGTTCATCAATGCCTAATTGTGTCATATGTTTGACGTTGTATGGAAAGTGGAGAAGGTCTGACTACCCCTACCCCTACAACCCCTACAAAGCAATATTCCGTCATATCTTTTGATAGAATGTCGCGAAAAACTTCAAATTTATAGCAAATAATAGCTGCTGGATGCCTTTATAAGATATTAAATATGTATGCGAATTCGATCCATCAAATTGAAAAAATTAAATTTAGGGCTGTACATGGGTATAGGGTATACACTCATAGTGCTATAATTTTATGTACTTCATTCCGTAGACGTTTTGCGGTCAGACTCACAGTTTTCCAGATATTTTCAAAAAACTTGAATTTTTACGCCTTTGCCACCCTTTCCCCCTTAACCCATGACGCAATTTAATGCAACTTTTTACTGTGTATGCTTGGCAGTGTATTGAACAATTTGACATCAAAAATTTCTTTTTGTATTGAATGTTAGGGTTTGGGTCTTTTTTTAGCCAATTTTACTATACTACTATAAAAGGATATTGACCGATCTACCCATATTCATTGTAATATTAAGGCTAAAAAAAATATTCTAGCTTCGTTATTTCAGTTTTAATGCCTAAAGTGCAGAAAGCTAGGGTTAATTTTTTTTTTAAATTTACCACATTCCAGATCTTTAGGGGCAGTTTGAATTGAAGTGAAATCGAACTAAAATTAATCCTAGTTTTCTGCACTTAAGGAATTAAAACTGTTAGAAATAACGGTGCTAGAATAAAATGATGTATGAAAGAAATTATTGTTAGACTATGCGCCAATTTTTAAAAGAATCATATGAGCACCTCACTTTGGTAGAAGTTGGAGATGATTCAGATGGAAAAATATATCACAAAACAATTGACTTTGAAGTTCTGTAAAAGCCAAACCTCTTTTCCGATTTTAGTGCGATTAGTTTTATTTTTTAGGTAAATTTGCTGCCTGCAATAATCATCTTATTTTCCTATTCTAGCTAGTTTAGCTTTTGAGATATTGAGGTTTTAGTCGTACAATAAACAAGATTTTTTCAAAAATTTTCAAATGCCTGTGGCAGCTAAAGGGTTAAGAATTGGGGGTATATTCTTCACAACTTTTTTTGCTGGAAATTACATGAGGAATCACAATCAGGTGCGTTTATTCGGAAGTTTCCAGACACCCTCTATAACAGATACATATAAGAATGTTTTTTTCTTTAAAATGAATGTTATACAAAGGGTGTCCGCAAACAGCCGAACAAACGCACAAGAAATTCATTTCCCATGTTGTTTCCAATAAAAGGTGTACGGAACGCACACCAAAGTGAGGTAGGTGCTTGTAAGATTATTTTAAAAGTTGGTGCACAGCCTTAGGATCATATCTTAACTAAACTAAGGATTTTTTTGGCAATATTTGAAAACATGAGGAAAATTTTTTACTGTGTTTATCCGATACTTTCTCGACACCCTGTATAACAAGAGATAAAGGAATGTTTCTTGCGAGGGCTCTTTTTGTTTAATTTGTAGATGAATTTGTTTTTTTTTTCTACAAAATCGAAAAAATTCCATGCGACAAAATCATTTGTATTATGGCTGAACATTAATTTTTCGGGTTTCCCTTCGGCATTTTACCCCTAACGAGCAACTTAACAACTCCTCACCTCCAGAATATACAAAATTTGGGGCCGTCTAAACAGCAATTACACTTTTCTTTACAAATTTGTTCGTCAACTTAACAATTCTCGTTACTACCCATATACTATAGGTCTATTGTGACGTAGATGCGCAGAACGAAAAATTTTCGTTCAGCTATCCGCGTGATCTAGTAGTCTATAGTTTTTGTGCAGTATATGAGTGTAGTAGGCGAGGGAATATGCTTGCAGGAGTAGTATATAGAATAGGTATAGATATGCATACATTCGAATAATATGAATTTGGTACGAGTTACGCACATGACTTGCTTTCTGAAATCCGATAGAAATATTCAGAACTTCGTTTGACCGTGGACTTGACTACTGTGCTTTCTTCTAAGTAGTTTGGGAAGTATATTTACCTTACAATGATGCACAGAGAGCTGATTGCTTACCGGCCAACGAAAAAAAATGATTCTACCATATAAGGGGTAGTCTGTATGTAGTCTGGCTGGTCGAGCGGTTAGTGAGCGCACCTTCGGTGCACAGGCTCATGAGTTCGAATCTCACCGTGTTCCATTGTGTTTTTCGAACTCACGAGCTTGTGACGGACTATGATCTCACTCAGATGTTAAACGAGTACCCATTTATGGGGATAAATAACACTGCTGAGCGTGATGCTGATCTCATTACCTCATCAAAAAGCAGATAAGATCTTGGAAATAGGATGTCACTAACACATCCTGCGGCCTTAGTCCAATGTTGGATTGTCGCGCCTGTTATTTATTTTATTTTATATAAGGGGAAAATAATGTAGAGTGTAGAAAAATAGAGAGTGAGATGTCTCTGCGAGTGGCGTAACGTACGGTGTTCCATGTGTTCTGCGGAACACGGTCCCCAGAGGGCCTCCCAAATCCGAAAACATAAAGAACTCTTCTTTGATAGATCCCTGGCTGACTGTCATTTTAACATTTATTTCTAAAAGTCTGCAAAAAAACGAGACCGAGGCTAATTTCGGGCGCGGCCGAAATTTGAATACCCGTCACATTTGAATGAAACTTAAGCTTCTTTTGTGTTAAAAATTTCTACCGCAGCTCTATGACGTGTTCCGATTCCATCTGTTCCTGGATGCGTTGGGGTTAATCCAGGAACACACTTGGATGTATTTTGGTTGAGATTCAAAAAAAAAAAAAACGTTTTCTTCTTACAAGAACCTAATATTTGGGGGTTGGTTTGTATGACAGCCGTATGACGTAATGCTCCGATTCCATCTATTCCTAGATATATTTTGACGCTCTACTAGGAGCACATTTGGGTGAAGTTTGGTTAAGATTGATTCACAAAGAAAAAAAGTTTTTCATACAAGTACCTATTTTCCAGCGGTTGTTTTGTATGACAGCCCTATGACATAGTGTTCCGATTTCGTATGTTCCTAGATATGTTTAGTGGCTTTATTAAGAACACATTTGGGGGAAGGTCGGTTACAGTCGGATTAAAAAGGAAAAAAAAGTTTTTCTTAGAAGAGCTTAATTTTCAGTGGTTCGTTTGTATGACAGCCCTATGACGTAATGTTCGGATTCCATCTGTTCCTAGATATGTTTTGAGGATTTACTAGGAACACACTTGGGTGAAGTTTTGTTAAGATTGGTACACAAAGAAAAGTTTTCTTAGACAAACCTAATTTTCAGGGGCAGCCCCATGACCCCATGGTCCGATTCCATTCGTTCCGACATATATACAGCGTACACTAAAAAGAAACTTGCATACCAAATTTCAGCCCGATAGCTTCAAAACTGAGGGACTAGTTTGCGTTGCAACAGACGGACATGGCTTAATCGATTTCTCTCGTCACACTGATCAATAATATATATACTTTATATAGACGGAAGTGCTTCCTTCTGTGCGTTGCAAACTTCATGCCAAAGTTAATATACCCTTTCACATAGTGACGGGTATAAAAATCGCAAGTCAGCTGCAGAATCTATGATAGTGACAAACCATTGTTTATGTCGCAGAGACGGAACTTGTTGAGTAGGTATGGGCTATTGCTCATAAGAATGAAAATAAATAAAAGTTCAATTTGCTAAGAGGAGTGCCTCTCTTGAAGGTTCTTGCGTAAAAATGAGCTTATATGATCCAGTTGTTGCAGTATTTGAATTTTGGAATAATTACTACATTATCATGAAAAATATGTTCACAATGTTGAAGAGAAGTGTTGATCCATTGACCGACATGGCTAACAACGGTTACTAAGATCGTTCAATAAGGCTTAGATTTGAAACCCTAAGACTCAAGAAATCAAGAGATCAAGAGCCTGCGGATTTACTGTAGTTTGTTGCAGATAATACATCAGACATTTCCCCTACGAAAAGTGTCATTAGAGGAACTCTAGCACGAATTTAATTTCAGTGGGCTTAGTTTGCCTTTGGACAGAACATGCTGGTGGTCGTTTAAACACCAGAACCGTCAAAACTCGTCATGCGAGCTAGTTGATGTGATCCTCAGATCTAGGACAATCACTTTTAGTATAGGAACAACGAGTGTTTCGAGACAGGTATTAGTGTAGTTACTACGTGATAAACCTAGTACATCAGATTGCAAAATGTGGTGGAGACAAATTTTTTTTGTTTCTTATTTTTTTTTGGGGTGCTGAGCACGAATCCGGAGCTTCCCACCAAAATTTCGTCGCGGAACAGGCTCAAAATCGCGAAAAACCCTAAAATTTTTGCCGTTTTTCCGTTATTTGGCCCCTAACTCCGAAACTATTTATTCCTACGAAAAACTCTCCATGGATATTTTATAGAGCACATAATTGCGCGTCCAAAGAGACATAAATATTTTAAATCCGTTGAGCGGTATTACTACAATTGATAATTTAAATTTGCCATTTTTAACATAGCTCCATATTATGAATCAAATTTTGAGTTTGAACGGTTTTTCATTTTTGGTTGCAAAAGTTGCATTTTTCTTGTACATTATGTTTTTGGGGGTGCAGAACCTGAATCCGCAACTTCCCACCAAAATTTCGTTGCAGAACAGGGTCAAAATTGCAAAAAATCCCAAATTGTAGCTATACCGCTTAACACATTTTAATAATTAATGGCGCGTTGGAACCGCAATTATGTTCTCTTTAATATTTTCATGGACAGGTTTTCGAAGAAATGTACACTTTCGGAGTTATAAACAAAAAAACGGGAAAACTCCGAAAATTTTGGATATTTTCGCGGTTTTGACCCTGTTCCGCAACGAAATTTTGGTGGGAAGCTCCGGATTCGAGCTCAGCACCCCAAAAAAACATAAGAAGCAAAAAAAAAATTTTCTCCACCACACTTTGCAATCTTAAATCACCTGGGAACTACACTATATGCCTTTTGTGACAAATTGATGCTCTCACAAGTTCTCCTGTAAATATTAAAATTTTAATTTTTCCTCAAAAAAAAAAAACATGCTGCTTGAACAGAAAATTTTCGTTTTTCTTGCTAACTTTTTTGTTTCTTCGTCTTCTTCCTTGCCTCGTTCTCTATACCGCTCCATGGTTTCGCGTTGCTCGACCTGCAGTGTAGGCACATCGCCCGTTTTGGCGTTAATATCTCAGCAGCTAATTGCTAATTTTTTGATTGCTTTAAATGTGAGCTATGTTTCTGATGAAAAAAAATCAAACGTGAGGGGCCCCCATTTTGATTTCGAACACAAGAAATTTGGGAAACTTTACGCCACTGTGTCCCTCCCTCTATTTCAACCAATAGTATTCAGTAAAAAATAAAATTAAAAATTTAATGGAAACAAAATTATTTAAAATCTCGCCGATGTAATTTATCGAAGTGGAATGATTCTTGTATGTCCCTCAAATAAAAATCCAAAAACAAATCTGGTGAAAAATGTTCAAGTTCAAGTTATCCTACGTAAATACGTACAATAGCAGCTTTAAAATTTTCATTGATTAAAAGCTGAGAGAAATATTATGGTAACGCAATGCATGCCTTAGTCCAGAGTGGCTATGTGTGTACACACACTTTATACGTGTTTGTTTCAAATGTCAAAATATTTCAATAGCTGCACATACATTAAGACACTTTCCGACAGAAAATCATGAAATCTAATCTGATGCAATTATTCTCGCGCCATTTCTCATAATTTTTTATGGAACAAATACATTATCGTTGCATCAAACCTACGAAATATTCAGTTGCTTTTTTATACTACCGACATATTAAAATGGGTTACTATACCTCTTAAGGTCCATCCAGACTGATCGTCAAATGGTTGCACGTGCAACCAGCCAAACTGATCGCCATTTGGGTGTGCGTCCAGTTTTGATATTCAATATGTCAACTCAACCAACCGCTTTGACAACCGCTTGTCAACTTTTGTTCGTTCTTTTGTGTGAAATTGAATAATTCTTGAATGGTCGTGTAATAATTCAAACGCAGAGTCCCATTTTGATAATTAAATCTAAAAAATCTCCAAACTGAAACTTTGGTTATGTCATTTTTCGTCTCCATTTGGTTGCTAGTGTAGATGCTAGGTAGCAACCAAATGGCTGCTCGTGATGCGTTTTTGGACGCGCAACCATTTGGTGATCAGTCTGGATGCACCTTTAAAAGAATAAAATTTCACAGAAGATTTATTTACACCTCAACATAATAGGTCGCAGGCGACGACAGAAGAGTTAATAAATAAATGTATGAAATTTCGGCGCGGAAGTTAGTTAGGGCAGACCTTAATAATAATAAGGATCCTTGCGTTTTCAGGACGCATAAACGCCAAAAACCAATGCACACGAGATTTCCTATCGATTGATACCAAATTTATACACAACGGACCATATTTACAAAATGGCGCGCTAAGTTTACATCCACTGCTCACAATATATCACTCTTAGTTAAGATTCAAACCAGGCTGGTTTTTAGGGTTTTTTAGATTTTTCAAAAAACCCTTATGAAATCGATTTTGTCCGTCCGTCTGTCCGTCCGTCTGTTCACTAAATAACTCGCGAACGGCTTAACCGATCGTCATGAAATTTGGTAGGAATGTGTAGAATGGTAACAGTCTTTGGCACGAAATACTTAAAAGCTGGTAGGACAAAAATAACAGGGTGTCCCGGACATTTTAAAATTTGTTCACTAAATAACTCGCGAACGGCTTAACGGATCGTCATGAAATTTGGTAGGAATGTGTAGAATGGTAACAGTCTTTGGCATGAAATACCTAAAAATTGCTATGGCAAAGATAACAGGGTGTCCCGGACATTTACAAATTTGTTCACTAAATACCTCGCGAACGGCTTAACCGATCGTCATGTATTTTAGTAGGAATGTGTAGAATAGTAACAGTCTTTGGCACGAAATACTTAGAAGTTAGTAGGGCAAAGATAACAGGGTGTCCCGGAGATTTAAAAATTTGTTCACTAACTGATCGTTATGAAATTTGGTAGGAATGTGTAGAATTGTAACAGTCCTTAGCACGAAATACTTAGACGTTGGTAGAATAAAGCTAACAGGGTGTCTCGGCGATTTTAAAAAGCCGACTTTTTTAGTTTTTCTCGGACATGGACGTATGGGTACTCACATCAAAGAACTCGATGGGTACATTTCATATCAGTCGCTTTTTTCCAGTTTGGAGTAATGGTTACGGAGTTACAGCTAATATATCCAGTTAATATGTGTAGCCATGATACATAGTAAATCTATTTTTGGATTGGTCTAATTATTTAGACCAATCCAAAAATAGATTTACGAGAAGCATTTCATTAATATTGTGCATAATGCTTATATATTACCTATAAAATATATGTGCAAAATTATTCACAATGTGTGTATCCAAAATCTAAAAAACCCTCGTATTGCGGGCGCAGCCCTCTGTACGCCGGTATTTTTATTTAATTACTCTTGTGTCCTTGCGTTTTCATGATACACAAAACGCAAAAATCAATGCATAAACGATTTCCGATCGATTCACTCCAAATTTATACTTATCCGACCATATTTAAAAAATGGCGGCCAACTTCACATTCGAAGGTTTCCGAAGTGCTATAATTAAATAATTAGCGAGGCAAAAACGAAAATTTTTGCTGTACAATCATGCACAAACGTAGCGGTCCCCACACAAACGGTTTCCGAAGCGATTCGAAGAATTAGGCGGCTTACTTCACATGAGTTTTCCAGGCTAAGTATGGTTCGCAGACATGTGCTGTATATTGTATCTCTAACCCCAAAATCCAGAAATACCTTAACGTTTGAAGAAGACACGCAAATGATTTTTTACGGCGATAATAGTTATGTTATGTCTTGCTTAGATCACATTACAAAGCCAATATCGATATTTCAAGAAATTGCGAGCCAGGTGAAGAAAGAATGTCAAGATGAGTTTAGGAATTCGTCTGAACTTTTAAGGCATACCCTCAGAGATTGCATGCGTTAGTCCAGAGTGGGCATCACAAAATAAAAATGGTACTACTTGCACACCATCGCAGTAAAAACACAAAAGAATTTAATTCAAATGCCAAATTTTTGTTTACAATTGAGAATATAATATCCGCGTAATATTTATCACTCTCTCAAAATGCCAACGTGATAATTAACCCTTCTGTTGACATATAGATAACTTGGTGAAAAAGTATATATATGCACATTTGTAAGAACCAAAATGAAACCTCTTCAAAACAAGAAGATTAATTTCACAGGAGATTCTGTTACACCTCAGGCGTAATAGGTCGTAGGTGGCGACAGAATGGTTAATTATTGCATCGACAATTTTTGGACATTTGAATTAATTCGCGCGGTGTAGTGAAATTAATTTGGAGGCAAACACTTATGGGTTGTGTGTGCACATAGCCACTCTCGACTAAGCATGCAATGGGTTGTGTTAAATAATGATTATACAATCAAATAACAATGTTGAATCTTCTCTCTTTGATGTTTATTTCTCAACTCGTTGTTACATACATGATGACCTACCTCGTCACCTCGCACCCTACTCGCTTTCGAAATTCATTCACGGGTCGTCAGCTATTTTACTGACGCCCGCTTGCAATTTCATTGATGGCTAGCAATATTAATATGCAATTAATATTATCTAGGTCATCAATGAAAAGGTGAATATACGAATGGGAGTAAAGTGCATGGCGCCGGGTAAGTCCATTGCACTGAACGTGCTTAGTGCATACACCGCGCATTGTACACAACATTCCCTACCCCTTGGAAAAAGTGACTTGTACAAGTCACAAGTACGGTGGTTACATAACATTGGAGTTGTTGTGAAATGCGAGAAGTATGCACCTTACAATTTGCTTTGTTTTATTTTTTTTTTAACAATATTTGATGTTATAAGAGACATAGTATTATGTATATATTTTAAAATAGGTGAATGCATTTTTTTTTAATATGATCTATATCTACCCTCAATAAAAAAACTTAGATTTTATGCTTACTTTCTAGCTATTTGGTAATGTTTTACATACATATTATGATATAAAGAAATAAGAAGCTTACAATTAGTTTTTTTTTGTTTGTTTTTACATTTTTTTTATTGTTGTTTTTTTTGTATTTTTTTTTTTTGCACACTGTATCATCTAATTATATAATCTTGGCGAATCTTATATCATGTAAATTACTAGTCTCTTCCTTTTTCGGTTTGTTATCAATATTGTCGGATTGAAGGTTTTTCGGTTTGATATCAATATTTTCGGATTGGCAGTGCTGCTTGGGTGTTTCTACCGAAATCTGTACGTTTTGGTTTGGCCTTGAAATGTTTTTTCTTTTGATTTTAATCAACGCTAATGCCACAACGACTGTAACACCAATAAGTGCTAAAGTTCCCACTGAAAAAGACGCTATTGGTAAAAATTTCGTAGTTGCGGCTTGCAAGTGAGTTTTTTCCAACTGTACCCTTTTAGAGAGTTCTTGAAGTGTCATTGAGTCTGACTGAATAATTTCATTCGTATCTTGGCCTTTTAGTATGACCATTTGCTTCAGGTCGATGGAATTATTTGAAGTTATTGTGATTGTAGGATCGATATTTAAGCTCGGTATTGTGAAATTTGGCATGAAAAGAGTCATGTTTTTGTTTTCAGCGCTTTCGTAAAAGATGGTTTGTTCCAAAATGTTAATGAGACATTGTTCTTTAAGGGAAAGTATCCCATTTCCCAGCAAAGTGTCAGTTAGTAGCTTCTCCTTGCATGCAAAATGTATCGGAACTCGGGAACTGAAGGAAAAAAGCCAAGAGTTAGCCTTTGCCATTTTTACTAGAATGTTTTTGGGCTTTTGCAAAACCAGCCATTCGCAAGGGTCGCTCTCATTTAGGGGGTTCGCAATGTAATTGAGTGGACATATGCCACCAACGTTGCCTTTATAAATGGGACCCGGAACCAAACCGACGAAAATATTCTCATTGACTTCTTGTGTAATTTTTCTAAATTGGGAAATTTCGTCTGAATTTAGTAGCACATATTCCTGCCTTGCCTTGTTTACAGCTACATGCGAATTTTTATTGCTCAAAATTACGGAATGATTAGATTCAGTTTTAACTGGAAGTATATGTATCTGCTGAATTTCGAAAGGGGGAATGTCCAAAATAGGGAAAGTTATTCGAATTACCATTATACCATTCAAGATGTGGGTTTTGATGGTTTGAACTTGATTAACTATATTTATTTGGGAGGGAGTAAGATGAGCGGTCTTATAGATTTCATTAAGTTTTGAAGGTGGAAAGAAGAATGGATGCAACATGTTATGTTTTAAGCTGAGGAGCACCTCGATTATGAGCTGCTGGCGGGATTGTATTTCTAAGATCTGAAGAGTCAGGGTTCCTAGTACATGCATAATTTGCAGCAAATGTTCTTCATTTTGTTCATTTGTTATTAATTTATTCATAGCCGCTATCGTTTCCTTTTGATTTTTCTCGATGGTTTCAATGGGTTTTTGCAAATGTTCTATTGATGACTTGACAACGGAAATTTGTTGTTGTTGTAAGTCCAATAATTTTATATTATCTGATTCTAATAAGTCTAATTTACTATAAATGTTTTTTTCGTTGTTACTGTCCATTGTTCCGAAAAGAGTATGCAATGCATTTCCCACTCCATCGAACAATGAACGTTTTTGTCTAGGTCTATCTAACAGTTCAGATAATATTTTCACCTTGGCGTATATATTCTTTATTAAGCCGTGAATTATTGGTCCTTGTGTAATACACGGCGGGGTGGTATTAAATTTTGTACACAGTAAACGTAGATTATTCTCAGTCTGATCTACCATAGGCATATGGCGATCAACCTCTCGGGCATCGAATTGCGAAAAGATATTCCACGTGTTGTGGTAGAAGTGTATCTTTCCTATGGTTTCGAAGAGGATGCCATTATCTTTCAGGTTTATTTTCTCGTAAGTTGATGTTAGGCCTTGACAGGACACCGCGACCGCGACAAGGATGGTGAGCAAGCTAGGTATCATTTCCTGAAAATAAATAAATTCAAATTGGGGTATTTATTCGTGGTACGGCTTGAGTCTATTGTTGTGTACAGTTACATGCTTTTTGTTCTTTTTAATAGTAGTATTAATGCTACTTGGTACATCAACTACCACATATGGGCCTGTCCACAGATCTGAAAGCTTGTGGTCCTTGGCGTTGTTTTTCAAGAGAACCTTATCATTAAGGGCAAAATGAATTGGCCTTGAGTTTCGATCGTAATACTCCTTTGATTGCATTTTGCTACAGATAAGGTTTTCACGTGCGACCTTATGAAGGTGTTGCAGTTTGTATCGCAACATTATACAATAATTTTCGTGATCGTAGATAGGCTCCGGATCCCTCTTTAAATTTGTTGGAATACCAGCGCAGAAACCAAACAAACAGTCCATTGGCGTTAACTTGGTCCCCTCATGAGTACTGGTATTAGCTACGAATGCAGCAGTTCTCAAGAACTGATCCCAAGTTTGTGGGTTACCTTCTGTTACGGTTCGCAAGTAATCGCCTAGCGGATGATGAGATCTTTCCAATGATCCGTTGGTTTGGGGGTGATATGCTGAAGTATTTAACTTTTTGATTTTAAGTAATTTGCAAGTATTACGAAATACTTCACTCATAAAGTTACTACCCTGGTCCGTGAGAATTTTTTTGGGGATTCCATATCTAGTTATAATTTGGTCGAAAAATGTCCTAGCTACGAGCTCTGCATCTACTCCCGTTAAAGGATACCAGTCAACGTATTTGGTCAGGTCATCTTGGAACGTAAGGATATAGCTATTTCCTGAATGCGTTGTTTTTAGAGGACCTACTATATCTAAAAACACTTTGTCAAAAGGCTTCTTGGGAGTATCTGTTACCTTAAGAGGCATACGAAACTCTCTACTTGTTTTGCACTTCTGACATTTAGGACACTTTTTTATGTACGCTTTTATATCTTTTAGCATACCTTTCCAAGCATATTTCCTGTGTATCCTTTTATATGTCTTTATAACTCCCTGGTGACCTCCAAATGGTGAGTCGTGATAATCACGTAAGATTATTTGTTTTTCCTCTGGATTTATTATTCTCTCACGTACTACTTCAAATTCTTCTTCATCAACCGTACTATCAGTATCTGCATCGCTAGTATCAGAATTCCTTGCTTCAATTTCGGGTGTTTTATTCCCTTCATTAGTCTTGGTTTGTGCACGTGTCAAAACTAAACATTTTGATTCAAATGAACCTTTACTTTCTACGGCACAGACATTATCTAATTTTGAAGTAGCGATTTCCTCGCATTCTGGCACCATACGGCTTAAAGCATCTGCATTTGTATTGGACCTTCCGGGCTTATACTCAATGTCAAAGTCATATTCCGCCAGTTTCAACTGAAACCGTAGAAGTCGTGAGCCGGGATCTTTCGACTTGTAAATACCTTTCAAGGGTTGATGATCGGTAAATACAGCGAACTTTCGGCCCAAAAGGTAACTTCGGAAGTTTCGAACCGCCCATACAATCGCAAGAAACTCCTTTTCGGTGGTAGAGTACCTCCGCTCTGCTTTATTAAGAAGACGGCTAGCATATGCAATTGGTTTATCCTTGCCGGGATCACCTTGCGAGAGAACCGCGCCCAATGCATCGCCGCTAGCGTCTGTGGTGAGAATGAACGCTTTTTCAAAATCCGGATATATGAGAATTGGGGGTGAGATGAGAGCTTCTTTAATTCTTCGAAAAGCCTCATCGCACTTCGTGGACCAAATAAACTTGTTTTCTTTTCGGAGTAGGTTGGTTATAGGTTTGACAATGTTGGAAATCTGTGGAATAAATTTACGATAGTAGTTCGCCAACCCGAGAAATGATTGTACTTGCCTAACTGTTCTTGGCGCAGGATAATTCTGTACACAAGAAATTTTAGCGTCGTCTGGCAAGGCACCTTCGCTAGTACATTTATGTCCAAGATAAATAACTTCTCTTCGTAGAAATTGGCATTTGGAAGGTTGTAACTTTAAGCGATTGTATCGTAGTCTTTCCAGTACCTGCTCGAGTTTCCTGTTATGATCTTCTAAATTTTTACCATGGATGACTATGTCGTCCAGGTATACAAAGCATTCCAAGCCTTGCAAACCTGTAAGTACATAGTTCATCAGGCGTTGGAAAGTTGCGGGAGCTCCTTTAAGACCAAAAGGCATCCGCTTGAATTCGAAATGACCATGAGCAGTACTGAATGCAGTTTTGGGTGCATCTTTAGGATCTATCAAGACCTGATGATAGCCACTAGCTAAGTCAAGGGTAGTAAAGTATCGAGAATTTCCTAGTTGGTCCAGAATATCCTCGATACGAGGCAGTGGAAATGCATCGCCGATGGTCTTTTCATTGAGTTTGCGAAAATCAATGACCACTCGCCAACGCTTTTCTCCATCTGCTCCTGGTTTTTTAGGAACTACGAGAAGTGGGGAGTTCCACGGGCTCTTGCTTGGTGCTACTATATCATTTACAAGCATTTCCGCTACATGGGACTGAATTATATTTTTGTGTGCTTCTGGGAGCCTATAATTTTTCTGGTTTATGGGAGCCGTGTTCTCAAAAATGGGAATGGAGTGCTTTAGGGCTTTGGTGAAAGTCATTTTGTCACCCTCTAGGTAAAAAAGATCATTAAATTTACGACATATTTCAAGAATTGACGCCTTTTCCTCCTTGTTTAAGGTTGGTTCTAAGCTTAATTCTTCAAATAGTCTTTGAATTCTTTTATTGTGGTCTCCTCCTTCGGTGCAAGTGTAAAAACAGGATTTATTTTGAATTGGGGAATTCGTAGTAGTTGCTTTCACTTTTAGTTCTTGCTTTTCATTTAAGCAATTTTCTGTGGAAGTCAACAAGTACGTTTCGAACTCTTTATGTGGGAGAAGTTCAAGAGTGATCTCATGCAATTTGACGTTGATGTCGTTTGCATTTAGCAAGCCAATAACTGTATACCCATTGTGGGACGTTAGCACTGCACTCGCCAAATAGACTTGATCTGTAATTTCACTTGCAAGACACACCGAGTCTTCATTTAAGTTTAGGGGAATGCTTATCGCCATTTTGCATCTTGGTGGTATTTGAATTGGATTTTTAAAATAAACCCTTTTTATTCTTACCCCTTTTTGCTCTGACGATTTTTCTAATTCCACCATACTTAATTTAGAATGGTTGCTTTCTGTCGATTCACAAAATTTTACAACAACGTCAGCCTTGTTTTGCCCTGCGCAAAACTTTAGCTCACTTCTTGGACCATCGATACAACAATGCTTTGATAAAAAGTCATTGCCTATCAGCCCATCCTCTGGGATAGAAACTTCATCATCCACTACTTGAAAGTTACAATCGAAGTAACTATCAAGAGTGAATACTCCTCTACAACTGCCAAGCGTTTTACCCTTGCCAAATGCGGTGCTAAGTGTTGTAGATGGTGGTTTGATTTCGGTATTATTAGTTATTACCTTACTTTTCAGAAGACTAACTTCAGCTCCTGTATCTACCATCAATTTAACTGTTGGGCTGGACGCAATATTCAAAGGTAACTCAACAATTGGTGATTTAGAAGTTTCTATTATTTTATTTGTCTTATTACTATCGTTAATTTTCCCCTTAAAATCGGTGAGTCTGTCTATTGCTGTCTCGGGGAGTTTTAAGACAGCCTTTGCCCGTTTCCCGAATTTTGGCACCCAGACTGTTCCCATTTTTCCCTGAACATACAATTGTCTGCGAGATGCCCCTTTCGGCCACAAAAATCACAAGTATTTCTCAACATATTTACCTGGCGGCTACCCGGGTTTGATTGATTGAAATTTGGTTTATCACAACTACGTGCGTCATGACCATATTTCTTACAACGATTGCAGAAGGGAGTATTCTTCCTTTTAATGCATTCATCGTAAGTATGTCCCGTGTTGTTGCAAAAACTACACTTTGTTTTGTATAGCAAATCACTAGAGCGTCGATGTTGATTCAGACCAGCTTTTTCGATCTCTGATAAACCCGATTGATAAGAAGGAAAATGTGATTGATTGTCTATTGGATATTGATTAGCAAAATTTGTTGGTACCTGTGGAGCAAAATTTGAGAATTGAGGAGAGTTTTGGGGACCACTTGTGTTATAATTGGGGGAAAACTGAGAAGTGTGTATAAAGCCATTTGTACTGAAATTGGGCGAAAAACTTGAAAATTGAGGCGAGTATGTATTGAAATTAGGAGAAAAATTCGACGGATGAGGCGAGTTTGCAAAAGCACTTGCAGTGAAATTAGGAGTGTAATAATGGGGTGAGCTCGGAAAACTACTTGCACTATTATTAATAAAATTCGAACGCATTAATGGGTTATTAGGGTGCTCTTGGCTCTGCTGAAAGTATACTGTTCCTTGTTGCAGTCTTTCCATATCGAGCGCCTCCTTCACTAATTCTTCCAAATTAACGTCCTTTAGCGTCAGAAGATACGCGCTCAGATGTGGACTACTAACTCCACCCTTCACAGAATTTATCGCGAAATCTTCTAATTGTTTCGCGATTTCTTTATTCGACACATCACCATATTTTATACATGCTGCTTCTTTACACTGTGCAAGTAGATTCCTCACTCTCGTCACAAATGATATTAAATTTTCACACGGAATTTGTTTACAGGTAGTTAATTTGTTAATTAATTCCTGATACGTTTCCCTGGGTAAGTAAGTGTTATACAGAAGCTCCTGTAAATCTTTGAAGCTTTTTATTGTACTGCTTGTGTACAATTGGTAAGCCTCACCTCGAAGGCGAGTGGGTACCAATTTCAGGAAAACCATCTTTTCCTCACTATCAAGGCACTCTAACACTTGCGCACAGCAACCCAAAAAAGTTTGTAGTTCTACAACAATCTTAGAATGACGTTCTCCCGTAAAAATTGGCACTAATTGCGCGGTCAATTTTGCGATTTTTTCAAAATTCGTCATTTTACTGCCCACAGCACTGCCAACAACACTTGTTTCGGAATTTTTTGTGGACATAACACCTTTATCCGAATCCGAATCCGTTTCAGAATCAAAACTTAAAAAATTTAACCTTAAACTACTATCACTTAACTTAGCACTACTTCTAAAACTATTTTCGAAGCTCGTGTTCGAATTTTGCGGCAGTGAAAAATCGCGTATTTGCGAGCGGAAAAGATCGCTTTCTTTTTTAATGTTTCTAATCGCGCACTGTCTTTCTTTGGACGAAAGCTTTAATTGTTTATCAATTTTTTTTAAAATTATCGAATCTATATCACCGCTGTTCTGCACTTCATCAATAATACTATTTAAATGAGTTGAACTCACCGATTTCGATATTTTCCGGTTCCTTAGTTGCAGGAATGACTCCTGCTCCTGATGTTCTGGACGAGTCTCCCTCGATGTTGATTCCGGGTTCATAAATCCAAATTAGCTCGATTAGAGATGATGTAGCGGTTTCGTTGTAGTAGTTACTGTGGTTGCAGGCTGCGAGTAGTTGTGGTGGTTGTAGTTGTCGGCTTTGGTGGTAGCTGATCCCTAGTGGTAGCTGATTCCTGGTGGTAGCTGATCCCTAGTGGTAGCTGATTCCTGGTGGTAGCTGATCTCTGGTGGTAGCTGATCCCTAGTGGTAGCTGGCGTTCACGTGCCGATATCTTTGTAACGCCTGCGTATAGAAATGAAACTTTATTACAAATATCGAGACACCAACAAATTAGGTTCGTAGATTCTCCTCGGATCTCCGCCGAAACAACCCTTGGAAAAAAAAAAGAATTCAAAGACTATTTGAAGAATTAAGCTTAGAACCAACCTTAAACAAGGAGAGTGCTTAGTGCATACACCGCGCATTGTACACAACAGTTGCTATGCTTTCTCTAAGGGCATACTCTATTAAAATCCGCATTTTTTAAATGGCTCAAATTCACACCTGTTAGCTATAATAATCCAGCAGGGTCTCAACGATTTTTAAAATTTAAAGCTCACTTATTGTTAAGTCGGCAAACTGGAACATTAGGTCGTATGAATAAAAATATGCTTTGCTAAATATGTACTTGGCTAAACAAACACAAAAAACAATTGACATTTAAATCAATCGGTTCAGCCAGGCACTAAGCAAAGTATTTTTTATTCATACATCCTACATATTACATCGCGAACCCGTAGAAAATTTATTGGGAAACGATGGTTCCAGAAAGTACACTAAGAAATTGCCTACTGAACAAATGTTCAAAAATATAAAAGGAAAAAGGATTGGAAGGAAATGCAATGATGCTGGAGGCTAGGGTTAACACTTTCAGCATAAAATCATAATCATAATCATCATTCCTAAAAGCTGTTTCGATTACGCCGTAGACTGTCACAGGGAACAAGGCAGCTGCCTGATTTGTTCGAAGTTACATAGTTGCCTACATCTTATTCTATACTTTTCCTTAGATAAAATAATTATTATTTCTGAAATGGTTTCACATTTTTACACCTGACAATGAAACGGAAGTAATTTCAAATCATATCATCACACTATAGCCACCTCAATTTGTAGTAATTTATTTCTTTATTGCATAATCATGCAAAATGTTCTTCAGTGAATTAACATTTTGCATATAGTGAATCTCATCTTCTGATCAGCCCATAATCATCCGATCCAATGTGATATACTCTTCACTGGAATTTATTCTGAAACGTATTATGTATTTGACCAATGCACGTACTTCCTCCGACGTTCGTTGCTCTCCGTCAAAGCTACTTGCTCCATTAGCTCCGCTTCTTCTGATTTTATGCAATTGCTCGGCTATTTGTATGGCTGCTTCGGCCAGTACACTCGACATTGAAAAAACAATATTCCATGAATGAACTTGATTGTATGTATGTGCAGTGCATCGTTTAATTAATCAGATTTTTTTTATATAGCTTCCGCATTTCATTAAGCATTAAGTAATTATCCCAAGGATTAAGAGTCGTTAATTATATCCGAGCAGGGTGTATAGAAGTCGTTGTAGGCTTTCTGTGGGTATTTGTAGGGAAATCACGCCAGACGAAGCTATTTTTGTCGATCGAATTTAGCATAAGGGAATAAATAGGGATGCGAGTCTTGCGGCTAAATTGAAGTGATTTAATTTTGCGTTGTGTAATACTATAGTTAAAATTAAGAAGAATTACTCAAATTCTATATTCACAAAATATTTTTGGAAATTTTTTTTTTTTACTGAAATTTTGATGTAAATCTGAGAATTTAGTTAAATCAGCTTTTGTTTGTCAATAGAGAGTTTTACACTGACGTATAAAAACCCGTATACGTAATTCCCAATTTCCAAGGAAAAATTCCCGCGCGAATTGTACGTAAAACTTTTACGAGAGTTTTCAACTCATTCTACAACAGCTAAAGATCGCGACCCAACAATTTTGACTGTTTAAAGACGTCAAATACACGGAAAGTTGTCCATGCCTCCTTAGGACATGCTAAATTATGATATACTGTTTCGTATACGGTAAGCAAGCGAATTTTTATATGAAATGTCAAATTATGTCGTATTATTTGCAACGACTTGCTAAAACTCTCTAATAAGTTTAAAACAGTACAGTTCTCGTGATTAAGAAAGAAAATACTAGTAATCTGGAATAATTCTGAGATTAAAAAAAAAACGGGAGGAAAGGAAAACTGGTTCTAGAAAACTTATGCATTTGGAAATTTCGTTAAGTAACTTTGCTTTGCAATGGTCAAGTAAATGAATCAACACGTTATGCCTCACAGGATTATTACAGAGACTAGCGCAAACCACAAAAGATAATACCGTAAAACCTCCATAAGTGCAAGGGCAGACAATTTTTGGTAAAGATAGAGTGTGAGACCACACTGACTTACGTAGACTGATTTAACATTATGTTGAAAATTCAAGCGCGGAAAAACGATCGTCAATTTAAAGAGGTGGTCGTTAAAACGCAATATTTAATTTTATTTATTTTTACTAACAATAATATTTCAAACCCTTGACGAGACATACCTAAAGAATATTTTCTCAAGACATAATTTTTCAATGTCGCCGACTGTATGTATACTGCTCAAAACAAAATAAGGGCCACCAATAATTTTATGATTATTTTTCTGTGGAAAAGGAAAATCATAGTTTTCTTGGTCTAATAATTTAATAAAACAATATGTTTTCCATGTGTGTATATGAATTTTATTGAATTTTGACCAAAAGTTACACTTTTTTTTAGCATTTTTTCGGATTGCTTACTTTTTGCTGTCATGTAATCGTAACAATTAATTTGTATGTCTAATCAGTACAAAAAAAATTATTCTTTGTTTTTTTAGTATCGAGTATGGCCTCCACTTTTTGATATGCAGTCCCGAAGCCTGGACGGAACGCTTTCAATAAGCCGATCTACACTTTCTTTTGATATCGCGTCCCAACACATTTTTAACAATTGAATCTGCTGCTGCTGATTGTGTATGTCCTCTTGAGCGGTCCGCATCCGGCGTTTTAATTGATCCCAAAGATGTTCTATCGGATTTAGGTCCGGACTGTTGGCAGGCCACTCCATGACCACAATATTGGCCTCTTCGAAAACAGAAATTGTCGCCCAGGCAGTGTGTGGTCGTGCATTATCCTGCATGAGGATAAAACCATCCAAAGCCTGTTATGAAAAAGCAATGACATGTGGTCCAACAATCCTTTTAATATAACTTTTGGACGTAATTGTCCCGTTATTTAGGATAACAAGGTCAGTTTTGCCTTGCAAGCTAATTCCGGCCCAGACCATCACACTGGGACCGCCTTGCCTCTCAATTTGATTAATGCCAGGATCTAAAAATACTTCTCCGGTTCTCCGCCAGATTCTTATGCGTCGGTCGTCACTAAAATTTTTTACTTTGCATTCATCCGACAAGAGCACCTTGCGCTATTGTGGGATGTCCCATTGGAAATGTCAACTAGCAAATCTTAAACGATTCGCACGATGCGTCCTGGACAGTTCTGTTCTGCTAACACGTCTTCTTGACCGTTGTTGGTCTTCGTGCAAACGATTTCTGATTGTTTGAGGGCTAACAATGGCCCCAGTCGTCCTTAATAGCCTACTTTGTAGACCGCGAGGACTAATGGTACGATCCCGTCGCGCACAAAGTCTCACATATCGGTCTATAGCGGGGATGGTTATTCGATCTCGGCCTGAACCATGACGACGGGAGACACTTCCTGTCTCCTGGTAACAGTTCCAAAGATTTTGAATGGCTCTTCGCGAATACCCTAATTGCAGGGCCACAAAACGTTGCGAACTTCCTTCCTCCAACATTTCTAAGGCTCTGGACGAAGCATTTAAATTTAAATGGTGCCGAATTGCTGGCATTTTGTATTTTACAGATTCTCCTTATCTTTAAAAGTGCAAAAACTAATGTTGCAGTTCAAGAACTTGGCGAAAACTAGTTCTAAATCAAAATTAGAAATAAACAAAACTACCAAATGTATGACTCGTGACCCCAAAAGAACCGTTTAAGCCACTTCCGTTAAAGCTAATGTCGACGAATCATACTGTGATAACTCACATCACATTCAGGTACAGAATGGCATTTTTGAAATTAATTATCACACTAAAAATTCGCCAAAAGACGTTGTTAAAACCAACGGACATTAGTGGCCCTTATTTTTTTTTGAGCAGTATACATATACATATAGGTAATGCCGGCTGCCGCTGCTCATCTAACCATGACCACAAGAAGCAAGACACCTCATATCGCGTCAGTACACTTCCATTTCCATCGAAACTTGTTGTTCCGTTACTGCAGTGAATAACCTCTGTGTCGCATTGTTGTTCAACAAATTTCCCATGAGAGATGATGATGATGGCAAACCACTAACCGTTCTCGCGATCGTAGTATTGTCTTTCAGCCTATATATTGACTTGACAGAGTGTCACGCAGAATGTTGTTCTGGACTCTATCTCGCGACTTCTATCCAATATTGTTTCATATCGCGAATCGCTATAATCTTCATTGCAGCATGTGTCGGTGTGTCGATTAAGACAGCTGGAACGAAGATGTGTACATATTTTTGCATATCTCATCTCGCTATGCATAGGTATAGGCAAGGCAGCATCCCAGATGAAGCTGTTCTCTGAAGCTATTCCCACAGTCGTACGACATTGAAAGGCTCCCGTTTCATCGCGAGTTCTTATAGTCACAGAGTCTCAATCTCGAGCACATACAAAGTCAGAGAAACCATCAACCGTCATAAGGAAGATGGTAGGGTGGTCATGCAAATAATATGGAAAGGTGCAAATTACATACAGTACACAGAGGTACGCGCTGTACAGCGAAGGTAGAGCTCAACCACACTCTACAGGTTGCTTTTGCTTGTGTCGAAGAAGCAATCAGCAATGCTACGGCTAAAGCAAAACAGTGTACATACTGCTGTACGAATACGAAGCAACTCGAGCCATTCTATGTAAAACATGAACGAGAATTGTATGAAATTGCATGCTCGTGTGCAGAAGAAAAAAAAAGAAGGAGAAGAAGATGGTTTTATATTAAGAAAAGATTGTCGCAATTTATGAAACAATTTAGAGATTTTTTTTTTGACGATTCATTTTTGAAGCTGCGTTTATTATGGTGGTTATAATAGGTATGTATTTTAAGCGCGCGAAAGTGATGCGATTTTTAGGTTAGCAATTGTATGCTTTTCATTTTATAAGAAAAGAAAAAGTAGTTTTTCGGATTATTGTGAAATTATCTCAAAAAATTCAGTAGTCTCATGGCGAATGATTCATATGGACAATTGTGTAAAGTGCACAAGAAAATACAGTAAAACACGGTTAAGTGCAACACGCTTAAGTGCAAAACTCGGATAAGTGCACACAATTTTCATGCACCATCCATTCAATGTGATTTTCAATACATTTCAAAACGGATAAGTGCACAATACGCTTAAGTGCACGCAATTTTTTGGTAGGGTTAACAACATTTGGACTCGATTCATGACGGATAAGTGCACATGTGTATTTGAAAAATTTATTAGTGCAGACGTTTCGAACAAGACTATTTTAGGAGGTTTTCACGCTTAGGGCCAGATTACGTAGTCTGTGCAAATTACTTTATTTGAGCTGTCAAATTCCATACATTTTTTAACTCACCACACCGCAGATTACGTAATCTGGCCAGATTAAGTACAAGTGTTTGAAACTCCTTACGATTTTATTCGATCCTAGCCCGAGATATCTAATAATTTATGAAAATGTAGAAGTAAGAGAAATCAGGTCTACTGGATAATTTTTGTCTTTAAGTAGGAAAATCTGAAAGTTAAAAATTGCTCTTTTTGGGAGCAGCTTAAGGCTAAGATCAAACATTGTCTTGATAAAAAAAAATGTTTAGCAAAAGTGGCAGTCATTCCAGCGTTCATGTTAGCAGTCTCAGTCAGTGTCCTCCTTTAAATCGCAGGACACCACTAAGATAGTCGTTAGGTTGTTAGAAAATTTTGGTTTTTCTTTTTTTTTTTGCGAACAAAATTTTTGTTGGATGTTGTTTTCCCATTCCTGCAGGCAAGTGATAATTTTGACATCCAAAAATTGTTATTGAAAATGTACAAAAACATCTATGTTCGATGTTCTTTGACGGGATTGTTGCAATCAGCTGTTAGTTTGATAATGGTGACCCCTGCATTGATCACATTTCAAAAAGATGGATAGTGCCCATTTGTTAATATTTGTTGCCAAAATTCGAAAGCTTTACAAAGTCGTTTGTACATGGCGTGGTGAAATTTAATTTTATTGAAAACTATAGCCAGGGTCGGCCTTAGCATTTTGATGGCCCTGGGCCAAATCGATGATCAATTTCCAAACATTTTTTTTTTCAATTTTTGATAGCCAATATTTTTTTTTGTTGTGTTGATGTAGCACGACACCCCAATGTCTGACCTTTTTGGCCTGAATGTTTTTTGCACACGTTACATCAGTGATTCGCAATCCTTTTGATGTCGCAGATGTCTTCGCTTTGCCAATGTTTTTTTTTAATAGAATTTCGATAGTTAATCACCGTTATATATATTCTAGTAAGGCGAAACTGCAAGCACGAGAGCTGGAAATGGCAAATGAAAATGATTCCCTTCCTTATAAACATTTTACAAAGATAAGCCAGCAGTTTTCTTAAACATTTTTACTGGCTCCTTATACCCTTCGCTCATAGAGTGAAAGGGTATATTTTTTATTTGGTCAAATTGAGCGAACAAATAGAAAAATGAAGACGTGCTTTGAACGTATTTACGTACGTATTTATTTACCATGTAAAATTTTTAATCTTTTGTCATCATCATTAGTTAAATTAGCAAATGTTGATTATTTTGTCGAGCTTCCGTTATGAAAGAAACATTTAATTGTCGGACTATTTGCGCTTCAAAATAAATCCCAAAAATGTGGTCATACACACTTTCCTGATCTGTTTTATGTGTTTGCCACATACGTCAAAGCTGTAAAAAATCCGCCAAACATTTGAAATACCATCCGTCAGATGGATGCGGCTTGACCGATTTTTTTACGAAATTCCAACTCCATTTTTGCGGCTTGCTTGTAGTAGGCAGCCTAAGCTTTAGAATTTTAAAACAGTAATTTTTGAAACCGCTCTGTGGCTCACTTGGTTTAGTCGCACTGTACGATGCTAGTAATCTATAGGTCCGGAGATCGAATCTCGGCGTGGTCCAAAAATTCCGAACATGTGCGGATAGGAAATATATAGTGCTTGCAATATTACATACACTCCGAAATGAGATGCAATGTAACGTTGACTCGAAATTGCCTATAAACGGCTGAGTTAACGCACCATGGCCCCACATGGAGCTATACGGTACTGAGAAGAAGATTTTTTTTAAATATTTGCGCATAAGCATTACTTAATAATAATTCCACGGCATTTTTTTTATAGGATAGACTTAGGTTTATCTTGAAGTTTTTGGAGTTCGGATATTTAAAAATTTCCGATAAGGTGTGAAACATCCAGCATGTTTGCAACCTCATTTTTATTATTAAAACATCGCCCAGCGAGCGGTTCAATTGATTTAGCATCAGGTATGCTTTGATTATCTTGTTGCTTGAAGGCCCCTAGAGAGTGGAGCACTTTCTGAGTGGTGGCCCCCGAAAATAAAAGGTTCCATGGTGGGGTGGCCACTTGAAAATGGTGGCCCTGGGAGACTGGCCAGTTCGTCCACCCCTAGGACCGGCCCCGACTATAGCGTTACAAAGTATAACCACACAATATCAGTTGTTACCACTAGTTTCCATTTATGCTACGTAAATTAGATAGTTTGTATGGAGCACTGATAAGTGCACAACACGCTTAAGTGCACGAAAAAATTGTGCATTATCGATGTGCACTTATCCGTGTTTTACTGTAGATAGAATCCGACTGTGTGGTGTGGAAAGATATAAAGAGAACTATTCTTTCTTTGCTGTATGCATGGTTTGACGGAATTACCGCCACGCCGTCCCACGTGTTTCCTCGTGTAATTTGTAGCATAAAAATGGAAATACATATTCCCTAAAATATTAACTCTTAGGGTAGGTAACATAAGTACATATTTAACGATTTTGTGATCGCTTTTTTCTGAGACTATTGATCAGAGTATCCCGAAAAACTGCACTTAAATAATATGAAGATTCCCATGGTCAGCGCATTTTTTTAACATCAACAGACGCGCAATCGGCGCCCGCTAAAGAACAAAGAAAGGAGACTCAAACAAGTCAGATAAAATACGAAACATGATTAACCGATCGACAGGACTAAAATGTTAACCGAAATATCCATAGCAACTTAAAATCTAGTGCATAGGGTATCTCAGAAAGAAATAGTCTACAGTAGTAGAAAGTGTTTCTAGTGCCTCTCTCCGTGTAGAGATTTTTTTTTTTGAAATTCGTTACGGATGGTCGTATCAACGTATGTATCTGAAATCGCGATTTAGACCAGTGACTGGTATAACGGTAAATTAATATTCAAAGTGAACGCTCTGAATGCTCCCTTCCCATTGCATCTCCCGACTCTTCCATATCCAGGGTAGTTACTCCCTTATGACTATAGTAAAATAGAAGTCTGTCACATTGATCAAATAATGTTCTTTTTGTTCCCGAAAGGCTACTTACAGGCCATTCACAAGTATATATCGAAACAGAGTTTTTGTTGCGAGGAGTTTCTCATAAAACCCCTATAGACGTTTTTCCTCGGTAATTGAACCGTAAACATTCTAAATTGAAATTCCAAAATCCTAATTTAAACAAATTTAACTTGAATATACAGGGTGTCCGAAACCCCATCGATAACCCGGCAACCGGTGATAGCGCATTTAGTGTCCGTGAACGATAAAACGATAGACGCAACACTTCACTTTGTAAGAATTGAGAAAAGCAATTTCAATTAATAAACAGATATAATTCAATTGTTGGATGGCCTCTGTTCGGCTCGGGATTTGGTAATAGACTAAAAAACTAGTTACAACCGTAATAAATCATAGAAAAAACATAGTACTGTACATAATGGATAATATCCAGTTTACAATTGATTTGTTGCTTAGCTTACATTATACATACATATTCAATTTAAATTAGATCGAAAAGTAATAATTTATTCAGAGAAAAAAAAAGATTGAATCTGGCTGGATTCGAACTCTCGACCTATCGGGCGCTAGCCTTTCCTCCTAAGTCTCGACTACACCGGCTATTGGCTTAGTGGATGAATTTAACAATCATGAATACTCTATTTCCATTATTCGAACAGTCCGTTACGGGAAAATTAACGCAAAATCGAAAAAAAAGCAAACCTTGCTGTCATTTTTCATCCACTGTAACTGCAAATCTTAATTTTTCTCAAATTTTCTTTTGGCGCGCAACAGCAACAAAATGCTCTATGATCTACGCTCCAACCCGAAAAAATAACTGTTTTATTTTGAGAGAAATGTGACCTTCCTTATGGAACCAAGAGATCAAGTTCATCGTTCGGTCTAAGTTGAAATAGCTGTACTGTAAAAAATTGCACCGGTACCTTCCGACATGTGATTTTAAAAGTTGGTTGGTAATTTAAAAGTTCATAACGGTATGACGTTTGCTTCATTATTCCCGATTGAAGTCAGAATAATTTTTGAAAGACCTGAACCCATGGCATTTTTTTTACCCCAAAAATTGCAACACTCAAAATATCAAAAGACCTATAGAGGCCTGTAAAGTTCAATTTTGAATGGGAATGGACGGTATTTGACTCATTCTAAACTTTACAGGCCTCCAGAGGTCTTTTGATATTTTGAGTGTTGCAATTTTCGGTGTAAAAAATGCCATGGTTTCAGGTCTTTGAAAAATTATTCTGACTTCAATCGGGAATAATGAAGCAAACGTCATACCGTTATGAAAACTAGAGACTGCGCCAACTTTTAAAATTACATGTCGGAAGGTACCGGTTCGATTTTTCAGTGGTAAATTGTAAAGAGAAAATGTCTAAAAACACTTTCCCACCGAATTTTCAACATCAGTTCTCAGTCTCAGTGTACGAAGGGATAAGTAGAAAGTTGCGATAAAATGTATCGGTCATCCGAACCAGACTAGACATTTGGGTTAGGTACGATATCCCGAAGTTCAAATTCCCGCTTTTCAAAATCCCGACTTTCATAATCCCGCCACTTTAATATCCCGCCACTTTAAAATCCCGCTCGATTAAAATCCCGCCTAATCATAAGCCCGCCAACTTAATATCCCGCCATTTCAAAATCCCGAAATTTGAATTCCCGCTTTTCAAAATCCCGTTTTTTAATATCCCGTCATTGAAGGTAAGTATTCTTTCATAAATCGCGCGCGCGATTTATGAAAGAATACTTACCTTCAATGACGGTACTATACATTTTCCGCTAAAATGTTTTTGCAACAAGGCAGATTTGTCAGTAAATGATAGTTAGTTAGTATTTACTTATCAGTGAACTGTGATCAGTGAGATTGAACATAATATCGCAGTTAAAATACGTATAAAGTGAGGTCCAGCAAGCCATTTTACAATTAGATGTGAAAAAACGAAAATAACTATTATTTTCACAGGATATCATGAGTGGAAATATTAATGTCGAAGTCGTGGAAAATAATAAAGGTGGTGACAATCCTGTGGTGGACGGGTTTCATTACCATCTTGAACGGAAACAAAAGGAAACATTTCGATGGGTTTGTGCCAAGAGAAAGTCACTTATTTGCAAAGCGAGAGTGCAAACAAAATTATCTGCTGAAAAACATATCATCATGAAAAACCCTACAGCTCATAAACATGAATTAATAAATTTGTACAAAACTGAACATTTTATTTATCGACAATTGAAATAAATTGTTTGACGGGATTTTGACGGGATTTTTTTATTATACATTAGCGGGATCTTGATATAGCGGGATTTTAAGGTGGCGGGATTTTGAGATGGCGGGATTTTGAGAAGGCGGGATTTTGAAGAGTCGGGATTTTTAAAGGGCGGGAAATTGAAATGGCGGGATTTTGTAGGACGGGAATTTTCAGAAAAAGCGGGATTTTAAACAGGCGGGATTTTGTTTTTCGGGAAAACGTAGCTATCCCTAGACATTTACTATAATGTTAAATTATCAGGAATTAGGTCGTATGAATAAAAAAATGCTTTGTGTTGAGATATTCAACTACAGTGAAACCTCTCTTAACGGACACCTCTCTAGAGCGGACACCCTTCGAAACGGACATTTTCGAAAAGCTCCGATTTTTATTTATACTATGTCAGTGCAAATGACACCCCTATATATCGGGCACCCCTCTTACGGACGCGGACAACCAAATTTCGATCCCCGGAGATAATTTTTTGTAGGATTTTACCTCTTCTGAACGGACACTTTATCTTAAACAAAGTGATAAAAATTACTTTACGTATTCATACTGGTAAAATCCTTTGAAAATAGTCACTTATAGTAGAAAGCTTTAATATTCGTCATAGAATTGATGAAGGGCAAGCTAACAGACAAAACTTAAGGCCTTGCTTTTACTACAATCCCCTCGTAAATACTTTAGGAATAACTACAAAATTGCTTTCCAGTACCTATTCCTGGCACTAAATCTTTGAATATTTTGTTAGTGAAAGTCTCTATGTCCGCTCACGATAGGCATACACTGAAATTATATATCCATATAGTCCAGTTCAGTCTGGCTATGTGATTGCCCGGATATGAGAAAATATTTTGTTCAAAAAATTAACACCAAGAAATTTGTCCGGCAATGGAAGGGTTTCTTCTTTTATCTGGTTAGAAAAACTAAATGTTCGCCATACAATATCACCAGAGACACAGTAATAGTAATAATGTCTCTTGTATTTTACTTTTCACTGAGTGTATTCGGACCAGTGTTGCCAATTGGAAATTTAAAAAACGGCTGAATTTAGCCGGAAAACCGGCTATATTTTTTTCAAAAACGGCTAAAAATCCGGCTAAATAAATTTCAGCGAGAAAAACGGCAAAAAACCGGCTAAATCATACAAAACAGTAACATTACGAAAAAATATAGTAAAAAACTGATTTTAATAATTTTATTTGTTTTCTGGAGTACTACCCGTAAACTATGCTTTAGGCAGATTTCTTAGTTTTATTACATATATGCCCCAATCGCTGGCATTATAGTCAAAATTTACTTTGTTCGGAGTTAGATAGCTCAACTAGTCATCATTTTTGTATACAGGTACAATTTCTCATTCAAGTCCATAACCACATTAGGTTCGAAATTGTGGAACACAAAATTCGTAAAAGGAACGTCTAATACGTAACTATGGGCAAGGGCAACCGCATTTATGTATGGATATCTTACCATCATCGCACCTGAACAATCTTATATTTTGATAAAAAATTTAACCATTTTAGGCCCAAGACACATATCCATCCAAGTTTGAAATTGGAGTGACACATATGCTTACGTCATTTACTTTTGACGTTTGGTGAAAATATCCCTCACAATTGCGATATTTTGATGAACATTCAGTTCAATAATTTGAGGACACACTTTTCTTAAAGAATTTGAATAGAAATGTGTAAAGATTGATAACTAATTTAATATTTTTGTAAACATTCTTGTTCTTCAATTTTACAACAGATGGCGTCCCCAGCCATTATTGAGCAAATGATGGTCCAAACGCGTAATTTGGAACTCGTGCTAGTGATGATAAATTTGCGTCATTCGCAAATATGTGTGTCAAGCTTGTTATTCATTTTCGAATTTGAGCCCTCCAAATTTTATTTTATTTTCCACAGTTACGAAATTGATGTTCCATTGTTGATGTCCCGAAATTACGAATTTGATGCTCCAAAGATACGAAATTGATGTTCCAAAATTATGAGCTTGGCAGGGAAATGGTATAGAATTTTGGTAAATTTGTTGCTACAAACCCAACAACTAAATGTAACGCATCTACAAAAATGTGTAGTTTCTATGAATCGTCAGACGTTGTGCAAGTAGCTTGCCCAGTAAACTAAAAAAAAATAATTTAAATGAGTATATAATACGGGGGCAACTTACCCCCTTCTTCAGCACTTAGCTTTTGTGCTGAAGAAGGGGGTAAGTTCCCCCGAAATATATAAACACTTAAGTATAATTTTTGTAATTTACTGGGCAAGCTACTTGCACAACGTTAGTGTTGAACACTACAAAGTTCCGGCGATATTATCAATAACTATGAATCGCGCTGTAAGGTTTTAACCCTTGTACTTAATCTGGCATGATTACATTATCTGTGGTAAAGAATTGATACTTTGAAAAATGGAAAAATGTTAAGTTACCCCATTCTCCGAGAATTGCTTAGCAAAGAATTTAATCTAAGAAACTGTCTTCCATTTTGTAAATTATTCAGCATATTGGTGGTTAGTAAATTACATGCTTAAGGTACGTTGTCCTCGACGCGGCCGCACGACAGCGACTCGCTCATTCCATATAAAAACTCGTTTCTCTCTCATTTTAAAAACGAGTTTTTATATGGAATGAGAGAGTCGCTGTCGTGCAGTCGTGTCGAGGAAAATGTACCTTTAGACTAGGTACTAATATCGTCAGTTTACGTGAAACCCATTACCCTAAATTTATTGAAAAAATTAAGCAAAAAAAATTCAGCTTGCGTACAAGTCCGCAACTCAGTGGGACATTTTCATGTTTTCAACAAATGCTAATGTACAGTACTGATGCAACCTCGAAATGATTTATACATTATTTCGTGACGATTTGCTTTTCGAATTTGACTCTTTTTGGGTCGTTCAACAAAAGTTGAACGAAAGTTGAAAATGAGTTGAACCTAAGTTGAAAGTTACACTTTTTGGGTCATTCAACAAAAGTTGAACGAAAGTTGAAAATGAGTTGAACCTAAGTTAAAAGTAACACTTTTTGGGTCATTCAACAAAAGTTGAACGTGAGTTGAACCTAAGTTCAAAGTAACACTTTTTGGGTCATTCAACAAAAGTTGAACGAAAGTTGAACGAAAGTTGAACGAAAGTTGATCGAAAGTTGAACGTGAGTTGAACCTAAGTTGAAAGTAACACTTTTTGCTAATGCTATGAAAGTTGAACATGAGTGGAACCTAAGTTAAAAGGTACACTTATTGGGTCGTTCAACAAAAGTTGAACGTGAATTGAACCTAAGTTGAAAGTTGAATTCAAGTTGAATTTGAGTTGAATTCGAGTTGAATTCAAGTTGAACTTTTTGGGTCGTTCAACAAAAGTTGAACGAAAGTTGAATGTGAGTTGATCCTAAGTTGAAAGTTACACTTTTTGGGTCGTTCAACAAAAGGTAAACGAAAGTTGAACTTTAGTTGAACCTAAGTTGAAAGTAACACTTTTTGGGTCGTTCATCAAAAGTTGAACGAAATTTGAACGTGAGTTGAACCTAAGTTGAAAGTTACACTTTTTGGGTCGTTCAAGAAAAGTTGAACGAAAGTTGAACGTGGGTTGAACCTAAGTTGAAAGTTAAACTTTTTGGGTCGTTCGACAAAAGTTGAACGAAAGTTGAACGAAAGTTGAACGTGAGTTGAACGTGAGTTGAACCCAAGTTGAAAGTAACACTTTTTGGGTCATTCAACAAAAGTTGAACGAAAGTTGAACGAAAGTTGAACGTGAGTTGAACCTAAGTTGAAAGTAACACTTTTTGCTAATGCTATGAAAGTTGAACATGAGTTGAACCTAAGTTAAAAGTTACAGTTTTTGGGTCGTTCAACAAAAGTTGAACGTGAATTGAACCTAAGTTGAAAGTTGAATTGAAGTTGAATTTGAGTTGAATTCGAGTTGAATTCAAATTGAACCCAAGTTGAACCCAAGTTGAACCCAAGTTGAACCCAAGTTGAACGTAAATTGAACCCAAGCCCAACCTCTGTTGAACCTTGAATGGCACCCAACACTCACAGGGTAGCACCTATCCCAACTTCCGTTGAACCTTGAAATGCACCCAAAACTCACAGGGTACTGTAATGCCAAAAACGTAACGCTTTTTCGTTGCAATTTTCGTGACGATTTTCGATTTATGTGCCAGAGTCAAGACATAAAAATGTCAAAAGGCAAGTCTCCGCGGCCAATTTTTCCCAGGAGACATAAATGCAAATTTTCCTCTAGGTGGACATAGTAGGTACTTACCTACCCTAATACACGATAATAAGTGTATGTAGAAATAATTTCACGGCGATTAATTATTTTGTTTGTGATTATTGAAAAAATGGTTGTAGTTTCAAAGTAAAAAAATCATAAAATACCTTTAGCCGAAAAAACGGCCGAATAAAATCAATTCCGGCTAAAAATCCGGCCGGCCGGTATTATAAATTTCTTCCGGCTAAACAGCATGGTTTCCGGCTAAATTTGGCCGGAAAACGGCTAAATTGGCAACACTGATTCGGACACTCCTCCAAAGCGGACACCCCTCTACAACGGACAACTGTGGTAGTCCCGTGGTTGTCCGTTACATCGAGACATTGTAAATCAATTCATGTATAGTATTACACTCTCCACACTGATTAAAAATAAGTGTTGGGAGAATGGTTTACCAAGTTTTGAGTGTATGCCTCCAAAAATATTGACATTTATTGATATCACTTCAATCCACCACTCAAATCCTGTTTCGCTTTTTGATTTAATACAAGCCGGAATTTACAGGACTGTCTTTGAATGGAGTTTGATGAGAGCTCTAAATGTAGATGAAATCAAGTACATATTTGTGTGTATCGTAAAGATATCTGTTGGTATTACAGAGCAGAGGAAACGCATGTTTTTCACTATTGAATGACTGGGAAACGGTTTGATAAAATTAATAAAAACAAGTATTAAGTAATAGATTTTTTGATGCAGTTTTGAAATATACATACTTTAATTAAGTTCGAAAAATAATGTCTTGGAAATGTAGCATCTGCATCTTCCGTAAAAATTTCGTCCATTACGCGACAAAACTCTCTACGCTGCACAAAATCCCCTTTACTAAGCTGCTGGACGATCATTATCTCGTACAGGTGAAAGTTAGATCATCATGTAAGATGCGATGAAGCGAACGACGTGACATACTCAGCGCTACAGCTTGTCGTCTAGCCGATCGCTTCGGACTAGCAACTGCTGTTCTCACCCGGTCTACATTTTTCGGAGTTCGTACTGAACGGGGAAGACCAGGTGGTTTCTTTTTCAACACAGATCCAGTACTTCTAAACGCTGCAACCCATCGGAGTACAGTATTTCGATCAGGCACTGCACCTCGACGTGCAACTCTAAAATTTGACGGAAAAGACGTTGCACGGTGACTACGGAATCATTGTTTCTAAAGTACTGACTGCTCGACAACGAACACACGATGCTCTACGCTCCATAGCGACTGAAACGGCGTTGTATGGGCAGTCTGCCAACATTCATTCAAGGTCAATACCCCCTCTCGTCGCCGCGTACTAGCAGTTAAAAAAACATGCGTTTCCTCTGCTCCACACTGTATTTGGTTATGTTGAAGCTCCCACTCAAAACGCGAAACAAGATTTATGTAGCGGATTGAAGTGATATCAAGTTTGCAGCTGCTGTATTTTTCTTTGGCAGAAACATATCCAACCTAATTTTTTTGGGATTAGGATTTTTTTTTGGATTTTCTCACACTTTTGTCGAGGTGATATGGTTGTATCATTTTCAGATCTTTTTTCTCGTACATTATACCAATCTACAATCACACTTCAAGCACTCTTGAAGCACGAAATGGCGCCTCAAAGCAGGCATCACGCATTGTTTATAAAAGTACGAGTAATGGGCTCTGAATGTTTTTATGGCAAGAATAAACCTTACTTACCTTTTTATATATATAACACACAATATACACTATAAATGTTACAAGCACAACGTTAGTCTCTTCAGTCTTAATTAAATGTCGACAAATTTCCAATAATTTTTTAATTTTTATTTACACAATAAAATAAACGTAATATTTTTTTCCCTTCTTTTCCAGCCATCCATAGCATTCGTAACATGAAGTTCCTCCTCAAACAACAACAAACACATCAACACCAACATAATGCAATGGAATTGAAAAGAGCGAAATAGTACATGCACACATTCTTCCAAATAAGATTTTCTGCATCGCAATAATAAATTAGATAATTTTTTAAAAATTCCAACCGTTTTCCAACGATCACTCAATAATATTCTTCGTCAACTTAAAATTCGATCTTCGAAAGTCTCTTGGTTCGTTCGTTATAACACCGCTGTAACCAAAACTAACGAATTCAATATCAATGTGCCTTAGCTGAAAGTCGAATCGCGGACACATACCACACAAAATCCACAATTCATTTCCGCGGGGATTATGTACCGGCCGTCTGTGGAATCTAGCGGTGGAGGCGACAACAACAATAAAGTGATACGTGCGCCTTCGCTAAAACGTGGAAAAAATGACGAAAGATTAGTGGATCGGGTAAGTAGTAAAGTCACACAGAGTGTGGATGTTGTTTTGAGTTAATTTTGTTTGTTCGAAGATCTTTGTTTCGATCTTTGAGAATGGGGTTACCACTATAATGAAATGTTTAAATTGTTGAATGTATTTTTTTTTGTTACATTACATTGTTAACATTCATACATATAAACTTAGAGAAAGCATGCATTAGTCCAGAGTGGGCATCATAGCCACTCTGGACTAACGCATGGCATGGGTTGCTATGCTTTCTCTAAGCATATAAATTATAATTTGGCTTCAAATTAATTTAATGATTTTTAAATATTTCTAATTATGTTTTAAGACTCAACGTACTTTAACATATTGAAATCCATTCCACTCTGTAAGAAGTTCAATGAATAGTAGTGAATAACAATAGGTCATGCAAGTTAATTGGTCTAACATTTGTAATGTGCATGCAACTGAACCGTAACTACTCGTACGTTTCAGATTTTGTAACTGGTCACTGTGAATTTCACTGATAACTGATAACTTTCTCCTTATGTAACTGTTTCTTTCTAAGCAAATATGTTTCAGAAATCATCTGAATAGGTTATATTTCATATTAATTAAACTTTGTCCGATTAATTTAGTTTAATTTTTTTTTGTTTTTATGAGGTATTGAAATCAAGTGCAAATTAATGTATGTAGGTATATAAAGTTTTCACCGGGATGTTAAATCAGTATTGTCCTGGGAGACTAGCGTGAGTAAATTCCATTAGTTCAAAAAAAATCTAATGGCTGAAACTTTGCAAAGATGTTAAGGAACTTGTCTTTTATCTAACAGTGAATTTTCTTATTCGATAAGGTCGAGTTACATATATTAAATTACATATTTATATACACAGTCGTTTCTTCTCATTATTTCAAATTCCTATAGGTAGCAAAGCAGAAAGTGTCACGCTATTTATGACTGGTAAAAAAGTTGTACGCTTTGACTCACAGGATGTTTTTTAATTCATACATTTTTTTGCCGCTTAAAATATAAGTGGAAACCGACGGTATTTGCAAAAATAAATAAAAACTTGAACTCGTGTCCAAAACAAGTAGTTTTTTCGGGAATCTACTGCCAAAATTTGGTCTTCGAACAGGTACCGTACCGTTATATAAATAATTTCAAAACCGATAAAACTTGTTTGAAACGGTTATTGAGGATCACTAACAGAAAATATTTTTCGAAAATACAGCAGGAATTGACCTGTAAGAGGAAGTGTCGCATTTATACCAGCTTATATGCGGTCAAAATAGAAGGGAGTTTTTCGGAAATATGATAAATCCACAAGTTTTTCGAAAATTACAGCATTTTGACAAAGAGAAAGATTGATTGAATTGATTAAAATTTATCCATTCTGAAGAATAAACGATCCACAATGTTTGAAAAATGATCTGTGCAGGTTTTCTCGTCAGGCGCGGCGAAAATAATCACTTACGAGACACACGCCGAACACACACTCGTGTGTGACTGCCTTATGTGCATAAATTTGCAGTGCGAGATAATAATCTCTCATTTCGCTTCAATATATGTTCAGTTTTTACGCCGATATTATGTAACACCTCAAAGGAGCCACCGGAGGTAGGGCAAAGTTTATATACAGAGTGGGGCAAAAGTAATCATTCGATGTTCTTTTGCTGTGTTTTTCTTAATAAAAAAACTTCGGTTTTGCTTATGAAATACGTTTTTTTAACCCCTTAGAATTTATTGTATCAAGTCGCAAAAATGATACCGGCCAAGTGGCCGCCGCCACAGTTGATTACCATACGGGCCCGTTTTATGGCATTTTCCTTCACTCTTCCGAGAATATCGGGCGACAGGTTTTCGCGAATATTCTCCTTAAGGACTTTAAGAGTCTGAGGCTTGTTGACGTAAACCCGCGACTCCAAAAAACCCCATAAAAAGAAGTCTGCAACAGTTAAATCGGGTAATCTGACCGGCCAGTGCAAATCATCAAAACGAGAGATTAACCGACCCGGAAATGTTTCCTTCAGAATATTGATTGTGTCTCGAGCAGTGTGCGCGGTTGCACCGTCCTGTTGAAACCAAAAGTTCTCCAGTCCTAGTTCATCCAATTTAGGAAGAAAAAATTCGCCATCCACAGTCGTCGTTTGACCCGCGGCGTTTTCAAAGAAAAACGGCCCGATTACTCCTTTAGCGTTAACAGCACACCACGCAGTAACTTTGAGCGGGTGTAATTACTCTTCGTAGGTGATACGTTGATTTTGGGTTCCCCAGAAACGAATATTCTGTTTCTTCACGAAGCCGCTCAGATGGAAATGAGCCTCATCGCTCATGATGATTTTTGATGAAAAATCGTCCTCTTCTTCGAAACAAATTTGCCAGCGTTCCTTAGGAGTAAACCGATACATGGCTTGACAGTTCGTATTCTACGTTTGTTTACTTCAGAAACTAGGAAAAATGAAAGAAAAAAAAGAAGGAAAAAAAGCGATTTCGAATAGAGTAATTACTTTTGTCCCACCCTGTATAAATGATCAAGGTGGGTCACTGATTCGAATAAGCCATTTCTTTCTGTCTGTCTGTCTGTTCGCACGATAACTCCCGAAATAATGAAGCTAGCGGTTTGAAGTTGTGGTCAGATGTTTGTTTTTATAAAATCTTGGACTGTATTGAAAATGGGCCAAATCGGACCAAGGGTTCCCCTACCTCCCATACAAATTACCCCTCTTTGATATTTTAATTCGGCCATAACTTTCGATAAAATAGCGCTATCGACTTGAAATTTTGATCAGTGCCTCATTCTGACATATACTTTGAGTTGATGGAAAGTGGAGTAGATCCAACTGCCCCTACCCTTACCTCCCCTACAAAGTTATATTCACCCATATCTTTTGATAGAATGTCGCGAAAAACTCCAAATTAGTATCAAATGGTTGCTGTTGGATGCCTTGATAAGATATATCAGGTCCGACCCATATACCCTCCCCCCCCCCCCCCCTACAAAAAAACATGAAAATCGAATATTTTGGGTTTTGCGTGCCTTCTAGGTCTGTACATGGGTATAGGGTATACACTCATCGTGCTATTCGCACGATTAGAACTCGGTCTCGTTTTTTTCTGTGGAAATGCAGGTCCCGAAGCACTTAAAAATGCTGTTTTCGGATAAGTTATTGATCTGGTCCGCAATCTAGCACTCCTTCCTCCAAACATTATGAAGCATTATAAATAAATATGTTTGAAGCTGCAATTATTAAAGAAAAGGGTAGTAGATTTTCCCTTGTACTTATTAAGTTTTTGTCATAATATAGTTCAGAGCGAAAAGAATTGTTCAACCGATGTCCAAGAAGGGAATGAATGAACAACGAGTGCACGGAACCAGATTGCGTAAACGAACGAGAGCTCGATGAGAGTATTCTGTAGGTGGGAACCCCAAACTGGAAGTCGAGGTCGCGTGACTGCGACAGTTGTAGCTTAACGCCTTGATCGGGCTAACATGGCGATGAAGACACGCCTTAAATACGAAATAAAAACAAATATTCGATTTTTAGGAAGCATCTAAATCGAAGTTTGTGAAAAGCTTTTGAGCTATAATGTGGCTCAGGTACTTAAAACTGGGGTATGCAAAATTTGTAGCTCCCATAGATTCTAAGCTTAGACTGTCGCGTCGATTTGCGCTTTTCTAGCGGCGCGAGAAGGTAAAATGAAATTCTTAACAACGTTTCTATAGCTAAAGGCTAGATTCAGAAGCGTCTATGTTATTGTAAAACAAAAACAGATTGTAATTAAAGAATTTAACAATAAAACCTCATAATGGTCTATTAAAGCAATTGTTACTACACTACCCCCTTTCTAAGTCAACTCAGATAATAATATAAAACCAAGGAAGAAGAAATCGATAGTGAACTATGATAGGATTTTGTCCAAAATTACTGGGTCAACGTAGCTAATGAAACGAAGCGAATGAAACTATCCCTTGCTTAGCGTATTGCTAAAGAAAAAAAAATAATTAAATTTAAAAGTTTTGGGGAACTGATATATTTTACAGATTTTAGTAAAACGTTTACATATAGACACGTTTTTCTTAGCAACAATTTCAAACAAATGTATTATGCTTGGTAAGCATCAACTACTTACTATCTCTCCATTATGAACACATGGGACCTATCTAGTTCCAGGTAAGCCACTTGTTCGTAATTCCTCCGTACGACAAATCTTTAAATACGTGAAAGCTGAAAGTTTACTGTTAAAAAAATTGTTTGATTTTGAAATTGGTAAACGAACTCTTCCGCCCTTCTTCTGTAATTTTAGTTAGGAACGGCGGGAGTACCTTGGGGTACAAGATGAGCAAATATATGTTGTGTATGGTTGAATCAAGGCCTTTTGTCGGGGACAATAGCCAACAAATACATCAATCTGCGCTGTAACACATTTTGTTAGAATGGAGAAGAAAATTAAAGTGTTTTTAGACAGTGTATTAATAATAGATTGTTTTTGAGTATAGATGACATTTGTTGCGCTTGTTAAATCTTACTGCTAAATCAATTGAGCCTTGAAGCAATTGATTTAGCATCGAAAAAAATCCATCAAAGACTTACAGAATTTGGTCCTCTAATAGCAGAATTAGGCCATGTTTCCTGTTTGCATGTTCCTCAAAGACCGTCTCCATATGCTTTTAGATCTCACTTGACGACTAGCGTTCCAATACTTGTTGGCCCTTAAGAAATGTTTGACCTTAATGCCTCTTTTGGCTTTAAGTTACCCTATTTTTGTTCGAAAGTAGGTGATCTGGGTATTATTTTCAGCCAGGGTATTCATAAAATGCGCCACGCTGAATAAACTGATGCACCAAAATATTTGATTTTAGTCGATCTGCTACTGCTTACCTTCCACTTTACACAAGAGTATAGTGAAACTTTCGAATAAGCTGAGAATACGTTTTCGAGCGATGTTATTTTACCAAAATAGATTACCCTTAATCTATTTATCCAACAGAACCTTTTAACTGTGACTATACCCATCCAAAATAGCAAAAATGTTTGACTTACTAAATGCATATGTCAGCTTCGGAAAATTCCTAACAAAATTACTTTGAACTGAATTAGTATATGTATACAAAAAATTAAGCAAAATTTCCGAGGGCGTCAGACTTTTCGGACTTCGCAAAAGAGGGCACGGATGGAAAAAAGTAGGGAACCACTGGTATACATAAAAATACGAAATACACAACAGCAAGAAAACTTAAGGAAGATGCTATGCTATCGGAAGAATCTATTTTGGACATTTTACGAAAATTCAGGATTGACAAATTTGCGGATAAAAGAGCTCCCGTTTTATTGACACAATTCGTCGACTTTGGCTTACATGGTCTAGTAAATGGTAGAGTAGTGAAATTGTTCTAGTAAAGGAAGAATTTTTCAACTCTATCGAGTAAATGGTAAATGTCAAGGTTAAAACGTCTTTAAAAATAAACTATTTTTTAAAGAGTCCTCTTTATTAGCTTCAAAACTTAATAAACCCCCTTTTCAAACTTCACGAAACCTCAGAACCAGAAAAATTTGTTTCGGCTGGATAAACTATTTTTTCAGAGACCTTTAAACTTTCATTGAGTTTCGGTCGGTTTTAAAGCAGCCAAGGCTTCGGGCTATTTTTGTGTGCGTCCGGCCACTTCATTTCAAGTTGGAGAACAAAGGAAAGTAATTAATAATATACTTTATAAAAATATTAGCTTAACCGAATTATTCGTTTTTATCATCATTTTACTAGCTATATATTCCAAGTAAAAATTAGCATCGACTTCGCGAGCGGCAGAAACTTGGTCATAAGCTCTACATGCTTCCCTCATCGACGAATCCATAAGCAGACCTGGAAGTCTCCAGATGAATACACCGTGAACCAAATCGACCACGTACTGATCAGCAAAAGATGGGCTTCTAATGTCCTAGATGTTCGATCCTATCGAGGAGCCAACTGCGACACCGATCACTATTTGGTGAAGACGACCTACAGGTGCAGAATCTCTTCGGTGCACCTAACGAGAATCAACCCTGCCAAGATCTTCGAGGTTGACAATTTGATTGATGATGCCAAGGCGGCTACGTATACTATAATCCTTGAGGAAAAACTGTCGCCCATGCTTGATAACATCAATAATCTAGGCATCCATGAGTTCTGGGAGGAGCTCAAAGACAGCATCAAGGAGGTCGCAGAAGAGGTCGTGGGCTATAAAGGCCGGCGCAGACGAGCAGACTGGTTCGACGACGAATGCAGGGCCTCGATTGAGGCGAAAAATGAAGCCTATCGCCAATACACACAACGCGCATCCCGAGCCAAGAAAGAAAGATATAACGAGCTTCGGCGAGTATCTAATAAGTTAATTAGACGTAAGAAACGCAAACATTTTGACGAGCAGTTACAGCAAATAAACCAAAGATTAGCCAGTAAGAACACTAGACAGGCGTACAAACTTATAAATAATATCAAGAACGGATATCAACCCAGGACAAGCCTATGTAAGGACAGGGATGGTAACATCATCAGCGACATCGAAAGCGTCAACAAACGATGGGCCTCGCATTTTGAAGAGCTCCTCAATGCATCATCAACATCCCCCGCGGAGCTAGCTCTTGAGCAGTTAGCCGAACCAGGCCCTCCCGTTCTACCCCCAACAGTAGAGGAGGTGAGTCTTGCCATACAGTCGCTCCAAAATAATAAAGCGCCCGGCGCTGACGAGATCCCAGCAGAACTGCTGAAGCATGGTGGAACGTGCCTGACCAACGCTGTACATGTGCTACTGCTGAAAATATGGAACGACGAGGTAATCCCCGAAGATTGGCGCAAAAGCATAATCTGCCCAATCCACAAAAAGGGTGACAAGCTGAAGTGTGAGAATTACAGGGGCATATCATTAGTTTGTACGGCCTATAAGATTTTATCAAAAATTATTGAAAAGAGAATCAATCCGTACGCAGAACAAATCATTGGCGAGTATCAAGGCGGCTTCAGACCTGGTCGTTCAACGACCGATCAGCTTTACACAGTGAAGCTACTACTCCAAAAGTGCTGGGAATACAACATCGACGTATACCAAATCTTTGTCGACTTCAAGCAGGCATACGACAGTATCGACCGAAGTGTACTGTACAACATTATGCTGAATTTTGGTATACCGGCAAAGTTAGTGCGACTCACAAGGATGACGATGACTAATACCGTCTCGCAGGTCAAAGTGCAGAACCGACTCACTGACCTATTTGAAACTCGTATTGGACTCAAGCAGGGCGACGGGCTGGCGCCGACGCTCTTCAACCTGGCTTTGGAGTATGTAATTCGAGCCATGAATATGGACAGCAGCGGAACGCTACTCATCAAGTCGACTCAATTAGTAGCGTACGCCGACGATATCAACATCATGTCTCGAAGGTTGGGTGATGCAGAAAGCCTCCTGCGTAACCTCAATAACGCCGCAAAGGAAGTTGGACTACATATCAACGAAAGCAAAACAAAGGCCATGATGCAATCGAAAACTAGGACGCCAGCAAATTCAAGCATCACAGTGGGGGACCTTAATATCGAGTATGTAGACAACTTCAACTATCTGGGTTGTAACTTATCAAAGGACGCCAACGAAACCGACGAAATTAAGCGACGGATACAACTAGCCAATAAGACATATTTCTCGGTCCTCCCTATAATTAATTCGAAACTTGCGCACAGGAACACGAAGCTCCGCGTGTACAAAACGATCATCCGACCCGTGCTATGTTATGGCTGCGAAACATGGACCCTTACCCAAGCCTCCGAAATTTTGCTAGACCGATTCGAACGAAAGGTCCTTCGGCGAATTTTCGGGGCCGTTCGCGAGCGAGACCAATGGCGTATCCGATACAACCATGAGTTGTATCAATTGTACGATGAGCTGGAAGTATCGAAAATCGTGAAGCTTCAACGTCTGCAATGGGCGGGGCATGTACAACGGATGGACGACAATCGCATGCCAAAGAAAGTTATGAACGCACAACGAATTGACGGAGCGAGGTTGCGTGGACGACCGAGAGCTCGCTGGGAGAACTCCGTAGGTGAAGACGCCCACCAGCTGCTGGGCTTCCGAAACTGACGACAATTGGAGGTCAACGATTCAGGCGGCCAAGGCCCGACGTCGGGCTATCGTGCCACATTGATGATGATGAAAAATTAGCATGTCCGGATATAACGACCATTATTGTCAGGCCCCTTCGCCGCTATAACCAAATTCTACTGCATTAAATCTTTTAATAAAGAGAATGTGTTTCTTTCGCTACATTTCAAAATCCTACCCTATCATAATTTAAATTGTGAAAATATAAATTTTTACTGCAAAACCTTTGTTAAAATGAAAAAAGTGATGGATCCGTATTTGTAATTTTGACTAACTAAAAACGGCTGGGAACCCCTGCTGTAAACGTAGTCTATACTAAACGGTTATGTCGTCCTCCAAACAAAATGGAAAAGTTCCGATTGATACATCCTCCTGGCCCTTACAGACCCTATGTGCAATCTGGCTTTTAAGTGAGCCGCTTTTAGGGATATCCATTCAACGGTAAGAGAGTTTGGAGCTTGTTAAAGGCTTAAGGAAATTTCGTTTTTTGATGATACTAGGGGATTATAACGGTTGGAAGCATACAATAACGGCATCTTTGGAAATACACAGTGAATATTTTTTATAACGGTAACGACACTGTCACTGACACTGTGTCAAATGAAAAAGCAGCAACAACGCATTGGTCTCGTCGATGACAGGATTCAATATGGAGCTGCCTGTAGAAATAGCCTGCGACATTACCGCCAGAATGGGCGATGTGCCTACACTGCAGGTCGAGCGACGCGACGCTATGGAGCGGTATTATAAAGAACGAGGCTACACTGAAAAAATTGGGCTATCTAAAATTAAGAAACTCTTTTCTCATTTGCTAAATTCCCGAATTTAGACAAAATTTCTCAAAATGTGACAATTTCTTCTTGAATCGATCCTATTTTGAAGACCTTCTTTTGAGAAATAGGAAGTAGATTCAAGCCTAAACCATTATTCTCAATTCAAGCAAACAAATGCTTGATAATAATTTTTTTTTTACATTTTCCATGCAAAGCTCGTGGAAAAGCTTTATTTTAGCTTTAGCTTATATTGGAGCGTTGTAGTAGATTAGTCAGAAGTGTCTATGGTTCAGTGGGTAGCGCGTTTGACTGGGAAGAATCGGATTATGTGTTCGATGTTGGTTGGATGCAAGTTTATTTTTTTATTTTTGTTTAGATTCTCTTGTCTTTTTCATAAGAAAAGTTTGCTTGATTCAAAACTACTTTTCCTTAAAGCGGCTAATGGCATTTCACTTGGATCAGTGTGACTAATTCTCAAATGAAGAGAAATATTTCTTGGCTGTTTTTCATTGTCTTTTTTTCTTGATTTGAGCCATATTTTCTTTACTTTAGCAGGCGATTCGGTTCAGTGTAGGAAGAAAGAAAGTTAGCGTGCACTCAAAAGCAGTCTTTCAAAAATTTCTAGGTTTTATGGCCAATGCCAAAAGTTTTCATCGATGCGTGCGTGCCCAAAGTGAGCTACGTCCAGTAAAATTTTTAAATGTTCAGGGTTTTGAGGAAGGCTAGGCACTGTAATTAGATTAGGTGTTAGGAACAACAGCACGCTCTGGCGAGTTGTTTATTCCCATAAGTGCTCGTTTGATATCATAACAGTGAGATATACAGATATATGTCGTTTATAACGACATCGAATGGACCGACTGTTTTACGTCGTTATAGCCGATCGTCGTTATATCCGCTAATATCGTTTATAACGACAACCGTCTTTATATACGATCATACTTTTTATAGCGTCCTGTCGTCGTAATTAAGCGGTCATTGTAATGTAAAGTCAAAACTCGTTGTAAACCACGAACACTTTTTAAATTGTATACGACAAGGGTATACGTCCCTGTGTGACACACAAATGAATGGAATAGCTGCTTCAGAATTTTGTTTAAATTATTTTTCGGAAATAAGAAATACAGGAGCACATTATAAATTCCAATGAGGGCATAAATGGAGAAGTTAGCAAATTGTCAAATTATGGTTTGCTGTTTTTTTTTTCAACCCTTCCAAATTTCATAGACCCATTGTAACGAACCGATTTTGCCCCATACCTACATGTCTGTTTTTGAATTTTCTTCAGTTTTGCAGATATTAATAATTTGAATTATTTCAAATGATTAATATTTGTAAACATCCCGCCTAATTCAAAAGCAGACATCTATCATCCATCATCTATGTGTCGGAATCGTTCGGAACAGCTGGGTCAACTGATCAAGCGACCAACTTCGGGGAGTTGATGTCACGACGGTGATACGCAGGATTTTGGCTGTTAGCAGACGAAAAAAAAAAATAAAAAAATAAAAATAATGGGTATTTGAGCCATGAAGGGAAGAAAAACATCCCCTGGGTCGGCAGCAAGGACGCACATCTAAGTTTTTTGTGATAAGTTTTGTCTGGCATATGCATGTTTATATTTCGTGATATGTGCCCGTCACCAATTTGTAATTTATGTCCTACAATTAAGTGTATGAAATATGGGCTTAAATGAATATTCTCGCGACATAAACTAACCCCCCGCCCCATTCCAGGGGAAAATTTTGATCGAAAAGGGAGGTGCCCTACATTGCTTTATTCGGCAACGGGCATCTCAGGACGGTTTTAATTTTGTGTGGGTTTTACGGTCGAGATCCGGCAACATCCGGGTCTACGGAACATCCAAAAGATGGCAATATATATCGAGCGGCAAAGATCCAGCCCAATTCTCCCGCTACTGATCTACAGCAAGCGCATGCCGCTGCTCACTCCTTGAGGAGCCCTATCGTTATTGCCTAACCTGCACGGTTATAGAGGCATTGGTTTCGCCCCCTGGGCATCTTGGCATCTTTCCTTACATCATCGTTAATCTTTCAAAAAAATCAACAAATTCTCAATTAGGATTTGATTATTTTGTCGATAAAACCTAAAGCAGGACCTGTATTTGTTGTAGTCTCTATAGGCAAACGGGAACCAGACGGTTCTTAAAATATTCTAAAAATTAAATAAATTCAAGTTTCAGAATATTTTTTTTTAGCATGCCATTTTGCACTTTTTCATCATTAAACTTTTGGAGTCATTTTCGGCAACTTCAGTCTACTTTCCACAGCAGATTAACTTAAATTCTTCGGTTGACTCCTTTATTTTTTCAAAATGGTTTCTTTTCATAAATTCTTGATTACAAGGGCTTTAAAGAATAAAGCAAGAGCTAGTAAATCAGGAAGCACACCGGGACGTCGTCGAATCTTGTATATCGATATGTCCTTGTCGCAAAGCAAATTGGAGAAAACTAATTTTGAGGCGCTAATAGTGTGGAAAAATAACTGCTCCTTTATCTTGGACGATCGTTGGTACCGAATTGATGTGGATCCGCTAAATTAAGTTTAGGGCAGATTCCGAAGACGATGTGATGAAAACGGACACGATTTTTTTTGCGTGCAGTTCAGTCTCAAATCCCCTGCTGTGTTGATTGTTTTATCGCAAACAACATTTCGTAACATGAATTTTACATTTCTTACGACGTTTTAAAAATCTTCAGGTTGAGTAGCGATTGCGATGCGATGTCGTCTCATTCCGCCTTCCAAAAATAAGAATTTTGGAACCTTTTTTCCGTACTGAATTTAATTTTCAATTCGAACTTGATCTTTGCATGCCGGAAAAGCAATCATTTCACTTACTAAAAATTACATGTGACGAGCGTTCGTTGTTATATCCGATCATTTTGCCTCTCGAGTCGCAAAAATTCAGTCGTTATAACCGATCGGTCGTTATAGCGATGGTCGTTATATCCATCAAAAATTGTACCGCACGAGCCTCTTAGGTTTCGGGACCTGGAATTTCGGTCGTTATAGCCGATGCGTCGTTATAGCCGATGTCGTTATAAACGATATCTACTGTATATGTGTCACATGGGTCGCGGATTTGAAAACCATCATAAACTCACTCCTACAGTGGAGTTCATTCGAACGTACGCCCCTGTGCCTAGAAGGCGAGCAAAGTAACTACTACATCAACAAGATCGCTAATATTTGGTCGATTTTATCCAATTATGCACTTATTGTTACGATTTTTATTTATTTTCTAAATCGTTTGCTTTATTTCTCTCGTCCTCACAAGTTGGAAACACTTTTTTTCTGCCACAATCATTATGCTCTGACTGACTCCGACTTTCACTGTAATGAAAAAAATTAAATTCTCTTACTGCAAATCTACATAGCCGGCAGCAGCAGCAATCCATGGATATGGTTAGTATGGTCGGTGTATGCTTGCGCTTGGTATAATGTTCTGTACGAAATGCCATCCATCCATCGGTTGGTTCGGCTAGCTGGCTTCATGTCTTGTCGTTTCCGCCAACCAGCTATGTATTGCGTTCCGTCCTCAAATCTCTTGAAAAGTTAACTGCGCCGCGACTGTCTGTTCTATCTCTCTATATGCGCGCTGTCGCCGTGATCGCCATACATTCGCGCAACTAGCATATTCGTGCTCATTCTTTTCTTCCCTGCCAGTGCTTTTCATATATTTATTTTCTACAGCAATTCACAAAATAGTATACATTTATCGCATCTTCTATTACTATGACTACACAAGTGTTTGCCTGAAAATTAGCCGGAACTCTCGCCTTTCTAGTGCCACTTGTCTAGTGTGAACCAGTCGCGAGAATAGAAGCATACTCAATAGTTAGTGGTGATCGCGCTAATGATTTTATTTATTTACCCGAAACGCGAAAGAAGTCAGTCGATCGCGAAGTATTGATTCGCGGCCTTGCCGATTTAGAGCTCGTGCTAACATATATTCAAATACAACAACCCCTTATCAGAGGGTTCACAAAATAAAAGTGTGTGCTGTGCTATCTGTGTATATTATTCTTGTTCACACTATCGGTTATTATTACCTCAGTGACGTCATTCTGTTATCGGTCACACGGGAAAGAGTTGCAATTTTATCGCGCTGCGTATACGAATGTGCGTGTAAAGTGATCGCATTTTGTGGTTTTCTTGAAATTGATTTCAATTTTTAACCCCCCCGTTTGTTGCATTCAATATTTTATGCATTTTGTGCTTGGTGTGTGTGCGTGTTATATGCTCCCACAAAACCATGCCATCGGCGTGAAGGTCAGCTGATCATCATTATCAACAAAAATACGCATAATCATCAAAAAAAAAGTCGCGGTTGTAGATTTTTATGGCATCTGACGGAGATCAACGATAGTCGTCATCGTCAGCCTATCGATCGTGAATGAGTTGATATCGAAACGGAGTAATTAGCCTACACCGGTGGACATGGCCTACGAGCGGTGTGAACAAGTAAGTTAATACTTCTTGTTGGATGGTAATGACTTCACTACCTCTACATATGGTATGGTTGGAAGATCTCTCTGGTTTGGCTGGGATGGGATCCATGGAATCAACATTGCGTCTCAGCCGGCTAGTCTGCAGGTCGGCTACCATGATAACGGCGCTTTTGTGGTCAAATGGTTGGAACTTCTTTGGCTGCATCATTTGTCTGTGACAAATGTACCATGAAGCAGGCAATACAGAAACGTCTCTTGTTTGTAAGTGCAAGAAGTGAAAGACACGTGTATGATGTTGTGTTGTGCTGTGCTAAGAATAAAGATTGGCACAGTCACCTTTGAATTATATATTTCTGGTCGCAAAGTAATTTTATGAGACGACGACATGACGTGATCGTGATTCAGTTTACAGGCACGACCCAGATCACGACCGGTTGCGGGACAAAATGTGTATTACCCAACATATGGATAAATATGTCAGCACGGTGCCCATTGTTAACCTTTAGATACTATAATGGGCTAACTGCAGCTTGGTAGGATGGTAGGACCAAGTACTTTTTACATGAATTGCGACTTAAGTCACTTCAAAAGTGCAGTTTCCTAATGGAGAGATAAAATGAATAAAGTAAACCGACAGTATGGCCACTACTGGTATTGATCAAATCGATAAATGTGATACCTACTTTGTGCTATTTATTTACCAGAGAGCATTTTATAGATTAATGTCTGTTTAGAGGGGATTACTTGCATTTGCTTCAGGTTTAATGCTTAATAAAATAATTCTTCGGATGTAGATCAAAAGATCGATAATTCTTTTAAATAGACTTTATGGAAATGATTTTGCAATTCATAATTATGGTGGGGTCATAATTTGACTTTGGCTAGACTTGTATAAATGGATGACAATATCATTTGTTGACGGAAATGCTTACGAAAATAAATATTTATAATTCATTTAAGATTCATTCATAGTAGCTACCCGGGTAGATACAAATATTTCATACAATATATTAGCATTAAAAATCCAGAAACAGAATGATTTTCGATGCGAATATGCCGATTAATTAATCGGTGTATTAATTTATCGACAACATCGATTGTTTTTTATGTAACGTTTCGATAGTGTAGGGATGCCCATTTTTTCCAAATGTTTCTATCCTATTTTATTTTTTTTTTTAATTTTAAGTTTTTTTTTTAATTGTAAAGTTAGCAAGGGACTTCGAGATTTAATTTAAGTAAATAAAAAATTATCGAAACATTCTGAAAAAGATTGAAACAACATTTTCTTTTACATTAGTTTTTATCTGTAATTATAATATTAAATTATTAAGAAAGGCCTCAACCCCCAACGAAAGCATCTGAAATCATAACCCCTCTCTTCCCCGGGTTTTCAACTACACTGAAAAAAAGGTGCCCTGAAACAATGAAATTGTTCATTAAAGTAATGAACATTTACACCGATATCCCACCGAAGACTGATTTCATCATTCCAATGAATCTGATTTTATCAAAACAACGAACAAAAATTTCATTAAAATTATGAACAAATCCTTAAATTAACAACTTGTTCATTAATATAATTACTGAGTTCATCAATAAAAAAAAATGGTGCAGGCCGGCATCCAGCTTCATAAGTGTTGACGACATTTATTTTACCTCTGCTCTGAATAGTCATCAAAAATTACCTACCAACTTACAGTGGGAATCGATCCCGGGACCCTATGATTTGAAGACATGCGCCCTACCTAACTACACCATACAGACTATTCGTTATGAAGGTTTATAAAATACACTTAAAGCGATAATGACATCGTTCATAGTAGTACATATTACTATGAACGATGTCATGTAATCAATGAACAATAACATCAAATTTACTTACTATCGGGGATAATGTATGAAGTTCATTGTGTTCATGATCGCTTTACATTAAGTTAAAATTTTGTTTTCGTTATACTAACGACCGATCTTTCGTAAAATTTATGTGTAATAATAATGTATTATTTTAAGGAAGAGAAGGTTTATTTACTATGAACTAATTCATCATGGTAATGAAAAAAGTCTATGCTCCTAGTTCATTAATATTTTGATGATTTTTTTTCAGTGTACTGCTCCCAAAACTTACCTGTTTTTTTTTTATGTTGATGTCAAGGATTTAGGGGCAACCCTTTAATGCAAGCATAGCCTTGGCGGAAGGGTAATTATGGTAAGGGATGGAGAGAGGGATAACACAGACATCCATGGTCACAGTGGGATTCGAATCCACGCTCCGGTAACTCAGAGGTATAGAGTGACATCTCTACCACTGAGCCACCGAATGTCCGTTGTCAGTATTGGATTCGACCAAACCGAAATTACAGTGACCGAATCGCCTGGTGAAGTTGGTTCCAAATGGCCTCCTGGCTCTTATTTGATGGGAACACGTATGAGCTACCCGGGTACCCGGGTACCCCGATATAAAAAGAATGAGTTTCGTATAGAATACCGTATACTACATATTTCGAGTATATCATGAAAAGTGTTAATTTTTCTACCTCTAGCGTTTCTTTGATCGTTGGTGTTAGTTACCACTTCTATTATGGCCTTCCTTGGTACCTTTCGATTGTGATTTTCGTACAATGATTTCGCATGACTTACTGGTTAGAAAATCGCTCTCATCATTAGCATAGCTAATTCTTCCGAGAGCTGGCGTAGAAAAATTCTGGGAAAATTACGCTATCAGCTTTCTTGTTCTCTTATCGAGACTAGTGACTCTTATCATACCATCCGCCATATAGCGGAAAATATCGAGAACTCAAGAGTTCTTCCTATGAGAACGGATAGCAGAACAAGCCAAATTCTGTGCCCGTTAGTTTTTTTTTGCAAGCATATCATTTTTTTCATAGTAAGTAACGTACGTGGTACCGGGAATATCGTACTGAGAAGAATCACAGCTTTTTTCTTCTTCGGAACATCGAACAGATGGTACCTCCTCGTCAAATCCAAAAAGCGTTCACAATAACGGTCAAAAGTTCCGCGCAGCTTCATTTCTTGAGGAATGCATGTTATTTTTCAAAGTACCGACGATTGTGAGATTCCATGACAAAAATTTTCATTGCCATTCTCCTCCTCAGTGTTTCTTTTGTCGTCATCGTTTTCCTTTATTCGTCTATCGAAACTTTCTCAGCAGTGACTGAATGCCTGGCTTCTTCACGCCAATGGCAATAATTCAATGCGTGTTTAGGCACGCTAAGTTATCTAAACAAAACTACAATCTATTCTTAACTTTCCTGGTAAAAATGCAAACAAATATTTTCAGCTACAATGGACTTTTAGCAAGAGTTCCATAGAGGGGGCTGTTCCCAGGTACGTAGGTGGCAGATACTGTTAGTTTTTTTGGGTGGCAACCCAAGGGTTAAACTCCATTAGTTGAACTTTCCCTTACACGAACATTTAGAGTTCGCAAGTCGTAATTCCAGTTAGAGAGGTTTGACTTATCTGCCCGGGTATAGATACTATGAAAGTGAAATAGGGACAATCGTTTTTATTCTATATTGATATTGAACATATGTTTTGAACATTTCTAGAATCTGTTCACATTTCCAGCGTACTGAATAAAAAAAATTGGAAAACATTTTAAATTGAGGGTAAAATTGACCTGTAAAAATAATGATATGATATTCAGTAAAATTGCTTGCTAAAAGTTCTGAAAAATTAGTTGAAAAGTACGGCAAAAAACAAAGACCTGGATCGTTGACCTCTAATATTTTTCCCAGCAGTTAGTGGGCATCCTCTCCTACGGAGTACATCTCGGTCTCTCTCGGTCGTCCACGCAATCTGGCTCCGTCCACTAGTTGTGCGTTCTTCACCTTTACTGTGTGCTGAAAGCTTGGAATTAGGGATGTTTCTTCAAGTCCTTTGACATTCACCCGTCGCAGTCACCCTTTGTACCCACGGGAGCCACCTGACCCAAATAAGGGCACTTGAGTTGCTGAGACAATTCAAGATGAACTTCACCATGACTACAACAATTAAGGGGAGAATACACTCCTATCTAAGTACATCTTCCTATGAAACCTCTGTAAAATGCTTCTTTGTTCGACCCCATCTGGCTTATCTAACGATCGCCAGTTCATAATAATAAATTTTTACCAAATAACAGCATAAAATTTACATTTACTTGTCTCTTCTTTCTTCTGTATGGCTCAAGCAAATTTGTATGTGCACTGCTTGTCATCAGGTTAGCACACCCCTTCACATTACTAGTTGTGGCTGAATTTCAGCCAAATTAAAAGAGGTAAAATTGCTAAATGTTATTACAGTTTATTATTTATTAGTAGTCTGGCTGGTCTAGCGGTTAGTGCGCGCACCTTCGGTGCACAGGCTCATGAGTTCGAATCTCACCGTGTTCCATGGTGTTTTTCGAACTCACGAGCTTGTGACGGACTATGATCTCACTCAGATGTTAAACGAGTACCCATTTATGGGGATAAATAACACTGCTGAGCGTGATGCTGATCTCATTACCTCAACAAAAAGCAGATAAGATCTTGGAAATAGGATGTCACTAACACATCCTGCGGCCTTAGTCCAATGCTGGATTGTCGCGCCTGTTATTTTTTTTTTATTTATTACAGTTAATGTCCTATTTGATTCTCAATTAATTAAACCATTTGTTAATATTGTTATATAATAATTATTTTTCGAAAAAGAACGCACAAAAGCTAAAGCAATTTCAAATTTGTCATCAGGTTAGCACATGTGACTTTTTTCATGTTTACTGAGCTTTTAAGCCATGAGCTTATTTCCTAACTTATAACACTTGATAATTTTGATACATTTTTCAATAAATCTAATAACGTGTTGAGCCTCCCTTACTTAGAATAACCTCATTGAATCGTTAGGGGGGGGGGGGGGGTGACTCTTACAATTTTCCTATGTGATTAAGGAAAATAGCTTACCAGGGGATTCGAAAATTTCAGCTTTATTAGAAAAATGTTTTAAAGACTCGTACAGTTTACAATCTAAACATCCCCAAACGTTATCTATTATACTAGCTTCGGGGGAGTAAGGCGGCCAATGTCTTACACTGATATTTTGACTTTCAATGGACCTTGATTTAATCACCTGGAAAATATGGAGCGGAGGAATATCGTGTTGAAAATGCAAGGACTCATTACGGAACAACTTTTGAAAATAGGGGAAAGCAATTTGAACCAGGTGTTTGTAACTGTTTTTGTTTATATTTGATGTTGCTACCATGGTACCTGCTGCCTATCCAAACCATTACACCGCTCACCCGACAATGAAGGCGATCCAAATGGTGTCCCTCCCTGCGTCCCTCCTTCGTCCTTTAAATTGTGAAGCATTTCTTATTATATTGTTAAACCATGAAAAAACTCGCTTTATTGCCCAAATTTTCGCTAATATTTGAGACCGAGTCATGAAAACTTCTCTCAAAATGACTCACTTATAAGCATTGACAAGCACTCAATTGTTATGACTTTTATTATTTTTATTGGAACTCTACTTATTACACACAAATTCGGACTCCACATTTCGACTTTATTCAATTTTTTTTCGAAATTCCACTTTTTGGCAGCCTTGAATCCTTATAAGCTTCAATTTTTGATCCTTTTTCCACAGATAATAAATTTCCTTTACCCATATAAAAGCTAATACATTACTGAAACAAAAACAAAAAATTGGGGGTCCTACATGCCCCAACTGTGAGATTACAAAAAAAATCGCATGTGCTAACCTAATGACAAATTTTTAATGGCTATTTTGTGTAATGTTTTTCAAAAAACAATTATAAAACAATATTAAAAAATGTAGAAGCAATATATTTTATTTTATTTAAGTCGAAATCGGCAATTAACGGTAATAATTTTTGGGTCGGCTGTTAATTACAACAATATTGCTTTATTTTTTGTTAATTACAAAAAAAAAATTTTTTTTTGGGGAAAAAAGCTTTAACAGTTAAATATTCGAGAACAAATTTTTTGGGCATAATGTTCTTCTCAACTCGCTGCGCAGATTATTATTTTATTATAAAAGAAGTCTTGTTCTAAACATTCTTTTGCGTGGAATTTTACTCTGCTTATCACACTACCATTTATGGACGATAAATTAGGCAAATTTCTCTTTAAGTAAATTTTTTTTAATCAATATTCCTAAGAATTATCCTTAACATTTAGCAAAACGGAAAAACTATCAAAACATGTTCAGTATCCACACTATTCCAGCCTTATGTTAGAAAAGAAAGCGATTATCCTTATTCAAGTGGCCGATAAAATTGCCTTGCCAGGAGGAAGTATAAATAATATGATAACTTCCAACAGAACTCTTTTCTTAACCCGCTTTTTATTGTCATGGACTCCCAGAGTGATATAGTAAATATTACCACAAACCCTAAAGTCATACACTGAACGACATGCGATACAAGCCATAGTGAAACAAATGAAGTTCGTGTCCCTGTTCAAGTGGCCGACAATGTATCATCGAAAGAAAAATTTCCCTGATGCAGCATAGAACCACAATTAATTAAAAGGCTAAGTCTGTATTGAGCAGTTGTTTGTTTAATTCGAGGATATCAGTTACATATATAATATATACCTTCAATGTTTTCTAAAAAAAAGTGCCCCTCCTTGTCTTTTCTGAAGTACTATAAACGTTACAATAACACATAATCAACAAAATGGCCTCCCTTACAAAATATTATAAATGTTTATCCAATAATATATCTAGATTCATTATGGTCTCTTCAGATTAACAAAAATGACATAATCTGCTCTGCATATTCACTATAAACTTCTCAAGCTTAACGTCGTCGTGTGGTTAGCTTGAATTTTATAAGAGTGTCAAGCTGATTATTCCTAAATGCTAACGCGCCAAGTAAATATTAAATTTCATAATATTTTGCGGTTAACTTTCATACATTAACCCCGCGTATGAAAGTTTGCACACTATCATGTCATTATAGAGATTAGTAGAAAACTTGTTTGACTGTACATACGCAAAGTAAATACGTTGCGTATTTGCGTATAGTGATACAAAATCACACTCAAATATAATGAGCATTTGGCTGTAACGTAAAAAAAATATCAATATTTTAGCGAATATTTTGTTCATATGCCGCATTTTTAGCCACTGTTCTCATGGCTCAGGGTATATCTTAAATATTACCGTTATATGAAAATCAAAAAATCTTTTCCGAAAACTTGTTCATTGTACTGTTTGACTGCACATATCTTCTCTTGAGGAGCAGGCATACTTCAGGACTGAGCAGGCATACTTCAGGACTTTTGGTATTGTAGAACAACTGCAGTAACAATTTCTTCATAGGTGACCTTTTAGTAAGCATTACCGTTATAGAGATATTCACGGAAATCAGTCAAAATTCCTCCGGTGTAATGTCGCAGTCCTCGCACTGTATGTATCGGTGAACCCAGGAAAAAGGACTACAGATCCATTCATGAGGGTAAACCTTGTTTTCCCCCCACCCCCTCCGCGAAACATATCTCTATCCAGTACTCAAAACTGCCAATTTGATGGGCGGCAGCGGGGGAACGGGAGTGATTATGGGGAAAAGGACTTGAGATCCATTCATTGGGAGTTGAGACCTTTCGATTGACATCAATTTTACTAGGCATGACAGCAACTTTAATTTCGACTTTGTTCTATTAAGTACTGAAAACGATTAATTTAGGAGATGTGGTAGGAAGGCGGGGGAGCGGGCCCCGTCGAAAAGGAACTTATATTTGATCATTGGGGATCGTCTCGCCCGTTTGAAAAAAAACGAAGAAATTTGAACAAATCTAAAGTGAGAAGTGACCAAGACTATTGTTTACACGACGGAACAAGTACGGGTTTTCGGACCTCTGTAGCTCGGACCCTGGTTGGCCCTGAGTGTTCAAATTTGGTAGAGGTTTTCGCTCGCGTCTCACGAAGTGTAGACAATTTCAAGAAGATACGACGGAAAACGCCGAAGATTTAAGAGTTTGCAAATCTGGTTCTCGTTGTCCTCGTTGCTCTTGTTGTTCACTGGCAGGCAGCCTACATACAACCTCGTACCGAGGATCTCGAGATTTGTTTTTTTCATATGGATAGAGTCTGTTCTGAGCGTGTGCAGAGGCTATCATTTGCTTCAAACCGTGCGCTAGAAAAAAAGATACAAAGAAAAAATATGAAATGGATAGAGTTTTTCGCTTAAGTCTTTTTATATGTTTCAAATGAAGCATTTTGCGCAAGTCGGGGATTGGCCCGAAAAATACCTAGAAAAGAATCGTATAGTTTTGCGATTTGACGGGGTTTTTTTAGAACAATCACTTGTATAGGTATTGTGGTCCAAAGTTTTCAATTGTAGAGCGTCTGGAAGAGTAGGGGCAAGGGGTCAAAGTTCATGTTTTCGTTCGTCTCGTAGATATGGGTATTTTAAAAGGGAGAATGATGGAAACGGGATGTAAGGACAGTCACATATTGAGTATACAGTGAGGATTAATGATTACATTAAAAAATAGGATTAAGATTAGGTTGAATGTTAGGGCTCGGGATAGGGATGCAGTAAAGGTTTAGGCTCAAATTAGGGCTAAGGTTAAAGTCAAAATGTTAAGCGTAACGGATAGGTTTGAAGTTATTGTTAGGTCGCAGTTCACGTTATTATTAGGGTTCAATTTAAGGGTAGGGTTTGCGTTAAGGTTGAAGCTTAGGCTTAGGCCAAGATTAAAGTCCAAGTTAAGGTAAATATTAAGTAATTTCAAAAGATTGCCTATGTTGTCTAGATCCCTCACAACTGTAACACATTTGCTCCGTTATTCGTAATTTTAGTCAGAATATTTTTTCAACAACCAGATTTCATAGTAATTTAGCTAAATAACACACACACACTCAAAATGTAAAAAGTTCGCTTGATATCTGTAAAATTTAATTTTTAATAAAAAGTGGTCAGTTGCAGCTTATGAACCTCCAGAGACCTATTTACATTTTGAGTGTGCCATTATTTAGCTAAACATAGCATGGAATCTGGTCTTAAAAAAACATTTTGGCTGAAATTAGTAATAATGGAGCAAATGTGATACCGGTATGGAATCTAGACAACATGCGCGCAAAGTTTAAAAATTACTTGTGCAATGCCCTGGTGCCATTTTATCTGTAATAACAGTGATTTGAATTTCGATGAAATAACTATTTTTATCTCTCGATGTTATATTGTTTTTTTGTGGAACAACAACAACAAAAATCACAACTTGAATAAAATGACTTCAGTTTCTGAAACTTAAAAAAAATTAACATAAACCGACTTGCCAGCGGTTTCAAATGTTAACGTTGCTGGGAAGATTAGAGAAATATCAAAACAGATTTTTCATTCAAATTTTAAACAATGATATCATAACGGTACTTTGAAGTTTGAAATCTGTAAAATTGACAAAAGCTTATTCAGTGTTTTGCCTCTCTAACGGTATGTTACTTCTGATATTTAGATTCCAAAATTTTGGAAAACACTTTGAAAGTAAAAAAAAATCGGAATTATTTAGCTATTGGAATTACGAAATCGACCCATGCGGAAGGATGAATGGGACCATAAATTGATCCTTTCACATTGACATTGAGTCCTCATTAGGTCCTCTTGAGACCACGTTTGGTTCTGGTTATTATACGTCAAAGCACTCCGTTAGTCGAGAATGTTGCATTATTAGTGCATCTGTGCCTATGTGCTAACTAACGAAGTCACAAAAAGGCCCTCTTTTGACAGTAGCTTGGCATCGATTCATTCATGATCTTAACTTGTTGGGATAGTTAGCGATTGTCAGAGAAGAGAAATCGACAAATCGAGACTTGGAATACATTCGAAAATTTGGCTGAACGACTGCTTGAGACCTCCATTAAACCATCGTTCAATTTCAATGTAAGGAATATTCCAATTTCAATATTGAGAATTTAGATCGATAGTGAAAATATTTCGTATATTACAGAATAAATTCTGCGAATTACCGTGGTCGATTCAGAGGTTGGTTTGAATTTGCTTGGTGAGTTTTTTTTTCAAGATTTTTAATGTCAAAATATCATGCCGGAAAGCCAAAATATTGAAATAATTTTTATCAACATTGCATATTTGACAGTTCAAAGAACCGTTATGAAATTATTTTCTTAATTTTCAATAAAGAAATCAATTATGTATGAAACTTTGCTTAAGTCTGGATATCTACACTGAGAAAAAAAATCCCATTAAACCAATAGGAATTAGCCATTTTATCCCATTAGATTTAGTCAATGGGAAAATCCCATTATTGGGTTAATAGGATACCATTAATTCAATGGGATGGAACATCATTAAAATAATTAGATCGAACTATTAAATCAATGTGATATTATACTATTAATGTAAAACGATATCCCATTAATGCAATCATGTTATCCTATTGCCTCAATAAAGGACATCCCATTAAATTAATATGATTTTCCCATTGAAATTATAGTTTATCCTATAATATGGATATTGGGGCACCCTATTAAAACAATAATTTTTTCATTTCATGAAATGGGTTTCAATAGGAAAAGGTTGAACGTTAGTAAAAACAAGTTGGAATCCAGTGCTCAAAAATGGACCATTATTAAATAAATAAAATAAAAAAAAAACACTGCATGTGTGAATTGAACTAATAAACAAGTTAAACAAAATCTTACGCCATTTTAAAATAGTATACGCGGTCTTTTTAAATAAAATTTAGGTGAACAATATTTTTTTCCATCACTGTACATATAAAATTGTATATAAATACACGGGAGTATGAAAATGAAAATAATAATTAAGTCCCGAGTTCGCATCTATTTCGAATTTACAAAATAGCGAATTCAGCGAAAATTGCTGTTTTAAAAAATAAATGCGAAATCCACCCATTTGTACTTTTTCCACGAAAAAGTTAATTTTCTTTAAAAAAATCAGTTAAGAGAAAATATTTTTCCATCTCAGATTGATTTTTGCATTTGAATTGAATTTTTGCAAAATTTCCAATATTCAGAAATTTTTTATGCGAAATTTCATTTTTTTGCGAAATATCCGTGGCAACTAACACTGTAAATCTGAATCAATCTTATTAGATAATCCCATTAGTCTAAAATGTACGTCCTTTTCGAAATTCAATGGTTTATAATCTCATTAAACTAATAGGATAAAACTATTAACTTGTTTAAAATAGCCGAGGCGAAAAGTTAATAGGAGTCCCATTAACAGGTTATGGGATGTTTTTCTCTGGGTGTATGTATTTCGGCAGCAACATTTCAAATCGCAGAAAAGTGAGTTTATGTAGTTACAGAAGCTGAAGTTTAAGGTTTAATTTATTGATACCTACAATGTAGTAACCAGGTGATAAACCTAGTACATGAGGTTGCAAAATGTGATGAAGAAACTTTTTTTCTTGCTTGTCTTTTTTTGGGGTGCTGGACACGAATCCAGAGCTTCCCAACAAAATTTCGTTGCGTAAGATGGTTGAAATCGCTGAAACCCCAAAGTTTTCGCAATTCTTCCGTTTTTTGGCCCCAACTCTGAAACTGTTCCTTTCCGCGAAAAACTCTCCAGGAATATGTTAGAGAGTACATGATTGGAGTTTTTTTTGCGGTTTTGGCCCTGTTTCGCAACGAAATTTTGGTGGGAAGCTCCGGATTCAAGCTCATCACCCCGAAAAACATAAGAAATACAAAAAAAATCTCCACAACATTTTGCAATTTGAAATCACCTAATGACTATACACTAATAGCTTTCAATTTTATTTTAACATTCCAAGTCGTGATTTTCTTTGAATTCCACATAAAGAAACATTATACATACATATACTATATACTAAGCTGACCAGACGTACAGCATTTTGCTGTACAGTACAGCAGTTTGACCTGTCGTACAGCATTGGGAAATGTACAGCGTTCCCCATGTCACACGACGAAACCTTATTCACTACATAATAAGCTCGTCGATGAGGCCAGTGATCAGTCATGCCTGCTTTTAAAGTGTAGAGTTTGACCCCCCTGTGCTGTTAATATTTAGCGAGATAATTGCTCTTCTACGTTTGACAATCGCCCATTTCCGATAATTCGGGAATTCTTCCCGATCTCACTGAAATTTGGACACTTGCAGAGCTACTTGGGGCTTATATTTTCTCCAAATGTCACGGTCCACCTATCTGCATTCGGAAGCTTTAGCTGCCCAAATCGCACTTCTGTATTTTCTAATCCAAAATTGTCCATAAATTGCAAATTGGGCGGAATTTTGAAATTTGGTGGATTTGTAGGGCATTGCAGGGGATTTGTGGTTGATTGCATTTCAAGGCTCTAGCTGCCAAGCTTTAGAGGTTACATCCGTCAAAAGATGAGATTTTAAGATGAAAAAATCAGCCATTGTACTCTATTCCGATTCCTTTATCAACCTCTATAGGAAAATGCATACTAAAGAAATGACTCAGCATGGGTTTTAGGTACATGGTTTTTTTTTCCAAATTTCATTAGAATCCATTCAAAACGGCGTTATAAGCCGTGCTCTGTGGCCATGATTGTTCGGTCACTACTCTGTGTTATAGAGATTCATAGAGAGACGAGTTTCTAAACTCGTCATGACCCGCCGCAAGTTTATTATTCAGAAGAAGATGATAAGAAACATTCTTATCGTAGAATAATAAACTAACAATGCGACTAATAAGTGGTATGGCTGACAACCGTATCTCACTCCGAATTTATTTGTCTTTGTAACGTTGACGATTACACATGCCACACGGTAGTCGTCAACGCACATGCTCCACTAGGAGTTAGGGTAAATCAAGGTAGGTAAAAGCCTAGGTGAACGGCATGGCATCCCTATTGTAACTATGAAGAAATGCTTATTCTCCTCGTGAAATATTTCCACCAGGTTTAGATAAGATTTATACCTCTGGCTCGTCCTTTGGTATTTGGTTTACTATAATTCGGTGACTCACCCCTCGCTCCGCTCAGATCTCACACTGTCAGTATCGCATTAAGGTACGTGTTCGTAGAGACGACTCTTGGGATGATCGCTCAGCGATCGTAGTTTTGCATCCAATTCCGAGCCATATTTACATATTTTTGTAATGGTGTTACTTTCCATGTGTCGACCATAACATGTCTGTATAGAAAATATGCGCGTATAGTGGTCAGAACCGATGGTTTAACTGCGATCTCTGAGCGATCATCACATGAGTCGTCTCTACGAACACGTACCTTTAGAGAATTCGCCAATATTTTTGCGAAGCAGTGCTGTTGCGAAATAGGATAAGACGAAGTGCAAGCGCAGCGAGCAGTGAGCTAATGGAAAGCAATTTGTTGGATTTAGATCTCTGGCTCGTCCATATACATTTACTTAAATCCTATTGCTCGTCTGTTAACTAAGATCTCGCTGTCTGTCGCCCTTTTCACAATTCGCCAAAAAGTTGATACGTAGCGCTGCTTGGAAATAGGATGAAGCGAGCGCAGCAAGCGGTGAGTTAATGTCAATTCGTAAGCTTTATATTTCTGACTCGTCCATACTCAGACCCTGCAACTCGCCCTTTACTTCGCTCAGGCCTCGCTCTATCTGTCTCGCTATTCAGTATTCGCGACGTAGTGCTGTTGCGGAACAAGATAAGTCCAGCGAGCGGTAAGCCAATGGATGACAATTCGTAAAATTTAGACCTCTGGCTCGTCCTTAAGTTTACTTCAATCCTGTGCCTTGCCCTTCGCTTCATCCAGACCTTGCCATGCCTTTTGCGCTTTTCAGAATTCACCTAAATTTGCGACGCAGTGATGGTGCTAAGAATGATAAGGCGAGGTGCAAGCGCGGCGATCGGTAAGCCAATGGACGCCATTTCGTGAAATTTAAACCTATGACTCGTCTGTATTACATGTAGCTCAAAATACTCTGCGCTCAGACTCTGTCTGTCGTGCATTAGAAAAACAGCCAACATGTTTGCGACATAGACCTCGGACCTGGAACCTGGATATATGACTGGATTTGCTTGACAACCGAATTCCGCTAGTTTGTGTACAGCATTGGGCTTTTGGGTAGTCTGGCTGGTCTAGCGGTTAGTGTGCGCACCTTCGGTGCACAGGGTCATGAGTTCGAATCTCACCGTGGATCATGGTGTTTTTCGAACTCACGAGCTTGTGACGGACTATGATCTCACTCAGATGTTAAACGAGTACCCATTTATGGGGATAAATAACACTGCTGAGCGTGATGCTGATCTCATTACCTCAACAAAAAGCAGATAAGATCTTGGAAATGGGATGTCACTAACACATCCTGCGGCCTTAGTCCAATGTTGGATTGTCGCGCCTGTTATTTTATTTATTTTATTGGGCTTTTGGGATTCTGGTCACCTTACTATATACATATACATATTTACATAAATAGTACACTAGTGTTTTTTGTGTAAGTAAAAAAACGGTAAAAATTTTACTAATTTTATTCATGGTTTTTTGCTCAATTAAATTGTTCTATAAATCCTTTTAGTTTTGGCGGTATTCCCGAAAGCTTTTTTGTTTTCACGTTTGATTAAGCTCCTTTGGGAGCATGCATCGATGGGGACTTTTGGCGTTAGATCCTTCAGTAATAATTTTGGAGAAACTTTTTTATATCAGTATAGTTCATATAGCAATGAACGATCTACTATACTTCCCATAAATGAAAATTGTGGCTTCTAAGGCTTTATTCCCTTTTTCGTAGGTTTAGTTTTTATATAGGTTCGTCTTTACCAAGAACTAATTACTTCTTCTCGTTAAATTACAATCCAAACACAAACAAAACTTTTCTACCAAAAATAACAAACATCCTTTTAAAAATTAATCCTTGTGAAACAACACAAATATTTATGTGCTTTAACAAAATTAAAACCTTCAACAAAGGACACATAGCAATCAAAACAATGCCGTGCACGCCCGAAAAACAAAGCACAATCATCTGACTTTCTATACATATAAGCTCCTCAAGAATTTCTCTGCGCAAACAAACAAACCAAAAATATCTCGTAATGGTTTTCTTTGAACGTGTTTTACAGGATAGAGGATAAAGATTGGAATTTACGGTCCGGATCATTTATCCAAGCAAACGACGAGAAAAACACACAGATTTTCATCGGATATGAAGAAATGCGGAGCACAGAAACGAAAGAAATGAATTTCTCTACCACTAATACTCGTATATACGATTTATTGGCGTAAAATGTCCCAACCCTTGCTGTGAAAAGGAATCAGAGAGCCCATATGAAGTAGTCCTTGTGGGACTTATGACAGACTTATTTCAATTTCCAAGGTAGCACAAATCAATATGAAATGTTGACTGTAAAGTTATGAGAGATGCGCGACCCCAAAGGAGTGCGAAAGCTAAAAAGATATGGATGAAAAGTAAATGGATTTTGAGCCAAGTCGGGTGCAATAAATGTTCGTTTTAAGGAGAATAATGGGCACATAAAGGATTGATAATACTCTCTGTGTTGGCGTTATAATAAAAGTAAAATAACTAGGCAGCGCAGGACATTAAATCCAAATTTGTTATTTAATTTTTCGTTTCGGTTTTCATATTTTTATTTTTTTTACATTAATTTTGACACTTTAGACATTTCATGATGAAATGATAATTCTTTCGTATGAGTATATGTAGTATGAACAAGTTTCACGAGTCGCAGAATGAAACAAGCTAGAATCACCGCTATTTTAACTAAACTGAACATATTTATGAAAGTCCAGTCACACTTCCATGGTACGACCATTCTCTTCCCACATTTATACCACATTTAAATCCAGTCAGTCCGACCAACCACCTCTCGACAGCATTCATTTAAATTACGTCCACTTAGCAATGCTAACGAATTAAGAAATCAACTCACATTAAAAAACATGTTACATGCAAATTATATTCTGTACTTATAGTCTGTGTGTGGGGTCATACACATTGAACTGTGCGCTCTGGAGAAGTCACTTTGGACTTGAGTTCTGGTTCTTGGTTTTTACGTAATAATTGTTTAAGTCAGAATTATTATAGCACCCGAAAATTAAATTCTTTACACCGTGAAACTATATAAGAAAAGTTTTTATGTTCTTTCTTAACCTCTTGATCAATGCCAAAATTTTATTAGTTGGCCCCTGGTATGAAGTCAGTCATGCATGAGTTTTGCTAAATTTTACGTATTTCATGAATTCAAGATAAAGATGAAATACATTGCATAGTTTTTCACGCATTTTCATACAACAGTAGCTTTTCATAGAATTTCAAAAAAGATAGTGTAGTCAACATGTCGACATGGTACGATAGAGAATGTGACCTTTTTTGATAAGACGTAGACGTTTGCACGTATTCTTTGCAAAATTTTATAATGAATATGCTTCCGGAATAGGTACATGCATACATACGTGAGTATGTAATCTAAGAGAATTTCTAATGAATTCCGATTTGTAGTTGTTTTTATACATCAGGACTTTTTCCATATTCTAAAATATTATGAGTTTATCCGGGATGTTCGCTTATCGATCGTCCCGTAATGGGGTGGTTGCGACATTTTGTATACGTATGATCCTTAGATGGGACTGCTACTTTGATTAGTCACAAGAATAATAGTGTAGTATCCAGGTGGAGGTGATAAACCTAGTATACATGAGATAGCAAAATGTGGTGGAGAATTTTTTTTTATTGGTTTCTTATGTTTTTAGTGTGCTGAGCGCGAATCCGGAGCTTCCCACCAAAATTTCGTTGCGGAACAGGGTTAAAATCGGGAAAACCCCAAATTTTTCGCTGTTTTTCCGTTTTTTGGCTCCTAACTCTGAAACTATTCATTTCTGCGAAAAACTCTTCATAAATATGTTAGAGAGAACATGATTACGCGTCGAAAGAGACATAAATATGATTAATCCGTTGAGCGGTATTACTACAATTGATAATAATTTAAGTTTGCCATTTTTTGCATAGTGAATTTGAATTACATTTTGAGATTAAACGGTTTTTTTTTTCATTTTTGGTCGCAAAAGTTGCTTTTTCTTGTTCTTTATGTATCTTGGGCTGCTGAGCCCGAATCCGTAGCTTCCCATCAAAATTACGTTCTGAAACAAAGTCAAAATCGCAAAAAACGCAAAAAAATACTGTCAATTGTAGCGATACCGCTTAACGCATTTTAAAGATTAATATCGCGTTGGACCCGCAATCATGTTTTCTCTAACATGTTCATGAACAGGTTATCGGAGAAATGTACAGCTTTGAAGTTATAAGCCAAAAAACGGAAAAACTCCGAAAATGTTGGGCTTTTTTGCGGTTTTGGCCCTGTTTTGCGACGAAATTTTGGTGGGAAGCTCCAGATTCAAGATCAGCACCCAAAAAACATAAGAAACAACAAAAAATTTCTCCACCAAACTCACAATCTGAAATCATCTAGTGACTACACTATAACACTATCGAAAAATAATCATCATCATCAATGTGGCACGATAGCCCGACATCGGGCTTTGGCCGCCTGAATCGTTGACCTCCAATTGTCACGGTTCCGTGACCTTGTCCTCCAGTTTCGGAAGCCCAGCAGCTGGTGTGCGTCCGCACCTATAGAGTTCTTCTATTGAGCTCTCGGTCGACCATGCAATCTCGCTCCGTAAATTCGTTGTGCATTCATCACCTTCTTTACCATGCGATTATCGAAAAAGAAATCTGTAAAATGAACGCAATGACTCCGGAATGAATTAAAGAGCGATCAGAAGCACAAGAATACCATCTACGGGGTTTACTGTCTAAGGGTCACCTAGCCTTACGGCTTTATACCCCGGTCCTTGCGAAAGCGGTTTGGACCTCCAGTTATTTACTGACACGGATCTTGTTGCCAGTTGGGGATTTCTCCATCCGGTGAATGCACTCACCATCAGGAACCATCAGGGCTGCATCACCAGCTCGATGTCTTGCTTAACAACCGACAGCCCCCTCGAGACCAACTCCAAGATGGGAAGGGACCATGGTCCCCTGGGCTCACCCATGCCCGAGGTACACTATTCGCTAAAGACTTCTCTTTAGCAGGTGTGATCAACCTTCGGCCCCCTAATGGTTAGGCCTAACGTTAAATTCAGATGTGCACATCCCAGGTTCGTTGGACCTGTGACTACTCGTCTGCTTAAAGCAGACTCGTAGCGCTACCGTTCACATGGGGGGTGGCTCCCGTCCGTTTACTAAGCAGCAATTTGACTCAGGACGTGTGGCCATCAATCCACAAACTAGTTAGATATAGGCGCGTAGGCATTTTCGCCAAGGCCATTCTCCCTAACTAGTCCCTTCGTGGCTTGGGTTATGCGAAGCCGCCAACTCCGAAGCTCTACACAACCGCTTATAATGGACTCCTCCCCTGCGAGGAGACACTGCGTATCGTGTTCGACTTGTTTGACTGCCTTTCCGAACGAATAGGGAAAAAGGTCAGCCATGTCGTGAGCTACCCATACATGACTCGGGAGCACGGGAGCGTCATCGCCCGAATGGTCTTTACACAGATCCACGCCATGGCGTATCAACTATGCTCGGGTACGTGGTGTCGCAACCCACCAAAGATCTCTGTCCAACTACAAACAGCCTTCCAAGCTGAGTGTCACATGGACACAAACCCCCCTGCGGGGGCTGATAGCAGTGTTCGCTCTATTTGTGCATTGTCTTAGGAGGTTTCAATTCCACTAAAGTCGATAGCCATGGATTAAAAAGACAGCCGTTTTGACTCCCACCTTTTAACTCTTCGTACATGAAGGTCACGTATTTTCTTGATTGGGGATTTTAAATCTCGATTAATTTTTAAGTCTGTTGGTCACTTGATAGTTAGCGTTCCGACACTTCTGAAACAATTATACAGGGTGTCCGGAAACTGCCGCATGAACGCACCGGATTTTGATTCCTTAGTTGATTTCCAGCAAAAAAGTAGTACGAACATAACCCCTTAGCTTAACCCTTTAGCTGCCACAGGCATTTGAAGATTTTTGAAAAAATCGTTTTCCTTCACGACTTAAAGCCTAATATATCCAAAGCTAGACCAGCTAGAATAGTGAAACAAAATGATTATTACAGCCAACAAATTTACCTATTAAATAAAACTAGTGGCACTAAAATCGGATAAGAGGTTTCGTTTTTACAGAACTTCAAAGTTAAATTTGTGTGATTTTACCCAAAAACAATCTATTTTTCCATCTCAGTTTTCTCCAACTTCTGCCAAAGTGAGGTGCTTGTACGATTCTTTTAAAAATTCGCGCGTAGTCTTACGATCATATCTTTCTTACATCATTTTATTCTAGCTCCATTATTTCTAACAGTTTTTATACGTTAAGTGTAGAAAACTATAGGGTTAATTTTTAGCTCGAATTCAATACAATTCAATTCAGACTGCCCCTAAAGATCTGCAATTGGAAAAATCTATTCAAATAATGTTCCCAATTGGAAAGAAATCATTCTAGAAGGTGTAACCTAGCATCAATCTTTTATGGGGCTCGGATCACCTGAAAGTTGTGAGCAATGAGCAAGCAAATAGGCTTTCAGCTCTCCGATGGACACATGCGGAGCCTGTTTTTCTTACACTATTTGACGTTAAGTGCCTACGCTCGTTCCAATCTCAAAATATTGAAATTTCAACTTGTGCGATATCGAGAACGCAATATGAGACAGATCGGACATAATTGCAGTTCAGATCGCGTGCGTAGGTATCTCGCCTCTCAATGGAGAATCTGGAGATTTTCAACCGATATTAGGGATCACGATATGTCTTAAAATCGAAGTTTCGGCGATACAATCAATCCTTTCCTTCTTACTTCCAGGAAGATCTTTTTACTCTAGACCAGGGGTCGGCAACCTTTTCCAGCCTAAGGGCTCATTCTAAAATAAGTCACTTCTGAAGGGCGCATAAATTGTTCACCACACAAATAAAACATTATACAGATACAAAACAAAATGTTTATTAACATATGCAGTCAAATATTACAAGAATATAATACGTGCCATTAAGATAATTATCCACTTATTTGTTAGTGTGATCCTCGGCCTTGAATTTCATCGGACAACTTGTTGAAATCTGGTTCTAAATTTGAAGTACCCGTCCTTATACAATGGTAATTTACATCTGTCATTCTGCTTCTATATTTCGATTTCAAATGCTTCATTGTTGAAAATATCGATTCGCATACGTATGTCGATGCACTATACGCATGTATTTTAAGAGACAATTCTCTTAAATTGGGATATTTATTTTCATCCACAATATTCCAAACGTTTTTATCCCTCATATATGCTTTCAGGCTCAAGTCATTCTTCATGATTAGTATTTCCAGCTCTAATTCGTCGTATTTTTCTAAACCAAAATAGTTTTTTATTTATCTTGAAACATCACCTTCTGCGAATGAGTTGATTATGAACTCCAAAATAGGCTCAAGATTTATAAATTGTTGGAAACCACAATTAAATTCATCCAAAAGTGAATCTAAATGTGAGGCAAATAAAATGGTGATAATATCTTTTTCACAGACACTCATGTAATCAAAATTTTTTTTTTTATTTGGAAAGTGTGAAGTTGAATTTCTCAGTAAATGGGATTTCCATAGCCAATTTGGCTTTAAATGTATTCCCAGATCCAACCATTTCCGCAACATGACGATTTCTTCCTTGCATTTCGAGGTTTAGATCATTTAGCTTTATTGTTATATCTGTGAGAAATCCTAAATCTGTTAGCCATGAGGGATCAGTCAGCTGTTTATAATCTTCCTTTCTTGATGCTAGGAACTGTTTGATTTCGTTTAACAAACTGATAAAGCGTACAAAAACTTTGCCTCTGCTCAGCCATCGAACTTCCGTATGCAATATCAGCTCTGCGTACTCAACAACTTCATCTTGCAAAAGCTGCCGAAACAAACGGTGTTGCATTGCTGACGCCCTAATAGAATAAATTATCTTTACAACAATCTTCATGCCATGATGAAAACGGAGAATTTTGGCACACAACGCATCCTGGTGGATGATGCAGTGGTATAATGAGTGAATTTAGGAAACATTTGGTTTGCCATACACAGTAAAAATTATTGGACTAAATTCTAATATTTTTGGTCTTGTATATATGACCACACCAATTTTTTATTAGATTTTAATATTTCTAAAAGAATGAAAAGATTTTTTCACACCAATGGATGTTAAAATCTAATTTTATCTCATATTCATTCTAATACGAACTTTTTAAAATATAATGCAGAATATACTTCTCTTTTACAATGAGTGTAATTAAATATAATATTTTATTTATTACATTTAATACATATTATATTAAAACCAAAAAAAAAGTGTATTAAGTAACAATACGTTCGTGGATTGGAATTTAGCAATATTTTTTTATCCAAATGGATGAACTGAAAAAAATACTTTCAATTACACTAAAAGAAGTATTTCTCGGTATTTTTAGGATAAAAAAAAACACAATTTTCAAAAGGAGAGAACATATAGCTCATAAATGAGTTTTGTATAACTAGCATTGACTTCTCTATATGTGTTGGCGACATTTCATTTCCCTCTTTATGCTCAAAAATACCTAATAAATTTTCCTACCTACAGTGAGATTCGATCCCTTGGCCCTATGATTTGTAGACGAACGCCCTACCAACTAAGCTAACCAGACTAACTGACGAAGTATGTATGTATGTTGTATAAACATGTGGCATCGCTCTACCACTGGCTAATAATCCGAAACTAATAACACTGCGTAATATATCGCATATTAAATATTATTACATTTTTTAATACAAAGGGTATTCATTTCCACCTTATTTTGTATTGAACATTGTGTATTTTGAATTTTAATAAATTCTAGTATTGGATATATACCCGACTGTATTACCAGCAGAATGTAAGACCAACTTGGTTTATGATTTATTACAAAATCTTCACAAATGTATCAAATTCAATAAGTCCGGTATTAAGCATTTTGGGTAATTAAGCATTCAGGTTTACAATATAATTCACAACTTTTTAAATATGGTAATATAATAAGGAATATATCATAATTCCTTCGCATTGAAAGTGAATTCAAATTGGAATAAGTTTTATCAGTTTTGAATTAAATACTTTATTTCAACCCATTTTAATCCAATTTTGTATTAGCTCAGTATGAAGTGCCTGAAGGAGTTATTACTTATTATATTAAAAAATTTATGTGACACCAAGTTTGATTAAGTTTTAATAGACAATATATTATGAAAAAAAGTAATATTTTGAAAAGTATTAAAATTAGATCTGTTTGTATTGAAAATTGGCTGTAATAAATGGCATGGTTTACAATTTAGTCCAAGAATTTTTACTGTGTACACAGCGCAACAAAACCATTTTTATTGCCTATCATTGCAGGCGCACCATCATAGTAACTAGGGCAGCTAACTTTTTTAATGGTAACTGACTTTCTTCCGCAAATGTTATGAAGGCATCGTAGATATCTTTTCCCTGTGTCCGCTCCTTCAGTGGTAACAGCTTCAAAAATTTTTCTTTCGTGCTAACATTATTGGATGCCATTTTAATAGCAATGTACAGCTGTGGGAATGTCGAAAATGTCGGTAGACTCGTCGAGTTGAAGAGAAAAAAATTTGCACTTTTGAATATCACTTTCCAATTCCGATTTCATATCAGTAGCGACAACTTCTATCCTTCTCGACACTGTACGTGCAGACAGCGGCATAGCCTCAAAAGCGCTGCCAATTTCATTTTTGTTTTTAAAATTTTCAAAAACGGTGTCTGCGGCAATTAAGAAAGCTTCCTTTATGATTTCCCCGTATACAAAAGGCTTTCTACTTTAAACCTTTAAAGATGCAACAGTAGGACTTTTCGCAATTTGAGCAGGCCTGGTAAAAACACTTTGTTGTTTTGTTAAATTTGTCTTTAATTCGTTGACATGTTTCTTCCGGATCTCAGAATTTGGGGGAAAACTGTTGTTACACGACGACTCATGCAGAGTATTGAAGTTTCTTTCAATGTAACTTTTTTTAGGTACTGCTACAGAGGCGTTGCACAATAAACAAATACTTTTTCCGTTAAACTGTGACCGGGGGCGCATGGTCGCCCGCGGTCACAGCGTTGCCGACTCCCGCTCTAGACTCTTTCTTATCGGGTAAGTATAGAGTCGACGTTATATTGCATATATACATACATTCGAACTGTACGTTGCTATTTGTACACCAGATGATCCCCTCTTACGCCAAACTCTGACGAGGACGACTGACCAACGTTTGGTGATAGTTTTTTAAATTGGGTATTCATGCGACGGACTATGATCTTACTCAGCTGTTGAATGTACCTATAATATTTCGACAGAGCAGAAAGGCAGAAAATAGCTGTTAAAAAATACGTAATGGCTGAAATTTCTTGTGAATGTTATAGCGAACATGTCCTCCACATAAAACTGATTTTTGGTATTTAATGAGATGGGTGAAGTTACGGTAAATTACATGTTTCTATGTACAGTCGTTTTCGCTCAATATCTTTCTTACCGTCGACCCTATAGTTATGTATTGTAATATGTTTTATTAGGAATTAGATTACCTATCTAACCGTAATGAAATACATAAAAATACCTTTCAAATGGGTTCTTAAATACGTTTCCAAAATAAGTCGTTTTTCGGCAATCGAAAGCCAACGTCAAAGACTTTTACAACTAGGCAATTTTCTATAATTTCCCCCACCATGACGACTAGTTCTAGGACAAATGTCTCCCAATATCCCGACAAAATTTAAGCCGTTACATATTTTTTTTAAGTACAATATCCTAGTTTATTGTACTACATATCTACAAAAATCATGTAAATGCGAGATGTTACAGTTGTGTTACACGGCCTTGGTTTCATATTGAATGTCGCGTCAGCTATTTATTAACATTATGCAGTGAAGTTATTCGGAATGATTGTCATAGATCGTCCGGGGATGTCATCATCTCGCAATTTGCTTCCTAAGATCTGTTGATGGTCCTAAAATTAAATTAGGGATTGCAACTTTGACAATTCTTGAATTGTTCTAACTGGTGCGTCAATTTTTCAATGACAACTGAATTCGGAGTGTGAGACGGTTGTCAGCCATACCACTTTCTAGTTGCTTTGTTAGTATACTATTCTACGATACGAATATTTCTTATCATCTTCTGAATAATAAACTTCACGGCAACAAAGCACTTTGACAATGGGTCCTTGATTATTCTTTGTATATTGAAAAATGTTAAACGATTGGACATCATATGGCAAACATAATCGCACACACAATTTCTTCAAATTGTCTGCACAGGTCAGCTGTCTTATAACTCAGCCGTACATCACTCACTTTCCAAATGGATCCACCTTCCTGTGCATCATTAATAACGCCTGGATAAAACTACTTCTGGTGCTAAAAAGCCATAGAGAAAGAAAGCTAGCTATTAAGCTTACGAGTAGGCTAATCTGCAGCGCTAATAAAAGTGTCTATTAGAACACTTGGAACATTGCCGCAATAAACATTTTTAACATCCATATGGGATACAGCATGCAACAGAAAGAAAAAAGAAATAGACATAAGCACAAAATCTGCAAATGTTCAACCTCGACAGCAGCGCTGCTTTAAGTATATGAGCAAATTGCGGAGGAGATTAATTTTTAAGCGAAACAATCTCATCAATTTAAGCAAATTATGTTGCTATTTAGAATGTAAAGTATACAACAGACATCAATAAAGGGCGGAAACAACATGTGTAGTAAAATGTTAATAACGTGATATTATGAGAGTTCTTTTTTCTAAACGTCACGCTATCTAAATTTTTGCAAACTCCTACATCTTGCATGTTTCCGATACGTATAACGTATATGTACGATGGTAAATGGAATTAAATCAAAATCGTGTGAAGATTGGTCCATGGTACACTACCGTACCGACCGACATTGAGTGCGAGTGGGCTTTTAAAGTATCGATTTGAAATGTAAACGTAAGTGGTATAATCGGTGTTATGCAAGTTGTAATGGGATTGTTTGCAATAGGACACGTTTACTTTATAATAACTGTCATTACACTTGTCGGCAACAATTTCCGTTAAAATTAAGCACCTCTCAACAGCGATTTTGTCGTATGATGGATAGGTTATCCGTAAATGCATGTTTCATATGGAATCCACGCAAATTCCAATGTGTCTAATTAATAGATACATGCAAATAAAAGCATGAAACCATCAGTATTCCTGACGATTATGGTCACGACAAATTTTTGGGATTTCAGTACATATATATGAATGTTTAGTCTTTTGAATTTTTCATATTCATAGATTTCCATTAAATTTTAATTTCTTTAGTTCTTCTTCGACTATCACTTCTGACATGCAATCTTACTCCACATGATACATACATACATACATAGACATCCCCATTAACCGAATCAACTTTCATCCTATCGAATATCACCCTCGAGACAACATCCTTTCATCCACTTACTCGTATACATCATTAACGAACTGCCAAGTCGACAAAAATTACTTTTTATCGGAATATGAACTCTTAAGGAGACATATCCTTCAACTATACGGTCAAACTTTTCCAATACGCAACACTATTACGTTTCTCCGGGGGGAAATAGATACACAAAAGGATATGATCTCCTACACGTCCCGAGATACGAAAATATGAAACGTTTATCCCATAGTATCGATAGCGAAAGTGAAGCCTTGACAAAAAATAAACTAAATGAAAAGAAAATGATGATATTTCTTTCAAGGTTATGTACATACAATAAAGAAGAGACATAAATACGCTTTCGACTCCTCTGAAGGAATTTCGCATGCAATGCGTAGTATTTTCACAGAATGTCTTGTCTATCGATTTTCTCCGCATAAAACATCAACTAAACAAACATAGCTAGATACGAATCCTTGGCGGATTTGATGTTTGTATTCTGAATTCGTAACTGGTGAATAATAAATGCAAAACAGTAACAATAAACACAATTCATGAGTAAGTGAAATGCACATTGTAGGCCAGTCAATAAACCGAAATATAAGGCGTTAGGTCGCAAAAAATTGCTCGGCTCTGTTTTTTTGGATATTGTTAGGATAGATACCAAAAGTGTACCACCAAGTTTGCAACTTCGAAAAACCTGTGCTAACCCCGTGACCCTCAAAAAACCTCAAAATTTTCGGACTTTTTTCATATTTTTGTTTGTAATTTCTATAAGGTGCTTCCTATAAGTAAGTTGTCCACTACACTGTTAAAGCTAAGAAAATCTTTTTTAATTTGAGTGCAACCCCAGCTTTGTAGGCGGTAAGGATCCCAATATACAGCACTTTAAACATTGTTTTTTGAAAAAAATTCGAAATTGTAATTTCAGTCATGTTCCGAGCTGAATATCGGGTTAAATGCGCATTCTACGGAAAAAGCCATGTGACATGAAGTTATAAACCAGTTACTTAGCTGGATAATGTCGGAACGAATGGAATCAGACCATGGGGTCATAGGGCTGCCCCCGAAAATTAGGTTCTTCTAAGAAAAACTTTTTTCTTTATGTACCAATATTAACCAAACTTCACCCAAATATGTTCCTGGTTAAGCCTCAAAAAATATCTAGGAACGGATGAATTCGGAACACTACGTTATAGGGCTGTCATACAAACCAACCTCTGGAAATTAGGTTCTTCTAAAAAAAACTTTTTTCTTTATGAACCAATCTTAACCACCCTTCCCCCAAATGTGTTTTTTAGTAAAGCTTCAAAACATATCTAGAAACGGATAAAATCGGAACACTAGGTCATAGGGCTGTCATACAAACCAACCCCTGATAATTAGGTTCTTCTAAGAAATACTTTTTTCTTTATGAGCCAATCTTAACCAAACCTGACCCAAATGTGTTCCTAGTAAAGCCTCAAAACATATCTAGGAATGGATGGAATCGGAACATTACGTCATATGGCTGTCATACAAACCTCCTAAAATACAAACATTTTTTAAAGTGCTGTATCTTGGGATCCTTTGCACCTACAAAGCTGGGGTTACAATCAAATTAAAGAAGATTTTCTTTGCTTGAAAAGTGCAGTGGACGACTTACTTGTAGGAAGCACCTTTTAGAAACTACAAACAAAAATATGAAAAAAGTCCGAACATTTTGAGGTTTTTTTAGGGTTACGGGGTAAGCACAGGTTTTTCGAAGTTGCAAACTTGGTGGTAGACTTCCGGTATCTATCCTAACAATATCCCAAAACAACAGGGCCGAGCAATTTTTTGCGACCTAAAATCGTTAAATGATTGGCCTATTGGGAGATATGAGAAAATGTCAAAATTTATGTTAATTGGAAAACGTACAGTTTATGAATACGTACATACTTGGAATTGGCTGCTGGAATATATTATTGTCAATTTTATGAAAATCAAGTGCGTAACTTATTCATATGGAGCGGTTTTCCAAAAATTCAATTTCCTTCGGATGAAAATCAGTTCATAATTATCTAGCCATATTTCTTGGAACGAATGGTTAAAACTTGGAAAACAAGTTCAAAATTTATGAATTTTTCTTGGCTCCTCGAACAAATAGCGATTACTCGTAATAAATATGTACAGTACAGTAACCCGCGAAAATCTGCAATACCGATAATCCGGATTCAGATTTATGGTCAATTTTATTTTACATATTTTCCAATAAAATTTGTAAATTTTCTTAAGTTACTGTAGTGTTCTATTAACTTAAGGGAACTCAGATTTCGAAAACAAAATTATTAGGTAATGTTAAAATGTTCTTTTTTCATGATTTTAGTATAAATACTGTCCACCAGAGTCGTATTTAGTACATTTCGAAAATTCGGATATTTCGATAATCCCGATAGGGTTCGGTCACGACTAATGCGGAATATCGGGGATATACTTCATTATGGTCCCTTTGATAACTCGTTTTTTTTCTGTATACAGGGTCCGTACTCCTTCTATATTTCCTATATTTCCCATATTTGTATCGCACCTCCTATATTCTCCTATATGTTGAGCCTAATCCTATATATTCCAATCTTAGAAAAAGCATAGTAACCCATGCCATGCGTTAGTCCAGAATGGCTGATCACACAACCCATATGTGTTTGACTCCAAATTTATTACACTACACTCCACGAAATAATTCAAACGTCAAAATATTCTGTCGCCGCCTACGAGCTATTATGCCTAAGGTGTAGCTGAATTTTCTGTGAAATCAATCTTAATTTTTGAAGAGGTTTAATTTTGGATCTTGAAACTGTTTACATACTATGTCTTACGATGATGCGTCGTTTTTTCGTTTCTTTAGACATAGTTTACATTTCGCCGAACGTTTGATCGCATTTGTGGCCGTCGTCGGTACCTTTGAAATATATATGGAAAGGGTGGAAAATATTGTTGAACGATATTTTTCATCAAGATATAGTACCAATGGTCCGTCTGGATCTAAACGCCAACAGAAGGGTTAAATATCACGTTGGCATTTTAAGAGAGTAATAAATATTACGCGGATTTTCTATTCTCAATTGTAAACAAAAAATTGACGTTTGAATAAAATTTTCACGCATACTATGAACTGCAATAGTGTGAAAACGGTGCCATTTTTATTTTCTGATGGCCATTCTGGACTAACGCATGGCATGGGTTACTATGCTTTTTCTAAGATTCCAATATTTTTCATTTGTCTCTCTAAAAAATGCTAAAAATTTAATAGACACAGATCTGAAAAATTCAAATATATGTACTGAAAACAAAAAAAAAATTGAAAAGGAAATCGAAATGCTCCATGAAAAGAAATAAATGTGAAGAAATATACACATATGCCCAAAAAAATAAGTAGGTACAGTCAAATAATTTTTTCTTAACACTAGCGGTTATTAAAGAAAATAAAAATCGTTTGATAATATTTTGTTATCTAATTGGAGAGGAATTAAATAATATAAACACTAACAATTGAAAATAAATAACAGGTCTCATTTTCCTTAAAAAAGTATGAGACGACTAACAAAGGCTGGACAAACTAATAACTACATTTCAACTAATTTAATTCAAACTAGCTTTAGTTTCAACTTCATGCTCTTTCATGTCTTTCATTATTTCTCATCATATTGTTCACTTTTCTTCAGAGAAAAATCCGTTCTTGTTGACTTTCTGGAGATAATTTGGCGGTATACTCCAAATGGTACCGTATACCAAGTAACTTCAAGAAAACCCTTATGATTGTGTCCTTATTTTGGCATACCTTTTTCCAATTCTTTAACTTAATTATTCCTGAAATTTCGAGTGAATTAAAGTTTGGTAAACGACTTCACCAAGTAAAAAATTACACTCCTTATTAATGAAGCTAATCGTTCACCAGCTTATGAGGTGTGGTTAAAGTTATTATCCTACTGGAATGATCACCTAACTGGTATAGATTCTTTAGCATTATGCGATATGATTCTTAACAGACATTTCTTATACTCGAATTGTCTCACTGTAACGGTTACTAGATGCTTTTGAATGACAACAAACTCTGAAAAACCCATTGACCATAATACCGTGTTATAGGGAATACGTCGAGTTACCAGTTACCTTGTATGTAATTTGCACCGCACATTTTCTACTATATTCAGTGCATATCAAGATGATCGTAAATAAAGATGCAAGAAAGAACCTAACATTTGAATTTCGAAATAAAAAACTAAATCTATGTAACTAACAACTACATATTTATACTACGTACATAAATTTAAATGAAAATTATTATCGCATGCGATTATGCCGACGGACCGTGTAATTAAGACCCTCAATAAATGAAATCATGTGGGCTGATGTTAACATGTAAGGCACTTTTTCATTATAGACGTGAAGCGATTTGTTAACTCATTACTATCAAATGGTAACGCTTATTATATACTCATGAGATGACAACACGGAAATGACATAATTCAATTCATCTAAACAATAATTTTGTGTGTAGGCTTCGTTTAGAGTTTATTGTATACAAGTTCCTTAAATTTATATTTATTGAGTTATTATGAAAATATTTTATATAAACATGTCCAATATATCAATATCAATATAAAGCACAATAGTGCTAACTCCATTTTTTTCGATTTTGAGATTTTTGCATCGTATTATTCCTTGTCAAGTTTTCCATCGAGTAGTTAATCTTGAAACAACATTTACCCAGCTAAATCCAAGGAAATTAACATTTACAAGAAACGCTATGTCCTAGGTTGATCGAAATTTTTTTGGACAGAAGTGCTAAGTCCAGTTATAGCGCTATTTTGTGCTAAGTCCATACTTGGAACAATTAGAAAGTTAAATTGTTGGCAGTAACTTCCATAAAACGAATGTTTACCATTATGAAACATAAAATTAGCCAGGGTTGCTTCCTGATTCGAATAAGCCGGGTTTGGCTGCTGGATCACAGGATATTGGGATGAATTGTTTGGAAAGTGTTTGGATTGGCATATTCTTTCTTTGAATGGTATTGAAATGGGTAAAAACTGACTGAAGGATCGTCTACCTCCGATACAAAGGTTCAAATGATCACTGGTGGTCAATGTAAGCCCTTACATCAAATGCTTTAGTTTGGATTCTCTATTTTCTCCACAAAAGTAAACCTCCAAAACATACATTCAGGTTTCTGTTAAATGCCAGCTTACATTGAATTTAGTGTAAGGCCATCCCTCTCTAAAATCTACAGTTCAGCGTGAAATCTGGCATTCGCATGTTCAACGCGTTGTAACGGCATATTTTGATCAGCTATACTCAACCACTGTGCTCCAAAAGGTATACTTTTCAAAAGAGCTGTTGAAAACAGTTTGAATATAAGCATACTCCAGAAAATTAAAAATTGTTTTAGGCCCAAGAATTGCTTACTATGTCCACAAACATTTTTTGAAGCTCTTTATCATGCAGGCTGAAACAAGGGTCCTTCGGGTATTAACAAAACCAAAAAATAAACTTGCATTTATAACAGCCGGAAAGGTACGATTATACTAAATATCAAATTGGATTTTAACGCTAGACATACAGAAAGCCTTCGATTCTGTATGGCACGACGGTTTACTATTTAAAATGTTAAAATCTATTTAGTTAAACTGGTTCAATCATTCCTCATGAATCGAACATTCGCGGTACAAATTGGTAGGTCACAATCTTCGACCAAAACCATCCAAGCAGGTGTTCCTCAGGGATCATGCCTCAGCCCGGCACTTTTTAATATTTTCACGGCAGACATCCCAAAAAACAATGATTGCCAGCCAAGTGGCGTGTTTTGCAGATGATGTTTGCATTTTCTGCGGTGGTGATGACCCCAATCATATATCGTCTAGACTCGAAACCCACCTTGAGAGGCTCTATGAATTCTATTACAAGTGGAAGATAAAACTAAATACTTCAAAAACCCAAGCTGCCTTTTTCAGCCGAAAAAGGAAGAAAACAAAAAAACCATGTTCGCCTTTAGACTTTCTTGGTGATTCTATCAGGTGACAAAAACAACTAAAATACCTTGGAATAGTTTTTGACGAAAAAGTCACTGGTCATTCACACATAGAAATGATATCCGATAAAATGAGGAAGGCCTTTTGCTCATTGTATCCCCTATTGAATAAAAAATCAAAACTATCTACGGATAATAAACTTCTTATTTATAAGATGGTTATCCAGCCAATAGCGATCTATGGTTCTCCAGTTTGGGGAAAATTCGCTAAAACGACGAAAAACAAACTACAAGTCACCCAAAACAAAATTTTAAAACAAATAACTGGTAAATCATTCTACTACTCGACGGAAAGACTCCACATTGAAACTAGAATACCAAAAATAAATGATCTAGCCGAAAGAAGGAACTCTAAATTCTTAGCGTCCAGCTTAAATATAGATAACAATTTAATAAGAACCTTGCATTTAACATAATTTAATAAGCAAATTTAAATTTTATGCGCAGATTTAAGATGCAGATTAAGAATTAGATTAAGACTTTTATTATATACTTTTTTTTTATATAATTAGTAAGGTTTTGCTCTTAATATTTTCCTTCAAATCATATACTTATTCCAAATTATCTGAACTGAATAAGCAAAATAAAACTAATATAGAGTTAAGGCACTAGCCGGTATCAATATTAAGAGAATATTAAGTTTAATCATGTAACTATAATGAGATAAATAAATTTGAATTTGAAATTGGATTTTAACAGAGTTAAAAAGTGGTTGATACAGTGATAGTGTGCTCGCCTTCGAAGCACAGGGTTGTAGTTTATGGTAGTTTTCCAATTGGCGGGATATGGTTTCATTTAGATGTTAAACAATTGCCCAATTATGGGGATAAAAACCTCTGCAAAGCGAGCTGCGATCTAAGCAGTTTAAATCGTAGGGATTAGATGCGAATGACAGCTATTTATTTATTTACGATTTGACGGAATCACGATCCAGGAAAAAAGGACTAATTTCAAAAAGATCTGCCAAATTAACAAAAGTAAATGTATAACTATTGATATACGTGCTTAATCCTAATGAGTGTCTCGCGTTTGCATTTCACCAGGTTATACATGCAGAGAGTTGATAATATTCGAGTCTAAGCTAAACTGCATTCAAAAGAAAGGGGATGTCGTTTGGGACTGATTTATTGGATATATGTGTGCATTTCTAGTTCATATACCAATTATTATCACTACCACCTGGTGAAATTTAAGAATTTGAATCTTTCTTCTAGTTTTCATATCACATATCATACGATTGCCAGAGAAGCTTAAAGTCCGCCGAGGTTACTCCCAGCCCAAATAGAAATAGGTCCGAATGAACATTTATTTATCAGTTGTTTGAAGCGATGTGATTTCACATCTCTAGTCGCAATTCCACTGCAGGAACTTTTGGGCAACACCTAAACATGCTGCCTTTGTCCAACGGGCTATGGATCTGGGCAGCACACGTGCGTTTAACTAAAAAAATGATATCTTATATCGAAGAATCAAATCAAATTTTGTCGCCGTTGACAAAGAAGCAACGTTTCTTGTAGCATTGGCTTCACCCAATTGAATGACGACTTAAGATGATCCGTATCATAAAAGTGCGCCTAGTGCCGAGCAATGACAGAACAGTTACATCACCCTCACTTTAACCTCACAACTTCTGTAGTAGCAATTGTGATGAAGTTAAGTCTGAGTCTCCTGGCGAGCTTGATAATAGGGCCATGACCCCCAATTAGCTTCCTGTTAAATGACAGTAGTAAGATAGAAAGGACAACGTCTAATCTTGACCAGATCATCCTTTGGTCATCACGTGATCATTACCTCTTACGGAAAGCATAAACTGATGAGACACATTTGCTTCATGGATACGAGCTGGTGGAAATACAATTAATTGCTTGCGTCTCATGGTATGTACGTATTAAAAATATTCTCCCTTCATCCACATTTTACAATATTGTAACGACAATACGAACATTCTTCCGTCAAGTCCATGGTTGGTATAAAATGAAGTGGTCAATAGTGCTAAGTCCGTACTTTCCTCTTTTTTTTCTAGATTTTCCTTTTTCCTTCGAAATTATAACGATTGATTGCCAGATTTTATTATAATTATCTTTTTGACAGTGTAACCTGCTTAAAAAGCTAAAAATATTTGCAAAAATTAAGTTATCTAAGATGGAACAAGGTTTGAAACTTTATTTTCGCGTTTTCATCAAATGTTGAAAAATGGACTTTAAAGCTAAGAAAATCTTATTGGACAACTTACTTGTAGGAGGCACCTTTTAGAAATTACAAACAAAAATATGAAAAAAGTCCGAACATTTTGAGGTTTTTTGAGGGTCACGGGCTTAGCACAGGTTTTTCGAAGTTGCAAACTTGGTGGTACACTTCTGGTATGTATCCTAACAATATCCCAAAAAACAAGAGCCGAGCAATTTAGTTATGTTACATGTATTAATTTGGTTTATAAATGAGTTGGCATGAAATAAATAAATAAAATAAATAAAATAAAAAATAAATATCTAAATTATGATAAATGTTGCACTTATATCTTAAAGACGCAAATGTGCACATATATGTATTTGTGTATAATTTAAACTTAACTATATTTTTTTCTCTTTTCAGGTGAGTTGAGTCAAAATATTAAGATTGTATAAAAAAAAGTCTGTAATACTGTAAGTAGCGCTTTATATAAATTTTATAATATATGCTATTAAATGCCAAATGCTATATAAACGCATTAATTATGACAAAAAAAAACAGTATTCTTAACCTTATTAACTTATTATTAACCAATTTAATCACATATTTTCAATATGAGAAATTATGGTACACACTACTAAAGTTCGTATTCATTAATTTATTTAAAATTTATATTTACCACTATCTTGCATCATGGCTACATTCTTATTAACGCCCCCATTTTTCCTAGATGGCCGGTTCTACATATCACACAAAAGTGCGGTGATTCAATATTTTTCTATAAGCACACTTAAAGCCATAACCATATCTGTGATAAAGCTTGCCAAACAAATTGCTGTAAAGAGCTTATCTTTCTTAAAACACACTTTATTTTGGCACAACGAATTGTTGCCTGTTCTTCTTCTTATTTTTTTCATTTCATTGCAATAACATAAAAAGATAAAACAATAAATTGTGGTGTTGTCTTTATCTTTCAAAAGGTTGAGAACATACATACCTACATTATAATTTTGTTTGTAACGTGTATGTATTGATAAAACCATGAGTGTGTGCATAAGTGGGTGTATTTTAATTTAAATAGACTCTGCATTTTTACATATTAAAGAATTACACAGCAGATTTTCATTAACCCTCATCCAGCGGCAGATTTTTACAACGCTTGCCGGCGGCAAAGGTACACCTGTACCTTAGTACATTTTGTATGAAAATCTTCACTAATTGTATGAATTTTGACCGTAAAACCGTTATATTATGTTGACTAGTCACAAATTAGTAACTATTTTTGCCGAAGTGGATGTTTTAAGAAGTTGGGTTAATGTGGATTTAATTTTTGGAGTGGGTAAATTTAGAAAATAGGCAAAATTTTAAAAAGAAAATTGAAAAAATGGGTTGCTTGGAATTTTAATTTGACGAAATCTAAAATTGATTTACAAATGAAAAGTAGAAAACGGTACAAAATAAGTCATTAATGATTTTAGAAGAATTTGGTATGTTTGATTTGCGAATTGTGGAGTCTTTGGTTTAAATTTACCCCCCTGCCCCAATATATTATGCTGTTACTAGAACCAGTTACCGCCAACGAAAAAAACGTCAATAATTATCACATTCTCGTTATTTTCCATAAAACAACAACATTTGAAGCATTAAATATATTGGAGAAGTTATCAAATGTGTTATTATACGAAAGAAAGGTCCTGTCAAGCAACAAGCAAGTAGAGTCAGTTAGTATAATTTTCAGTCTTATGCCAATTCCTATAGTAGAAAAATATCCAAAATAGTAATTGTGATTGTTGTTGGTTAATTGTAATAAATTTTCTCGTATATGTAATTAAATCCAAGGATCGATTGAAAAATTAAAACAAGAAACCGAAGACATGTGGCATATTCTATAGCAGTTATCGGTATCTATATATGGTAGCGACGTACAATTCAACCAAGTTTATGTACCACCCAAATATCCAATTTTAGAAATTTGGTTGGAGGCTTCTGCTGATTTTCAGCTGAAACTTCAAAAGGAACTCGGGTGGACGTCCCGAATTACACAAATAATAAATATTAGGTGATGGAATACAAATTATGGGAATTTGTGGTAAAGAAAATCAACCGCTAAAATCCAAAATTTTGGCATTTGCTACAAACCTAATTTTGACTAGATGTTATGGGAGGAAAGAAGGCCTAATACATTGTATTGGTTGCCCCAAGCCATTACTTCAAAAAGTTTGGTATGCCAGTAAAAGTCTTCAGATTGATGTCAAATAACCAAAAACCGCTGTATGAGTTAGCCTAGTCCTTATAGATCGATATCTCCAAGGACCTTGATCATTACAAATAAAAATCGTAAATCAAATACTTCTGTACATCACTCGATTCTCAACTTACTGATGCTATAATAAGTCTCTCTAAACATGAGCATTCACCAAAAATATTTTATTTTCGTCTTTTGTAAATTTTCTTTCATACAAAATATATGAAGGTACAAATGTACCTTTGCCGCCGTTAAAGGGTGTAAAATAAATTTTGCTCCCTAACTTGGGAATAAGTGGTCACACATTTCTGAAATTTGGAATACATATTTTAAGCTAAAATCGTAGAGATGTCAAAAAATTTCAGACCAATCGGACCCATAGCAAAAAAGTTACTGTGTTTTAAAAACGAAAAAGGTACACCTGTACCTATCCCGCTGGATGAGGGTTAAATTATGTTATCTCGTAAATGCAACAATAATCTTGTACGTATCTTGAATTTCGAGCTCGTTGAAATCCCCATATCTCATATATTCATAAAATTTAAATGATTCATTGTTATAAATAAATGATAATAAATTGTTATCACAAATCAGAAAAATTAATTTCCAAATCAAAAAAAAATATGTCCAAATCATAAAAATATACTTTCAAAGCAAATAAATAAATCTCCAAATGAAACAAATTTATTTACATGCCAAAAAAATGAATAAAATAAATAAATTTGCAAATCAAATAAATAATATTCTGTCAATAAGAAAAAAAGTTAATGTCATTCCTAGATCGTAAATCTGATGGGTAAATCTCCCGGTGGCGTATTTATAGGAACCCTAGTTCAGTTCGTCCCCACGCAGGTGACGAAATCGATTTGCTTTCCTAGTGGCTATGTACCGAAAAACCCTCATCGATTTCGTCCCCTGAAAGTGGACGAGTTCGCGTAGGGTTTCGAGTACATTTTGCGTCGAAAACACCCAAAAACCCTTGTTCAACAAATCGAAATCGATTAGATTTTCTCTTGCCTAAAAAAACCCTCACCTTACTCGTCTCTTTTTCTGGGAACGAACTCGCATAGGGTTTTTAGTACATTTTTCGTATAAAACAGCAATAAAACCTTGCTCAGAACTGTTAGAACGTATTGTGTACAATCATATTGATGAAAATTTTAGTCATTGAAAATGTACTTGTGCGCATGGTTTCCGTAAAAAAAATCCACGGCCAAAAATTTGACTGAATTTGTCGATTTCGTCGCAAACACTTTTCACGAGCGTCTGGAGGTCCACGCAATATATACACTCCCAATCAATAGGATAGTTCCATTTTTAAAATGGCTGTATATCTGTAAGCGATAACGGTGTTTTCTTCCAACTTGGTGACAATATTTTCAGTAGCCTGCTTGTTCTTTGCATAACAGAAGGTCTCAAATCCGGAGTCCCGTTAGGATTTTCTTATGAGAATTCTTAAAAACAGTACAAATGGTGAAGTCAATAGGATAGTTCCAGTGGAAATAAAACCTCAAATAATGGTACGAAAGGATAATTTTACTTGAAAAATGTAGCTGGTGATAAGTAGAACTTTCTCTAAGTAATTTGAGCTCAAAAAGTTAATATGGGATAGAATTGTATAGGTTTTAACGGTAAATTAAATTATTTTGGCCCCAAGCTCCTCTAAACGTTCGCAGAAGTCTAAAACTATCGTCTAACGGTATAGATCTTCCTTGTCATTTTTCCCCACACATTTTTGATGGTATTTAGATCTAGGAAGTATGGAGGTCTTTCCAGAACCTTGATTATTTGGTCTTGAAACCGAAATTTTATCAGTCTTGCTCCATGATTGACACCATGAACTTGTTAAAATCTCAAAGAATTTGCATGGAAAATGTCGGTAATTTTAAGACTTATATTTTTGTGAGCCTGGATGTTGTGAATACCCTTAATTTCCACAAGCTCAATAGTTCCATACCGAGATATTCAACCCCATACTTCGACATTTCTTACTCTGAGTGATGCATCTACAAAATTAATTCCTTCTTGCTCAAATCGAAGAAATAATACCTAAATCCATCTGAACCGACGAGATTGAATCTTTTCCGTCATTAAAAATAACGCGTTTGTCCAATCCATACAGTTTCTACATTGGGGTTAAATATCTTGGTATGGAACTATTGAGCTTTTTTAAATTAGGGTTATTCAGAGTACCCAGGCTTTTAAAGATATTCTTCCTAATGTATTGCCTAAAACTTCCGACACTTCCATGCCATTCCAATAAGATTTTAACAAGATAATGACACCAATTATGAAGCAAGGCTGATAAAATATTGATTTTAAGACCAACTAATCAAGGTTATGGAAAGCCTTTCATACTTCTTAGATCTAAATATCATCCAAAATGTGTGGGAATGAATGACGAGGAAGATATTTACTGTTAGACGATAGTTTAAGAACACTGAAGCTCTTTGGCGAACGTTTAGAGGAGATTAGGACGAAATCAACTTAATTTGCCGTTGTTTACCTATACAATTCTGTGCCAGATTAACTTTTTGAGCCCAAACTACTTAAATAAAGTTCTACTAATCACCAGCTACATTGTCCAAAGTAAAATTATCCTTTCGTACCGTTATTTGATGTTTTATTTCAACTGGACCTATCCTATTGACTTCAACATTTGTACTGTTTTTAAGAATTCTCGTAATAAAATCCTAACGGGACTCCGAATTTGAAACTTTCTGTTATGCAAAAAACAAGCAGGTTACTGAAAGTATTGTCACCATGTTTGAAGAAAATACCGTTATCACTTACCGAAATACAGCCATTTTTCAAGTGGAACTATCCTATTGATTGGGTGTACTAATTTTTCCAAGGCCGTGGATACGGTAAACCACGTTGTGCTATTAAATAAGCCTTGTCTCATTTCCTGGGTGTCATCATACCTCGTTACTTCTATAGTATTTTTTAATAACGTTATTTCTTCTGAATTTTCAGCAAAGTCGAGGGTACCTCAAGGGTCTATTTTGGGACCTCTCCTTTTTTCATTTTTTTGTAAATTACCTACCGGTTGTTCTTAGCAACCGATGTCTTTTGTCCGCAGATGAATGCAAAATATTTACCTCTATTTCACGCCTGGAAGATTGTCTTTCGTTGCAGGCCGATCTGGATCTATTATTATTTTTCTGGTGTAGCAATGATATATTTCTTAACATATCAAAGTGTTCGGTAATGATCTACTCACTGAAGGTTTCTCCATCATCATTTGCGTATTCATAGTCAACAATCTGCCTTTGAAAAACGTTGACTCAATCACAGACTTGGGAGTTGCCTTTGATTCTATGATTCAATTCAATGATCACTATGAAAGTATAATAAAAAGGGGCTCGAAGTTTTCAGTCTTTGTTCTTCGTTGTACTAGTGAGTTTCGTTCTGAAATCAGTGCTGTAAGATTATTTATTACACTCGTTCGTAGCGTTTTAGAATATGCCTCAGTGACTGCTGGTGTGTTCACTGATGCCTTATGCCTTATTTACACAGTGCGAGCTATCGTGCGAGTTGGCCTAGACAGCTACTGCAGAGTAGCAACTTGCACCAGACTTAATTTCCTTAAGACTTAATTTCCTTAAGATTCTTTCCCTAGAGAAGCGAAAAACTTTTCTTGAGCAATGTTTTTTTACAAGATTTGTCGCGGATATCTGCATTCTTGATTATCTGCTTTTTTGTTGAGGTGTTGCGATCAACAGTACGCGCAGCAGTGTTATTTATCCCCATAAATCGGGGGATACTCGTTTAAAATCTGAGTGAGATTATAGTCCATCACATGGGTCGTGAGTTGAAAAAAAAAACATAAATTGAATTCGTTAACGTTGGGTCTCGAACCCATGACCTTGGGCACCGAAGGTTCGCGCACTAACCGCTACACCAGGCAGACTCTTATACAAAGCGGGGTTTTTAATTTACCTTGCCTAGAGATTTTCAAACATATCTCGGCACTTAAAGCGTCTCCGGCGTAAGATGGATTAAACAAAAAAAGAATCATCCAAATCGGTCCGGCGGTTTTCGAGTTTATCTGTGACAAAGAAACGTTCCATTTTTATAGGTAATATAGAGATATCATCAATTTATGTACATATGTATGGATGTACATATATGTATGCCTACTTGGGAATACAAAACATGTGTAAAGTGTTTTGTGTACGGTACGAATTTATCTACAGAATTTCAGAAACGTCAACGATATTTCGAACGATTTGCTGACTAAATTTGTCGTATGAAACAAATTCAATATCTGTTTTATATAATTTTATTTAAACTTACAATTTGTTAGGCAATAATCATTAATTAATTTACATTCTTCTTCCTTGCCTCGTTCTTTATACCGCTCCATGGCTTCGCGTTGTTCGACCTGCGGTGTAGCACCTAACAACCATTAATTAATTTACATTGATAAATTAAAATAAACCAAAAACCTCACCATTTACACCAAGATTCTCTCCACTCTCAAGTACATTCCACCCTTAGGCGTGAGCAACATACTATTCTTATCGAACTCCATTCGAGTTTGAGTCCTCGGGCACGGCTCAAAACGAAACTTGCGCAATAATGTTACAAGTCCAATGCGTCCTTCCATTCGCGCAAAACGCAGACCTACACAATTACGCGGTCCGTCACCGAAACCCACAAACGCGATAGGATGACGACTTTTGACATTATCCGGAGCGAATCGATCGGGATCAAACAACTCCGGATTTGGATAAATCTCCGGATCGTGATGAATTGCGTAAACCGGAACGAGTAATAGTGTATCCTTTTCAATCGTAATTGTTGTGCTGGCTACAGGATAATCTTGAGCACTTTTCCGTAAAAGTACGAAAACTGGGGGATATTTGCGCAGTGATTCTAAAAAAAAAAGTATGGTAAATCTTACGACATCTACTGATATATCTGAAACTATACCATTTATTATCCAGTCGAGATATTCCATCTCTTTAATGGATTCATACGATAGTTTTCCGTCGTGCTTTTGGAGAACTTCTTCGATTTCCCGACGAGCTCTTTCTTGAATCTCTGAATTCATAGCTAGCTCATAAATGGCAAACGTCAGTGCCGACGAAGACGTATCAAATCCGGCAGCAAAAAATATAAAAGCTTGCGCTACAATCTCTGCTAAAGTCAATTTTGTGTTTGGATCGTTTTTCATCTGAATTAGCAACTCCATGAAATCATTTCGTCGTATATTATTCTCTTCGCGATACGCAATAGTGTCCCGTACTAATTCATGGAAAAAGCGATTAACATCATCTCCCATTATGCTGACATTAAACTTTCGACACAATGCCGGATAAAATGTAACCATAGCTCGCATCGCTTGATTCAAATGGGGCTTTTCGAACACCATACGTCCGTATCGTCGAAAGTCAACATTTGGATCCTTTAAACTATTGCACTCGATACCAAACGCACAACTTCCAATCACATCAGTCGTGAATCTTGCCGTCAAATCCTTCATTTCTAGCTCGGCGTTGTCGGTGCATAACTCCACGAGAGTGTCACTGAGACGATCGGCCACAGCAATGACTGTGGGAAACAACATTTTCATTTTCGCGGCACTAAATGCTGGCGACAATTTTAGCCGGGTCGATTTCCACTTGTCGCCATCGAGTGCAAACAAATGCGACGAAATCGGATCAACTTGATCATTAGTGTACATTCCGCGATCAGAGATATTTTGAAAATCTTTCACCAACACATTTTGAATAAGATCCAAACTAGTGGGCACCAAAACAGGCCTCCACAACAAATAGGCTCCGACTGCCGGGGTTTGTTGTTTCAAACTATAGACACGGTTCAGGAAGTCGATTGGATGTTTTCCAATCGCGAAATTTCCCAACGGAATTGACGGTTCCAGGTAGGCCACGCCGTGATTTTTCCAGTAAAGATGTTTGTTTTTGTAGAACACAATTATTGTTGCCAAAATGGCAAGTACCACAAGATAAAGCACAACCGTCAGAACACTCATAGTGCTATAATGCATCGAATACTGACATCGGCTCGGTGAAATGTGTTAAACTCCGAAAAATAATCAGTCAGCACTCAATTAATACAATTTAAAATGAGACCGAAGCTCATTTCAGGCGCGGCCGAAATTTGGATACCCTTCACTTTCTTTCGGGCTAAAAGTTTTTTCGAGCGCACCCATGACTTGTGTTGATCCAGGGATTCAATTTCGGTGATTCAAACATACAAACAGCCTGCAACAATAATAAGAAGGTGTGCCAAATTTTAGCTTCCTAGCTTTAATACCCGCCGAGTAAAACCCGTCGCAACAGACAGACAGACGGACGTCGCCCAATCGAGTCCCCAATGCATTGCAAACTTCATGACAAAGTTAATACACCATTTCACTCTACGAGGGAAGGGTATTAAAAACTGATTATTCTCAAAATGAGATAATCAAGTGGTTAATCGTTTTTTTCTTAGTATGCAGTAATTTTTAGCTTGGAGTGATGCGAGGTTGAAAAAGTGAAGTATGAAATCGTTAAAGCTATAAAGTGTATCTGCATTTTGCTTATAATAGGAGTGAACTTGTCATTATTACGACAAGCTATAATCTAATCAACAACAAATTCATCAGCAAATGAGTTGCATTTATGATTAGCACTTGCCATAAATATAAAACAGTAGAAAAGTATTTTCCATATTATGTCAGTTTGCTTATCAATGTATGGAAAATATTTTCTTGTGAGGAGATACGTATTTTCATCTTACATACTACAGTCACAAAATCGAACAATGAAACTTTTGATAAGCATTATGAACTAACACTCTATCTTCCAGAATTCAGCAATAGTGATCTGATTGCAATTTGCATCAGCACAAAAGATGACCCTCCGCATCTGCAATCTATCTGACTCTACGAACTACGAGTATTTTAACGATTTGTTTCTTTATCCTATAAGCAAACAAAATATAAAAGCAATTACTATCGTTCTTAAAAGTATATTGAACGTTTAGATATTACTGCGACGTTTACTTCATTTTTCGATATTTCAAGATTAATTTTGCTTTCCATTTTTGTAACTTGATCACCCACAATTTCGCATAAATTATAGAGAAGGAAGATGAATAATTGCTAACAACTCTTGACATTGAAAGTCAGATTCTTGCTTACGAGTGTATAATATTAAATGAAGGGTTTTCCAATAGGGACGCTTGATCTTTGAAATGAAAAAAAAAATACATGTAGGAGAGATATTTGCGAATTTTTTTTTTTATTTGAAAGGTCCATCGACCCCATTACATATGGAATATGACATCATTCAAATGACCGCCACGGCTTCGGTTGGTGGCGCGCACACGAAAGGTCCAATTTTCGATGACTCTGGCGCACAAATCGGGCTGTATTTGATCGATGGCGTGGCGTATGTTAACTTTGAGGGCATCGGTGGTTTGCGGTTTGTTGGCATAGACCTGCGACTTAAGAAAACCCCACAAGAAAAAGTCCAGCGGGGTCAAATCGCACGATCTCGGTGGCCAGTTCACGTCGCCTCCGCGCGAGATGACCATGCCCGTAAATTGCTCGTGCAGAACATCCATCGTAGCGTGTGCTGTGTGGCACGTAGCGCCGTCCTGTTGAAACCACATGTTGTGCAGATCCATATTCTCGATTTCAGGCCAAAAGAAGTTGGTTATCATCGCCACGCCATCGATCACATACAGCCCGATTTGTGCGCCAGAGTCATCGAAAATTGGACCTTTCGTGTGCGCGCCACCAACCGAAGCCGTGGCGGTCATTTGAATGATGTCATATTCCATATGTAATGGGGTCGATGGACCTTTCAAATAAAAAAAAAAAATCGCAAATATCTCTCCTACATGTATTTTTTTTTTCATTTCAAAGATCAAGCGTCCCTATTGGAAAACCCTTTATGTAATTCTTTATAAAAAAAAATAAAATAAATTTAATGTTTACTTAAAATGCGCGCACACATTTATTGATTGTGCGGTACCTAGATTTTATGCATACTTTTTAGGGAATTGCAAGGTTATTCAATTATAAAAATTGACTAAAGCTTTTCAATATTTACCCATCATATTTTAGTCCAATGTGGTTTTTACTTTATAAGCAAGACAAATGGTTGCTTGCTTGCTTGTTTTAGCAGACATTTCTATTTCCGTATTGCGAAAAATTTTTGATTTATTTTGATAGTTTTACAGTTTTGATATTATTGAAATAGGAGAAATTGTCATTCTAAAAATTTTATAAATTTTGAATATTTTTTTTTGTATTTGATTATTATTTTTTATATCGTAACCCATTTACTAGAACCGCGAATCTAAAATACATTTTTATAATTTTAAGAATTATGGTTTGGACTTTTATTTATTTGATTTGGGTATTTATTTTTTTTATTTCAGTTGGGAACTCATTTTTATACCCTATACCCATAAGATGGTATAGGGTATATTGTTTTTGTTACGCCGATATTATGTAACACCTCAAAGGAGCCACCGGAGGTATGGCAAAGTATATATATAAATGATCAGGGTCAGTCCCTGAATCGAATAAGCCATGTCTGTCTGTCCGTGTGTCTGTCTGTTAGCACGATAACTCCCGAAATAATGAAGCTAGCGGTTTGAAATTTTGGTCAAATGTTTGTTTTGCTAAAATCTTGGACGGTATTGAGCCAAATCGGACGACGGGTTCCCCTACCTCCCATACAAACTACCCCTCCTTGTTATTTTAATTCGGCCATAACTTTCGGTAGATTATCGCTATCGACTTGAAATTTTGATCAATGTCTCATTCTGACATATACTTTGAGTTGGTGGAGTGTGGAGTAGGTCCAACTACCCCCACCCCTACTTCCCCTACAAAGTTATATTCAGCCATATCTTTTGATAGAATGTAACGAAAAACTTCAAATTAGTATCAAATGGTAGCCGTTGGATGCCTTGACAAGGTAATAAATATGTGTCAAGTCCGACTCATCTAACCCTCCCTACCCCCCCCCCCCCCAAAATATGAAATTCAATATTTTGGGTTTTGCGTGCCATCTAGGTTTGTACATGGGTATAGGGTATACACTCATCGTGCTATTCGCACTCGTTATACCCTTCGCTCATAGAGTGAAAGGGTATATTAACTTTGTCATGAAGTTTGTAACGCATTGAAGGAGGCATCTCCGACCATATAAAAAGCATACATACATATATGATCAGCATGACTTGGGGAGTCGATTGGGCGATGTCCGTCTGTCTGTCTGTCCGCCTGTCCGTCTGTTGCAGAGCGTTTTTCTCGGCCGCTATAAAAGCTAGAGAGCTGAAATTTTGTACACGTGCTTATTATTGTTGCAGGCTGTTTGAATCGCTTAAATCGGACAAGGGGGTCATGGGGCTGCCATACAAACTTAACCCCCCCCCCCATTTAGGTTCTTCTGAGAAAAACTTTTATATTTTTGTACCAATTTCAACCTAACTTCGCTCAAATGTGTTTCTATTGATGACACACAACATATGTAAAACTGGATCAAATCCGGTCATGGGGCTGCCATACAAACTTAGCTCCCCAAATTAAGTTCTTCTAAGATAAACTTTTTTGTTTATGAACAAATCTGAACAAAACATCACAAAAATGTTCTAATAATACTACAAAGCATATGTAAAAATGGGTGGGATCGGACTGTGGGATCATGGGGCTGCCATACAAACCCAATCAACCAATTGGGTTCTTTTAAGAAACATCCTTTTTGCACCTATTGCAGAAAACCTTGTATTCATATACACATATGGCCAAAAAAATAAGTACACCCATACGAATTTTTCTTATCACCCTGTAGCCAAGTAGTTATTTGAGTAAATAAAATCATATGGAAAGATTTAAATACTTAATTGGTGAGGAATCAAATAATATGTAAATTAGCATATTTTAATAAATAACAGCTTTCATCTACCTTGAAAAAGTACGAACTGACTAAAATAGGCTGGACAAAATAATAAGTACATGTCAGTTAATTTGATTAAAGCTGGTTTTAATTAAAATATTATGTTCTGATTCGACAAGAATTTGTGTTTATTTTATTATTTTAAAGTAAATGATCCATTCTTTGAAAAAAAAGGTTTTTGTTGGCCCTCTGGTGAAGAATTACTCTTAAGTTTCCATACCTCCATGTATCCAGTTACTTCCAGGAAATTCCGTATTTGGTCCGTTTAGTGAAAACTTCGTTTCTAGTTTATTGATCCAACTCTCCCTAAACATTCTGGGTTCAATTTGGCTCTAGTAACAACGTGAAAAGCCACTCGATTTGGTTGAAGCGGATCCTTGACCAGTTTGTGAGGTATGGTTAGGGTTAATATCCTGCTGAAATCCCCATTTAAAGTGTATGGGCTCATCAGTAAAATATTCTGGGACTATCAACTGACATTTCTTATATGGAAATTGCCTTATAGTAACGGTTATTAGGTACATTTGAACGAAACCAAACTATGAAAATTAAGCCACAGACTAAGTTTTTTCCGACTCCATTGGAAATAGCCAGTTGATGTACCGTATATCATATTATTCTTTTCCTGAATGAAGAATATTACCATAAGAGTAGTTTCCAATCAAATTTATTACGATCTCATAAATAAAACAAAATATTCTGTGAGTTTTCATTGTTCGGTCTGAAACAAGAAGAAATATCCATTCAAAATTTTCTTGTACTGTCAACACTTTTTGATATCGCCATGGAAAGTTCTAAACTTTTTACGAAAACTGCTTTACTTCTTGTATTCTCCGATTAACTTTTCAAATGGATTCTCTAATTTCAATATTTACCGCGAAAATCATCAGTCAAGCCAAGGGAACTTTTTTCGCCATAGTTGTAATGAGATCGACAGTTATCCTTAAGGCTCTTACATGGACCTATTTGACGCATTTGCGACTGCTTTTATTTAGTTTAATGAATTACACAGTAAATACAATGTTTAGCTGGTTTATTTCGTTATGAGAGAATAATTTTTCCGCTATTTCAAATTTTCGGACTCAAAACGTCTTTTTTCGTACCTACCATGCGTTTTTCGCCCCTTAAGAAGTTTTGTTTGTTTTCAATTTAACGCTTGTTGCATACACCAATGAATAAAAAAAAAACTTACGGAAAACTGTAAGTTTTTTGCATAAAAATTTAAAAAACCGATAGTGTACTTATTATTTTGACCAAGCTGAAAACCCACTTCAAAGCTAATATCGGGAGGAACGAAAATAATAGGGGGTTGCCATTTAGTTTTAAGGTTCCGTTGGCATTGTTGTATCCTAATTGTTGTAATGGCTATCTATTTGGAGTAATTCAATTTTAACGAGACCGAGGCTAATTTCGGGCGCGGCCGAAATTTGGATACCCTTCGCTCCTCTCGGTCTAAAAGTTTTTTCGGGCGTACCTATGACTAGTGTTCAGTCCTCCCCGCTTCCATTCTTTTGCATTTTCTCATAAGTGCCGTGGCGAAGATTTATTGGGCGAAGCGGGACGTGGGTTTCTTATAAGAACCAAAAAGAGGAGGAAGGGGGTTGTAGGGCAGCCCTATGGCCTTCCCATCAATTTTTACCTATGTTTGTGGCATCAATTAAAACTCATTTGGTTCAGATTGGTGGACAAATCAAAAAGGTTTTCTTCGAAGAACCTAATTTGGGGGTTGGGTTTATATGCCAGCCCCATGACCCCATGGTCCGATATAATTCATTTTTGCATATTTTTTGTACCATCACTAAAAATACATTTCCATGAGGCTTAGTTAAAATTTGTGTCCAAATAAAAAAGTATTTTTTGAAAAAACCTAATTTTGGGGGTCAAGTTTGTATGGCAGCCCCACGACCCCCTAGTCCTATTTCACGTTTGTTATGTGGTATCAATAGAAATATAATTTTCTGAGGTTTGATTGAAATTGGTGTGCAAATAAAAACGTTTTTCTTAGAAAAATTTGATTTGGGGGGCTAGGTTTGTATGGTAGCCCCATGACCACATGGTCCAACTCCATCTATTTATACATATGTTTTGTGTCATCAATAGAAACACATTTGTGTGAAGTTTGGTTGAAATTGGTGTATAAATAAAAAAAAATTCGTAGAAGAACTTAATTTGGGGAGCTAGGTTTCTATGACAGCCCCATGACCCCATGGTCCGATTTGGTCCCTTTTTACATATGTTTTGTGGTATTACTAGAAACACATTTGTGCGAAATTTGATTGAAATCGATGAGAAAATTAAAAAGTTTTTCTTAGAAGAACATAATTTGGGGGACTAGGTGTGTATGGCAGCCCCACGACCCCATTGTTCGATTTGGTCGATTTTTACATATATTGTGTGTTACCAATTAAAACACATTTGTGTGAAATTTAATTGAAATTGGTGCATAAATAAAAAAGTTTTTCTAAGAAGAACCTAAATTTGGGGAGTAGGTTTGTATGGCAGCCCCACGACCCCCTTGTCGGATTTTAGCGATTCAAACATACAAACTGCCTGCAACAAAAAGAAGCATGTGTGCAAAATTTCAGCTCCATAGCTTTTAAACTGGCCGAGCAAAACGCGTCGCAACAGACAGACAGACGGACAGACGGACATCGTCCAATCGACTCAGCTCGTCACGCTGATCATATATATACATATTTTATATGGTCGGAGATGCTTCCTTCAATGCGTTACAAACTTCATGACAAAGTTAATATACCCCTTACGCTTAATAAGCGAAGGGTATAAAAAGGGTATGAAAATTTGGCATAAAATAGTACATGAGGAGTGTACTTATTTTTTTGGCCATATGTGTATCTTTATCGAAACAACAGGAAATGCAAAAATAAAAGAAAACGTATTGTGGGACCATTCCCGTATGTTTGATTTACGCAAATTGGATCACTGGGTCATGGGGCCGCCATACAAACCTAGCCCCCCAATTTGAGTTCTTCTAAGAAAAACTTTTTTATTTGTGTACCAATTTCAACCAAATTTCACACAAATGTATTTCTATTGATGACACAAAACATATGTAAGATTGAATCAAATCAGGCCATGGGGTCATGGGGCTGCCATACAAACCAAACCCCCATTTTTTACACCAATTTCACAAAACCTTGAATTAATGTGTCTTTATTAAAGCAACTAAAAAGTTCAAAACGAATGGAATCGTACTGTGGGGTAATGCTCCGGCAACCCCAATAAAATTTTCCGTGTAAATATTTTTATTTGCCCACTTATTTCAACCAAGCCCAAAACTTTTGTCAAGACGGAAGAAAAAAAATGAAAAGGGGGATTAAATACAAGTCATAGGTACGCCCGAAAAACTTTTAGCCCAAGCGAAGGGTATCCAAATTTCGGCCGCGCCCGAAATTAGCCTCGGCCCCGGGGGTTGGCGAGCGTAGCGAGCAGGAGGCGAAGCCCCCTAGTTTTTTCTTACATTTGTCCGAAATATATTTTTTTGTTTGATCCGGAAACATATTTTGTTGATTCGGAAATTTACCTATTTGACTCGGAGAGTTATTTATTTGACCTGGTAATGAAGATAAGCCTGTGTTCTATAAGGCCGCGTACACATACAGTGCGACGCCGAGCTTTTCCGGGCCGGGCGATGCGTACTTGTCTGTATCTATGTAGTGTTGTAGATAGATTGTAGGTAGGTAATGTAATGATTAATGACTGAAAGAGGTGGGTAACCTTTCTGGAAATTTGTAGTGTTAGCTTACGCGTTTCAAAACAGTTTTCGGGCGGCATTTAGATTTGGTGTTAATTGTTGTTCAAATATGAATGAATGAGTGAAATAGGTAATTTTTGGAAACATGCAGTGCAATGAAACCCAGTTTCTAGCGAACGCGCCTGCCTGCCGGCCAAAAAATGGCATCCCCGTTTCTCGGGGAAATACATGTCCAATCGGCGTGGCAGAAACACTAAGGTAAATTTGGGTCACTGATTCCGAATTTGAGGTCAACAACAGAAAAAAAAATTGGGGTTGCCCGCCCCCAAAATTGTACCCCTGTTTTCTCGGGGAAATACTCATCCAATCGGCGTGGCAGAAACACTATGGTAAATTTGGGTCGCTGAATCCGAATTTGAGGTCAAAAACAAATAAAAAATTTGGGGTTGCCCGCCCCCAAAATGCTACCCCTACCCCTGTTTTCTCGGAAAAATACTCGTCCAATCGGCGTGGCAGAAACACTAAGGTAAATTTGGGTCGCTGATTCCGAATTTGAGGTAAAAAAAAAAATTTTGGGGTTGCCCGCCCCCAAAATGCTACCCCTGTTTTCTCGGGGAAATACTCATCCAATCGGCGTGGCAGAAGCACTATGGTAAATTTGGGTCGCTGATTCCGAATTTGAGGTCAAAAACAAGAAAAATATGTTGGTTTTGCCCGCCCCCAAAACGCTACCCCTGTTTTCTCGGGGAAATACTCGTCCAATCGGCATGGCAGAAACACTAAAGTAAATTTGGGTCCCTGATTCCGAATTTGAGGTCAAAAGCAAAAAAAGTTTTTGGGGTTTCCCGCCCCCAAAGTATCACCCCTGTTTTCTCGGGGAAATACTCGTCCAATCGGCGTGGCAGAAACACTAAGGTAAATTTGGGTCCCTGTTTCCGAATTTGAAGTCAAAAGCAAAAAAAAATTTTGGGGTTGCCCGCCTCCAAAGTACTACCCCTGTTTTCTCGGGGAAATACTCGTCCAATCGGCGTGGCAGAAACACTAAGGTAAATACGGGTCGCTAACTCCAAATTCGAAGTCAAAAACAAGAAAAAAGAAATTCGGGGCTGCCCGCCCCAAAATGATACCCCGGTTTTCTCAACACTGTAGGTTCCCACAACTGACCTATCTACCGCTACCTTCAATAATTCATTGCAAATACATGCGCTGTACGAAATTTTCTTATACGTAAGCGTACGCCACAAACCGGGTTGTGCTGCATATTACCACAAATCTTACTTCTTTGACCCCTTCATAGATTCAACCACAATTGTCAAATCCGAATACCGCCCTTTTTTGGGGGTACGGGTACGCTACGATCTGGGTTGGACAGCACTGTAAATTTCCGCAAAGGATATTTAGTAGACCAATCCATTATTACATCACCTGCATAAGGCTATCCCTTCATTTAATATCTACAAATCTATAACACTATACAACACAACACGTATGTATGTACATACATATATACAAATATTCCCAATGCTAATGCAACCCGATCTGCACAAACCAGCCTCTCTATGTACGATTCCATACATACAATACACCATGCCGCTACGAAACCGATCCAAACACAAATCGTATCCTCCATGTCGCTCCCATCGGTGACAAGGCACCTTGCAGCACTTGCTGAAAGCACGATGATTCGACATGGAAAAGTTCTCCATCTTACAACCACATGCCACTACGAACCCTATCCAAGCAAAAATAGCATCATCCATGTCGCTCCCATCGGCGACAAGGCACCTTGCAGCAGCTGCTGAAAGCACGATGATTCGACATGGAAAGGTTCTCCATCGTACAACCCGACGTCGCATCGCAAGCAGTCTGAATGGTACAGGCAGGTTCGTGCTGGTTCCTATCTAAATGCTAAGAAATTTTTTTTCTTGCGATGTGAAGCTTATCGCTTCTTATCGCATCGTATCGAATCGCCCGCAGACTGAATGGGCTGTAAAACGTTGAAGCGAGCCAAGCTAGCTCTCAAACCTTGTATACTTAGATAAATTTTAAACTATTAATTTTTTTCCCAATAAAATGCTTTGAATTCAATATTTTTTATAATAATCCGTCCTCTATTATGGCGTCATCGTGCTAAACAAAACGCCACCGAATAAATTAAAGCTTATCAATCCAAAATTTTATTTTAATTTTATCAAATCGAAACATTAGCAAAACATAAAAAAGAACTAAAAAATCACATACATATATTCAAATCAACTATAACGGAATTTGAATTGCACTCCATATTTGTCCGAAAAAGACATTCCAAATGTCACATACTCAACCCACAACCATTTTTAATGTCTTATGTCGTTAATGTCTACGGCCGGCGTAGATATACGAGATTTAAAACAAAAATACAATACTGAATAAGTTCGTTAAGAATATTACAAAGTGGACAATTGCACCCTTTCCGCTTATGTCACTCTCTAACTCGCTATAGATCGTCCTAACCTTAAACGGAAAATCTATTTTGATTTTTAATTCTGATTGATGTTAAATCGATTAACATCAAATTGGAGGAATAACAAGGTTTCGATTTATGAAAACATATATATAATTCAAATTAAGCCATAAATATGATTATTATGCGTTGACGACTGAAATGATGACGATGAAAAATATTTCAATGGAGGTATGTGTTTTCTGAAGATACCAGTTTTTTTTTTTGATAAATTAAAATATCCACCTACATATTCAATGGTCGAATGATGTAGCCCTTTGCGTATAAAATGCAATTTGATGTCAAATAAAATTGTTAATGTTGGATATAGAATGGTCATTAATTTTAGTTTGTTAGGAAATCATATTATGAAATCTGAAGGGGACTCTAAAGCGGTTGTTTTTGTAACCGTTTTTACGTATGATAGTTTCAAAAACCGTAGAAGCTTTTTATAAATGTTCCGAGAACGAATCATACTGTAGAAGATTACTTTTGTAATGATATCTTCTAAGATATGTATATGAAAGAATGAAATAAAATGTCGGATCTAGGTATGCACTAGAAAGCGTTCTGTTCTGCCCTTTAGGACATTTATGTTAAAAGACCAAAAAAAAGCGCAACTAACAATGGTGTTTCCGTAAGATTTCCGCGGGAGCGAGCTACCACTCGAAGATGGCAGAGATCGCGATGGGCTCGACATCCACAGGTCTCAATAAGCAGACCTAGTTTTCTTAGTTTATTTCTTATCCAGTGACGTTGTAGAATTCATTGCCCAGTCTCGACGAAGTACAAGTGCCTTTATGTTAGTGCTTACACTGCTATCTGTGCGCATAGTCCACCTATCATGAAGGAACTTCGTATACTTCGTCGAGAATCGTCAACGAATTTTACGACGCTTACTACTGGGTATAATTGTTTTAACAAATTTTCTCTTTTGCACCGGCGGCGTTTATGGCATATATCTGGGCTGGGAAGACGTCAGGAACCCTTGACTATGGTGGTCCGGGTATTAGGCCTAAAGCTCTCACGAAATAGGTAAGACTTTCCATTTTTCTACTCCGTACCAGCGATCGCGACCAAAATCTGCCTGCTGAATAATCTGAATGTGCAGGTGCAGTGTGGCAGTGTGGTTAATGTTACCCCTATCGTTCCTTCAATGGCCGTTATTTAGAATGTTTGCAATGATCCTGAATGCTTATGCAACCCAGGTATAGTAATTTTTAACACTTCACTTATAGTAGATTTCTGGCGAGTTTTTGTCCACTATAGTCTTCCGGTTAACTGAGTAAATACTAGTCTTGGGCTTATCAAAATTATGAAATTAAGTTACTTTTTTGCAAATATGTACATAGTTGAAAATAAATATCAACTTAATCCTGCTCCTTCAAAGATGGTCTATCCGATTAAATTGATATTATAGTTTACCTCCACAGGCGAGCACTGCTTATTCTATTGTAGCATTGCCCATAGTAAATAGTTTGAATTTGTCGAACCAACTTTTTTCGATAAGTGGATTTAGCTTTTCTTCTTTAAGGCAGGCGATATGGTTTGCCCGGTACAAGAGTTAATTACTCGTACTTCGCAGTGTGAGCCTCTTATTCATACTCATAAAGTGAAGGTTTCGTCGAGATCGTGAGACCTACATAAGCACAGTTATAGTCTAAAGCCGGCCCCACACCGCGCCAACACCGATTGATACGAAAAATCGTGCAGCAGCAGTGTGGTTGGGCGACTGTCCAAGGTATTATTCTTGGACCGATCTTTTGCGCGGTGTGTTCCACACTCCGGTCGGTGTGAGGCCGGCTTAATGTGTATGTCGTTTACGGCTTTTTCCATAACGCACGTATATCTGTCGATTGCAAATCCTCAATATAACTTTGGGCTTAGTTTCCCATTTTTGTCGAGTACTTAATAATACCTTTTGCAGATAATGAGGCATTAAATGCTGTCTCTGATTCTTCTAGAGATGTGTTTTTTTTACCCAGAGTTACAACCTGACGCAGTGTGTTATTGTTAGTCAGAGTTTTTGAAACACCTGTTTTTCTTTCTGTTGAATTACGTAGCAACGAACTTCGTTGGATGAATCTATAGGCCATTGGCAGTGCAGCCATTCCTGTGGCAAACACAGGTCTATTCCTTCGATTTGAAACTGCATAATTTTAATTTGGATACGGTTACATAGCAATTAAAAAATATTTCAGCAGTGGATTGTTATTCTGCAAATCTGCACTGGGTGTCTCCAAGACCCATCTCATCTCAATCATACAAATGTCGTTGAATATATGAAAAATATTTATAAAGAAATTCATAACCGAAAAATTGGCAACCGTCCGGGTTAAAAACCGAAAAAAACATCGATTGTCCGTTCTGAAAGTAACGGTTTTCGGTCTAACCGCCCGGTTTCTGGTTTTATTCAGTTTTATTCCAAGATACTTAATGTTTTTAGGCATCAATTTAGTTAATATCTTCGGGGCATACGGCTGTGACCAGCCGCTAAGTCCTAAAAAACATTTAATTAAAAACATATTTATTTAAAATTTTATAGTGGTAAAAAAACTGGCGTGCTGCACGGGACGGAACATTACGCTATCCTCTCTAAAATGACGAATTTTCTCTTTTTATAGACACTAGCGACACTTACCATACCATAGCGGACATATTTAAATAAAAATATCGGAAATATAAAAATTCTCCGTATGAGCACGGATAGCAGAACAAGTCTGAATGAACATCAGTGTGTAGCATATTCAGCGAGTAACCTCATAATTTCTCGCAATGGCCGGTACACCTTCCCAGCCAGCATTTGGCGTCATAAATCGTCAAAATAATCCAAAATAAACTTCACTTCATGCATCACGAGTCGACGTGCTGTATCTGTAGGACACTTTCAAAGTGAAACACATGATGGCCAGCTAAGGGAAATGCCAATATTCAGTCTGTACACCTGAAACCCCTTATGGTAAGCCGCGGAAAATGGCATTAATCAGCAGAGACTAGACTTTAGCCGTCTCTTTTTATTTAAGAGAATAGGATAACAGCAGTGTAGATACAATGTAGAGCTTTTGGCTGCAAGCCCCAGGTTTTCCCTACGGCTTTCCTACATGTATAGAGTGCTATAGTTGCTTTATTCACTCGTTCCTGAATGTTAGGCCTCCAGCAAAGCTTCCGGTCTAACAAGATGCCAAGAAATTTAGCCTTTTCAGCAAAAATTAATGGACTATTCCGTAGTGTAGGTGGGTCGAAAGAAGGAAGAGTATGTCTCCTAGTGAAGAGCACAAGCTCTGTTTTAGCAGAATTAAGTCCCACGCCACTGAGGTTGGACCATTTAGTTACAAAAGATAGGGCGTGTTCAAGTAGTCCACTAAGGACTTCCGGGAACTTACCTGTAACAGCGATAGCCACATCGTCAGCATATGCAGTGACCTTACATCCAGACCTCTCAAGATCCAGAAGCAATTGATTGATTGCTATGTTCCACAGTAAGGGAGATAAAATACCACCCTGTGGGGTGCCTCTAGAAACATACCTATAAAAAGACGTTGAGCCCATGGTTGTAATAATGCGCCTCGTCAATAGCGCATTCACCAGTATGCAGAAAGGCTCGTCGACATGAAGGCTTCGAAGTGCGTCGGTAATCGCCCTAGCTTTAAAGTTATTGAACACTCAGAGAAATATTCACTAATATTGAACGAAATATATTTAATTCAAACGATTTCCGCTTTTGATTTGGCTCCACACGCAAATGCGTTTAATTCTAACGAGTGGCGTTTCTTTCAAAAGCATAATGAGTTGTAAAAAAGCGTTTGAATCAAAAGAATTTACGTTTACCTGGAAAGAAGGAGCCAGTCGATTTAAACGTATTTTTCATTGAAAAAACACTTATTCTTTTATTGTAAACGGGTAAAACATTTTAAATAAATGAAAGGCAATTGTATCAAACGTCTTCGTTTTTATATTGAACATTTTTGTTATTTAAACTAAACGAAGCATTCTTTTTAACGAAACGGTATGTATTTCGAAAGTAACGCATCCCGTTTTCATTTCATAGAAATTGCCCCATTCAAAATAATTGAGTTTTACATGAAATAAAATAATACATTCCCTTTGATTGTCCATTCGATTAGATACTTACTGTTACCTGTGTTGACAAATGAATAAAGAATAAAACTTATGAAAACTTCAGAAAAACACTTGATTTTTTATTTAGGTCTAATTTTAATACGATCATTACACTTTTATTTTAACACCCGCTAAACTTAAATTGCACGTGTGCCAGCGTCCATTCCTCCAGATGAATGCAAAAGTACATTCTCGAAAACACTCTTAACATCGACGAAGATTCTAATACGCGTTTGTTGTTAGACACTATACACATTTGTTTGGAATTAATATGAACACGTGAGACTCATCGGACCGGCCAGAAGTATTAACTACCTGTTGTGCTACGTTGAAACAAATGATATTTTGGCATCGCGTCCTTTAGGTATGCGTATTTGTTACGTAAAGGAATGTATACACATTACTATGTAATGCGGAATCTTTTGATTTAAACGACCGTCGTTTGCGGTTTGGCTGCTCTTTTGTTTTAAAAGAAATTCTCTTAGCGTAAATGAGAACTCGTTCAAATCAAACGATATTTTTCAAACGAATACTGCGTTCAATTTAAATGTGGAGCTTTTAATATGAATGTGCGTTTTTTTCTCTGAGTGAAGGCGCCCTCAATGTCTAGGAACACAGCCATCGTGTATTCCTTCTGATGAATAGATTTTTCAATGTATCTGACTAGAGAGTGCAGAGCCGTATCCACTGACCTTCCTTTCCAGTAGGCATGTTGTGCCGTTGAAAGGAGATGTGGCGGAATAGATGATGTGTATCCACAAGTCGTTCAAGTAGTTTGAGCAAAGTTGAAGAGAGACTAATGGGCCTTAGGTCATTAGGTCAGGCGTGTGAGCTTCTGCCCGTTTTTGGAATAAACGTGACCCGCACCTCTCTCCATACGCGAGGAATATAAACTAGACGGAGACATGCTGTTAGTATATGCTCTCTATCCAAGGATAGGTAATGTCTAAGCATTGCTGCAAGTCTGCAGGGATAATGCCATCGGGTCCCGCAGATTTAAACGGCTTAAAACTAGATATGGCCCACAATATCTTCTCCCGAAATAAGATCGAATCACTATCACACGGTGCTGTGTGACTCAAAGGGAACTCAGGTGGTGCAGTTACCGAGCTTCCCGGGAAATGAGAGTCAAGCAAACACTCAATCGTCTCAGTGCTCGAAGACGTCCACGATCCGTCTTCCTTTTGAAGAAAACTGGACATCGATGGATTAGATGCCATCATTTTCCTAAATCTTGAAGTCTCAGATGACCCTTTGATACTCTCGCAAAAGCTACTATATGAAACAAACGCAAGTTTGATTCTTTACGTACTTATGTTGTTGGCGTAAGTGTCCCAACACAAGATCGTTACGCGCTGTGACAAGTTGGTCACCACATTACACTTTTGGAAACAACAAACATTTAACAAATTTGACATTTTTATTGTTTGCAGAAGTGTATAGACCAGCTATGCATTAAATATATGTTACACAACTATTAAATCATCTTCATGAGTAACGATTCTGTAATCTGTATCCGTAATAAGGTGCAAAGGCGTGTATAGATAATACAGGGGGACTTCTACATATACTGTTTGTATGAAAACGTGATAAATGACAAAGGTATCTCAGCTGACGTGTGATGCATGAATGATAGGTCACACATGTGTTTTTTGCTGGCTGGGATTCATGCTATGTTTATTCACTATACATAAAAGACGGGCCGACGGGTTTATCGACGAAACCGTTTCATGATCGGTGGGTGGTTTATTCCAGTTGTAGTGTAAAGTCGTGGCCGTTGCTTTTCTTACATCCGGACGAATGTACGGATATTTCCGTATATTTGATGTTCTGTAAACAGTCAAAAGTGTCGTGTCGCGATTTTGATTTGTCGTGTCGTGTCTGTTTAAGAGTTTTGTTTACGGTACGAGTTTTTCCATAGTGATTTCGAATAACGTTTACGGGTTTTGGGTTTTTGTCGCGGTTTTTACCCTGTTCCTGATCCTGATCATATCTATATGTATGTAGGTATGTATATATATTGCCTTACCTTCCGGTGGCTCCTTTGAGGTGTTATATAATATCGGCGTAACAAAAAAAAACCCTACCATCTTATGGCTATAATGTTAGTCAATGACGTTTCAGAAGAGCTAATAAGGCAGTGGTTGTTAGCATAGGTTTGGAAGTCTTTTCTAGTTTAAAGCCATGTGCAGATTAATACGTTTAAATTCTCCACAAAATGCACTGGCCTATAACAACGTCGTACATTTAACTAGAAATTATCATGTGGAATCCATAACCAGATAAAGAATTTAACTCGGAACACTTTTCCCATTTGGTTTGCCAGGCACATCAAACAATCTGCAATTGCGTCAAAAATAAAACTAGAAAACCGGTTGATAAATTTCCTAGAGAATAACCGAGGACGTTTCGAAAACACGTTTTTTTTCCTCGGTTAAGAGAGCTTCCGAAATCTAGCAAATCTGGGATGTGCTCATGACGCATCGGTCGTATAATGGCGTGTGCGCTTTCCCAAAAATGCGTGACCGTTTCTTTGAAAACAATGGATGCTATAATAAATCCTAAAAGATTGGATGAATTCACATTGTAAGACGAAACCGGACGGGTAAACTTGCAAGACAAGAACCATCGTATGATCATTTCACACTATCCGATCAAAACACGGACCGGCGAACAATAATCACACAGCAAGTATGTATAAATGTTGCCATGCACGCTCCAAAGTTAGTGTACAATGAAGTGACGAGTAGACAAGATTAAAATGAAAGTAAAACACGCGCTAATTGTCGTCGCAGAACGCCTGAACTATCGGTAGATGCAATCGTCTTATCGATCGTACGATTCTTCCGAAAGAAAAACAATCGTGTCACGATACGTTTCTTTCGTAAGACGCGTTCTTACAATGTGAAATGGACAATGCTTGTCTGCTGGCCACTACAAAAGCTCTCTTGTCTTGCAAGTTCACCCGTCCGGTTTCGTCTTACAATCTGAAATCAGATGTCGCGTGGCCTCTAAATCTGTAAATTTGTTTATATCTCTTCTTATTATATCATTGCGCATTGATATAGGTTGAGTTCAATGTTAAATTTGATGAATTATCAAATATGGACAAAAAATGTGTGTTTACATATTTTGAGTAAGCCAAAAGCGATGTACCTATTACGTACGCTTATTGTCCATTATAATCGCGGGTATTAATATTTATCACTGAGATAGAAGATAGTTATTAAAATTATCGCCATAATCAAATTCAATCTATATTTCCAGACGATCTTTCTCTTTTCAAATCGCAGCAAGTCTATCATTCTTAAACGTCTTCCTGTATAAGCATCCATCATCTTGTCCGTTGACATTTTTCGGTTGTTCCAGAATAAACCTATGACATAAACTAAAAAAAACTCTCCTAACATATACATTTGCATCCTCTCTCGATTTAATACATTCATTAGTGTTAATAAATATTGTCTTAACAAACAACAAGTGCCATATGACACCCACCTTGTTTACCATTAACATCCTCCCCTTAACCGCCACGGTTCTTTCGCGGGATTGATGATGAAATGATGCGCAGTCAAGCCAAGACTTTAGCAAGCCTGTTCACATCATCGTTGTCGGTATACTCTTTTGCATCATGGGAACGAAACGTAATAATAATAATGAGGCCATCAGCAAGCAAGCTAATAAATCATCCTTACTTGTAAATCGCTTTCGCCCACAAATTATGAATAATATGAATTATTACTTGTCAATTCATTGAAATTAAGTACACAACCTATGGTATCGCTTTCTTATGGATAGCCAATCAATAAATAATAAAATGCGAGTATCAATGATCAAACATTGTTTGTGGGTTAAGCGTTTTGCAGGGTTCTTTTGTAGGTGCCCCATCATCATCATTGTCGACAATGTATTTGGTGAAATCATTGACTACCTCCGATCTTTGCGACTTTGACTTCCAGCAACGCCCGTTTTGTGCCCAATTACCGCAAACACATCAAGGAAATTAAAATCGCGCAACTACTGCCGGTTCATATAAAAGAAACATACATATATCGTCGCCTCCATGGCAGACTCACGTAATGCACAATTTAGCGAGTTCGAGATAATGAGAATTTTTGAACTTCATATGAATAAGTAGGCAAAAAATTATTTCGCCTCCTAATAAAGAAAATGAAAATCTCATATCACATATGAAGTATCTGCAAGCTTGTAAAAATACTGCACACAGGAATAGCGAATCTATACTGTTTTTCGCAAAACGCAGACCAGATTAATGTAAGTATCTACATCACTGTTTCCAGGTGGTCCGCGGACCGGAGGTGGTCCGTGGGAGACCCGCAGGTGGTCCGCGGGGAGACTCTGGAGACTTCTTACAAAAAAATTTTGATTTCTTGTGACTAATTCAGTCACATGCCAAACACGCGGTCTCATCATCATGTAAGATATTTAGCCAGTAAATACTTTGCTAGTTAGGCTTTTGATTATGGAAAGTCAATGGGCTGCTTAGGTTCGTTGCTTATAGCCTAATGCCGAAACTATTCAAACTTATTATCAAAATTCGAACCCAATTGCACAAATTTAAATCCCAGTCCAAGGACCGAGCTATACCGTTTACTGAATAACTTTCAATCGAAGTTGGCACTTCCAGACCAGAAGTCACCAATTTCTGTGCGAGAAAAATCTCCGCTGGTGAGGCCACTGTTGACGGGCACAAAACAGTTTTTCTCCCTTCTTAAAATTATCATTTTTGCGAATTGATACGAAATTTTCTAATTTGTTTTTTTTTTCCACGAAAATATTAATTTTTCTCTAAAAAAATAAATTATGGAAAATACATTTTTCATCTCAGATTGATTTTTTCAGGAGATTCCCTTTAATAAGAATAGAAACATTTCTAAATGCAAGGTGTTCGTGGAATTACGATAGAATTATGCCAAAACATCGAGCAAGGTGTTTAGTAAAATGTTCGGTGAATGAACTTTGAGCGTTGTCAAAAATATTTCTCGACAGCTGAATTCGGACCCGAAGTGTGATTCAGTTGGCAGTCACATTACTTCCTAATTCATTTTTTACTTATTTATTGTTAAATTTATCGGAAATTGCGCGTTTTTTCTTCAGTCGAGAGTTTTGAACATTCGTTTCACTGTGAATTTTTAAAATTTTCAAGAACAAAATGTACAAAATTACGTTTTTATGCGAATTTCGAATATTCAAAAGTCGTTTATTCGAAATCCCTGTTTTTTATTAGCCAAATTTCCATACCTCTAATGATCAGTGATTTTATACTTTATTTTTAAGTAGTAAATAACAAACAAAAAAATAATAAGGGCAATTTGTGATGGGAGATAGAGCCTGAGCTTCTGAAGACAATATCTCAGCAAAAAAATCGTGGCCTTAATTCGTTTCATTATTATTGAATGGTGGTCCGTCGAGATCCATTTTCAGGCTAAGTGGTCCGCAGACGTTTCGGAGTTGGGAACCACTGATCTACATCAACCAGTGGCGATCCTACGTATGAGTTTTGGGGGTTCGAACCTTTCCGAAATTAATTGCGGATACATAGGTATAAGAATACGATCTTTGACTTGGTTTTAAAATACGAGTGTTTCGACAATCCTAAGGCCTCGCATACACGGAATCTCAGATATGTTTTGTGTTATCAAGAGAAACACATTTGTGTAAAATTTGGTTGAAATTGGTGTACAAAAAAAAGTTTTTCTTAAGAACCTAATTTGGAGAGTTAGCTTTGTATGGCAGCCCCATGACCCCATGGTCCGTTTTGATCCATTCTTACATATGTTTTGTGTCATCAAGAGAAACACATTTGTGTGAAATTTGGTTAAAATTGGTGAACAAAAAAAAAAGTTTTTCCTAGGAGAAGTTAAATTGGGCGGCTACGTTTGTATGGCAGCCCCATGACCCAGTGATCCAATTTCGGTGATTCAAACATACAAACAGCCTGCAACAATAATAAGCACGTGTGCAAAATTTCAGCTCCGTAGCTTTTATAGTGGCCGAGAAAAACGCGCTGCAACAGACGGACAGACAGACAGACGGACATCGTTCAATCGACTCATCTCGTCATGCTGATCATATGTATACTTTTTATATGGTCGGAGATGCTTCCTTCAATGCGTTACAAACTTCATGACAAAGTTAATATACCCTTTCACACTATGAGCAAAGGGTATAAAAATTATAACACCTCAATGTTTTGAAAAACGGAAGACTCGATTTTCCGACAAGAATGGACACATCTAGGTACTGGTTTCCGAACGATTATGGAGATTTTGGGGTAGTGTGATACCCCAGCATTCAATTTCATAAATTGCCATGGGGTCATCAATACAGCAGTTGTTTACCACCAGGGAAACACGTCCAAAAACACCTCCCGAAATATTTTTCTATGCACGCCCCGACAACAACCACACAACGAATACCGGGTGTTTTTTAGACGTGTGGTTTTCAATCTGGCAATACTTTTTTCGGAGTTAGTCTTTTTGACAGCTGTCACTTGATTTATGCTCAGTTTGGTTTGCCATTTCATAATGAATAAACTTACTCCGGAACAACGTTTGCAAATCGTGCAAATTTATTACCAAAATAATGGTTCGGTTCGCGCGACGCATCGGCGCTGCGTCCAATATTCGCTTGACATAATCGCCCAGCAGAGTCGGTAATTCGAGCAACTATGGTACGGTTTCGCACCACGTTTACTCTAGTGGATAATGCGCATCCTCAGAGACGCCGTACAGTGCGCACCGAAGTCGCTATTGCTGCTGTGGAGCAGAGTATCGAAGAAGAACCGAATCAGTGCACCCACCATCGCGCGCAACAATTGGAGCTATGCCCGTCCACTTTATGGAAGATTTTGCGGAAGGATCTTGGTTTGCGGGCTTACAAAATCCAACTCGTGCAAGAATTGAAGCAGAACGACCATGAAGCGCGTCTAAAGTTCGGTGAATGGACCCAAAACGAGATGGTCATTGATCCCGATTTTCACAAGAAAATTTTGTTCAGTGATGAAGCTCACTTTTGGTTGAATGGGTACGTTAATAAACAAAATTGTCGCGTTTGGAGATATGATAATCCACAAACCATTGTTGAGACGCCGTTACATCCTCAAAAAGTCACTGTTTGGTGTGCTCTATGGGCAGATGGAATCATTGGTCCATATTTCTTCAAAAATGAAGCCGGCCATAATGTTACTGTCAATGGGGAAGGCTATAGAGCCCTGATTAATGATTTTTTCGTGCCTGAATTGGAGGATGTTGATGTGGACAACCTTTGGCTCAAACAAGACGGCGCTACATGCCATACAGCCAACGAAACAATCAATTTATTGAAGGAAACTTTTGGTAAGAGCATTGTCTCGCGTCCGCCGTAGGCCTGTGGCGTGGCCTGCAAGATTTTGCGATTTAACGCCGCTGGACTATTTTTTATGGTATGTGTCATGAGTTATGTGAAGTCGCTTGTCTACGCAGATAAGCCCGAGACGATTGACGCCTTGGAAGAGAATATTCGGCGCGTTATTGCTGACATACGGCCCCAATTGCTGCAAAAAGTGGTCGAAAATTGGGCCTCTCGGCTGGAATTTATTTGATTCAGCCGCGGCCCGAAATCATTTTTAATACATAATGGCAACTTTTTTTTTTCAGTAATTTGCCTGTTTTCGATAAATTTAGGTTTTAGCCTCCAACTGCATTTTTAAAAAAATGTTAAATGCCTGCCTGTGGCTTTGATATATGATATTTGATTCGATATATTCCGTGCACCTTTTTTTTTGCTGGAAATCATTTTCCTGTCCTTTTATGCGGTAGTTGCCGGATACCTTGGATCAAAATAAAAAACCCCTTTCGCAAATATGGAAATATTTTCCGTTAAAAATTGGGGATATTCAAGAATCTATACAAGAAGAATGAACATTGGTGATCCCACAAATATGTATGCAGTGTGAAAAATTTCCATACCACGAACTCCACTCCAAAGTCACGTATCTACAACAATTTGCACAAAAACCACGCCAGAGTCACGTATCTGCACTGTATTCCTCTTACGAGAATGTAACAATACTGACCGATACGATACAGGATATGTTGTTATTATAACCCCATGTAGTTACACTAAACTAAACTACACCGGAGTGCAAAAAAACACGCCTATTGTAAAAAAAAAACTAAAAGATTGAAAATAATCATTTCCACGAGTACGAACCATACTAACATGACATCAACTATCTATAAATGCTGTAACTCCCCAACAGACGTAAGCGGTCTTACGTAAAAGCTAAAACTCATGAAAAATCCTTGGATTTTTGTATAGGGAAAATCGAAGGAGTTGTAGAGAATAATTTCTACAATATTTTATATTTAAACTTTATATTTATTACAAAAATATACAATGTTTCCCGAACGATCGTTGAAAACTTATTAATTAATTACATTTTTTATTTGACATTATTTTTTATGTTTTTATAAAGCTACTATGTTGAAGTGGAAATGTAATCCACGACATTAACCATTTTGTAGAATAATGATTTCTATAATATTTAATTTATTTTTATAGATCTATTTATTTAAATTTAAATGTAAAAATATACATAATGTAGTTACATATTTAGATAAAAATTTGACACCAACTAATTATTATTATTTTTTACATTTTTAAAAAGCTACTCTGATGAAGTGAATTTTATTAATATTAAAATCCACGACATTACCCCCCTCCTTAGCAAAAAGTATATATTTATACATAAGCATATTAATTATTCAGATAGTACAATGCATAATAGGTACTTATCGATATACATACATAATATAATTATATTTAATTATCCAGAAACTACAGTCTTCTGGAAGGTAGCTTCAACATCCAGGCGATGGGAGAGTAATTCATGCTTAAACATCCATAAAATTCGACGCTGGTGGAGCAGATGAAATCCACAATTGAGCTTCGGCGTTGTCCAAGTTTAATCTTGTTCGAACGACCGGCTTCAAAAATTGGGATGATGATGATGCAGTTGATGTCCGGAGTTCCATCGGACATACATACTGCCGTGTATCCATATTTCGCCGGATTATAAAAGTTGATGTCGTGTGAGACACAGAAACTTATTCGTCCAGCGATCAGGCAAACTAGGAGGAGGTAGGCAATTCTCGGCAAAAATTCGATTTACTTTTCGGAAGAATATTATACATTGTCCTCCGGACTACGAAATTAGTCAGCTACGAGTCACAGCTTTTTTTTTTGTTCTCGGGGTCACCATTTTGTATTAGGGTCACCATTTTTATTATTTAAATTTTTATTATATCGGGGTCACCATTTATATAATTTTTATTAATTAAATTTCTATTATGTTCACATCACGTCGGGGAATGTTCATCACGTCGGGGTCACCATTTATGTAGAGAATAATTTCTACAATATTTAATTTATTTTTATATTTATTTAAAATATTTATTACAAAAATATACAATGTTTCCCGAACGATCGTTGAAAACTTATTAATTAATTACATTTTTTATTTGACATTATTTTTTATGTTTTTATAAAGGTACTATGTTGAAGTGGAAATGTAATCCACGACAGAGTTTTAAAAAATCCAAAAAGATATTGAAAGAAAATCGTTTCACACACGAAACCCCGATTTTTCACAACAAATTAAAACTTCATACCATTTTTTCTCAAATCTACAAAATATTTAGATACGTGAGTCTGGTGTGGAGGCGACAATATACGTAAAGCGCTAGGATGTGTTGTACTTTTTTGTATAGTTGTGCAAAAAATTAGCTGTATGCTTAAATAGATAGATGGTCGAGAACAACACCCCGATGACCAGCAGTTTATTGCAACTAACACAATACATGGAAGCGGATATTACCACGTCGTGGTCGTCATCGTTTTCTTTTAGTGGCTGGCTAGCGGGTCATCATTAATTTAAAGTTTAGAATTGTTCTTGGACACGTTTAACGTGGCTCATGAAAATGTAAAGACGACATAAGAAAAGATAGTGTGCAAATAGAAAAAGACAATAAAAAAGAAAAATAATGTATGAAACGAATGCAAATTACCTTTAGATCTGGAACTTCGTACACGACACACGACTTGGGATTGAACTTAATTAAGGATGAGTCGAGGTTGAACCTGTCACATTAATGGATGTTTCATTTGGAAATTAGATTCGCTAGGATTCAGGACTCAGATTGTGGAGTCTCACAGTTACCGAAACGATTGAAACAGCAAATTAGCAACTAATCATGCGATGTTTGTAATCAATTTGTATGCATATTTACCAGATTCGGCTGTTGATGACATGATCTGGCACCAACAGACAGCTTAATATTACTTTTCAAAATCACATACTGTTCTTATGTTACAGACAATGTGTATGCCTTGGCTATCTTTCATTCATGACATCCATCCAAAACTACATGCATAAAATATGCATACGTCACGCCATAGGTTCACAAAGATTGAAATTGAACCGTCGCGTCGTCGAGTACCTGTTTCGTTTACTTAAACGTATATCCCCACATACTTGTAGAGCAATTATTGTACTGACATAATGAAGAACGACAAACGTTTTGCATGCAATTAATGTTAACGGTACATGACATTAAAATGTTTCTTTTTCTTAGAAATTTCCAATCTATCTTAATTTGGTAGACAGAAAGAAAATCGTGTTGAATATTAAGAAAATCTTTTTTCGCTATCGTCTTCTTCTTGGTAATTTAGTATGGGATCGGTCAGCATGCCATCTTTATCATCATTATGATAAAGAGGCACTCCAGTCCAAGAAATGACATATCCATATAAGTATCTATACAATAGGTGTGTTTTTTTGGTTATCCCGTGCAGGTTTGGGTAACGAAACTTCATATAAAAAAAATGACAGGTGCGTCAGCTGTCATTTTTTTTATATGGAGTTTCGTTACCCAAACCTGCACGGGATAACCAAAAAACACACCTAATGTATCTTTTTGTACCTCTATGATAGATGAGCCTTCACATTATTCTTAATACAACTGGGATAAATATTGACACTTCTTTAGAGATTTATTTGATTGAATTTTCCGAAATGAATATTCATGAGCCCATGTCGCATAATGTGTGCGTTGAACACTATCGTTAAAATTTTCCAATATGTTTCCGAAATCATTAATTCGAATAGGATCTTCAGATCTTGATTTTAGTGTCGTGTAGCATATCATCTAAATATGTAAATTATGGTTCTTTATGGCGTGTATCAGTACAATTAAAATAATAAAATTAAATAAACTACATTCATGTATGTATTTGAATTATTTTAACAAAGCGTATACAAAGTACAAGTCTCATCTAAGATTTCTGTATTAAGTGGACCTCTTTTAGGGTTTTTTAGATTTTACAAAAAACCATTATGAAATCGATTTTGTCCGTCCGTCTGTTCACTCTCGCACTCGCGAACGGCTTAACCGATCGTCATGAAATTTGGTAGAAATGTGTAGAATGGTAACAGTCTTTGGCACGAAATACTTAAAAATTGGTAGGGCAAAAATAACAGGGTGTCCCGGACATTTGAAAATTTGTTCACTAAATAACTCGCGAACGGCTTAACCGATCGTCCCTTATTTTGGTAGGAATGTGTAGAATAGTAACAGTCTTTGGCGGGAAATACTTATAAGTTGGTAAGGCAAAGATAACAGGGTGTCCCGGACATTTGAAAATTTGTTTACTAAATAACTCGCAAACGGCTTAACCGATCGTAATGAAATTTGGTAGGAATGTGTAGAATCGTAACAGTCTTCAGCACGAAATACTTAGACGTTGGTAGGACAAAGCTAACAGGGTGTCCCGGAGATTTGAAAAAGTCGGCTTTTTTAGTTTTTATCAGACATGGACGTATGGATACTCAAATCAAAGAACTCGATGGGTACATTTAATATCAGTTGCTTTTATCCAGTTTGGAGTAATAGTAATGGAGTTACAACTAATAAATTCAGTTAATATGTGTAGCCATGATACATAGTAAATCTATTTTTGGATACGTCTAATTAAAAGTGGAACGCGTTTATTTAGACCAATCCAAAAATAGATTTACAAGCAGCATTTGATAAATAGTGTGCATAATTCTTATTTATTACCTATAAAATATACGTGCAAAATTATTCACTATGTATGTATCCAAAATGTAGTCTGGCTGGTCTAGCGGTTAGTGCGCGCACCTTCGGTGCACAGGGTCATGATTTCGAAACTCACCGTGTTCCATGGTGTTTTTCGAACTCACGAGCTTGTGACGGACTATGATCTCACTCAGATGTTAAACGAGTACCCATTTATGGGGATAAATAACACTGCTGAGCGTGATGCTGATCTCATTACCTCAACAAAAGCAGATAAGATGTTGGAAATAGGATGTCACTAACACATCCTGCGGCCTTAGTCCAATGCTGGATTGTCGCGCCTGTTATTCATTTTATTTTTATGTTTCCAAAATCTAAAAAACCCTCGTATTGCGGGCGCAGCCCTCTGTACGCCGGTATTTTTTAGACATGAAATGAACAATTTTTCAAATTTTAGTGCTGGCTTAAGAAACGCTTAGCGCAAAATGGAAAACTTACTAAAAAGCAGGTTTCCATTAATAAGGGAAATATCTATAACACATTTATATCAAATGCTACATTTACCGTTACTTTTTGGGGATGTTGTTTTCCGAACTGAGCCATAAGTTATAGATATTAATGATAAACTTTATAGGGCAGTTGCTATATGGGTCAAAAGACCAAAGGGAAAAAGTGCAAGTGCACATTTTATGCAAATTCAGAATATTATCTTAAAAGGGTCAAAACTTTTAACTTGAAAATTACTGAAAACATTACTTAAATCCAGAAAAACACTGAACCTACAGTGAACAACTCAGTTCAGTATTTAATCTCCGGCTTTCAATTTTTCATTTTGAATTTTAAAATTTTTCAATTTCCCACTTTCAACTTTCTATTTTTCAATTTGAAATTTTCATTTATTACTCTTTTAAAAAATTAGAAAAGAGGAAAAATAGGGAATAAAAAAAAAGAAAATTGACAATAGAAAATTGAATATTAAAAATGGAATATTGAAATTCCATTTTTAATATTCAATTTTTTATTGTCAAAATTTTCTTTTTTTTTATTCTTCATTTTTCCTCTTTTCTAATTTTTTAAAATTGTTCTTTATCCATTTTCAATTTTCCATTTGCCGTTTTCTTTTTTTCCATTTTTTAATTTTTATACCCTTCGCTCATAGAGTGAAAGGGTATATTGTTTTTGTTACGCCGATATTATGTAACACCTCAAAGGAGCCACCGGAGGTATGGCAAAGTATATATATAAATGATCAGGGTCGGTCCCTGAATCGAATAAGCCATGTCTGTCTGTCTGTCTGTCTGTCTGCCCGTGTGTCTGTCTGTTAGCACGATAACTCCCGAAATAATGAAGCTAGCGGTTTGAAATTTTGGTCAAATGTTTGTTTTGCTAAAATCTTGGACGGTATTGAAAATGGGCCAAATCGGACCACGGGTTCCCCTACCTCCCATACAAACTACCCCTCCTTGATATTTTAATTCGGCCATAACTTTCGGTAGAATATCGCTATCGACTTGAAATTTTGATCAATGTCTCATTCTGACATATACTTTGAGTTGATGGAAAGTGGATTAGGTCCGACTACCCCTACCCTTACTTCCCCTACAAAGTTATATTCAGTCATATCTTTTGATAGAATGTCACGAAAAACTTCAAATTAATATCTAATGGTAGCCGTTGGATGTCTTGACAAGGTAATAAAGATGTGTCAGGTCCCAGGGGCGAACCCAAGGGGGGGATTAGGGGGATAAAACACCCCCCGAAATTATGAAACCGATTTTTTAAAAGTATTAGTTTAAACAAAATTTACACAACATAACTATATTGACATAACAAATACGTGATGATTTTCAGACTTAATATCTAGTGTAGTCACTATAGGTGACTTCAGATTGCAAAATGTGGTGGAGAATTTTTTTTTGTTTCTTATGTTTTTGGGGTGCTGAGCTTGAATATGGAGCTTCTCATCAAAATTTCGTTGAAAACAGGGCCAAAACCCCGAAAATATTCGCAGTTTTTTCCGTTTTTGGCTTATAATCTCTCCTTTAAAATGCGTTATGCGGTATCGCTACAATTGACAGTCTTTTTTTTTTTTTTTTTGGCGATTCTGACCATGTTCCGCAACGAAATTTTGGTGGGAAGCTCCGGATTCGTGGTTAGCACCCCAAAAAACATAAGAAACAAAAAAAAAAGTCCCCCCCCTCCATTTTTTAATCGCATGTACTAGGTTTATCACCTGGTTACTACACATCTAATAAAAAATATGACATTGAAAATTAAGTTTAAGTGCAATATAAAAGAAATAATTATTTAATTAATTTTATTAGTTTTGTCTATCAAAATAAAGTTGCGAATTATTTTTTAAAGTTTTAATTAAAGTAAAATAAAAAAGAAGATTATATACATTATTCTTCTTCTTTCTTCTCTGTACCGTAACCCCTTGTGGGGCATGGTGCGTTCACTCAGCCGTTTATAGGCTACTTCGAGTCAACGTTACGTTGCATATGGAGAGGTAGAGAGTGTATATAATGTTGCAAACACTATATATTTCCTGCATCACACCGAGATTCGATCTCCGGACCTTTAGATTGCCAGCATCGTAGAGTGCGACTCAACCATGTGAGCCACAGAGCGTGTTTTTTTTGTAGTTTTCGTTAAGGGTAATTTTACGTATTTTAATTCGCAAGTTTCAAAAACCACAAAAATTGACAAATTTCTCATAGTGATCATTGAAAAATGGGTAAAACATGTCTTCATTTTGCAGGACCTAAATGAATCTAAAAAAAGTAAATTAATTTGCAAGAAAGGCAATAAGGTAATTCCGTCTAAAAAATTTCGTAACTATCGGTTACCAAAACCAGTTATTTCCTAAGGGAGTATTTAAAAAAAAAGACCTCAACTTTATTTGATGAAAATCAACATTAAATACATATGTTAACCCTTTCGCTCCCAATGATGCCATATGGCATCATGAAGTTTAACGATTTTTCATAGAAAATCTAAGAAATAAATTTTAACTTTTTGTGTGATATTAGACTCTCCCAATAGTATAATACCTAGTTGATTTTTTCCAGCGTGAAATTTTTGGTTTTGGGATGTTATTTTTAATGAAATTTTAGAGAAGGTTTGACGATTGTCGTAAAGCCGAAAAACTGATTTATACATTTCCCTATATTTCCTGATAATAATCATTTTATGCAAATCATTTTAATGGTTTTATTTTGTAAAGAGGTTGTTTTAAGAGAAAATCAAAAGATTTTTCGTTTTTTGTTTTAGGAAAACCCTATAAAGTGGTTTTGTATGAGCATGATGCCATATGGCATCATTGGGCGTGAAAGGCAAGTCAGGAAGTCCCCTATTCATATAAATTCGAGTTGCTTGCTGTATGGAAGACACCCTTAATTTTTATCCGAATGAGCTAATTTTTGGTGGGTGGGGTGATTATGAGCTCCAATCGCAATAAACCAAAATTAAGCACTCTGCTCTAATTTTGGGGGGAGTTATGGACATGTCCTTTCGCCAAATTCAAATGGGGGGATAATGGGGGTCGTTGGTCGGAGCGACTCAGTGTTTCTCCCAAAATAATATTGAACTTATGTGAATACTTGTACGAAATTTTACGGCTGAACTAACATTCTTTCAAGAGTTATGGGGCTTTTAAAAAAGGTATAAAATGAAAAAGTTCTAACTTATTTTTAAACTATCGCCGAATCATTGAATAGATTCTTCATGTGTTATATATCATTGCAAAGATAATTTTATGTAGTTTTTTTCGTTCTCAGACTATTTTTCTATATCTTTTGTCGTTTTTGAAATACTCGCAAAAAAATGAAAAATGACCCCCATTTCCCCCTTTCCCCCTTTTCTTAAGGTTGTGGACCCCCAATCGGTTGGGACTTTTTTTCCCATAATCTGGGGGTCGTCACCAACCATTCTGCAAACAAATTTCCGATGTAGGATTTTTGCCGACCAAATATCTCATTTTTCACACGGAAATTGCTAAGTGCCCTCTCAGTCCCAATGATGCCATATGGCATCATGCTCTAATTTGTTAACTATAGCGCTTAAAAATTTTTGTTCCAAGAAAATATCATAAAACATGCCTACTGAACGACATAATGTTGTTAGAAAAATTCTCCGCTTAAAATCCATAATTTGGGCATGAAAGGGTTAAATTAAATTTTTGTGAAATTTAGAATATATAAAAACGATTATCTTAAGGTTAAGGTCTGAAAATAAACGTATGATTTCATGAGTCACTTGCAGACACAAATCTCCCCCCGAAATAAATTCCTGGGTTCGCCCCTGTCAGGTCCGACCCATCTACCCCTCCCTCCCCAACAAAAAATATGAAATTGAATATTTTGGGTTTTGCGTGCCTTCTAGGTCTGTACATGGGTATAAGGTATACACTCATCGTGCTATTCGCACGATTAGAACTCGGTCTCGTAACTTTGTCATTAAGTTTGTAACGCATTAAAGGAAGCATCTCCGACCATACAAAAAGTATACATATATGATCAGCATGACTTGGGGAGTCGATTGGAGCATGTCCGTCTGTCTGTCTGTCTGTCTGTTGCGACGCGTTTTACTCGGCGGGTATTGAAGCTAGCAAGCTGAAATTTTGCACACGTGCTTCTTATTGTTGCAGGCTGTTTGTATGTTTGATTCACCCAAATTGGATCACTGGGTCATGGGGCTGCCATACAAACCTAGCTCCCCAATTTGAGTTCTTCTAACAAAAACTTTTTTATTTGTGTACCAATTTCAACCAAATTCCACAAAAAAGTGTTTCTATACATAACACATAATATACGCAAGAATTGATCAAATCGGACCATGGGGTCATGGGGCTGCCATACAAACTTAACCCCCAAAATTAGGTTCTTCTAAGAAAAACTTTTTTATTTGTGCACCAATTTCAACCAAATTTCACACAAATGTATTTCTATTGTTGACACAAAACATATGTAAGAACGGATGAAATCGGACGATGGGGTCATGGGGCTATCATACAAATCCAACCCCCCAAATTAGGTTCTTCTAAGAAAAACATTTTTAATTTGTGCACCAATTTCGAACAAATTTCACACAAATGTATTTCTATTGATGATACAAAACATATGTAAGATTGAATCAAATCGGACCATGGGGTCATGGGGCTGCCATACAAACCAAACCCCCCATATTGGTTCTTCTAAGAAACATTTTTTTACACTAATTTCACAAAACCTTGAATTAATGTGTCTTTATCAAAGCAACTAAAAAGTTCAAAACGAATGGAATCGTACTGTGGGGTCATGCTCCGGCAACCCCAATAAAATTTTCCGAGCAAATATTTTTATTTGCCCACTTATTTCAACCAAGCCCAAAACTTTTGTCAAGACGGAAGAAAAAGAATGAGGAGGGGGATTAAATACAAGTCATAGGTACGCCCGAAAAAACTTTCAGCCCAAGCGAAGGGTATCCAAATTTCGGCCGCGCCCGAAATTAGCCTCGGCCCCGGGGGTTGGCGAGCGAAGCGAGCAGGGGGCGAAGCCCCCTAGTCTACCTTGCATTTTACATTTTTGGATTCCATTTTGACATGTATATGTCATTGCCGAGGCTATCTGAGAAATACTTGGGGGTGGGGGTCGTTCCGTAATGTCACGATGTAACGTAACGAAAACGTGAAACGATAAAGAATCGATCACAATTTTGATAGTGGCGGGAATAGCGGCAAATTCGCCATTGAAGCGAACGAAAAGGTATCCTTCAATTGGTTCTCCTGGGCTCTCCCCGTGGACGGATTTCGAAGAAACTCGGATAGAAATTAATTGGTGCGATCCTTGATATTTTGGTTTCGGCGCTTATTATGGAAAAGATATCCTTGGACATATGTAAAAGGTCCTTTTTTCTGTGGCAATGCATTATAGACGATATGGATACGATATGGAGATCAAAATACAGTAATCGTTGAGACGAGTCCTTTAAAATCACGATAAGTTGATTTTGATTTTTGGTAAAAGGATATTACCACCAAAAAGGACATCTTTCTACCATAGGAAACAGAGTATGGACATTATGGGTGTCGTTCGAAAAGCGATGTTTGGAGCACTGCATGATCGGTTTCAAAGGATTTTTGGGCTTTTGGAGTGACAGGATAACCGTGGAACAGTGGCTTGAAACATTGGAAAAAATCAGAAATTCGAAATTTGGTATGAGCCTCGGTCGAGGCAAACCGAGGCAAACTTCAACCGTGTTTTAAAGGTTGGAGACCTGCAATTGAATTCAATTTCATACGGATGATACGGCAATCATGGATCGCTCATCATTCGGGGTTGACGTTCGCTTTCTTTCAGACAGCGCCAACATTTGCTTTTCTTTTATTTTATAAAATGTATGATTTTAATAATGAACAGTATACCGTATGAAATAAAATTGAATAGCAGCGTATTCAATCTTCAAACCAAGACTAAGGCTGGCCTCTATCGATGCTTAAACCAAACTTCTAGTTTCTGATTTTTTGTGTATGTTTCGAGCCACTGGTGATATTTTTTACTTGAATGTGTTTTGTCCATTAGTTCTTGCGAAAATTACTTGTGCAATCAACGAGGTAAATATTGTAAAAATACTGACACCGCACCAGAACTACGTCCCCATGTTTTCACTTATCTATAGCAAAAGAAAGAAAGAAGACAGGTAAAATATTGAGCATATTTATTGCTGTAGATATACATACTTTATTTCGTTAATAGAAGTTTACCGTTATTCGCTCGAGTTAAACAAAACCAACATCGGGGCTCGAGAGTACGAGATGTCAAAATACATATGCCGACGAGTGTACATAAATAATTTCGATTTTGAAATTTGTCGAAAGGTTTACAATTTTACGGGATTTACTGAGTTTGCAGGAATTCTTTTGTTTTTTTTTAGCATTCTCGACTCATCTTTACTTCTTTTTCTGAGTGAGTTTCATCTATCCTTGAAATAGTTTTAGTAAAAGATTCGGCACTATATCAAGAGACGCGAGAGCGTATCGCCCGCCAAAGGAAAAAAAACGAAAGCGAACAAGTCTATGATTACCGGAGACAACTTGCTTTTTTGTTTGACAGGGCTACAGCCTTCCAGGCAACATTCCCCAAAAGATTTTTTTTTATCAAAATATTACATATATCATATTCTAGTGCCTTTCCAAAAAAAATCTTCGATCGGCACAATAAATTTCACCCTCACAGACTTAAGCGAGTAACCCAATTTCAGACTGTAGTCTACAGTTGCAGAAAGTCTTGCTTCTACTGTCTTTCTCCGTGATGGGATTTTTATGGAATTTGGAATGAATGATCCTCTGGTGGTCCTTCTAAATAAATCAATGTCTTCCATTTACATAAGTGGATGGAATAACGGTAAATTAATAGGTAAAGTTAATAAAAGACTTCCAACTATTACTATTGCGTCTTTCAGCTCATCGCATTGACAATTTTTAATACACACTGCGACATTGGGACACTGGGACATTAGGATATTGAGACACTGAGAGACTAGGATCTTGGGGCAGTAGGATATTAGGAAATTGGGACATTAGGGTCTTGGGACATTAGGACATTAAGACAATGGGGCATTAGATACACTGGGGAAACTGGGACGTGGGGCATTGGGTCATGGGGATATTGGGACACTGGGACATCGGAATATTAGGACATTGGGACATTGGAACATTGGGATATTGGAACATTGTGACATTGGAACATTGGGATATTGGGACATTTGGACACTCGGCGATGGGACATTGAGGCACTGGGATATTAAGACATTGGGACATTATGTCTTTGGGACAATAGGACAATCGGACATTGGGACACTGGTACAGAGTGGCATTGGGCCACTGAGACATCGGGATGTTGTGGCATTGGGGCACTGGGATATAAGGACATGTGGACATTAATGTCTTGGGTCATTAGGACATTGGAATATTAGGACATTAACAGATTAGGACATTGGGGCATTAGGTACACTAGGAAAACTGGGACGTGGGAACATTGAGCCACTGGGACATCGGGATATTAGAACATTGGGCTGTTGGCACATTGGGATATTGGAACATTGGGATACTGGGACATTAGGGCACTGAGATACAGGGACTTGGGGGCACTGGGATATTATGAAATTGGGACTTTATGACCTTTGGATAATAGGACAATCGGAGATTGGGACACTGGCACATAGGGATATTGGGCTACTGAGACATCGGGATATTGGGACACCGGGATATTCAAACATTGGGGCACTGCGATATTAGGACATTAGAACATTGGAACATTGAGAAATTGGGACAATGGGACATTTTTACATTTTGACTTTAGGATATTAGGCATACTGAGAAAACTGGGATGTGGGGGAATTGGGCCACTGAGACATCGGGATATTGGGACATGGGAACATTTGGATATTGGGACATTAGGACACTGGAAGACTAGCACGTTAGGGCATTGGGACAATAGGACAATCGGACATTGGAACACTGGTACATAGGGACATTGGGCCACTGACATATCGGGATATTGGGACATCGGGATATTGGGTCATTTGGACATTGCGGCACTGCGATATTAAACATTGGGATATTGGGATATTAGGACATAGGGACATTGGGAAATTGGGACATTAGGATATTGGGACATCGGGGCATTAGGACATTGTGACGTTGGGACATTTGGATACTGGGACATTAGGTATATTGGGGAAATTGGGACAGTGGTATATTCGGATATTAGGCTATTGGGACCTTATGGCACTTTGTATACTGAGACTTTGGGACACTGGCCACTGGGACATTGGGATATTGGGACATTGGAATATTGGGACATCGGGATATTGGGATACTGGGATGTTGGGATATTGGGGCATTTGTATATTGGGACCCTGGTACATTAGGACATTGGGCCATTAGGATAATATCAACTTAGGATACTGGGACATTAGGGAACTGGGAAATTAGGAAATTGAGACATTAGGACCTTGGGACAGTAACACAATTGGACATTGGAATATTACGACATTAGGTGGGAGACTGGGATACAGGGAGACTGTGACATTGGGATATTGCGATACTGGGACATTGGGACACTAGGGTAGTGGAACAGTCGGACATTAGGCCATTGGGACACTTTGATATTTGCACATTGGAACATTGGGACATAAGGACATTAGGAATTTGGGACACTGGGACATCAGGATCCCAAAACAAAAATATTAGTTGGCTATTTAAGTATGCAAAAATATATGATATCTGACCAAAAACAACAAAGTTGTAAAAGTTACCCCGCCAAAGAAAAATTAATCTGCCGCAAAAAGAATACATATCACTCCAATCCGCCGATCATATGTAATTTTGTTTTAGGTGTAAATGCTGGAGAAGTTTAAATGTACAGGACGACTCTTAAATTAACTTGGTGGGAGCATTAACATTTTATTCAGTGCCACTTTGACGGCTCCCACCACATTACTTTAAGAGTAGTCCTGTACATTTAAACTTCTCCAGCATTTACACCTAAAACAAAATTACATCCAGCATTTACACCTAAAACAAAATTACATATGATCGGCGGATTGGAGTGATATGTATTCTTTTTGCGGCAGATGATTTTTTCTTTGGCGGGGTAACTTTTACAACTTTGTTGTTTTTGGTCAGATTTGAATTGACAACTTAATACATGTTTCAACTGACTTCTCTGCTAGAGTAACGATATGCCCATTTATGACCAAATGCAACCAAATCAATTGCAGCTTCAAAATGTAGTTCCATTAATATCTACATATTAAATTTGAAAAAAAAGTTCATTACTACTAAAATCATTCCAAGCCAGAAAACCCATAGCCAGTTTTCTTTGAAGAATCTTCTTTTCGGAGTAGGTACGGTTTTTGTGGTACCGCCATGAATTCCTGCTGTCTCATTTGATCGATTTTATATAGGTGGATTAAAAACGGAATTGTTTCCTTTGTGTGGAGTTTACCAAACTTCAGATCTCATTTGATAAACAAATAAAAGGCATAAACAGGGCTATTCGCCGGTAAAAGAAGACCCGTAATTTTTTTTTAAGTACTAAGTATCTTAATGATCGTAGCGCACTTTATTTTACGAAAATGGTCAACACCGTCATTTACCGTATGGTCAACGAAATATTTCATTGTAGGTGTGCGGAAAAAAAACATTTAATTTATACGGAACGTGAAACTTTTGGTCACGATCAATCCATACTGCATTCCTTTTGAAAAGTTTCTCCCCGTGTTGCACATGTTGCTGCACTGCACTCCATATTATCAGAGTCGACCTGCTGGCTGGTGGCTGCTTCGAATCGGTTAGTAACAATCTTTCAACTTCTTAGCTTATATGGTTGACTACGGTTACTCTACACATAATCAACCTGCTATTAAATCTCCAATAGACTTTACCTTAAGCGATCTCGATTTCAATGCAACTTGTTTTTTTCTAATTGCTGCCCAACAGCCTTAGCGTATTAGTAGACTCAGTGCAAAAACATGTCGTTTTCCTTTCACAAAGTGTATATTCGGCCCAAAATGAAATATTGTTCGTTGCGGAATATGACGTTTTCGCAAAATGTTCAACGCAGCTCTAGACTAGATGTGATTTTTCTATAGCATTTTATTAAGCAATTTGATGTAGCCTGGGTCTATGTTGGATGTAGTATGTTCAAACATATTTATTGAATATATGTAATTATTACGTATTCAAATTATTCAAATCAGCCTAGAAGACACGATCTCTATTAGTGGAAATGTGGTTGATTGTGCGAACAGGCGGCGTTATGCAGATCAATTAAAATTCGACAAATTTGCGCCCTTGGGCTTTATACTGACAGAAGATTTGATAAACCCAGAGTTTCCCATCATTCGTTTTAAGTCGCAGTGAATTTTTTATTGATAGTCATATCCGATTTCATAAATTGAAATGTTGCTGGAAATACTAATTTCGTGATCAATATATAAATGTCCTGGACTGGAAGCACTAATAGTGTTTGCATAAATATTTCACGCTGTTGCATAGGAGCGTAATTCAAGTTTAAAAACGTTTAAACATACATATATGACACAATTAATATTAATATACATATATGTAGGTATATGCAGTATTTATCTGTTAATCTGTTCAAGTTTTTGACATTTAAGGTGATTTCAGCAAGCAAAAAATCCGCCAGCTTCGTTAGTATCAATTTTCACCGAGCCTTAAATATTTCACTTCTGGAAGTTCTGTGGGGTTTACCCACTAAAATTTGATTTTTGATTTCATTCCTCGAAAATTTGATCCTTGCGAGATTCAGTCCTATCAGTAAGCTCACTGTCTATTTTCTCTGTGAAGGAATTTATTTTCGCTGGAATTATTAGAACGATGTTAGCCCAACTTCTGTCCGGTTTATATTTCTGCGTAAATCTTTTCTAATTGTGGTGGGTAATTTGATTCAATACCCTGCTCCACCTCTTGACCTTATTCGTAGAGTGATAGTGAGAACCAGGAACACGACAAAGTTGAATTACATAGGCCGTGTTTTTTCAACAGCTAACCTACACTATACGGGGTAATTTTCATACAAAAACTAACCCGTAGCCTTATTCAGTTTAACAATTCAAACCAGAATTGCATGCTATTCAGTTTTAATGAGCTTTTAAAAAGTCGCCTAAATGTATGCAATCACCAATTCTAGAACGTTTTTAAATAACTAGCTAAAATTAAATTTTAAAATGAAAAGCTTCTAAGGTATAGTTTACACGTTGTATACAAGTGTGCCCAAAAAATAGTTTTTGTTTGTAAATTCATATTAAAAATGTCGTTTGTTAAGTTCTTATTCTGAAAAAGTTATGGTTCACGCATAAAAATATGTTTTCATTGAAAAATATAACATTTAAACTTTTGCTTTCGTAAAGTGAAAACGGGGCTCTAATATAAATGAACAATATTTTGAAATAAATTGCAATGCCTATGTGACATTTTGAAATTGAGCCTGGATGCTACCCTCGATAGTTTATTTGCGCTTCTGGGTCAGCAAACCTGCCCCCTATGTTGAAAAAACACGGCCAATTTCTCGTTACTGGATAATAGCACCATCGCCCAAATTGCTAAAGCAGCATCAGGTGCCCAGTGGCAGTAATATTGATGGTCTTAGCTCCCTCCAGGACACGATCCTAGTTGCGTCATTGGTACCCAATAATAATTTACACAGTCAGTGTCATAATTTATATGCTTAAATGTAGTTATATGTATAAAATCTGGATTTTAGTCGTTGGGCTTTTAAAAAATTTGAATTTGTCCATTTTCTTCGGAAATTGTGTATTTATAGAAATTCAACAATGGCCGTGTTTTTTAATTAGCTAACCTACACTATCCGGGGTAATTTTCATACAAACGCTAACCTGTGACTTTATTCAGGTTAGAAATTATATTGCTATCCAGATTTAATGAGCTTTCCAAAACTCGCCTAAATGTATGCATTCCCAATTATTTTCTAGTACGTTTTCCAATGACTAGCAAAAATTAAATTTTGAAATGAAAAGCTCTAAAGTATAGTTTACATGCACACACAAGTGTGTGCAAAAAATATAGTTTTTGTTTGTAAATTCATGTTAAAAATGTTGTTCGTCGAATTCTTATTCTAACAAAATTATGATTCCTACATAAAAAAATGTTTTCATTAAAAAAAAAATTACATACATACATGTTAACTTTTGCGTTTGTAAAGTGAGCATTTTTGAGCAATGTTTTGAAATTAATGGCAATGCCTACGTGACAATTTGAAATTTAACCTGGATGCTACCCTCGATAGTTTTTTTTGCGCGTCTGGGTTAGCAAACCTGCCCCCGATGTAAAAAAACACGGCCAATGTTGATTGACTATTTTTTAATTGTTTAGGCATTGTGAGTATAAGTTGTGTTTTTTTTGCTTAAATTAAAAATGACAGACAATCTGTCATAATTTATCTAATTTCTACAATTCGATGCAAACCAGATGTCCAATCAAACTATGTATAGTCATGCTCATGACAACAGCTTCAAAAAAAGACACAAACAAATTAAATCGAATTTACTCTTTAAACTAAACAAAACGGCTAATTTCATGCAAAAAGTAAACAAGTAGGTACTAAAAACATGTATGTACATACATACTTACATCATCATCTTGAACTGCATTGAGCTGTGTCATTCACACACCGCTCATATAGCATCTTTGCCTCCTCTTATGTTCGTGTCAAAAGTTTACAAAGCCAATAAAAACTCATTCAATTTATTCATTAGTCGACTTTATGCTAAACTAAGCTAACATGCTAAAAGTAATAGACAAACTAGACTGTAGACTATTATAATAGAGTCAAAAAAGTCAATCCAAATCTTACTGTATGTGCGCGTTTATACGAGTAGTAGTTTGCGTACATATGGTTTTGTATTAATAAACAGTTTATTTGCGACATAAAGCTACCAGTATTATAAGATTTTATTCAAGAACATCTCTGTATGCAAAAATGTATTGCGCTATACTTGTACATATTTTGTGTGCCTTTTGAATCAACTTAAACTTGAAGTCGTCTGCCTAGTTTGTTGAGCGTGAATTAACCCTCGGATGGTTCAGGTAAATTTTACATACGTAAATGGTTCAGTGGGGTCTGACAGACCCCAAGGCAAAAATCGCTCTAAAACGTAAATTTTTGCTTTTTTGCGACATTAGTTTGGACTAGAAGTAACTGTGAAGCCTTTTGATTAAGTGGTATATAAAAAAAGTGGAATTCGGACAATAGCTTTTAGTATGTGGTAGAAAAAATTAGGTGGTGTCAAATTTGAGGGTAATTTGAACTTATCACAAATAAATCAATATAAAAACTAAAATTTTAACAAAAGTTTATTTTTATTAGTCAAAACGTATTTAATACTAATTAACAAAGATAAGTACATCAAAATTTTTTAGCTTAGGTCAATATTTTTTCTTAAATCGGGATCCAAAGTTAGTCAACATTTGGAGCATTCTTCTTCACAGCTTTTTCCTCGATGGTCTTCGCAAATTGGCTTTTTGCACTCGTTGCAATTGTATTTTGTCTTCCGATCATTTGCTCGTGGGCATAGAAAACATCTTTCCCTCTTTTGGGGACCATCTGACCCCATTGGGGGACCTGGGGCATCCGCCCAGGGGGGGGGGGGGGGGGGCAAGCTGAACAATGCACAAAATGTCTTCAATATTTTGCACTGTGCTTGGGGGAATATTGCCCGATGATTTTCTCCTTCTTAGAAGAGGTTCGACAAGTGTACAGCCAAGTTCGCTGAGAAGGTTTTATGTATTATGTAAAATACCCACCTAATTCTTACGCTCAAAAAGTCATTTATTTATGTCTTGACTTAAAAAACCATAACGTAATGACACAATATTGAAAAGAGATCCTCATAAATGAAAACCAGGTAAAAAAAACGGCATAGTTTCGAATTAATTGAGTAAAAAATCAAAAAACCCCTAATTCAAAACACCCTAAATTTTCCATTTCTTTCAAAATCAACATATCTAATTTCCCAAATGTACTCTAATTACAAAGTTTCAACACTTCCCGACTATTATTATTACATTTTATCGTTTGCCAAATAACATACTTTGAAAATTTCCCACAAAACGAAAAATGTACTTTTGTAAAAAAGACATACGTAAATGGTTCGTGGGGTCTGACAGACCCCAGAGCACTTTCAAAGTGCTATAACTTATTAACAAAATCACGAATTTAAACAAATTTATGCTTAAATGAACGTATGTTACACATACTTAAATTACATATGCATCAAAATACCATTCAACAAGTTTTTCTATGAAAATTTTAAGATTTAAATTTCTCTGGGGTCTGTCAGACCCCACTGAACCATCCGAGGGTTAAAAAAGTGCCATTCGTATATGGTATTACTCTATTAGCCTATTAGTATGTCTATAAATGTGTCTATGAAATTTAAAGAAGCGCAACTTGTTATCAACTTTGAATACAAAATGTTTTCATCGAGTCAAAAAGCGTAAAAAAGTAGGTTTTTGTTATAGACTTAACGTTAACGAATCGTCTTTACTATGCAAAGGGTCTAAACTCTAATCTAAAGCATGGGTGTCCAACTTTTTGGCATCTCGCGGTCACATCACATTGGCTAAACCTGAATGATTGCATTGCAGCCCGCATAAAACAAATACGTATCTTAAATCGACTCACACCTATGCTTCAGGTTTAATGTTCGTATCCGTCCTGTTTTTCGCAGGACAGTCCTGCTTTTTCGACCATAAACTGCCGTCCTGCCGAAACCTCGAAAGTCCTGCTTTTGTCCGGCTTTGTCCTGTTTTTGAACAGCGTATTGGCATCTCACCAAATGACAAATGAATTTAATGAAAACTACATTTAAATGTTATAGAAATTTACAAATAAATTGTATGAATGAGCCTTCATTCAGTAGGATGATAGGCGCGCAAGTCGGCTTTTTATATTGTCTAAGACCGGTAAAAAAGGGAATTATTGCTCCTGAAGCGTCCTGAGACATATTATTTGCACACATTGTCAATAAATCTGTCTTTCAAATATTATAGCTTAACAGCACAGAGTTATATACAAATTTTGGACATAATGTTCAGCTCAGATTCATATACCCAGACGCGACCACAGGATCGCTAATTGATTGATCTTTACTGTCTTAAGTCCTGGTGCATTCATGATAAATACGATGGCTAAAACGATGGAGTTCCCGGGTTTCAAGATTCATGAAGCCCTAGAGTGTAATTTTTGATGGTTATAGCGACCGATCGGTTGTAACGGCGGCCAAAGAGGCCGTATGTGTGTAATGATACTTTTGCAAAGATGGAGTGTAAATAGAATTGAAAATGGACAACATCCCTCATCTGTAAAAAAAGTCACAAGGATTCCTGTCGTCCTATATTGCATTCATCTTTTTTTCTAGCATTCCGAGATCGAAAATTCATGCTACAAAAATTGTTTTGTCGCTAGAACACACTTTCACTTTTGTAGAAATCTAAACTCTTTGCATCAGATCAACTTCAATTGGGTACTGATAAACTACCAGGTAGGATAGTGGAGAGGAGTTGGCATTTCGTTCCTTTATTTAAAGCGTTTCAGTCGGTAAAATGGGGGAATGGGCGATTGAACACCGTCCCTTCAATATTTATCGGAATGCAACTTGACCTTTTGTACAACACACCATTGCATTGCGAGAAAAAAAAAACTTCAAAAAATATTTGAGCAAAATGGGATGGGATCCGCCAGGATTCCAGATTCGTCCACGCCTCAGTCGGTCCTCAAATTTAATAAACACTCACCCTATATTTCAAATCACGCAATTCTGAAAATAAACCACACATGTTGAAACGACAATGACAACTCTTCTGTGAAGAGACCGTACGAATCTGCCGTGAAAAATGTAAGGAAGCTGCCGACAACGACGCCAGTTTAGGGATGAAAACGGCTTTATATTTTTTTACAAGGAATGTGTCTAAAATAATCTATTGTGCTGAGTGTTTTAGTGCAAATATGTTGGGGTATCAATTTAGGATTTCTTACGACGTTTTAAAAACCGTTAGGTTCCCGTTTGTCACCCTGTATAAACTAAAGTAAAATGCGCTCCATCGGGAGTTAACAGAATTTAAAAAAACCCAACCACGCTTTTTTCCATGTGGCTTTCGGGGATAGCCCTATAATGCAAGCATAGCCTGGCGGAAGGAAAATTAGGGTAAGGGATCGAGAGGGGGTCAACAAAAACATCCATTTTCACAGTGGGCTTCGAACCACCGCTTATTGCTGACAAATTCGAAAGGTACGCAAATATTCCATAGGCATTTGTGTTTCTGGTTGTCCTTCGTTGTGTCCTGCTTTTTTACTAGCATTGTCCTGTCAAACGACGAATTTTTGTGAATTTGTCGCGCTTTTTACGTTTAAAATTATACGAGCGTTATTCATGTTATGTTAGAGCTCTCCGTTATTATATCTCGCATATGATAACTTTAATTTTAATGATAACAAGTTCATTAACACAGTGCCATTCCTTCACTTTCATAGGATCTTCCCGGGTAGTTTTTCATTCGTTGACAACTCGCCGAGTTTTCACCAAAAATTAAAATGCATCCGACTCAGTTATTTTATTAATTTTCACAGTTAATTAAGATAGAAAAGGAAAAATTTTAGGATTTCTCCATATGTATTTTATTTTGAGTTTTGTCGATTTTCAATCGTAGGTACATATCCACCCGGATAGATATATATGAGAAATTCTACCCAAATACCGTTCTTTTTCCATCACATTTTTCAAATAACTTTGTTAAATCAGTTTTCGATTATGTATTGCATTTGTAATGATTTGTGACCCAACTGCAACTGATGTAAAAGTTATTACATCTGTAATGAAAAATGTTATTGCACTGTAATAAAATTAACAATTGGTTTGTGAAATTTGGATAGTAAAATTTGCCAGAAAGATAATTTGGCAATAATAGAAAAAATGCAAAAAGTGATTTTTTTATTTTTTCCTTTTTTTATTTTTTGTTTTTATTTTTTTTATTTTTTACTTCTATTTTATCTTTAACTTCCCTTCCCTTCCCTTCCCTATTTTAACTTTACCTTTTTACAATTTGCCTCTACTGGGAATTGAACCGGGGACCTATCGTTTCGTAGTCCTACGTCCTACACCTAAGCTATCTAAGATTACAAGATATGCAGATAAATTGGTCGTTTTATTTTTTGACAATAATTATTACGCGCTCTTGTTAATTTCATGTACGAAAGGATGAAAACTATTGCACCATGCAATAATAATTATTACAGGCTGTGGTGAAAATTACCTGAAACGTAAGAAATGTAACTATCCATACAAATATCATGCAATGATTTATGTCATTACACTGCAATCATTTTTACAATATGCCAACGCCAGTAAAAGCAACTCAATTGTCATCAATTTCACTACATTTTAATAACTTTCACTACAAATTTAGTGAAATTGTGTGTTGTGAATTTCATTGTATGATTTTGTTGAATTCATTGCACATTTTTCTCTCCGTGTACTAGTTTTAACAATGTACATATTTGTAAAATAAATCTTTTTTACGCAAAAAAAAACAAGTATGGGGCTTGCAGTTGTTTTAGGGATGGGTGATTTAATCTGGACACTTTAAATGCATAGTATTTTTTAGCACAATTGGATTGATTTTTGCTGTTTTGTTTTCTGAATATCAATTTGATATGCAATGGCAGGCTTTTGGTTGATACTAGGTACACTGCCTGTCATAACAATAGCCGCACCATAAGACGGACTAATCCTTAGAAATTTAAAGAGAGCACAGTTATTCCACATACTAGAAACAAAGGGGATACTTCGAACACAAATCATTTCACAAAAAATATCCTTCTATTTCAAACCGTTATTTCCCTTTAAAAGATAAACTAAATTTCCGGTCTGTCATAACTATAGCCGCACATGGAATTATTATAGCAAAAACTGATTAAAAAGCAGAGATTGAGGAATTTAATAACGGGAGAGATCCTTTTCGAATAAAATAGACTCTGAGAGATTATTTTGTATTTGTTTCAGAAAATCATTTTTACAGTTTTTCGAGTTTTGGTCTCATTAGCTTGGGGCATAGCGGTTGACGATGATAAGTCAACCGCTACTTTTACATAGAAAACTTTCTGAACTCGTGTTTTTTTACTAAATTTTACATTATAATGTTTCTCGAAGGTTTCCTGTTTAATTTGGATCAATGGGAGGTTCTCCTCCAACACTTGAAACATTGCAACCAACTTTAAGTACTACGACTGGTAAGAGATGATTCAATCTCTTTCTTTTAAATCCGTTATGTGTCTTGCTGTATAAAATGGAAGCAGTTTATCATCAGGACAATCCTATGAAGTTTTTCCTATGCTGGAAGTGACGAAATCAAGTATTCTATAGGTAGAATATCTTCTAACTTATGAAATGATTTTTAAACTTTTGCAACATTCAAACGAGGGTACCTGCGTACCTCGGAAGATATAGAAAATATCAATAAGTCCAAGGTATCAATTTATTGAAATGTTTATGAACTTCTAAAAGATGATATTATTTATTGAATATGAATACAATTCAGAAGCATTAAAGTTGATTTGAATTTGATTTGATTTGCAAAAAAATACAATTACTTCGTAACGGTAAGACCTAGATAAATAATTCGCCTGATATTTTTATGATAACAAACTCTATATTCTGCCATAGGTGTATGGCGGATCGATTGTGGGCCACCCTGCATATGTAAATTGCAGAAGCATTGTGGTGCATATTATAGAGGCAACGTGTGTGAATAAAAATTGAATCTTCTTGTTTTTTGGAAGAAAATCTAAAGCGCTGTATATAATCTCTTTTACCGATTTGACTATTTTATTGACGTGGAAACAGTGCTATAAAAATATATAACTGATACGCGTCGACAAAAAAGCAGTCTGGTCTCAAAAGGTAAAAGTGCTTAAGATAGCGACGCTTTTTCGATTGACCCCACTTTCACGTGGCGATACAGTCACTGTGATTTCATATTGGTCCTATCCAAATCTGAAAACGGCAAATTTTGGGAGTTGTAGTGGGAGAACCAGAAGGAGAAGGAGGGTTATGACTTCGGATCTTTTCATTTGAAGCCGAGACTCTTCGTAATAAAAGCTAGAGTCTGTTTCTCTTTACGGCGAAAAAAAGTGGTTAAAAAAAGTTATTTTCAAACATTTTTCAAAAGTTTTAATAATTTTTTTTTATAAACAGAAATTGGGTTTCGTATCTTGTGTCCCATTGCATACGAAAAATCAGAGAAAAATATTGTGTAGGGGAACTTGACCTATAAAACCGAGACTTTGTTGTTTTGCTGACGTAACCGAAAAGTATAGCCTTAAAGTACATACACTCAGAGAAATATTCACTAATATTGAACGAAATATATTTAATTCAAACGATTTCCGCTTTTGATTTGGCTCCACACGCAAATGCGTTTAATTCTAACGAGTGGCGTTTCTTTCAAAAGCATAATGAGTTGTAAAAAAGCGTTTGAATTAAAAGAATTTACGTTTACCTGGAAAGAAGGAGCCAGTCGATTTAAACGTATTTTTCATTGAAATAAACACTTATTCTTTTATTGTAAACGGGTAAAACATTTTAAATAAATGAAAGGCAATTGTATCAAACGTCTTCGTTTTTATATTGAACATTTTTGTTATTTAAATTAAACGAAGCATTCTTTTTAATGAAACGGTATGTATTTCGAAAGTAACGCATCCCGTTTTCATTTCATAGAAATTGCCCCATTCAAAATAATTGAGTTTTACATGGAATTAAAGGCAAACTCTGCTGAAATAAAATAATACATTCCGTTTAATTGTCCATTCTCCATTCGATTAGATACTTACTGTTACCTGTGTTGACAAATGAATAAAGAATAAAACTTATGAAAACTTCAGAAAAACACTTTATTTTTTATTTAGGTCTAAAATTAATACGATTAATACAATACACTTTTATTTTAACACCAGCTAAACTTAAATTGCACGTGTGCAGGCGTCCATTCCTCCAGATGAATGCAAAAGTACATTCTCGAAAGCACTCTTAACATCGACGAAGATTATAATACGCGTTTGTTGTTAGACACTATACACATTTGTTTGGAATGAATATGAACACGTGAGACTCATCGCACCGGCCAGAAGTATTAACTACCTGTTGTGCTACGTTGAAACAAATGATATTTTGGCATCGCGTCCTTCAGGTATGCGTATTTGTTACGTAAAGGAATGTATCCACATTACTATGTAATGCGGAATCTTTTGATTTAAACGACCGTCGTTTGCGGTTTAGCTGCTCTTTTGTTTTAAAAGAAATTCTCTTAGCGTAAATGAGAACTCGTTCAAATCAAACGATATTTTTCAAACGAATACTGCGTTCAATTTAAATGTGGAGCTTTTAATATGAATGTGTGTTTTTTTCTCTGAGTGTAGTAACCAACTAAAAAGGAAAACCAATAAATATTAACAAAACACTTGCATCATTGCTTGCATTAAAAAAGAAAGCTCGCAAAATATGTATTCAAACATTTACAGAAAAAAGTTTGGACATTCCTACACTATCGATACTTCACATAAAAAACTATGCCATGGATAATACACCTGTAGGGATAAATTAAATTTATTTACTTCAATATCTCAAGAGATATTGGGAGGTACCCTTAGGTTTTATCCGATTATAAGCTAATTTTTGGTGGGTGGTATAAAGGTGCCCTCCAATAGCAATAAACCAAAATTTAGCTTTCTGCTCCAATTTTGGGGGGAGTTATGGACATGCCGTTTTGCCAAATTCAAATGGGCGGATAATGAAGGTCCTTGATCGGAACGACTCAATTTTCAGCATAAGTCATCTTCAACTTACTGTGAATACTCGCACAAAATTTCACGGCTAAACTTCCATTTTTTCAAAAGTTGTGGAGCCTTTTGAAAAGGTCTTTAATGAAAATATTCGAATTTATTTTTTAATCTAGCGACGAATTTTTCAATAAAAGTCCCATGTATCATCGCAAAGGCAATTTTATGTAGTTTTTTCGTCCTCAGACCACTTTTCGTTATCTTTTGCCGTTTTTGAAATAATCGCTGAAAACTAAAAAAACCCTTTCCCCTCTTTTTTTTTAAAGTTGCGGACCTTCAATCGGTCATGACTTTTTTTCCGACGAGACCATCCCCAACCATCCTGTACAAATCCAGAGATGTTTGATTTGCACAAAATATGTTTTTTATTTGTGTAAATGTTAAGTACTTGTTTACAATAAATTTTTGAGAAGTAAAAATCACCAAGTGCAAAATTTAAAATCTTAAAATTCATCTAAAACAAACTTCACCTTTACCTCTAAAACAAAAAAATTCAAAACTGGATTTTCAATACAGATTGGATTGGTTTTTCAGTTCTCTTGAAAAGTTTTCAATTTGACTTTTACCTCTAGGCAGACGAATATTGGATAATTCAATTGGAGGGAAGATCAATGGTCCCTGCGGTCCTCTTGTGGCGCATAGATCAATTAATTTTTATTGATGAAAATTTGCTATCAACGTCATTTTTCATTGGTTCTCCATATTTTTTACCTGTCAATTGCTGATCTCATCTTTAGATAGTAATCCAATCCTGGGCTGTGAGAGTAAGGAAATCTCTAATCGACATTATCTCCGTTATGGAAATTCGTCAAGTTTTAGTAAAAATCTTATTTCATTTAAACTGAAGGTCAATTGTCCCGAAAAATCTCGAATAAATCAAATAATAAAACGGCAGCACCTTGCTTTGTCATCACCTGGCGTTGGGTCTAGTACGTTCCGTCCTAGGCATTGAAACATCCGTTTCACATAGAACTATGGATACTGCTTTTAGGCACTACTAAAAGATTTGTTTACAGTTTATTGTAAAATCATACAAAAAAATTCTTTCCATAATCGGCAAATTCAATTGACCCTCACAAATACCCAGATGCCAGATACACTTGACTTGTGATTAATTTCCTACCTACGGAATTCACAGGCGTATAAAGTATGCCTGCAGATAGATCTAACTACCATGTGTCGCTTTACTTCGGAATGGGACAATAGATTGTTTAAATAGGTTACCTATGGAAATCTGAGATGGACAAATATGTCTCTGTCCGCTCACATGGTGCTGGTGAACAAGTGGAAATATTTTCCATTTTTGTTAAAATTATACTACCGAGCAACGTAAAGAACAAGTAAATGGAATGTAAACAATCTATGGGTAGTGAAACGACCATATTAGGCATAGTTACAGCAGATGCAGGATATGGCCATTATTACCTAATCAGAATTTATCATAGGCAAATAAGTAGAGACTTTTTGTTTTGATTTAGTCTGAAGGGATCGAAATGGGCTTCTTCGGCTGATGACTGATTTCCTGGAGGAAATTCATACACATTTGTCTTGTATGGTGTGTATGTATTTTTATACCCTTCACTCGTAGAGTAAAGGGTATATTAACTTTGTCATGAAGTTTGTAACGCATTGAAGGAAGCATCTCCGACCATATAAAATATGTATATATATGATCAGCATGACGAGCTGAGTCGATTGGGCGATGTCCGTCTGTCTGTCTGTCCGTCTGTCCGTCTGTCCGTCTGTTGCTACGCGTTTTACTCGTCCAGTTTAAAAGCTATCGAGCTGAAATTTTGCACACATGCTTCTTTTAATTGCAGGCAGTTTGTATGTTTGAATCGCTCAAATCGGACCACGGGGTCATGGGGCTGCCATACAAACCTAACTCCCCCAATTTGGTTTTTCTAAGAAAAACTTTTTCATGTGTGCACCAATTTCAACCAAATTTCACACGAATGTGTTTCTATTGATAACACAAAACATATGTAAGAATGGATCAAATCGGATCATGGGGTCATGGGGCTGCCATACAAACCTAACCCCCCAAATTAGGTTCTTCTAAGAAAAACTTTTTCATTTGTGCACCAATTTTAACCAAATTTCACACAAATGTGTTTCTATTGATGCCACAAAACATATGTAAGAATGGATGGAATCGGACTGTGGGGTCATGGGGCTGTCATACAATGCCAACCGCCCAAATTGATCTTCTAAGAAACATGTTTTCTACACCAATTTCAAAAAACCTTAATACGTCTTTATCAAAACAAAAAAAAGTAAAACAAATGGTATCGTACTATGAGGCCATGCTCCCGAATCCCCCCAATAAAGTTTTCAAATTATTGTTTTATCGACGCCACAGAATTTGTCAATATCAAATATGCGAAAACAGAAGGAAAAGAATTGGGAAGGATTAAACACAAGTCATAGGTTCACCCCAAAAAACTTTTAGCCCGAGGAGAGTGAAGGGTATTCAAATTTCGGCTGCGCCCGAAATTAGCCTCGGTCTCGTTTTTGTTATTTTCATAAGAAAAAAGTCGTAATTCTGATTGCAGAAATCATGTTTTAAGTTTAAGTGTCGCTCCTGTTCTCCCATCCCTATATAAAATTATTATTATTATAATAAATTTGCACCGAGAAAAATAACGTCCCTTAAAATTAACTCGATATCCTTTTGAAATCGAGTTACATTCCTATTAAATATAATCCTTTCCTTTTAAATATATATCGCTTCAATTCAAATTCATTCTTTTTAAATTAATGGGAAATCCTTTAAATCCAAATTTTCAATAGGAAATCATTTTAAATTAATGGGAAATCCTTTAAATCCAAATTTTCAATAGGATTTTTTTTTTGTTTACACTCACAGTTGGTCGGCAGTGTGGTAGAGCGATGTCACAATGTATGGTGTAAATTATAAACGTCGTCCCGTATAGTCTGTGTGGTGTAGTAGGTAGGCGCGTTAGTCTTCAAATCATAGGATCGCGGGATCGAATCCCACTGTAGGCAGGTAATTTATTATGCATTTTAGAGCGTAAAGAGGTAAATGTCGCCAACACCTATAGGGAGGTCAGTTATACAAAACTCATTTATGAGTAATTTTCACAGGGAAAGAACACCCTGTGAAAATTACTCGGTTTGGTGTAATTTAAAGTTTTCTTTTGAGTTCATGCATTTAAAACAAAGAGTCCATCCTTTTAAATTAAAAGGAAATCTTTTCGATTTATGGTTGTGGCCTGATTAAATTGACACTGTATCACTTTAATTTAAAGTGATTATAGATAGACTTTCAAAAGGAATACCTTATTAGTTCGAAGGGAAATCTGTTTGAATTAAAAAGTCTATGAAATAAAGGGATTATACAATGATTCAAAGGGAAACAAATATGAAGCAAAATCATATTTGAATCTCTTTGAATCATATGCGTATTTTTTGAATTTACAGGATTTTTTTTCTCAATGTGCCCAGATTTCTAATTTTTATACCGATACTACCTTAGAATAGTTTCTATTGAGAGGGTATTTTCATGATTCTCATGCAACGTATAAAATCAATTAAATCGCTGAAATCAAAAGATTTCTAACAAAAATCCCCATCCATAATTTGAAAACAGAATATACATAATTACTATAGAATAACAACTATACCCTTCTAGCAGACACTGTTATGAATTTGCATCAAAATTAGGTCCCCTTCACCAAATCGATAGTAGGAAGCATCATAAATCAGCTTTTTTAGCAATCACCGCTTTCTTGATGGTGATTTTGATAAGAAATTGAGTATTAAATGATGGTTGTAAACAACAAATCGCTATTAACAACAGTGTGTCAAAATCAAAAATAGCCGAAATTAGTAAAGTGATAAAACGTTTCACTATGCTGCCTAGGAACTGTTATTGAAAGTACAATTTTTTAGATGAGTACTTACTTGCATATAAATTAGATAAGATGCTGCAACGTGCGGTTACTTTTACTTTCATCTGAAGAAACTGCACTAATTAAAACATAAAGTCATCATCATCTTCACCTTAGAAAAAACAACGCAATGTGTGTAATTACAATTAGCTATCATACCAACCATATCTCAAATGGGAATGAGATACAATTGTGTGTGCGCTATAATTTGCTTATAACCTTCATTGGCCTTTCAGTAATGCTAAAACTTTTTTACATGAAGGTCTATCGTTTGGTCTATTCATGGGAGAAAATTTTATTATATAGTAGTGATGACTTGCTGATAGAGTAGTAAAATGTTGTCAAATTTATTTTCTCCTAATCAAGATGTAAAGATCGTTTTTCAGTAGACGTTAGACACTTTTTTTCTTCTTACATTCAAACATAATACTATCTTTCTATACTCTTAGCATTTAATTCAAATATCTGATTTAATTTTAAGATTTTTATCGGATCCGTCTGTTTACATTTTACATGTTTTTTTTTTTTATTTTGTAAACACGATGCGATGTCCCATATGACATAGGCAGAAGCATTGTTTGTGTATGGTGAAAGTCATCGAGCAATGGGAGAAAATGTAGTCATTCAGGGAAATTTGAAGAATATTTCATTATCTACATACATATAGTTTAGTTAAGTATTCATAAAAACGACAGCATTGACGGCCACCGCGGCAATAGGCAAGTCAATGAATGCGTATTGTGACTGTGATTTCAGTTGCTTTTACGTAAATCGTAAATTCCCATACGAATTAATTAAATTTGACTTAAATGAAGGAGTGAAAAAATGATGACCAGACGCATGTGATATTTCGAAGATTAAATTTCAAATGGAAATAGTTTCGGAAGAATGAGAATTGCACGTGTGGTTTTTGAGTAGGCGTCAAGCTTGAAGCTTGAAAGAAGAAGAAGGTTGTGCAATATCTTTACGCATGTACACACTTCAGTATTTTCATGCGCTCCTAATACCTAATAAATCTCAACAATGCAATGATATAGCAATTGAACAGGCACTCTTTTAAGCTTTAAAGAAAAACTGAACTATCGAGTATTCTACGATAAAATTTTCAAATATGAATGTCCTTTCTGAGAGTTTTTTTTTAACTTAAATCTTGTACCTACTGTACTGATTTTTATTCAAAATTCGAATATAACTTTTATTTTAATCGATGTCTTTTTTTTTTGTTCTTTCAGGTAAGTCAATTTGCTGCGCACTTTTTGTATCTACGAGTAAGTAATGAAGTGACCTAAAATGCTTCAACCCGAAATCTTAGTTATGTATTAAAGTGCTGGAAAATAAAGGTTTGTTCTGCTATCCGTTCTCATATGGAGGGCTTTTGTGTTTCGGATATTTTCCGCTTTAAGCCTAGTACTAACCTCGAGAGTGAAATTTTTCGCTGCTGCGATTTTTTCAATAAAAATGTATTCTTACTGTCGTTGAATATGTGGGGAATGCTGGGGAATTGCATAAGCTACAATCCGAAAACAGTTCCATAATTTTTCTGGGCCATTTTATGTACATATTTTTTTTCCGATTTCCCGGTTAGTTCATCGTAAAATGTCGAATGACCGGGGAATCGAAAAATAATACATAAAATGGCCGAGGAGAATTATGGAACCGGTCTCAGATTGTAGCTTATGGAATTCCCCACCGTTTGTGACACATTCCACGACAGTAAGTATCCATTTTTATTGATAAAATCCCTGGGCGAAAAATGTCACCCTCGATCTTAATTCAGCCCCTTATGGCGGAAAGTGTAAGTAAGTGTCGCTCATAGCGTAATGTTTCGAAAATTAACCATCAATGTGATAAATTTGCAACAGAAAATGTTTAACCAGTGTCGGATGAGTTTCGAAAATCAGCCCTATGACGCAGTATTTTGATTCTGTTTCAATATATTTATATTTATTTGAGGTTGGATTCGGGTTGGTTTCCAAGAGTATTTCTTTGAAGAACCTACATTTGGGGCACTCGTTTCTGTGGTAGCCTCATGATTCTATGGGCGGATTTTAGGCCGTTTTTACATATACATATATTGTGGATACGATAGAAGCACATTTTCGAGAGGTCTTGTTGAGGTTGGTCCAACCATAAAAAGTTTCCCTTTGAAAAAAACCTTTTCGGAGAGTTGTTTGTACAAGAGTCTCACCCAGACACGTACCAAGGAGTAACACGGGTTGCGGAAACCTGCTGGCATTTCTTCTAATTTTATTGAAATTTCAAGGATAAGAAAGATTAAAACTGTAATAATATGCACTCATAAAAATGTTGATATATCGGGTATTTTTTGTTACAAGCATGAATTTGCTTAATATCTAGAATAGAAATCAGACTCCTTTGAGAGACAAACCCTCAATAGCTTCAGTGATTATGCCGCTATTTTAAATTGACAATTTCCCATTTTTTTTTCAATTTACGTCGTTACGTTTTATAACTTATAACTAATAACTAAAATTACTAATAAATAATAACTAATACCAACTGCGGTGCATGTCTGTAGTATTGTAGTATTTATAGCTTCTGCGTCTCCAAATATAATTCCCCCATTGATGCATACCCCCCAAACAGACATTACAATTTTTTGGCAATTATTAATAACGGCGATTACGAATTTATATTTTCTAAGACTTTCACTGTTATCGTGTTTTTTCCTTATAGTAAGCAACGAAAATAAAAATATGTCCTGTTTATATTTACAACTACCCTGATCAATTTATCATAAATTTTACTTAAATTTCTGAGACTTCATACAATTTCACTTAAACTGATTTTTGTGTGGTTTAACTTTTATATCAAGATACAACCAAATAGCGGTAACTTAATTTAAATTTATAAATTGGTTTTTCGTTCAAATTTCAGAGAATAATTATCTCATAACGGTACTTTTACAGTTCGAGGTACCGGCGAAAGTAGCTTTAATGTGTTGGCCTTCTAACGGTATATTCTTTTCGAGAGTTAGATTTGAAAATTTTGCAGTAAAATTGAACTATCGTTATTTCTAAAAAAAATATTATTTAAATTTTTTTTCCTAAATTTTGAAAAAAAATTAAATTTAAATCTGTAAATCAGCCGAAAATGCGGAAATTTTATAGGACCCAAAGTTGATCTTCTAGCATTAAAATTGATAGTGACGAGTTTCATTGGATACTTTTGTTCCCTTGTGTGGTTGACTTTTACAAAAAAAAACCCGATACCAAGATAACGGTAAATATTTTACCAGTTTTAGCGGTTTTATGGTCTTTTTGCACAAACAAATGGTTCTGTCGACTCTTCCAGTAGTACCACCCAATGCTCACTCCCCTTATCGTCCGATATTAATTACGATGCAAATTTATTAAAAATAAATAAGCTAAAAAATATTTACATTGTTGTTCTATTTCTAAAAATTCTAAAAAAGCGATACATAGTATTTGTATATCTTATTGCTAAATTCCAAAAAGATTCATATTAAAAGCATTTACGATTTATTGCGAAAATGTTGGCACAACCACGAGAGGAACTAAGGGCGCTGGAGCATCTTAAGGCACAGAAAAAAAAATTAAGTATGTATAGGATTTGCGGAAATTTTAGTTTCGGGTAACCTAAAAAAAATCGGGCGAAATAATTTGAAAAGTGGGTACCAAAAATTGGCGGCACAAGAAACCTGCGATCCCTTAGTTTTTATGGCATCAAAACGTTGTCACCTAATCGTATTATTTTTGTAGCTTTACCGTTCTGTCGTTGAAGCATTCCTTAACTAATACGTGGTTCTGCAAAACTTCGACAAATAAATTTTCTGTTATTTATGTGGTATGCATACATTCCCTCTCAACAGGATTCAGCTTATACCACTACACATTCCTTGCATATACCATCGTATGTAAATAATACTGTAAATATAAAAAAAATTGCAGTAGCACACATAAAAATTTCATTTTAATATTCTTCTTTCATAACAACATGCCTTTACATTGCGTGAACGTGACTGCACACTCTTACTTTATTGATTTACTCTTAAATTATCACCGATAAAATTACCATAATAAACGGGTTAACCAAACAACATTATTATGCTACCAAAATGCTTATCACACCGCACACAACGTGGAATGATAACAATGCACCATGCATGCACTCGGAAAGAAAGGTGAAAGTTACTCGCCTGCCAAGTTCATCCAAATCTTATGTTTTTCATTCGCGTCAACTGACATTATAGCCGCACAGCATGTTGCATGTGTACAAAACTATGCAACGTCGAGTTGCATTATAATTTCCCAAAGCATATACATATATATTGTTGAAACATCTCAAAGATGCATATATGGTGGAATCATATTAAGATTATCTTGTACCGTACATACACGACGAAGTCTTTTTTTATTCATGTTTCTTTTGTTTCTTCAAGAAAATAGAAACATCATTGGGCTTGCTGTGTGCGTTTATATCATATAGTTGATTTGTCAGTCGGGTCTGACTGATGTTGGTGAATATGTTGTATAGTCTGTCTGCATTAGACCGACAAAATGTGGTGAATTAGCCCGTTTGTGAGTATTCTACTCACATATCGCGCGTTATTGCTTGTGAGATGTGGCGGCTTTGGTAAAACGCTCAAATCACATCATATATGAAACGTATTAACAGCACCGCAAACTTGGCGGGGCCAAATCATACGGTCTTCGTCTTCGATGTTTCTCGCAGCGCGGCGGCGATGAGAAAATAAAACAACTCAAGTCGAATAGTCAAGTTAAGACGGTGGCGGCAACGCGGTCGTTTACAATGGTTTCAGGGGCTTGAAACGTGATGATTTTTATGTTGTTTTATATCTTTTGCCTATACAGTCGAAGACGACGACGTATTTAGACAACACAACACCTGAGCCGAACGTCGAGCTTGCCCGTAGAAAAGATCTATTCGCGGAGAGCTTTTAGGTTCCATTAGTTCTGAAACAACCGTGTATTTGAACACATAGCGTGCGCGCCAACGAACGGACATTATTGATTTTTATAACGTTTTCGATTTTTTGTCGTAAATTTATACTCTTGCGAATATATATCTAATTCTCGACAATATTGATTCAATTTTGAAAAATTTCGAAACACCTTTAAACCTGTGCCATGTAATATATAGATTTTAGTGATAACTCGAAAATCGAAAATTTCGGGTTACTGTTCATTATCTTTCGTTTGGTCGATGTACGAAATTCGCAAAAATTTCTATTTTTATCACGAAATAAGTGGTGAATATCGATTACGTGTCAGCAGTTTAGTGCTAGTGAATTGGCTTTTCCTCACAAAACCCGAATTGTGAGATATTCGAAATGTTTTATTGTTGTTGTTGTTGATACCAAGAATTATGTTAATCAAACGGTCATTTCGTGTTGATGTGAAATGATTATTATCTAATTTTATGTCACTGTGAATAACAAGTGTTTCGATTTAGAATTTTTACCTCTACAACACCTCAAAAGTAAAGCTCAACTACAGTTCGACATTGAAAAGTGCATATCTGTCTCCAAAAAAAAATGTGATCTTGAGTGTGATCTTACAACAGCTGGTGCGAAATAATATGGCAATTAGAAAAAAGTTACAATTCAATTATTTCAAATAAAAAAAAACTCCAATTTTTAATTGTTTTGTGTGCGAATTGAAAAACGGTCCACATTCGACGACATTCTGGCGACACCAAATAAGGATTACGAAAAAATATGTTTGCTCCACGAAATTCGTCACCTCCAACGCCACTCTACGGAGGCGACGATTTTGCTGCGTATCAGGTTTGACCATAAATTTTTATCTCTGTTTCTATAAGCGTAAAGTATTGTGAAGCATATTTGTTGTATGTTTTGTATTAAAAAACAACTTGTCTTTAACATTTCGGACTACTAAATTATAACCAGACCACAACCAGTCAGCATGCGGATTTGTTAATTCAAACTAACGTTTCGGAATCACGAATTTTTGCATGCTGCTCGCTAATTTTTTAAAAGGGGGTTATCAAGTTTTTTGTCCGGGCAGCAGAGGGTAATTTCTTTTATTTTTGTCTGAATGTTGTATAGATTGAGTGGTTGTGATTAGCTGAGCTTACTTCCAAAAATAGTAAGTTGTATTGATATGAAGTGGGCAGTTTTTTGAGCGTAGAACAAATATTTCTAACGGTTCTGCTATGCGTAGAGTTAAAGTTAAAAATGGTTTAAGCGATAGTAGGAAATCGTTGTAAAATTTAATATAGCAAAAAGAATCTCCCGGGTCACGGATGAAATTAAAAAAAAAAAAAAATTATCTTATTCAGCATATGGCTCCCATGAGAAACATTTCTGATCAGCTGGTTACCTTGCGTTAATAATCTGTTAATTTCAACGCCAAGGTGGGTCCAGACCATAGCCCTTCCTCAATGTAATGATAGAGGCATTACCATCAGCTCATGAAGATATTGTTAGTACGGGGACCTGCTACCAAAAAAGAACCTTTGTTTATCAGTAATCGACTAGAATTGATACCATTAGATACCAAAGGTTGATTTGTCTGGAAAACATGCTTTTTCGTGGGACCTAAGAAGGGCATTTCTTTTCAGCAATTGTTTCGTACTGATTTTCTTCTCTCCGGAGTTCTTGGTTGATATCATAAACAACGTGGCTCACTAGCGTCTTTAGCATTTCAGGTTCAGCATGAGTTCTTGTTGTTGTTGTTGTAGCGATTCAAGAGATTTTTTTTTCTTGAATCGAAGGGGGTCTTGGCAGCTCTTGGCCGTTTTAACAACGAGTAGCTCCGGGACGATTTACATCGAAGAACCGGCTGCCGTAGGAGCATTTTTATGGACAACACCAACATCCATGGGCAACAATGGGATTCGAACCCACGCACCGGCAACTCAGAGATAGAGTGACATCTCTGCCACTGAGCCACCGAATGTCCCTATGAGTTCTTCGAGGTTCCCCGGATTAATGCTCGCCCTGGGTCTCTTTCTTGTTTTTCTCTTTACTGGACTTGTATTGTCAGTGGGCAGTAAAAAAAACAATACTAATAATAAATAATAAACTCGCATACACACAAATTTTGACAAATGCAACTGTCAAAATTGACAAACACAACTGTCAGTTATGACAAATCGAAATGTCAAATTTTAAATTTGGCAATTCTAAACGTAATTATAATTGAAAAATTTGAAGGAAACAACTGTCATATTTGACGTATTGGGTAATGAGACATATGCGAAATACAGTTTAGTTTAGACCAAAAAAATTTACCCATATACATATTGGGACACTATTAAATAGGTCTAAGCGACATTACAACTGACATTAATTTTTATCTAAAATTGATTTGCGGTTCTCCGAGAATTTCTATCAGCGTGATGTCGTTTACTGAAGTGATGACTTTTTTTTGGAACAACGTATTTTTCTTCTTTTATGCAGATTATCGATCGAAGTGTACTGTACAACATTATGCTGAATTTTGGTATACCGGCAAAGTTAGTGCGACTCACAAGGATGACGATGACTAATACCGTCTCGCAGGTCAGAGTGCAGAATCGACTCACTGACCTATTTGAAACTCGTACTGGACTCAAGCAGGGCGACGGGCTGGCGCCGACGCTCTTCAACCTTGCTTTGGAGTATGTAATTCGAGCCATGAATATGGACAGCAGCGGAACGCTACTCATCAAGTCGACTCAATTAGTAGCGTACGCCGACGATATCAACATCATGTCTCGAAGGTTGGGTGATGCAGAAAGCCTTCTGCATAACCTCAATAACGCCGCAAAGGAAGTTGGACTACATATCAACGAAAGCAAAACAAAGGCCATGATGCAATCGAAAACAAGGACGCCAGCAAATTCAAGCATCACAGTGGGGGACCTTAATATCGAGTATGTAGACAACTTCAACTATCTGGGTTGTAACTTATCAAAGGACGCCAACGAAACCGACGAAATTAAGCGACGGATACAACTAGCCAATAAGACATATTTCTCGGTCCTCCCTATAATTAATTCGAAACTTGCGCACAGGAACACGAAGCTCCGCGTGTACAAAACGATCATCCGACCCGTGCTATGTTATGGCTGCGAAACATGGACCCTCACCCAAGCCTCCGAAATTTTGCTAGACCGATTCGAACGAAAGGTCCTTCGGCGAATTTTCGGGGCCGTTCGCGAGCGAGACCAATGGCGTAACCGGTACAACCATGAGTTGTATCAATTGTACGATGAGCTGGAAGTATCGAAAATCGTGAAGCTTCAACGTTTGCAATGGGCGGGGCATGTACAACGGATGGACGATAATCGCATGCCAAAGAAAGTGATGAACACACAACGAATTGACGGAGCGAGGTTGCGTGGACGACCGAGAGCTCGCTGGGAGAACTCCGTAGGTGAAGACGCCCAACAGCTGCTGGGCTTCCGAAACTGGAGGACGAGGTCACGTAACCGCGACAATTGGAGGTCAACGATTCAGGCGGCCAAGGCCCGACGTCGGGCTATCGTGCCACATTGATGATGATGATGCAGAATGCGGTCGCTGCGTATCTAAGAGGAAAATGCTTAGAGGATTTGTACCGTGGCGGTTGCGATAGGAATAATTGCATTTAATCACTTAAAGGGTACGTAGTGTAATTGTCCTAATTTGATTGATTTTCTACAAATCAAAACTGCGGTGTGGGAAATTGGGTTATGCCATAGCACATCATCAGTATCTGCCTTAACTAAAATAAACATCGCATAGGGATATAAACATCGCACAAGCACCAGGCCACCATGTACACATGTATATCACCAATATGGGGTTCACACCCAAAAATTGTTACACGACGATAAGGAAATCAAGTGAAATGATACATGACCGTCTATTTAAGTGACTTTATTAGAACTATAGGTACTAGTTGCTAGTTTCGTTACAAAAGTGCTACCAATAAGAATTTCGTCACCGAACTCTTTATTTTCTGAAGTGCTAGCTCAACTCTTTAGCCCGATGGAAGCTCAACTCTTCTTATAAGGAAGACGGTCAAGGCTTGCTTAATACCGAGCTCAATTATAGCGACTGCATTTTCGTCTGTTTAAAGCTTTGAGGTAGGGTAGGGTGTATTTAGTCGCATCATGATTGCGATTCCTCCTTATCTGCGTCCAATTTAAAGGAAGCCATTGCGGCAGCAAAGACGTCTGAAACTGATATCATATTAGGATGCGACTCTAATGCGCACCACATCACTTAAAGTACCTATGACACCAAAGAGAGGGGCGAATTGCTCTCGATTATATACCATTTTTAAGACTAATTCACTTTTTTCTTGAAACAAATTAACTTTACATCAAATGAAATTAACGACATCAAAAATAACGCTTTAACAAGTTAAATTAAAAATTCCGCAAATAAATATTTAATAAAACAAATTAACGATTTGACGATGTCAAGTGATTTTCTAGACGTATAATTTGATTTGTCAAAGCGTTCATCATTTCCTTTGCGAAATCGTTAATTTCATTTGATATATACATAGTTACTTTGTATTAAGAAAAAGGTAAATTTGTCTTGAAAATAGAATATTATGTGAGCCTACTTACATAACAATAGACAGGCGATATCTAGCTGTGAAGCGTTTAAATCTGCGGAACCTGATGTTGTTATCCCAAAATGCCTAGAAAACACAGTATACACCTCGTGTATGGAGAGAGTTGTGGGTTACGTTTATACCAAAAAGGGGCAGAAGCTCCCACACACGACCTAAGGCAAATTAGTCTCTCTTCTAGTATGCTCAAAACTACGAATTTATTCGACCACATTTCCTTTCAACGATACAACATGCCTACTTGAAATACAGTGAATACAACTCTGCACTCTCTAGTCACCTATATTGAAAAATCTATTTATCAGAAGGAATATACGATGGCTGCACTCCTAAACATTGAAGGCACTTTCAATAATATTAAACCTAGGGACGCACCTCGGAGTCTCCATGTTGACAAGTCAATCTGCATATTAGTGAATACGCTACTGACATCTAGACGCATCTATTTTAACAATGAGCTCAACGTCTGTATATTGGTATGTTATTAAAGAATACCCCACAAGGTGGTATTTTATTTCCCCTACTCTGGAACATAGCGATCAATAAACTGCTTGTGGATATCGAGAACGTTAACATTGGATCTACACTGCTGTCGTCCGTCCTATTACACTATACGGTATATCTCTATGGTTGACGGAACTTGCAAGACAACCTATCATAACTTGCTTGCGAAAGTACAAAAAATGGCTTCTCTGTGATAACTGGAGCTTTTCGTACCGCCCTTTCGGCCGGACTGGATACGATGCTCCATCTGCTTTTCGGTCAAAAGCTGGCTGCTAACACCGCTTTACGTTTACGTGAAACTTATCAGTTGTGAAAGCCAGATTACGCTAGATAGGCAATGTTAACCTCTCTTGGGAGACTGATTACACTACCCCCAAATACACTTTTGGTAAGAATTAAGAATCATTATAGCTTGATTCCGCCAAGGAATGACTGGGATAACGACACGCCCCTGCAGTGGCGTAGATAAGGGGGGAGCTCGCCGTCCGTTTATTATTACAAACAAACGGACAGTGAGAGCTTTTGTAGTGGCCAGCAGACAAGCATTGTGCATTTCACATTGTAAGAACGATGGTTCTTGTCTTGCAAGTTTACCCGTCCGGTTTCGTCTTACAATCTGAATTCACCCATTCAGTACCTGTTGGCTGGTTAGTCTTATCGCGAAGACACACAATATTCAGAAAGCTTTTCCATTGTATTGAATGGCATTTTTGTTTATTTTGCATAGTTATGCTTATTTATTCACTCTAGGGTGCGGCGAGGCTCATTTTGTTTTGTTTATTTTGCATAGTTCTGCCACATTTTGCTTGGATACGCCATCATCTTAGATTAAAAAAAATCATTGCGCGGTTTCAAATAGCAGGGTAAATAAGCATAACTATGCAAAATAAACAAAAATGCCATTCAATACAATGGGAAAGCTTTCTGAATATTGTGTGTGTCTTCGCAATAAGACTAACCAGCCGACAGGTACTGAATGGGTGAATTCACATTGTAAGACGAAACCGGACGGGTAAACTTGCAAGACAAGAACCATCGTTCTTACAATGTGAAATGCACAATGCTTCTCTGCTGGCCACTACAAAAGCTCTCGCTGTCCGTTTGTTTGTGCTAATAAACAATGCTTAGTTGCTTCTATAGAAATGCTTCAAAATTCTTTATTGAATCTTCTGCAGTGAACCTTCTACTTTATATGTCAATCAATTGGCGTTGATTAAATCCACACATTCATTAATAAAATGCAGCCAGTTTCTACGCAAAGATCGTCTTAATTGGTTCATAAATTAACAATTAATGAGGAAATATTGGTTTCATCAAGGATTTCCAAGAATGCTATTGAAGAAACTTGGTATTCCGGAGCACCTCATAGGTCTCAATTCTTTCACAAAGTCCATCCTTCTATAAAACTGCGGTGAACAATTTATCGGATGATAATATAAATGTCACACTATTTAGACAACCGATTCACTACTAAAGGAGAATATTGCGTGTGTGTGCTAATTTAGAGAGAGACTATTGCATGTGTGGGTTATGTCATCCATGAGTTATTTGAAATTTCCAATGTAAAAAACATAAGCTGTATCTTATCTACATATACTGGCCATTTCCAACGAGCTCTCGTTTTCATAGTTTCCTCTTTCCTAGACATATAACTATATCATTTATTTCGATTCCTGATTGAAGGTGTTCCGACCACAAAAGCTTCAAAGGTAGGTGTTCCGTGACGAAAAATGGAATGCCGAGGATTCACTCGCCGTAGTAAAAAGGGCAAAATTATCGATTCAATATTCTCAGGACTAATTTTTTCGTTCGGCAAAATTGCTATCTATATTTTCCACAAAATTGGCAAAAAAGCTGCTAATTTGAAGTGTAATAAATAAAGAAATTGTTATTCTGAAATTCAACATATGATAACCGTAAAAGTAAAAGTAGTCTTGCAAAATGATCCCCCTCCTCTCCGAAAAGCTATCTACGCCACTGCGCCCCTGGCCATTGAGTCTTTGATTATTATTACAGAGATGACTCCAAGTCAGATGAAGGAGTTGGGTATTGGCATCCACTCGGATGTACTCAACATCAGCCTGGAATTACGTCTCCCTAGTTACAGTAGCGGAGATTTCTACGATCATAGAAGTCCTAACGGTTAGGTAATCATGTTTGCCACTGCGAGAGATATCACTATTTACACTCACAGCCAGGCTTAAATCGATCTCTCGAATCAGTCTTGGCCATATCAAAAGCTATCGAGACCCGCTCAGCACTTAGAGAGATGGGACGTTTTTTCAATATTGTACTCTACTACAGCTAATTATTTTGGACTCGCAGGCAACTGTAATGCAGACTTTGCCCGTAATACGATAGCTAGGGACTTAGAAGACTATAATAGTAACCCAATGTTCGTTTCCTGTTTCAAGGACTCACACGCGTGTGTATCGCCTTTTAATTTGCAATTTTAATATTTTATTTATTTATAATTTTTCTAAAGCCGTAAATACGCGAACACATCAAGCTCCCATTTTTTCCTCAGCTTATAAGAATCTATATATCAACTGAAGATTCTTTCATTCATATTGCTAAGAAAAAATTTGATCGGAAGTCCCAAAAATAAAAAGAAAAACATCAACATAATCCTTAATCGGAGGTAAGCATGCAGGGTGCCATATAAAATGGGACATAGAGTATATTATACATCCGGTTTAGTTCCCGGCTTTAAGGATCCACAAGGGAGTAGATCGAGAATTAACGAACAATTTTATGTAGTTTTCCCCGGAAAAGCCATACGCATACGCTGGCACTATTTCCGTAACTTCCTATAAAATCAGTAGTAATTGACAATTCTATCATTCATTTTGCTAAGAATAATTTTTATGGAAAAGGTCCAGAAATGACACCATTTCTAACATTTTCCAACCCTCCACCGAGCACGTGGGGTCTTTTGGGACCCCAGAGGGTATTTTTTATATATTAATTTTAGAGGGTTTCGCTCATGCACGGGAATTTGTAGGACATCTAAGCCACATAAATTCTGCTCAGGAATATGCTTGAAAAAAATACCAAATATTTTCAGAAAAAAAGTTTGGGTAACCAAAAGTAAAAATTTACGGGAACGAGCACGTGGGGTCTTTAAAGACCCCATGAGTTTCAAGGCCTCAATTGTCCTGAATATCCAGGAAATGAAAATCGGAGCCATACTCTATGTCGAGGCCTTTTTATTTAGACTATCTCAATATATTTACTAGTCTTCCCCTGTAGTTTTATTTCGTCTTTTCACCTGAACTCAAGACCGAGGTCAGCCTCATATCATTCTTGGCTACAATGAAAGTAAAGGAAGAGATTATACCATGAATCGATTTCCCAGAAATTATCCTGGCTTGAGAAATTCGCAAAAACAACTTCGAACTTTGTTCTTTAATTGCTGCGATAGCTTCTTTTGAAATAGGGCGGAAAACACACCTTCACTTTAGCGAATCTCAACCAATGGAAGTCAAATTTTAGCCCCCACTAATTCTTACCATAGCTTGTTCTACATCAATTAAAGTCGCAAAGGCATTTACAAAGGGTTGAAGACAAGTTTACGGGCACTGCTAATTCATACTTCAATAATAATTTGTTAGTAGTAAGTTATCCTCACTATTTCAGGAACTAAGTTTTGCTTGAATCCAAGGCAGAGGGACAAAAAAGTAAAAACATTGATGGCTCCTATCGCTTGAAATGTTTACAGCTTGCCATATGAACAACAATATTGTGTATAATTATATTAAACATATTCAAGAACATAACAAAGAACTTATAAATGTGTGTTTTTTTACAATTTGAGACATGTTCAAGGATATGTAAGTTCAATCAACTTTGGGGTCCCGAAAGACCCCACGTGCCCGTTCGCGTTGATCGCGGGACGTGCCTGGCGAAGGGTTAAAACGCGATGTACTTGGTTCCTTGGAAGAGGAAACAAACGCCTAATATGTAGTGTATTCGACGTCCCCTTTGATATGACCTCCGCATGTCCACCTTCGATTAATGATTAAAATGTGTCCTTTTTGAGACCTTTCCGATCAAAATTATTTAGTTTTAGACAACAAAATCAGCTTTACTTATTTTTTTCTATTTATAGCCCTGAATTGTGGTATTTTGACTCTACTACAAGATGTGCGCGTCTAGCGTTCAGTTTATATTCTGATTTGCACACACTATTATGAACCATAATAAAAGGAAAACAGACATATATGTACATATACATACGATCATAGTTCATAGCTCACTGCTCACTTGGTGAAAATGCATTCATTCAAAACTTGTAGCGGCTGCGACTTCATTTCATTAATTTCAATAACTTGTTTGGATAATAGTAGTCATGAATGGATGGATGATACCCGTAACCATATGTCTCCATGTAGCATTTATGCAAAAGCAAATTCAATATGCATGCATTATTTCACCTTCGTCATTACCGTAATTGCACGTTAACAAGACCCAACCCTAGCAATTGTAAACAGATTATAATGTTGCAATGGAATTATGTACGTTTGCACATACATTTAAATTGCAGAAAATCGATGTTGACTTTTGCAAAATATAGACTTAAACTAAAAATATGAAAAGAACCAAAATGAATGACTCTCTTTTAGGAAGGATTCGTAGTTTTCATCCGATTGAACTACTCGTAATTTGGTTTTTTGCAGAGTATCATGGAAAAGTGTCTTGACGCTCAACGAAAACACCCGCTTGGGAGAAGTTATGAAATTTCCTTTTTTTGAAAATTCTAATATTGTGGGACAAGCGTGTCCTTCATCGGATTGCATTCACATTGTATCGACTTCAACTTCATTTTGTTAGTAATATGTACATCTATTCCAATCAACGGGGAGATTTTAGCTTGCAAAAATTGGGGACTTCTCAAATTTTTGATATGTTATAAAGACGGGTGGGGTAAGTTAAAATCCAAGTTTGCGTCACTTCCCCCCCCCCTGTGCTCCCGCCGCAATCTTGAAAAAACCATCTAAAATCGACTCTTTTATCAGTTTGCGGTCTATAACTCCTTCCCGAAGCACGAAATGTGCCGAGACAATCTTGTAGAGCACAGAATTTCCTATACATTTCAAGTTTTTCTCTACAATCAAAATTGGCAGAGTTATAGCGCAAAGAATATGCTAAAAATTCCAAAAATCATTACTAACAAATTTCAAAACATACTTCGAGAACTCTATACTAAAATGCAGAGGAGGCTATGAGTTATTGGTATACAATGCATTTTTGTGAATTTGAAATTGGCATGCTTTTTGATATTATCTCCATTTTTTTGGCGCTATAACTCTGTTAATTTTGATTGTAGAGTACAACATTTTAGATTAAATTTGTAGGAAATTTTGTCCTCTACAAAATTGTCTTGGCAGATTTTGTGCTCAAATGGACTGTAAAGATGTTACAGGCCAAAAACTGATGAAAGGGCCGATTTTAGATAGTTTTCTGAAGATAGCGGCGGGAGCACAGGGGGGAAAGTGACGCAAACTTGGATTTTAACTTACCCCACCTGTCTTTATAACATATCAAAAATTTGAGAAGTCCCCAATTTTTGCACGCTAACCCCTATTATTTCGTCTCTATTGATTGGAGTAATCCCCAAAATATGCTTGTTCAAATAACAATTACAATTCGGAGTTGTATTATAAATTGTAAATGTTTAAATTACTCGTACTATGAACATTTTGCTGTAAAATCAGCCATTTTCCCCGATATAAGTCAAATTTTAGATTAATTCGCCTGTAGTAGTATACACTCTTGCAAACGCAGTTCGCTACCAAACTGGCGAATAAGTTATTACAATTTATAAGAAAATTTAACTATACTTTACGCACATATTTGCTTTATACACTCACTGAGATGACCATGACATAGTACCTCTCCTCTTACAACTAATGTCAAACATAATTTTTTTTTTGCAACACACAAAGCACCTATAATCTCTGATGGTATCAACATAAATTTAAGGTTTTTACAAAAGCCTCTTTTGACACTTTTTGACGAATCGTTTTGAATATAAATTTTATCTCGCATTGTTTAAAAACGATTCTTTATCAAAATGCGACGATTACTTATTCATATGATGTCATCATATCGTATTTACTACAAAACGCCTACAATAGATACATACATTAGCTTACTATGGGGTGGTCGATAAATATATTTTATTCAGTATTGTAGATTTCTGGAATATTTTATCAATGTCGGATTATTTTTTGCCTCACGGAAAAAAGTAAACACAATATAAAAAAAATGAATTCATAACTTTTAATATTTTCCCGAGATAAATTTTGTATTCTTAATTTGCCCAAACTCCTAGTGGAGCATAGTGCATTTTTGTATTACAGCAGCTTTATCTACTTGGCTCTTACTATTAATTTTTATACAGTTGCATTTTTTTTCGGACAATGATCCTGAGCTGCGCAACTATAAATTATTTTTTGAATCATCCAGAAAATGCATTTTTTTTTCAAAATGTATATTTTTTTAATAGACAATATTTTCCAATTTTCTAGATGTACAATGTACAATTTCAATTAAATAATTTACAATTTATGTATGTAATACTAAATTGCAATAATTTCATATCATGTAAAATTAGTGGAAATTAATTTGCCTTGTAATCAAAATACGCCCAATTTAGTAATTACGAATGCATTGTTAAAAGTCAGTAATAAAAAAGACGCGGCACCCGTTTTTTCTGCTTCATTTCTTTTGGTATCTTCTTTTTTCTGCCAATAAAAGTATTACTTGTTCAATTACTGATAACGAAATATATTTCTGTAAGTTGCTGGCATTTTAACCTCTCTACAACTAATCATTCATTGAACAGGCGGTAATGGTTGTTTTGAATTATATGTATTAATATTGAAAAAGAGGTACATCCTTCCCTGTGTATTTTGTTTACTATTATACAGGGTGTCCCGCAACTGGTTAGGAAAAATGTCGCCAAAATTATTTCTCTAGCTTTTACCGTTAAGAAGGTAATTGCGTTTTTTGTGATTCTTGTCAAAAAACACGACTTTTTTCGAAAAACTCCTATTTTCTAGCGTTCACTTTAGCCAAATCAATGTTTTCCATATTCTTCTGAAAGTACACAAAATTTCCAATACAAGGACATATCGAACGTCTCGGACGGTTTCGTATCTTCCGAGAAACGACGTTTTGAATTTTGCAGAAATGTCGATTTCAACTTTTAATGTCAAAATTAAACCCGAATTTCGTAACGATACATTAAAGTCGCAAATCTGCAAAGTTCACAAAAGTTGGCCCAATTCCTAAGCTTCGAACGGCATATAAGAATAAAGCACAGAATCATCCAGTCTGTGAATAATATGTGTAATAGGGAAAAAAACTTAGTCTGTAAGTGGAAGAAATCTTGCTTTTACGTGGAAATAGTTCAGTCATATAAGCATTTCCAATAGAAAAAAAATACAGTAAGGCTATTTTTTTCTTGGTCTTAAATCAGTAAGGTCCCAGGAGTCTAAAACTCTTTTTGCTAAAAAAAATTTGATCGGAAAGGTCCCAAAAAGGACACTATTTAATCCTTGACTGGAGGTCGGCATGCGGGGTATCATATCAAAGGGGACGCCGAGTACATTACATATACGGTGTTTGATTCCTATTTCAAGGACTCTCAACGGAATAAATCGCGTTTTAATGGAAAATTTTCGTGTTTCCTGTAACTTATCATCTGTATCTTTCCAAAGCCATAACTACACGAATAATTCAGGTTGCCACTTCCTTTTTCATTTTTTAGAATCTAGGCTTCTATCATTAAATTCATCTATTTGGGAAAAATTGGATCGGAAAACTCTGAAAAAGGACACTAATTAATACCTGACAAATTAAAATGTTTATCCTTTAGACGATGAAAATGAAAAATACTCTCACAATATTAATGTGTACACAGCCAACCTTCGTACAAATAATTCAACACATAAAAAAAAATTGCTTATACTTACCGTTACAATTAGAAAAGTAGCATCTAGTGAAAAGTATTTTTCCATAATGCATAACAACCAAGTCTGTAAAAAAGTTACTTCCTTTTCAAGATTGAAGTCGGTACATTTGCAGACGTTGGTTTTTTTTTATTTATGCGTATTAATTAGAAACTGGATGACTCCGTGCTTTATTCTTATATGCCGTTCGAAAGCTAAGATAATACGCCAACTTTTGTCAAGTTTGCAGATTTGCCACTACAATGTACCGTTACGAAATTCGGGTTTAATTTTGACATTAAAAATTGAAATTGACATTTCTGCAAAATTCAAAACGTCGTATCTCGGAAGATACGAAACCGTTCGAAACGTTCGATATGTCCTTGTATTGGAAATTTTGTGTACTTTCAGAAGAATATAAAAAAGGTTGATTTGGCTAAAGTCGAAGCTAGAAAATAGGAGTTTTTCGAAAAAAGTCGTGTTTTTTTACAAGAATCACAAAAAAGGCAATTACTCCTTAACGGTAAAAGCTAGAGAAATAATTTTGGCGACATTTTTCCTAAAACATCCTGTAGAGTCTACCATTGGTCTATGGCTAACCAGTTGCGGGACACCCTGTATAGTAATGAATCTTGTAAAGAAAACCATTGTCCCAACATTATGATATGTATTGAAAATACAGAAATACTTCAAAAAAGAGATTTACGCATAATGACAGCATGTATCTCTTAGTACTTTCGCTTGATCAATACCCACATTTAAGTACATATCAAGCATCTACATACTCGTTTACTTAACGTTTATTACTGGTATGTACCTTCTTGTAGTGATAGTTTATACGCGAAACAAGTTAGGCTTTAACTAAAAGCCCGCATGCGGCCAATCTTATTGCAAACTATCCTATCAAAATGATTTTCCCCTGTCATAAATGCAACAATATTTCTTCTGACACTTTGTACTTTATGGATTATTATTAATATTTTTTTTTTTATTCAATTGAATCAAAATTTTGCAAGTACTCGTTGTACTGCAAAAATAACGACGAGGCGATTAACGTAACGTCGTAACTCGATCTCTTTGGTACTACTATATATGCGGCAGCAATTTGTTGTGTCATTTCTTAATAACTGCACTTTTTCAAGTGTATACATAATCTCTTTATGGCAAAGTACCGATAAATTTTATATCTTGTGTCGTTGGTGGGTCCAAACAAATTCCTTTGCCATTTCGGTTTTTATTTTTGATAAATCTGAAGAAATATCGCTCGGGGGATATTATTTTTGAACGGTGTCAAACACCTACATAATATAGGTGATTGTAAACGTATTTACATTCAAGCGTGACAAAGAAATTGATTTGGAAAAATATAAGATATTAAGTTATGCAATCAATTAAATTGAAATTTAATTCGCATATTATGTAGTATGTAATTTGAGTCATATTTTTAAGAGATTTTTGTTACAGTGACGGATTGTGTGAAAATTTGTAATTTTAATTTGATTTCAAGCCATTGTAAATGAGTTTATTGAATAGTTAATATTTAACATTTACTTATGCAGGGTGGCTCACGTAAAAGAATACGATTTGAACATGGTATAACTGTATTTTTTATCAATAATTTTTCTTTTTATTTCGGAAATATACCAGAGACATAGGAGTAGGGATGGGCCGATATTCCAGGAGCAGTGACTAGGAACAGAATATTTGCCTGTCACTGTGACTACCTGTTCCTGAAGAGCAAAAATACCTGCTCCTGGCAGTCACAGTTTCCGCGCTATTGTTTGCTTTCTTTCTTTCCTGGTTTAAACACTGCTGGCACTGTCACTGTTGGTCGCAATCAGTCACTGTACTACTACAGTCACATCCGCAGTCACTATTTTCTGTCAGAGTCCACATTCACAGCTGTCACTGTTGGTCGCAACCGGTCACTACACTATACTAGAGGAATGTTAATATTCATAACAATATAAGATGCATTGAGCATACAAATAATGGCATTCCTCGAATAGAAGATAATTCAACCTATTTGTGAAGTGTTAGTTATAGAAAAGAGTTTAGAGTCACAGCCAGTCATTATTTCGTGCCACAGTCACAGACACAGCTACAGCTAGTCACTATGTATTTTGCTTGAAATAGAATAGCCGCGTCAGCAGAGACATCGGCAGAGGCATCGGCATCAGCAGAAAAATTTCAATTTAGAACACACGCATTTGCCTTTGATGACCCACAATGATTGCAGCGGCAGAGGCAGAGGCAGAAGCAGAATTCTGCTTCTGCCGCTGCTGTCATTGTGGGTCATCAAAGGCAAATGCGTGTGTTCTAAATTGAAATTTTTCTGCTGATGCCGATGCCTCTGCTGACGCGGCTATTCTATTTCAAGCATTTGTCGCAACCAGTGGCGCAACCACGAGAGGGTTTAAGGGGGCTAAGCCCCTCCCAGACTCATAGATCGCGAAAGGAAAAATTGCGAAATGAAATATGGAGTAAAGTTTTTCCATGCATAATTTTAGAAACACCTTTGTGCAAAAAAGAAGAAGAGCGACGAACGCTTGTGGCACAGACCAAGAGGCGTATTTCCTATCCGCAGACTTTTTTAAGTGATTCGGTTTTCACGAAAACAAGAGAAAGAACATGCCTAATACGAGTATGAAATAGCACTTGGTTTTTCACTACGCTACGGAAAAATGTACATAAAAAATAACTGAAAAATATAATTATGGCACCATCTCCGAATTTGCGACAGCAATTTCAAATTCCAGTAATAGTCCCCTCCAGGACAAGATCCTGGTTGCGGCATTTTCAAAGCTGTAGCAATGTCGAATCGAGTAAAAAAGAGCCTAATTTGGGAACACTTTTTGCAAGTTGATAGTGTCACGTACCAGGCACGTAGCCAGGGGAGGGGTCCATGGGGTCCGGACCCCTCCCGAAATGTTTTCAATTACATATAACGGAATTTTTAGTAATTACAGTATAAAATATCAAAATATTCAGGTGGTAACATATTTTTCTCCAAATTCTGTGGGACTGAACATCATAAAAAATATCCGAAATGGAAAATTTATTGGTTTAAGGGAGGTTTTCTTTTCAAAACTAGATAAATCCGAATATCAATACACACTTCTCTGAACACAACCCTTCAAAATAAATTGCGCGGAATCTATGCAGAAAATGTCTGTTGTCGAAAATTATTTTTTACTCTGATTTTATTTATTGGACGTATGGACGTGTTTTCATGCGAGCTTGGAACTTTAAACTTTCCGCTGCGCAGGTTCTGAGCATTGCTACAAAAATAGAGAATGCGATAAAATAGTCTTTAAAAAGAGCTTTTTTTTTCAAGGAAACAATTTCTTTGAAAATTTTGACTAATATCAATCGTGAAGGTACGTGATGACTTGTGTTTTTTTTTTAAACAAAAATAATTACGTGCGATTATCGGCCCTTTGGGTCGAGTGAAAGATAAGCTCCCAAATATTTTGCGTCTGGCGATTGTTGGACTAAACGGAAACTTAGCTCTGGCTCGCCTAAGCTAATCGCGGAGATATAAAGGTACATGAAGCCCGTAGACAAAGAATGAAGTGAGAGTTTGCATCTGTTACTTTTATTGAAAAACGGAATATGTACGCCTGCTTTAATAGTCTGTGCAAGTAATAGTTATGTAGTTAAGCCTTTTTTATAACCAAACGCTCAAGTTTTAACGAAGCAAAATAATTTTAAAGATACAAATGGTAAAAATTAGTTTTTCTAATTAGTCTCCCCTACACCACTGTATGCATTTTCGCCACCTCCCGGCAAGGTTTTGGATATCTTTTTCGTAAAAATCTCGCGGCCTTTCACGGACCCATTCTCGCACAAACAATTTTACTTCTTCATAGCTTTTAAAACTTTTAATGGAACTTTCTCAATTCTTTCAATGCTGTAGAAGAAGATGTGTACAAACTTCCGAGCGCCAGAATTTACACTTAATATTCAGAGGTTTTAGCACTCATCTGCCTGAGATTTTCGGTAGACTAGCCGCTCATGAATATTTTCCCAATACTACTTACGTTTATGCCCAACGCTACATGACTGGGGAGTCATGTAGCGTACACTACTTCGTCGATCTTCCACAATGAGTTTTTCAACGGTAGCGGCGCTTACGTTTTCATCGGTGACACTAGGTGGCGCGCATATGGCAACTTTCCCTCAACTTTTCAGCCTTTTCAAACCATTCATACACATGGGTTTTAGAGAGGCACTCATTCTGGAACTTCGCGGAAACTTATCAAAAAGTACTAGTTTTTGATAAGTTTCCGCGGATTTTATATTTGCTTTGACTAAAAAACAAATAATGAAGCGTTCTGCAAGAGGCATACATCCTTTTCACTCATGATGGTTATAATTACACTAAAAAGTCATTTTACGCGGTTCCAGCTATTCTCAACGTTTCATAACATACCAGTCTAATATTTAGTGTATCCACTTTTTCAACAATAAATTTGTCGCGCGTCTGAAAATTCCGTTGGACCCCTCCCGAAACAAAATCCTGGCTACGTCCCTGTCACGTACATACATTGCTTATGGTACTCGAGTAACTTGCTTTGCGACGTGACGTAATTTACAATAGGCGTGCTTTATTGTGATCGGGTGTAGGTTAGTTTAGGGTAACTACATGGGGCTACAATAACAACATAACTCAGATAAATCTAGTAATGTATCGGGGGTACGTACTCTGACCAAAGTTAACCCGGAAGAATTGTTACAGATGTGACAACCAGAGGCGCTCTAACACGAAAAAGCATGAGCTAATACCAAAACCATTGGTTAAATGTTACGGGTGGGAGGTTGAGTGTTGCGATAAACCGACCGCAATGTTCATTGTTGTTTTTGTAAGACATGTTAATTTACTGGCTATTTATTTATCACAACTTTGAAACTTCGGCCTTTTACAAAGTTCATGGTTGGTGCAATAGATATAAACAGCTTTTAACCTAAATCGTTTTTTTGTGCTTATATACCCCAACCCGCACCTTTAAAAAAAAACACGCTTAATATTAGGAACAGGAACTGGACCGGTAACAAGGAACTGTTACTTGCGAGTCACAGTAACAGTTGGAACTGTTACTCAAAAATATCGGTTGGGCCTACATAGGAGATTTGTTTACACTATGCAACGAATGTGTAATTTTACCTGTTAGTCTTCATTGGAGGTTTAAGGGAAATAGTTTTTTTTTCATTAATTATTATTTCAATAAGTAAAAGGATCAAGTAAAACTCAAGAATTCTCAAGGAAAAATATTTTTGTTTTTTGTTTTATTTAAACATATTGCAGGAATATTAAAAAGTAAGCTATGTTAGGAACATGATTTCTTTGAGATAACTTCAGTTATTTCCTTCGCAAAGCCGAGTTCTTTCTACCGTATGTGCCATTGCATTCCGCAATTCCGATCGTATATTTCCGTTTAGTATCGCAATCTGGTTCTGGGTTTATTAGCCTTAAATCGTTCTGATAAGTAACCCCACAAAAAAAACTGCAGCTGTCAAATCTGGAGGCTATTCAGGCTTCTCTTGAAATAATTCTTGTCCCGAGCAGTTCAGATAAAATGTTCATTGTGGCTTGAGCGGTATGGCTGAAACTACATGTCCCACCTGTTGTGAACAGAGGTGCGGACCCAAATGTCCCAAAAATGTCTTGTTATCGCACTCCATTGATTGAAATGCCCTTCGTCATTGCATTTTCAAGAAAGACCGGTCCGATTATCTCCTGTGATGTGAACCCGTACCAATGAAGAAGAAAAAGGAGGGAACGAAATATCTGAAAATAAAGGGGACAATTTGATTTTTTTTATAGCTAGCAGTGGCGTAGGAAATTTAGTGTTTGGGGCTGGTATGGTTTAAAACTTTTTGGCTTTTTCATTGGTTGGAGTATTCAACCGCATTGCACTGGAATACACACTATTTACATTTTTTTTATTTAAACTAATTTATACCACGCAACGTTTTGCAATCCCATTTAAATGTACTTTTCGCAATAGTTACAATGTTGATGCTGTTGGTATACAGTTCTGCAACATGAACGTTGCTGATTAATTAATTTTAAGCATTTATTAATTTTGAAATTTCGTATTCATTGCCCCCATTTTTCCGACGCCCTACTACGAAGTTACAGCATTAAGCTGCGCATGTGCATAATTTTGTTTACAATACATTTTCCATATAAAATTCGTATGAGAAATGTCATCGAAATTACAAAATCTAGTTACCATAGAAAATATTTTGGTCCCGAAAAAAAGTCGCCAATCTAGTGTATTTTGCGCGGTTGTTTGTATTTCTTTTTAGATTTTCTTATTCATTGTCCCGTACCAAACACGACATATTTCAAAATGTAGACTTTGCTGATGCAAATATCTGTGCTAATGTCGCCCCAATTGTGCTAATTTCTATCTGAATTTTTTAGTTAATGAATGGAGAATTTTGGTATTGAACGAATTGATGTTTGGAAATAACTACTACATACTACTTTTTATTACCCGAAAACGACGATTTGTGTGAAAATGACTTACATGCTGTCTAAAGTAAAAGGATCGTCTACGGATCTAGTTAATTTTCACAAAATTTGACAAAAAAATAATATCAAACAAAAAAGTTAGAGTTGATTCAAATCAGGAGCCCCCCGTAAAATTTACTCTTTTTCTTCTATAATGCCTTAAATCACTTCTATTCCAAAACTTACCTACTTGGTACCATATGCCAACAAATCCCCTAGGTTTCTAGCTTATTTTCGCAAAATTTGAAAAGAAAACATTGATAAACGAAAAAGTTATCCCACTATATTCAAATTGTAAACTTTTACGTGGGCGAGCCTGTTCATACATACTGGGTCTAACATTTTGGCATTTTTCTATAAAATTATCAGATTTTTTTTTATTTGGGCTTGTTTTTGACATAAAATTTTACAAAAACTGAAATTTTTAATCTATTTTAAAATTTCTATTAAGTTTGAGGAACTTTATCTTGAAAGTGGCGATAATGTTGGCAACAGGAAAAACTTCAGTTTTTGTGAAATTTTATCTAGTTACTGAAACTGAAATCAAATCTTGGATTAAGTCATCAGGAGGGCTGCAAATTATGACTTTGCATCACAAGTCACGATTTTCGATGACTTTCACAAAAAGGGCGATAACAAGTTAACGGTAAAAAAAAATCCGATTATATTGGTAATTTTCTTGCTGAAACAAGTTGTGCTATCAACCCTTACAGTATTGACCACCTAATGCGGGAAACCCTGTAGATTCTTCCGCGGATCGCTTCTGAGGCTCTGGCGAGCAACCATCGGTCCGAGAACTAACGGTTGAGAAACAGTGCTCATCCAGGGGGTTTTACTCAACAATGTCGGCTCTTTGCTTTCGATGTCGTTCGGTAGGGTTTTCCAAAAAGGGCGAGTAGATTTTGAAATGCAATAAAACAAGCTCTGTGTGAGGTTTGATGTATAAACGATTTTTTTTTTATTTTTTTTTGAAAGACCCATATATGCTATTAGGAATATAACATCATTCAAATGTCCGCCGCGGCTTGTCACGCTGACACGGATCCGAGTGGTCCAATTTTCAATGACTCTGCCGCATAGATCCTGCTGAATTTGAGCACGTGGCCAATTCGCGTCACCTCTGCGAGAAATAACCTTACCGTCAAATCCTGCTGAATTTGAGCACGTGGCCAATTCACGTCACCTCTACGAGAAATAACCTTACTGTCAAATCGTTCATGCAGAATGTGCATCGTGTCATCTGCCGTGTGGCACGTAGCGCGCTGTAACTTGACATGGTGATTTGGCATGAGTGAATAGTAAACAACATATTATAGACCGACGCCACCAAAACAAACAGGCCGCTACAGGCTGCAAACATCTACTCGCTCCAATTGGGAAACCCTATAGCATTGGCGGCTCGTCATAGTGGGCAAGGTGGGCACGGCCCGCCCTATAAATAAATACACTTATTGCACATCTTTTAACATCAGTAGAAATGTATAACAAAATTTTACCTTTGACTATTAGGTGAACCTCATTCATATTAATAGTTTTTTCCCATCACTACCAAGTCTCTCGCGAATCTATCAATTACTGTTTGGGAGCCACTGCACAAAAACATTTCCGGTGTTTGTATTAATCAACAAATTAGGCTGCTTTTAGGCTTTTTTGTTTGATCAAAATCGAAACTGCCTATGTGTATGCAATATTCAACTCGCATATTTAAACCTTTAGGTATTGTTGAAAATCTACTTACCATCGACATAAAGACGAGGCAACCGGTTCACAGTGGGCCACTTGCGCCGGTGACCAAATTACAACAACAAATCATTCGAAATTTATGAAACTTTTGGGAGCGGTGGCATCGAATTCAACACCGGCAAGGTAGGCCGGCCTATAGCAGCTCGAATGGTATCAATTTAAAAGTACAATTTTCGGGGTTACCATCAGCTGGTCAAAATGAATAAAAACACTGCCATCTAGATAGACAGGCCGGATTATCAGCTGATCTGTCAGTGGTCATGCAACACTAGTAGTGCCATGGTTGGTCATGGTCCGCGCTTAGTACTGCCAAAGTACCGCTCAGTACAATCCACAAATTGTCCACAATCCAAATATCAGTGGCTGTCAGCCTGTCATTTCGTGTGACTTGCTATGATATACACATGCCAGTGCGTTGATTTTTGAGATAAATATGGTAAGTACGATGCTGATGTATACTATTTTACCACTTGCACATCAAAAGCACATTATAGCAAACGATAACCTTTGTTTCGTAATAAACGCTCGGCATATTTAAACTTTTGTGTTCAGAAGCACTGGAGGTTGTGGGCTTTACAAATGTCAACTGTCACTGGTCACGAACGCATTTTGTCCACTTGTAGACGAACAAATTTCTGCAGTTCGGCCTGTCTATCTAGATGGCAGTGATAAAAACCAACGATGACTCAATGCTATGTAGGAAAACATGTTTCAAGGGAGGATTTCTTGTGTAATGATGATTATTAGATTAATAATTTTGAACTGTTCATTGTATTATGTATTAGAATGTAAAATAAACTTTCGGGAACATGAACATTATTGTTGTGTACTTTTAGCATTTTTGATTTGTTTTAGACTATGTACATTTACATTGAAAATGTTAAAGGCGCACAACATTAATTCGCATGTTCCCGCAAATCTATTTGATAGTCTAATAATTATATACCAGGACACTGCATTTAAAAACAAAATGATCCTAAATTAAAAAATAATATCTGGATCTAAAAAATGGTTGCAAAACTGTGAAATTGAAGCGGAAATATATGGTTCCATTTAATACAATGCGAACTTTACGTGGAAACTCGTTAATTTTATGTGTTTCCAAAAGATTTTTATTCCGTGAAGGTGCCCATCCTGTGCAAGGAGGCACGGGCCGCCACTGCCCTATAGTAGACTCGAACAATGTTCGTGTTTTTCAACAGCTTACCTTAGGTTACCTTACCTAAACCTAAACCGAAATCACGTGAAAACGAAAGAAAAAGGATGGGGGAGGATTAATCAAGTCATAGGTACGCCCGAAAAAAACTTTTAGCCCGAGGAGAGTTAAGGGTGTCCAAATGACGACCCTACTCGAAATTAGCCTCGGTCTCGTTTTTGTTAGAATAGGCAACTAGAATTTTATTTATTGTTGAAATGCAAGTTCTTCAGAAAATGAGTCGGGGAAAACCCTCTCTCTCTGTGCGTGCTTGTGTTCGTGATTTTTTTTTTTAGAAGAAATGCATACAAATCAATGCAAATTCACAATTATGAGCTTTGCAGAATATTACATCTAAAAATCAACTTAGTCAACTTGATTATTATTCCATTACCAAAACTGCATCCGACAGCATTCAAACTCCATTTCGCTACAAATCTTGGATAAGACATTATTATGCAGATGCAGATTAACCAATATCCTATAATCCTTTTATATAACTTCAAAAATTTAAATTGATATTTTAATTTGTTTAAACGCTTCTCAAACAATAAATTTATTTTGATTTCAACATACCGACACATTATAGTAGGATGTCAAATCAACAGAAAACACGAAGGAAAAGGCGACCTCATTTAGTTTGCCAGCGACAACCATATGAAATATGTAACTGTCAAAATTTGCATTATATTGCAGAGAATTATTAAATAATTTTTTTCCGTCGTTTAGTGCATTGCATGTCTTCTAATATGTATGTATATATGCATGTGTACATATGATAATGATATGCAAAACATTATCTCGAAGATTTAAAATTTTGGCACAAAATCGCGGTCGTCTTTTGGCGCACAGTATGTAAATGTTTATAAACGACATTATACTGCAGATCAATGTTAATTTGAATACCTACATATACGTGTTATAAATACAACAACATTACATTAGCACATGTAGAATTCAGCAGACTATATTAACGAATCCCATTTTAAGTTTTTGCATCTTATCTTTTGCATATTTCCATTCAAAGCTTGCCCCAAGAACTGGATTAGCGAACAGCGTAGATTTCAAATAAACTTGTGATTTTATAGCAACAATATGCATGGGCAGAGAATAATGTTGTACATGTACATACCTACTCTTGACTCCTCCTCAATGTCAACCGATGAAACGCGAAAAAAAATTGTTGTTAAAATAAATAAATAAAACAAATACAACAAATAATATGCATGTATAGGTAAATTTGTAAAATAAAGAAAAATATAAGGCGGTTGTAGCTTTAGCTTAATAGTAGGTAATGATGTCATCGGAGCATTACAGACAAAGTTGACAAGACTGGATGTTGTTTTGCTGCTTTTATGTAAGCAAATGTATTTGTACTACATATTAGATGCGATCTTGAACTCTTTAGTTGTGCAATGTGCAGTGGAAATGTAAAAAAAAGTTTTATTTTGATACACTAGGGATGTGCGGTTCCGGGTATTTTAGGAACCGGTTCCTCCGGGCCCGGTTCTAAGTGGAACCGGGTATTGAAACCGGTTCCGGTTCCAAAATGTCCAAACTGAAAAAGTGAAATTTTTGTTCACTTTCATGTACATGTTGTAAATGTACTTCTGGGGTTCTTTTGATTTCTTTTTAAACTATGAAAGAAAAAAATATAAAATTACAGCGCAGGGCAAAAAATCACACAAAAATCATATTTTTAACGTCTACCTTAAACTTTTTTTCGATACCCAAAAAACACGGAATGATAAAAATAAAATCTTCATTACAATGTCTTCATTTCATTGAATTCCGTCAATCATAAAATCTTAACATAATTATAATATCCCCAGCGTATTGTTATTAGTCCAGTGAAAATATCCCAATTTAGGTCTCCAAATAGAAAAAAAATAGAGTAAATGTAATTTTCATTGATTTGAAACCAGTAGGCTCCCAGGAAACTAAAACTGATTTTGCTAAAAAAAAATTTGATCGGAAAGGTCCCAAAAAGGATAAGAAATGATATTCTTTAATCCTTGAGCGGAGGCCAGCATGCGGGGAAATAGGAAATTACGGCTTTGAAAAGATACTGATACGGAAAACACATTTTCATTTGAGCCCAATTTGCTCGTTCGAGGGTCCTTGAAATAAGTAACAAAGGCCGGATATGGAATGTACTCGACGTCCTCTTTGATATGACACCCCGCATGCCCACGTTCGATCAAGGTGTGTAATAAGTGTCCTTTTTTGTTCGTTTTCATAGCTTTCCGATCAATACGGAAAACAATATAATTTTCCATTTAAGCTCGATTTATTCCGTTGAGGGTCCTTGAAACAGGAAACAAACACCGGATATGTAATGTTCTCGGCGTCCCCTTTGATATGATACCCCGCATGCCGATCTCTGCTCAATAATTAAATAGTATCCTTTTTTGTCCTTTTTAGGACCTTCCCGATCAAATTTTTTTTAGCAAAATGAATTTTAGATTCCTGGGAGCTCACTGATTTAAAAACAACAAAAATTAGCCTTACTCTATTTTTTTCTATTTGAATTGCTAATATGACTGGACTATTATCTTTTAAATTCAGCCTTCAGCATTGGTAATTCATATAAACAAATCATAAAAAACACCCGTTCTTAACCCATCAAATTTCTAAACATGCGCTTATAATATACACAAACAAACAAAATCCTAACAACACAACGCATTTACAAACTGCGCACACACAAAAAATCTGCTGTTTAACAAAGTTTGCACTTACCAACAAGTACAATACAATGTTCAATATTACTTTACAACAATATGCCCCCAGAATCTACCAATTCATAGTATTCCAGTCCGCTTCACATGTCCGGTTCCACCGACCCGCGAGTCCGGTTCCGCAAGAACCGAAAATCGGGTCCATCAGAACCGAATAACGATTCTGTGGAACCGGACTCGGTTCTCTTGGAACCGGCGCTCGTTTCTATTTGGAACCGGTGCTCGTTTGTATTTGGAACCGGTGCTCGGTTTTATTTGGAACCGGTGATCGGTTCTATTTGGAACCGGTCGGGGCGGTTCTCGTTAGGAACCGGGTACCAGGGTCCGGTTCCACGGTTCCGTGCAACACTATGATACACACAGACACACAATTTGTTTGGCATTTATATAAAGGCAACCAGTAGTGTATACTTGTTACTAATCAATTATAGTTTAAAGGAGTATTGACACGATTAAACCATTTCCCTTGGCAGAATCGAGTTTGCATGTAACACTAGTTTGAACTGTTTCCTGTTATAAATTCAAAAATTCGTCAAAATGTATTATAGGTGTAACGTGCATCGAATGACATGCATCCTTAATTCTGTGAATTTGTTGAGAGAACCAAAAACTCCAATATGTAATATCTACAAGATTGAGCTACACGCTTCTTTTTCAGCTGTTTATGGACTAGGGCGAAGTTTGTTTTATATTAAGTGTTGCAAATTTAGCCAATTTAAAGGAGAGTTCGTTTTTAGCACTCTTTCATTCGATAAAAGAGATGAAGGATTAAAGTTTCAATGGTATTGACACAGAGAAATTCAAAAGAAAGCTTTAGCCTTGATATTCTTGAAAAATTGATTTAAAGACACGTTTTTAATAATTACAAGTAGCATCCGCGTAGTTTGCATTGACTGTATTAATTTAGAAGAATTAAAATAAAAACGATATTTCCATTTAAGTCAATGAATACTTTTTTATTTCCCAGACACGTGTTTCGACAGTCACTTACTGCCTTCTTCAGTGGGTTTTAACAATTTTTCCTAATGGCTAGCATATAAATACAAAAATGATTTAAAAGTTATAGGTACAGCCAGGTAGCGTTAAAAGATAGATTTTTAAAAGTTACATAAAAGTTACAAAAGGCAAAAAGAAAAAACAACCCATTACCAGAATCAATCAAACGGGTAGAAAAGGCAATGAAAGAATGCCAGTCCATAATACCTAGCTTAGCTAAACTTCGAATGCCTAACCCATCACTTCTCCGTATCCGCTGTCAACCAAAAATTCATAAGCCAGGCTGCGAAATGAGAGAAATCATTACAGATTCGAACTCACCGACGTTTAATCTTGCGAAATGGCTTATTTCCGAAATAAACCAACTAGGTAACACATACAGCAGCACATCCATAAAAAACTCAGCAGAACTTATTCAAAAACTAGATGGTGTAATACTAGAATCGGATGAAATCTTAGTATCATATGACGTCACAGCTTTGTTTCCTAGCATCCCCGTTAAAGAGGCCATAAGCAAACTCGAAGACTGGCTGATATCACAGGACCCATCTACGGAAGGTAAACGGAGAGCACGATTAATTGCGAAACTAGCTACAACATGCATGCAAGAGAACTATTTCACATTCAGGAATCGATTTTTTAAAACTACGAAAGGCACAGCGATGGGCAATCCTCTATCACCCTTGATCAGCGAAATATTTTTGAGAAGCTTAGAAGAGAAGATGATAAACGATAATATGATACCGAAAATCTGGATCCGATACGTTGACGATGCTCTCGCCATAATCAAAGTTAATCAACAAGATACGCTGCTAGATTATATAAACAAATTACATCCTAATATACGTTTTACAATGGAAAAGGAAAAACACCGAAAGTTGGCATTTTTAGATCTCGAACTAGTTAGGACACATAGTACAATCGAGTTCGACATATACAGGAAACCTACGGCAACCCAGCGAACTATAGTTAGCACATCAAATCATTCTTACCAACATAAGACAGCAGCTTATCACTCCATGGTACATCGCCTACTAACTACACCTCTTACCACCGATAGATTCAACAAGGAGAAACAGCACATCACTGAAACGGCAATAAAAAATGGATATACACCACAAATGATTGAGCAAATAATAAACAAAAAACGACGAGTATTAAATCTGAACAAATTAACTACACTGTACGAACAGTCTAAGAAAAGCGACGATATTGACCTATTCGAGGATTGACCTATTCGAAGGAATTTTTCCCATATATAAAAGATAATCTGAAAAAACATAATATTGACCTAGTAGCGGCTAGCAAAGACCGAACCTTAAAATCTCTATTGACCAAGGAGAAGGATAAAAAATTGCCGGAGGAAAAACATGGAATATATAAAATAAAGTGTAATGACTGCCCCAAGGTGTATATAGGCCAAACAAAAAGATTAGTAAACGTTAGAGTGAAAGAACATATGAAGGAAATAGATTCAGCAAAGCGTAACAAAAAACATACCATAAAATCATCGGTGGCGAAACATGTGATCGAAGAACAGCATACCATGGAGGAAGTAGAAATAATTGCCGAACCGAAGATCGCAAAACTTGACGTATACGAAAGCTGGTTCATTGAGAAACAACCCCGAGAAACACGATTGAACACTGATATGGGCAACGCCCACTCACCCCTCTTCCAATTAATTCCAGGTAGAATGTAACTATTGCGCTGTTTTGTTTTGTTTTTTCTTTTTGCCTTTTGTAACTTTTAAAAATCTATCTTTTAACGCTACCTGGCTGTACCTATAACTTTTAAATCATTTTTGTATTTATATGCTAGCCATTAGGAAAAATTGTTAAAACCCACTGAAGAAGGCAGTAAGTGACTGTCGAAACACGTGTCTGGGAAATAAAAATAATAATTCTTCTAAACGTTTTTAATATTTTGCAATTTTCCTTTTCTTACTATACTCGACTAGTTGTATCGCGATTTTCAAAATCTCGCCTACAAATTCCCGACTTAAAATATATCGACTGAATCACAATCTCGATTAGTGAAAACATCGATTCGAGAAAATCTCGATTTTTTTTTCAAGAGACTTGTACAGTTAGCAAAGATTGGATTGCCAGAACTGATTTTTAGTTTTCTTCAAGGCGACGAGCGATGCACTGACTTTTTTCAAAACCATTCTTTGTCGATGGCCAGGTTTCTTAGTATCGCATGAAAACCGGTCGTTGTGACGATTAAATACTACACCGATTTACCGATTGAACATAATTCACGGAAATCAAAACAAGGCTTATGGTGAAAAAAAAAAAACATTTTTCAAATCTAACTTACATTGTATTTTACAAATCAATTTTTTTCAATCAGTCGAGATTTTCAACGTAATAATTTGTCGATATGGTCAACTGTCGAAGCTTAGTAAAGTCGAGATTTTCAAAAATCGAGATTTTGAAATATTTTTAAGAAATGATAAAATCTCGAAATGGGTTGTCGAGATTTTAAAAGTCGATTTCTAGTACCCCTCTCATTTGTAACCTAATGTAAACATATCTCCCATGTGTTTAGTTTATTGTCTCCTTATTTTAGAGTGATTGAGTCCTGGGACATTGTAGAAGCACTTTCCACACTAGAGATGCGCATCGAAAGAAAAACATCGACATCGACGAAACCATCGATGGTAAGAAAACATCAAACCAAAAACATCGATGTTTTGGGTTTTTTGAGTACTCAAAACAAATAATCACTATAATATAAAAAATTAAGCTGATTATGGTTTTCATTCAATGCCTCCCCCACCCACCAGAATATAACTCTTCTCCTTGAGTTTTTTTGCATTCGTATCGTACCCACAGCCCACCGCATAGAGCAGACATATCAGCGGCCCGCAGCCAGGTCGAAGAACTTAATTAAAAAAATGTGTGGCAGCACAAATTCGAGCTATTGAACTCATTTCAACAATTTACTAAAACTCGCCAAGAAGTCGGTGGCTTATGCACGCTGAAAAGGTTCTCAATTTATTTGAAGAGCATTTTCAAAAGATGTAATTTCTATAGGACGTAATCCCTAGGAAGCTACTGACTTAGATTAATAGTCACATCTTAAATGAAACATTCTGAGATTAAATTACAAAATACATAGGTTCCAATACGCGTATTCAATTTTTTTTAGTCTGCTGCCCGCTTAAACCTTAGGACACTAATATTTGGCCCAAACCAAAGGTTGAAACTATTCCAGGGCGAAACCACATTTGGAAGTTGTGCCCTACCGGGCGTATAAAGAAAGACACTCCTTTTTGTGTATACAGTGTTCACGATAGATAGATTGCATGTTGTATGTTACGATGGATTCACATTTTTTTCTGATTGGGCTGTTTGAAGGTATTTGCATACACTTATAAAGACAAAGTTGAGCTGTAAAAAAAAATATGGAAAAAAACATCGATAGTTGAAAACCATCGATGGTGAAAACCATCGACCATCGATGGTGAAAAACATCTACGCAAAACCATCGATGGTAAAAACATCGACCATCGGACCAAACATCGATGTTCGATGCTCATCCCTACTTTCCACTATTTAAATCATATTCTGCTTTACCAATTTATTTATGATTTAATATTCCTACAGTGCGTTAAATCGTTCCAAGTCCCAAGAAGCTACAATTAAAATACCCGAGCATTTCCCAATTGTTTAAAGTACTATTAGGATAGGACGATTAATAGAAGCTACAAATTTTCGTAGACCTTTTGTTGCTGAGTTCGTAGCAAAACAATTATCAAAAATCTAAACGAAAATTCCGACTTGTGAACATCACTATCCTAGAACAAAGAAAATCTTATCTGTAATAGCAGCGATTGCAGCATATGTAACAAAATAAGACTAAGAGTTCTTAGTTCAGTTCTACCTAAAGCATGGGTGTCAAACTCAAAACCTGGCCTGGGCGAAATATCCCTGTCTGCAGGATTGTGCGGACCGCAGGATAAACATTTCGAAAACGCTTATAGAAGCTTGTTTTCGAAATTTCATGACAGAATATTAAAATATGAGCATAAATCTGAGTCACTAACGACCTCGAAACTATATCCTTTGGAAATGTCATCTTTTGAAAATGTTCTTTAAACAAATTTTGAAAGTTTGGACAAGAAAAATCCCGAAATTCGATCAGCAATCGCTATTTGTGAATTAATTTCCGCCAAATTTTAGACAACTGACCACAACATTGTCGCACCGATCATCTAGAAACATCCAGGTAGTATAAAATAACCTTGAACGCCAAAATTGTTAGGCTGACATAAATTAACTCATTGCCGGACACAACGCCAAAATTTGACACGATTTGTATGGTCAAATGCTCAAAATTGGACGTCTATAGACGTTGTGTCCGGGAAAGTGTTAAGTTTGGATAGAGAAGTGGCTAAAAATGAGCGAAAACATTGTTTGTGATGTAATGTGGAACAAATGCATGCACCTGTAAAACTTAATAAGCTAAAAGGAAAAAAATCGGTTAAGGGGCTGACATTGTTATGTTAACAAAAGTTCACATTCAGGTAGTCTGCTCGCACCAAATGCAGGATTTCTGGTTTTTTTTCAGTTTTGTTTTCAAATTTAAGCTACTTTTCAAATAAATCTCAAGCCAAGATGTTCTTGTCCCAGCAGAAAAATGTAAATGCGAATTATAATGCAACCGTGACAGATAACTATCAGGCAGTCAAAAACATCTTTCTGAATCGAATTCCGCGGCAAAACAATTTCACAAAGGGGGTTCACATTTTCCTGCACAAAAGGCCGCCTTGATAAATGCACCTCAAAAAAACGCTAGCAAATTTTTTGTAGAACAGAAAGGAATATTTCTAAAGAACATAATTTAAGCTTGCATGGTACTGACTTCTTGGCGAGTTTTAGTAAATTTCTTAGATTAGTTCTAGTTCGGCAATTCCCAATTTTCTATTTTTAAGCTTTCGTGGTGATACATATTGTGTTTCTTCAACCTGACCGCGGGCCACACGAAACTGTGAGATAGGCCGCATGCGGCCCGCGGGCATATTCCCATATCTAGCATCTAGCAAGTACACAAAAAGGTTCATAAAAGTCGATCGATCCGTTTCCGAGTAGTTTGGCAACAAACATTTTTGTGGCGAGATTTTTATATAATGTAGAAGATTTTGCAATGGCATTGTTTAGTATGTTTTACCCGGTTTTTGGCCGTATTTCTGGAAGCAATATTCTTTGCGGTTTTTTGAAAAAATATCCTTTTTTGAATTTTCAGTTGGCGACACTGTTTGACTTAAAAGTTGTTGTATACTTGTATACATGCTTATTATGATAATGACATTAATTGATGGCAATTTCGAATTATTCAAAATTCCAATTATTAAATAAAATTTAGTAACAAAAGTAAAATACAAATTCATTGAAAATCATAATTCTGAAATTGGTTTATCTTTGATTTTTCTTTGAAGAAACGGATGATTTCCTCTTTTTCTCTTGAATCGAAGGGGGTCTTGGCAGCTCTTGGCCGTTTTAACAACGGGTAGCTCCGGGACGATTTACATCGAAGAATCGGCTGCCGTAGGAGCATTTTATGGACAACACAAACATCTATGGGCCACAGTGGGATTCGAACCCACGCACCGGCAACTCAGAGATAGAGAGAGTGACATCTCTGCCACTGAGCTATCGAATGCCCCTAAATGATGCCAATGAACACAGTCGATTTTAGCAGTGATAATAGATAATTTTAGTAAAATTTTATCAGACTTTGTTTTTTTTTTAGTTTTAAACAGTTAAAGAAAGAAGTTAAATTATGTTCAAACAAGTGGCTGACCTTAATAATTCTGGACACATAGAAAGATCACAAAATATGTATACTTAACATAAATCAAGAACTGTAAAGATTCCCTGAATTAACCGAATAGTTTATTAAATAACATAATTTTACATTTCATACATCACTGCGCATTTTAATTTCTACTATACTTTCTGTGCAACTGATTATTCATTCTTTTGCATGCACTGTCTATTTCCAAGTAAATTCCATCATTTCGAATCAATTACAAATTATTATGATTATCTATTTAATGCACTCCAATTCAACATATGCTACTCAAACGTCTTGGGCATACATATGTACATGCAACATACATAAGCAAATTATGACCTAAATTCCATATGTCTGGAATCCCACACTTTACTATCGATTAATGCAGTTTACTGCACTTGCACTATAGATGCACACATTATGCACGTACTATTACTATTGTTATTACGTGGTCGTCAGTCAGTCGGTTTCTTTCTTTCGCACTGATATTTATAGTTGGCCAATTAAAAGTGTGTACATATTAAATTAATCAACGGTATAGTAAGCTGCACTTACCATCACTTTGATTGGCTCTGACAGTGACATTGAATAAATGACGACTTGCATGCAATTAAAAAATAATAACCGCACCAAATGAAATGAATGAAAAAAAAACCAACTTAATGAAACAAAATATGTTTGCAAAAACATCCGATTTGCCTTGACGGCGGGAGAATGCTTACTGTACTCGTAATTGAATTTAATCTCAGCTTTTAATAATAATAGTTGTTTCGTGAACGATTGTAAAATTAAAAAAAAACGTCGATTACCAGCTCTTATAATCAAAGTGATGATATGTACGCTCAATTATTGGCTGGCGGTTCAAATTAGGATTTTACCAGAATATAATTGAAAATTAATCATAATTAAATATAATTTAATTGAATTGTATAGAGTGCAAAGAAAAAATTAAAAATGTAATAAACAAATTTTTTTAACCGCTAAACGTAGATTAAATTTGAAAATAGTTGCTTTTTTAGTTCTGAATGAAAAAACTTAAATGGAAATATTTCTAAAGTGGCAACATTTGCCTGGATTCAGACAGACACTATTCGATACGATATCGACTAGGTATATTTTTCTCAAAAATTTCTAAAGTTTTTAACGTAAATTTATTAATTCAGCCAAGAAAAGAGAGTCTGAATTGCTAGTCTACAGACCGTTCTAAGGACATTGATTTAGTCTCCATTTTTGGGGAAATGTAGGCTTCGGAAATCGTAACTGCTTTTTTCAACACCTCTGGAAATTAGTGGAGGTGAAAGATTGCATTTATTAATGACACTAATATTGTTAGAATTATTGGTGGACATTTTTTTAAACAAATATTTTGATTTGCCAAAAAACGCCTTTTCCCAGATAGGTACCATTATCTTCCTCTGAAGTCGTCGTGGTGCAGTGGTGTAACGTTCCAAAAATATTTTGTGTTCGTTAATTTTAGTAAAATCTGAACAATGTGCTGTGTTATAATTAGAGGTGCGGAAATTTCACAAATAAAAAACATGAATTTCGCATTAACCAATTTTGAAAATTAAAAAAAAATTGCTGAAATTCGCATGAAAACATAACATAACAAACATAACTTTGTACATTTTGTTGCTGTTAAACTTTATTAGGTAAGAAATTCTAGATAGTCACAGTGGAACAAATGCTAAAAAATCACGATTACATTTAATTCAGAAATTTTTGATAATAATAATCATAAAATCGACTAGGAAGCAGTGTAGATGACAACTAGAATGTTTTTGACAATACATACGACAAAGTCGACAACGCTCCTCAAGGAGTTACGGTAAAAAGATAACTCCTGAGACAGAGGCACGATAATATTTGAGTAGCTTTTTTATGTTCAGTTCAGCTGCTGAAAACAAACTTCATTCATCGTGGGAAGTTGAAACAGCTTCCTCGGTTTTTGGCGAGCCATCGAACTCCTACCTAAAAAATAAAACTAACAGCACTAAAATCGGATAAGAGGTTTGGTTTTTACGGAACTTCAAAGTCAAATTTTTGTGATTTGACCCATTTGTACAAGCACCTCTCCTTAGCAGAAGTTGGAGAAAATTGAGATGGAAAAACATATTGTTTTTGGGTAAAATCACAAAGATTTGACTTTGAAGTTCTGTAAAAACCAAAACTCTTATCCGATTTTAGTGCCGTTAGTTTTATTTTTTAGGTAAATTTGTTAGCTGTAATAATCATCTTATTTTGCTATTCTAGCTAGTCTAGCTTTTGAGATATTGAAGTTTCAGTTGTACAAGAAAATTATTTTTCAAAAATCTTCAAATGCCTGTGGCAGTTAAAGGGTTAAGCAAGGGGGGTATGTTCTGTACAACTTTTTTGCTGGAAATCACAATCCGGTGTGTTTATGCGGCAGTTTCCGGACACCCTGTAGGTATACCGAAATTTCAGTAATTTCGCGGATGTCAAATTAATGTTACGGGATCAATTGTCTTACAATGGAAGTCACTGCTCATTACAGTGACTGCACTTGTGGTTGGAATGTCAATAAGAATGATGTGGCTTATGAAGGTTTAATGGTATCACCTTTTTGACCCTCTCTAGGGGCACCGAGGACTGGGAAACTCCTTGTCAGAGAGTGGTTCATTGCCTTATCTGTTATGTCCGAGTCTGTGTAAGTTATGATGGATGTTGATAAGGAATCTAATGGCCGACCTGACCTGTCACCGCTCCTACCACTTCTATGGTTCCTGGTTGCTTCTACCATCACTCGGCCCTTGTGGCCGCCATAAAAACTCCGCCTCCAAAAGTAAGATCCTCTAATTATTTCTTTTCCAATTTTCACCACGGCACACATTAATGCGTTTCAATCGAAGATACAAATCATATTTGATATGTAAGAACGGACGAAATCCCACTATGACATCAGGGCAGGGGGCTGTAATAGAAGCTTCACTCTTAAAAACCGTCTCTTCTGGAAAACTTTTTTTTTATTTATTGTCAATTTTTTACCAATCCATCTCTATACGCTACAAGGCATGTAGGAACGAAAGAAATCGAACTTTGCTGAGTCATAGGTCTGCCAAAGGAAAACAGCCTCAGAACATGTTCTTCTGAGGAAAACATTTTTATTGATTGACAATCGAAATCTTCCTCAAACCTCACATAAATGAGTGTCTATTGGAGATACAAAACATTTATGAGGGCAGGCCGAATCGGACCATGGAGCCTTCTTCGGACCTTAAAGCCTTCAAAATCAAGTTTTTCTAAAAGTTTTTTTTTTTGTTCATGAGCTAATCTTCACCAAGCCCCACATGAATGCATTCTTATCGAAGTATGTGGAAATTGATAAAATAGGACTATGGGGCTTCCATGCAAACCCCGCCCTCATAAGGCAATTACAAAAATTACGTAGGTACGGACGCAATCGAAACACTAGTCATAGGATCGGCCAAGAAACTATAGTATGAATGAAAGTGAAGGATATCCGAATTTCGTTTTCATCCAAAATTACCCATAATCAATTTCGCGCTTGAAGTTAATTTTCGGGACAAATTCTTACAATCATTGGGAATATAAAAATTCTTTTCCTATAAAATGCTTACAAATATGTATTTACATCAATGCTAATGTGCTCTTAAATTAAGTAGCCTGCCTAGTTTGGTCAAACAAATTGTGCAATATTTGCCCTATACACAAATCTTTAATATACTCCTCCATGTTTAGTAATACGCACAACCTCTGAAAATTCTCATCTTTTGACTCACGCACTTTGGTCGAATAGCAAACATCAAATAAAGAATTTCAAGCATCTCTAATGTGAGTAAATAAAACGCCTCATAAAATCCATATCTCACCGTTAACATGAAACCTTGAGGGTAGACCAAGGCACGCCCTTGACTATGCATACATTTATAAACGCAAACTAACCACTCAATAGTTTTCATTTTTATTTTAAAGCAAATTTGTGGATCTGAATCCATTAGCATAAAATTTATATTTTCATCATTCATATATAGATATTTTTAATTCCTATATTTAACGTCTTTTTGTTTGTTTGGTATCGTTTTTTATTCAATAAAATCTTGAAGGTCGTATTAAGAAAACCACATTTCATTCACCTCTACTTTGCTTTCTTGTTGGAGTGGTACGGTTTTCCGCATCGACTTAATGCCATTTGGTTACTTCTTAAGCATCATATGCGCATGCATGTTTATGGTTTACCATGAAGCTTTTTTGGCGGAGGTTATATTGTTGGCGGTACCTTACCATAAAAGTGAAGTTAATACGTGATGCCATGTCTTAGAAGTTTTTCCAAAGAGTGCGGTTACTTAAGAAAGGCCGGTGAATTTATTGTTTTTTTTTTTTACGATTATTTTGTTTGGTTCTTTCAATATGTATAAGCACGGTTTGAAAAGTTGCATGATTTCCGGACCGCGAATCGGACAAAAGATTCGTTTTATGTACATATATAGAGACGTAGATGAGCGATCATATACGCATATTTAGAATAAATTTATTATATTGTACATAACTAGCAGTTTCAGCAATTGAATTCATTGAATTGTAGTCCGACATATTCACCTACAGGTATTTCAATTTTATTTTTCGAAAGACATTGACTTCTAGACAACATGTGTCTGCATTCAAATAATAAATTCTTGTTAAAAATTCAGTCGCGAAATATAGCCAAAAAAACATTGGTTTAGATTTCAGAACATTGAACTCAAAATATGATGTTTTATTTTCGTTTGGCCAATTAATCTTTTCTTTCATTTCCGAATTAGCATAGCGTACTATGCATGCCATTTATCATAAGTTTTTGTTCATACATATGATAGTCAGTAACCGTTTAATCTCGTTTAAAATAAATTTCTGCAGAGAAGATTATTATTTAGAAAGTTTTTTTCAACCAATTGGATTAACAATATTGTACCGTCTTTTGTGCTGTAGAATAATGCATGAAATCAGCAGATAAAGTAGCAAAAATAAAAAAAATAGAATTTCTTAGCCACAGAGGACATTTAAATGAAAAATTAGAACCGGAAAAGAACGTTTTGAGATCGCGGTTATTCTTCTTTGAAGACAAATGGTCAACGGATTTCAATTGTTTCAAGAAATTCTGCTCTTATTTACTTTTATTCACGTATTTCGAAAGAACATTATTGTAGTATGCATTTTGACCAATTTCTCTTTTTTTATTTTTTTTTTTTCAGATAAAACTCAAAAAAGTCTTAGGATTAACCGTCTGTAGCAATGCCGCCTTGGATGTGTCACCTACAAATGGAGTTTTGGCATATCCGGCCGGGTAAGTGTCAATTTATGAAAATTTTCAAAAATTCAAAATTCAAAATTCAAAATTCAAAATTCAAAATTCAAAATTCAAAATTCAAAATTCAAAATTCAAAATTCAAAATTCAAAATTCAAAATTCAAAATTCAAAATTCAAAATTCAAAATTCAAAATTCAAAATTCAAAATTCAAAATTCAAAATTCAAAATTCAAAATTCAAAATTCAAAATTCAAAATTCAAAATTCAAAATTCAAAATTCAAAATTCAAAATTCAAAATTCAAAATTCAAAATTCAAAATTCAAAATTCAAAATTCAAAATTCAAAATTCAAAATTCAAAATTCAAAATTCAAAATTCAAAATTCAAAATTCAAAATTCAAAATTCAAAATTCAAAATTCAAAATTCAAAATTCAAAATTCAAAATTCAAAATTCAAAATTCAAAATTCAAAATTCAAAATTCAAAATTCAAAATTCAAAATTCAAAATTCAAAATTCAAAATTCAAAATTCAAAATTCAAAATTCAAAATTCAAAATTCAAAATTCAAAATTCAAAATTCAAAATTCAAAATTCAAAATTCAAAATTCAAAATTCAAAATTCAAAATTCAAAATTCAAAATTCAAAATTCAAAATTCAAAATTCAAAATTCAAAATTCAAAATTCAAAATTCAAAATTCAAAATTCAAAATTCAAAATTCAAAATTCAAAATTCAAAATTCAAAATTCAAAATTCAAAATTCAAAATTCAAAATTCAAAATTCAAAATTCAAAATTCAAAATTCAAAATTCAAAATTCAAAATTCAAAATTCAAAATTCAAAATTCAAAATTCAAAATTCAAAATTCAAAATTCAAAATTCAAAATTCAAAATTCAAAATTCAAAATTCAAAATTCAAAATTCAAAATTCAAAATTCAAAATTCAAAATTCAAAATTCAAAATTCAAAATTCAAAATTCAAAATTCAAAATTCAAAATTCAAAATTCAAAATTCAAAATTCAAAATTCAAAATTCAAAATTCAAAATTCAAAATTCAAAATTCAAAATTCAAAATTCAAAATTCAAAATTCAAAATTCAAAATTCAAAATTCAAAATTCAAAATTCAAAATTCAAAATTCAAAATTCAAAATTCAAAATTCAAAATTCAAAATTCAAAATTCAAAATTCAAAATTCAAAATTCAAAATTCAAAATTCAAAATTCAAAATTCAAAATTCAAAATTCAAAATTCAAAATTCAAAATTCAAAATTCAAAATTCAAAATTCAAAATTCAAAATTTAAAATTCAAATTTCAAATTTCAAATTTCAAATTTCAAATTTCAAAATTCAAAATTCAATATTCAAAATTCAAAATTCAAAATTCAAAATTCAAAATTCAAAATTCAAAATTCAAAATTCAAAATTCAAAATTCAAAATTCAAAATTTAAGCCGTAACATTTTATGGTGCAAGAGTGCCTTTTAAGGATCACATAATTGCAATGTAAAGATGATACGAGTGTCAGCCTTTTTTCTCGAATTCTGGAATACTTGTAAAAAGTGTAGATATGTACGTTGCTCTGAAATGCAAAAAGGATTCTACGCGACCTATCAAACCGATACTTGACATCATCCGCAATCATTACTTAAATCACGTCACCAAATTCGTACTAAACGAGCACTTAATATTCCACGGCTGCTCATACGAGCGCGAAGCGGACAAAAAGCGATAGATATGATCAACTCGTCGTCAACCATGGTAGTGATGGATAGCTGACCATTTAGGGCTTTCTAAAGTGACACATTCTCCAATGTGTCGTGTAACAATTGAGTGCCTAGCCTACCATCATAGAGCCGCACATTTGAGCCGAGTCAACAGACCGATAAATTCTTCTCTCTCGCCTCACGAACATGTGTGGGAAACAAATATTTTACTTGAACACATCAACTCCAACTGTACAATTTCAATTTCAAATTGATTCTTTGCTTGCACTCCTCCAGTGCACTATAATCCTCCAACATCAGAATCTATTTGAACAGACGTCAAGACTGAGTACGGTCTGTTTGAATTGGCAAAATCATCGCCTCTATGTGAATCCCTCGTCCAAGACGAAGACATTGATTGCATCCAAGCCATTAAGTCCATTCATCTTACCACCTGTTGTTGATCGTCATTTTGTATCAAAGACGTGACATAGACAAGCGAACAAATTCGCGAATAAATATTTATGAATTCCAGAATGCGAAGCGAATCGATTTGTGAAGCTATAGAAGAAGCTGGAAATAATTATGATGTAGAGATTTAAAGAGATTCAGCGCGGCTAGAACTATTATGTGGTCGATTACGGGGAGCTCGCGTATTTCGTAATCGCGTGGATGACAGCAGTGGCTAAGAGTGTGGTCAAGGTTACGTAAGTGCAACCCACATTTGGTGAATTGAATACGTTAAGTGTAATTCGTATTCCATATAGAATTGGTAAAGCTATTGTCTAAATTTATTTTTTGGCTACTTCCTTTCTCTTTTCTTTAATCTAGTCGGTGGTCGGTTTGTTTTATACACTTCCTTTGCGGAAGCATTACATATCCAAAAAAAAAACAACACTTTTGAATTTTGAATATTTAATTTTGTAACAAACCAAAAAATGCAGAAATTGGTTATCTGAATTGCCAAAAAAATTCGGACATTCGACTATGCATAAGAACTTTATAAGAAGTTAAAAAAAATGTAAAACCATCGATGCTTTCAATTACATTCTCTATTCTTGATTATAAATCATTAGAATGGCCGCAATACAATGAATGCAAGGAAAACTTTTCGCCTCTCAAAGTTCCAGTAATGTAATAAGAGACTTAAATTTATTACATTTCTCCATCTGATGATGTGATTTCTAACAATAAGTAAATTGCTTTGTTTTTGTTTCCTATGGGCAATATGAAATATGAAAAACAATTTTCATTTTGTACGTATATAACTACAGAATACCGAAAGGCATAAATGAAAATACATTATTCCTCTTTCGCTAACTTCGAACTCGGCATACCGACACGGATCATATCAACAGCGGCACGGAAGCTATTACCAAAGTCGTTCCCATGATTTATGCTTTTCCATGGTTTGCCATAATAATAATTTGCAATGCATCCACATTGCCATTCTCTCTCCACAGTCTACAGATACATATTTCTGTATCTGTATGTCGCAATTCAATTTATTTTCTATGGAAGACACACGGACAATAATTGCAGTCCATTATTGTCCGTTTCATGTAGAAATCTGCAAAAATACTTCATTAGACAACTGTGAGTCACACGGTCAAATGGACCTTAAGCGTTTCCACTGGACCATAATTTCTTCTATATAAAATTGCAGATTTAATATAGAAAAAATAATCCGTAAACAGTTTTGTAAGTTAATAAAAAAACAAATGTCACTTATGGTCATTGTGACATATGGGCAGTACATTATTTTATTTTTCATATAACGAATTCCTTCACTAACTCTAACATCACCTGTCTGTCTCAGATTGTCGGTATGTGGAAGTCGTTGACAGGTCTTAAATCATCTGACTAGATAAAATGTACATTTTGATTGATTGATTGATTTTTTATGCATTTTTAGTCGATATTGAAGATGTATAATATTTTTTTATTTTTTTATTTCAGATGCACCGTCGTCCTTTTCAATGCAAAGAAGCTCACACAATCCTATTTGGTGAATACATCGAGGAAAGCCATTACGGCGGTGGCTTATTCACAATGCGGGAGGTAATGTATCAATGAATTTTTTGCAGGTCATATAAATTCCAAAAAGGTGTACATATGCAATTTTCAAGACAAATTCGCCTTTTTCTTAACACAATTCTTCTATAGATATAACAGAAAGTCGTGTTACTTACACCATTAACTCAAGCACGGCTGGACCGATTCCTATAATTATGGGTTTGTTGGATTAGACTCTGGCCGGAATAGCAGAATAACTATTGAAATACACGAAAAAATCACATTAGGCGAAAATTCACAATGGGTTCTTTTTCGCCTATTTCTTCGTGTATTTCTTTAACGCATTTCAGAAAATTTGCGCCACAGGATGGGTCTCTACCCAAAGTAACACAGGACAACTTTTGAGACATATGAAAATTCACAATGGGCACAATTATGAATACAATTCTTTTTCACATACCTTTTTCTGTCCTTCTTGGACGAATTACAGGATTTCAATAAGTTGACACCACCGGATGGATCTACACAAGGTTCCGGCTGGAATAGCAGCATAACCATTGAAATTAGCAGAAAATTCACAATGAGCAACAATTCACAATGACTATTTTTTACCATGTTTTTGCCTATATTTTTTGAACGTCTAATGGATAATTGAAAGATTTTCCCATCAAATTGATCTCTTCCATTAATAGCAGACTAACTATTGAAATACGCAAACAAATTCACAATGAACAAAATTAAAAGAACAGTTCTCTTCCACATATTTCTTTCTGTATGTTCTGAACGATTTGCCGGATTTCAGCAAATTGATTCCACCGAATCGGTCTACACCCAGAATAACCATTGAAACATGCGAAGTCTTCTTCTTCCTTGCCTCGTTCTTTATACCGCTCCATGGTTCCGCGTTGCTCGACCTGCGGTGTAGGCACATCGCCCGTTTTGGCGATAATTTCTCAGCATATGAAACATGCGAAGTATTCACAATGATCAAAATTATGTAAACAGTTCATTTTCAAACACGTTTATCTATTTCTCCTGGCCGAATCCCCTGATTTGAGCAAATTTTTTGCACCACCGAATAGCATAATAAGTATGAAAACAAGCAAAAAATTCACAATGAACAAAAATGTGAAGACTGTTTTTTTTTCACAAAATCTTACATTTACTCCTGATAATCGGATTCCGGTAAATTTATTACGACGAATCGCCCCCTACTCCAAATAACAGAATATTAAAATCCGCATTGGGAAAAATCTTCAAAGCAGCTGCTTTCCTGATCCTTTGGCCAACATTTGGTATGGTTTACTAAATTTCTGTAAATTTTCTCCACCAGATTGGTCTCTACATAGCTATGTAAACTTGCAAACAAAATGAGTAGGCTTTGAAGGGAGCTATTTTTTCCCTAAGAAGAACATTTTATAAAAGTAATTTGTCACTATTTCACATTTTTTTAAATTTATTTCCTTACATTTATGTAGTAACTGTGGTCGTTAAAAGGTTAATCTAATTTTATGTTTTTTTTAGTTGCCCTGCCTCGCAAATTGACAATGAGCTCTTTTCCACATACTCCTGTCTACATTTCATGAACGTGTTAGCGGATTTTCGAAGATTTTCTCTTCCGAATTGGTCTCCACCCCGAATGGCCGAATATCGTACTTCAGAAAATTCACAATCAACAAAATCAACAAAATGAATACAGTTCTTTTCTTTTCTGGACATTTCTTAAACGAGTTACCGAGTTTCATTGAGTTATACCTAGTAAACGGTGGAATGCAACCCATGCCTATGCCTACCCATTGAACCGTGTGAAAAATTAAAATTAGTAAAACAGTTTTTCTTCACATAGTTTTGTCTTTATTTCTGAACAAATAAGCGGATTTCACCGGATTCAACGCTAACCCGAACAACAGAACAGATAAGCGGATTTTAGTGAATTTCATCTCTCGCCTAATTTATTTCTGTCCTCATCCGCATGACCACGCTCAACAGCGCAATCACTTTTGAAGCATCTTTAACATTGACTAGGAGAAAAATTGTGAAGGCAGTTTTATCTGTTGATCGAATAACGAACTTCAGTAAATTATCTCCACCTACCCTGTATTCTCCGCCGCTCCTTCAATGACCACCGTCTCGAATCGCTAATGAAACATTTTAAAAATTGTCCGGGAAAAATGTTGAGGTAGTTCATTTTCCCCAGCTTTGCCAATATCTTTTGATCGACTTAACATAATTCCTACCCGGCCCCTTATCTTGAAAGACTTCCACCTATTATGGAAGAAAAAGAATTGACAGAAAATTGTACAAAAGAATATTTTCAAGGCAGATAATTTTCTCTCATACTTTCCACTCCGCCTCTCCTGCTAAATGACCCTCAATGGCATAATAACAATTGATGGGAAATTTACCCTGACCCCTCTAATGTCTAATGTCTTGATCAGATTTACGTAGTTCAGTAAATTGAATCCCCTAATGGATTCGTTGTAACCTGGAAGCTGGAAATCGACTGAAATTTAATGAATAACCAAAATGATTTTTTTCTTTTTTTTTTATTCTCTGGATTTATCCTTAGATTTCAGGAAATTTGACCTCTCTTAATGGCTAACACCCCCAATAACAAAGTAGCTCTTGGTACATCTGGGATATTACTAGGGTACCTCTATTTCTCCAATTCGTCTATATCTTCCAGTAATTCTGTCCCCCACTAGCACAAGGACCAGCCGAATAGCTGCAAGATAGACCAACAGAAAATTATCAATGCTGTTCGGTTTCTAGACCTTTTGCAGGATTAGCGAATTTCTATAAATTCTACAACCACCCATTTGAATGAATTCTACACCCAATAAGACAGACTCATCGACAACAAAAATCAAAATGAAATATGAAGCAACGCACTTCGTTGCAGATTTTATAAAATGTGAATTTTATTTTCTGGAGCATAAGTATTACACCAGTCTCGATTGTCTACACATGTTGCAACATTTTTGCCCGAATTTTGTGAAAACCCAGGCTGCAATTTAGGCAGCGTAGCCGCGCATTACAGAAAAAGGACTCACCCTTTCAACTTGCGGAGACAAACTCAAGTAATATGGATGGAAACGAATTAGGGAGGACTGCTAATATGGCTCGGCCGTGTAGGTACTGTGGCTCCATTATGTTCAAAATTTGTCGTCTCAATTCTAGATCATGAATCAAATGAAATGAATTATTTATTTTTGTGAAGAGATTATAGGCGATTTAAATTTGATTGGAATTGCTGTGAAAGGTGGATGAAATTTATCGAAAACCAGTCCAAAATATTAGCAATGGAAATCGTGCCCATGGGCATAAAATTTCCCATAGGAGAGTTTTTCTTAAACGCCTTATTCCCGGAAATTCAAATAAAATACGTTACATAAAACTAGAATAGAATTACGTGCTATAATTTCGTTCTTTATTCGATAAGCAGGTGGCTTTCCCTTAATCAAGAATTATGGGTCCTGGTGAAAATAAGAGCAAATAAATTTCTAGTTCCTTTTTATAAAGAAGAACTTAATTGGCAAATAACTGAGCGAATTGTCTTGTCACTTTCGGAACTGGGATGGTGCTAGCATCACGGACGTAAAATTTAGCAATTTTTATTAGGCATTTCAGGATTGTAAATGATTCTTCTTCATATCAATTGTGGATCTACCAAGCCTTTTTCCGTGTTTCATTCCTTCTTATTTCATCTGTATTTTCTATAGTTGCCTTGTGCTTGTTACTAAATCTATAATAAATCTAAATTAATATACATAAAATGTTTCCTTTCGACTTTTTACGTCTTTTTTATACGAGTGGTAGCTAAAAAGGCGCCCTTGCCGGCTTCCCCCTTAGAACGGCCGCTGGTTTTTATCGAAAGTTGAGAATCAATTGTTGTAAACTAACTGGATTATCGTTAAGTCAGGCAGTGTTGAATTTACGGTTCCTGGGTCTTTCATCACTCTGTCGACGACAGGGCAGCAATCCGCAATCGAATATTGGCGACGATAAGATAATGGTCACTCTCCATACCAATGTCTGCACCCTTATTACGTACATTCAGTAGTCAATTTTTAAAACGTTTGCTACTAGAAAACTGATTAATCCAATTCCTTGTTCTGCGACTATCCACAAAAGTCCAAATAACCTTGTGGTGGTCTTTGTGCTCAAACATGGTACCACCAATAAACAGACTGTGAAAATTGCAGAAATCTGTACAAATCATTCATCGTTGTCGTTACGGTCTCCAATCTTCAGTCTTCCCATTCTTAACCTTATTCCAGACTCACGCCATATGTTTAATTATTATTAAAATCATTTCCAAAATCGTTAATTTTATTTAATGTCTAGTTAATTTTTGATGAAAAGTATGGTATGGTACATGCATATAGCTTTTGTTACCCGAAATATGTAACGCCTTTTGGATTTATTTATATGACGTAGTTTCTAGAGAAAAAGCGTAAACCGAGTTTTAGATCTAAATTGAAGTATGTACGTAGTAAAATCCAAAATTGTTGAGAAAAATACACTTACCGTTATCCGATTGAACTCATTTTACCGCTATTCGATAGAACAACTCTTCGGTCATAACAGGACTAAACATGAGTTCAATTGTGCAATCAAATGCCCGGCTAGGTAATTATTTGTGTCGCATTCTGATTTCGTATTTGAAATGGAGCAGATCAAGTACCGCGCGGTCATTGAATTCCTTTTTTTGAAAGGATACAAGGTGTCCCATTCCCATGATTCGAGCTGAACTCATATCCGTGTACGGCAACTCTTCACCATCCCAGGCGACTATTTACCGGTGGATTTTGGAATTCAAGCGAGGAAGGACGAATGCTTTTGATGAACCCCGCACCGGACGCCCAATAACTGCGACCACCGAAGAAAACGTCCAATTAGTCGAGGAAGTTGTATTGAGTGATCGGCGGCTAAAGTTATCAGAGATTGCAGAAAGGACAAATCTATCAAAAACCACCGTCGAATGAATTATTACCGACCATTTGGGGATGAGGAAGATCTCGGCAAGATGGATCCCGAAACTCGTCTCAGCAGATCAAATGAAGCAGCGGATGAAATGTTCGGAAGACTTTTTGGAGCTGTGTCGCGCCGACTCGGATGCATTTATCAACAGAATTGTGACAGAAGACGAAACCATGGTCCTTCACTATGATCCCACGACCAAAAGGGAGTCCATGGAATGGAGGAGGCCTTATGAGGAGCGCCCCAAGAAGGCGAAGGTGCAGCATAGCCGGAAAAAGATTATGGCCACCATCTTCTGGGATTCCAAGGGAATTATAATGATTGGCTTCAAGGAAGAGGGCACATCAGTAACAGGGAAATATTATGCAGATCTTTTGACCCAATTGAGGGCCAACATCGTGGAGAAACGGTATGGAAAACTGGCGAAAGGGGTGCTGCTTCTTCACGACAATGCACCAGTTCACACCGCCGCGGTGGCCAAGGCTGCTGTGGTCAAATGCGGCTTTGAAGAAATTGAACACCCCCCGTTCAGCCCAGACCTGGCCCCAAGTGACTACTTCCTGTTCCCAAAATTAAAAAAGAACCTCCGAGGACGAAAGACTGAGAAGGAACTGAAAGATGCTGTTTTGGACCATTTTCAAGACGAAGCGCGGACTACTTTTTGAAAGGGATGCAGGATCTTATTAAACGATCTCATCGTTGTATTGAAGTAAAGGGGAGTTACATTGAAAAATAAAACTTAAATGAATTCAGTCGGATAACTGGAAGTGTGTTTTTCTCAACAATTTTGGATTCTACTACGTGCATATATCTTTCGCAAATAGCTCGTCTTAAAACCCAGATCATCTTGAAAATGATTAAATCAAAACTCTTTAAGTCAACTGTTGAATAGAGCAATTTTTCTTTTTTATTACCATATTTGTCGAAAATGTTTCAATTGTTGTATGATCCAAGTACGTACAGTTAATTCTCCTTTCCCGGATTCTAGACTGACTGTAGACTTTCACTCGAGTCAGTCGCCCGCTGTCATATCTAAAAAATGATCTTGTTTCAATTCATCAATTTACATTTTTCCGTCTTATTATTATTTCAGATATGTAGCGACAGGTGAATGTGGCATAAGTCCAGCAATCAAAGTGTGGGAATTGGACGCACAAGGTGGCAATGGCGAAGGCGGTACAGGCGGAACCGTGGTGGCGGAGTTTTTGGGCCATAAATATGCTGTCAGTTGCATTGTAAGTACATTATACACGCATACGCATACTATCTGCACAAATTACAGTATAACTTCCCATAAGCGGACACCGTTGGTGATTGAGATTTTGTCCGCTTATTGGAAGTGTCCGCTTATGAGAATATTTTACGAAGGTATAACATTTTATAAAACTAATTTGGACTGCGCTGCGAATCCATTCAAAATCACATGTTCATTTCAACCGCGTTTTTCCAATGCAATTTATTTTTTCGAGATCGAGAACACAATTTTTTCGTGAATTCTAAAATGACTCGTTCTTGCACTTTTTCTTCAAAAGGTAGAGTTTTTCTTGATTTTTTGTTCGTATTATAAAAGAATAGAAAACTGCACGATTAAATGCCGCGACATAAATTGAACTTCTGAATCTCTAAGAAATTCCACCTACACGGAGAGATAAACAAGATTTGTACAGCGATTTCCGGAAAGTGAATTTTGCTTTACGCAAAAGACCGATTTTTCGGTAATTTCAAAATTGTTTACTCGAAATACAATTCTGAAATGCGAGAATTTCGAATTTTATTTGTGGAACTGTCCGTTTATTAGAGACTTGCTTGTTCAGAAAGGGTGTAAAAGTACTGTCCGGTTATGAGAGTGTACGGCTATTGGAAGTTATTTTTCTAGTAAAATATAAGGAAAAACGTTGGGGAAAATAAAAGTGTCCGTTTATGAGAAGTGTCCGTTTAGAGATGTTCGACTGTACATACAGTCAAACCTGTCTAATCGGACCACTGACGGGACCGATCAAATTTGGTCCGATTGGCAGGTGATCCGATTACTAAGGAATGCCAGAAAAGTACAAAAAACTAAGGAAATAATTTTTAAACGTTATTCATGAACATTGGACTTGTACAAAGGTCACTTATGCCCTATGCAATAAATGTTTTTTAAACCGCTAACACCGTAACTACTTTGTGATTTTTTTTTAACCAGCTTACTTATTACAAATTCTCCCCACACTCAGTTCCACCAAAGTTTTGAATATTCTTCAATATTTTACAAAGCATTTCTATAATCAAAGTCATGGTTAATGGCTCAATCAATCCTCCCTTCAATCTTCCCTTCACTTGCATCTTCTTGTCGCAGAAACTCCAGAATTGTTTCACCACTTCATCCACCCAACACTGATGCAATGATTGATGCTGTCTACGAAATTTCCCGTGGTCATGGGAAATAATGTAACTCATGGTAATCGGAACTGATGTGAATCTAGTAACGAAATTTGTAAAATTTTTTTTTTTCAACAAAATGTCTTGCCACTTTGCCTATCTGTTGGTCCTGTTGGTCCGTTTGGTGAAATTTCCTCGTACTGCTCAAGTAAGTAATCAATTTGAAGTTTTGGTCCGATTTTGGAGATTTATACAGTGGTTGGTCCGATTGTGGAGGTACGTCTAGTACTGATCTATCCAATTGGAGTCATCGATCGTGCTCCATGGTCCGATTAAGAGGTGGTCCGTTTATAAAGGTTATTTTGTATGAAAAACCAAATAAAATTGACCAATGGTGGTCCAATTAGAAGGTGATCCGATTATAGAGTGGTCCGATTAACAGGTTTGACTGTATTCCAATTTGATACTTTTTGTTGCATCTAGAACTAAACCTTCTAGTTTAAGTTTCTCCACTACTGTACATATATGGATCGTTTCGACAATTGTCGTCGTCGTCGTGGCCAATCAATGGAATTAACACATTCTTAATTTAAATAATGAATGCCAACTGTCTCGAATGACAAATTACTTTTATGGTAAAACTAAATAACAGTTATAAATAGATAGTTTCCCACCTCTCGGACATTATCAAGTCAATTGAATCTCTAATGTTATGTTGCGGACGTTCAGTGTCCGTGCCGGACTTTTAACATTTTCATGCGCACAAAAAAACGCACGTAATTTGTGTGCTGTTTCAGTATTTGATACGGTCCGGTGAACGAATTCTAAGTTTATTCACTTGTATACGCAAAGATTTTGTAGAGCTGTTTTTTGATAGACTGTAATTTGACTTGAAGATGATACTGTATTGCGAAAAAAAAAAGTTAATGACTGGTTGTATCTAATATTCGTATGAAAAAAGCTAATGCACTTTGTTTTACATACATACGATAGATTCAGATTTTTGTTACCCAGTCATTGTTTCAAACGCTATATTTGTAAATTAATTTTAATGGATTCAATTTCCAAGCTGTACGAGCTAAAAGTCGGATAGATAGCAATGAGATAAGTTGTTGATAATTGGCAAGTTATGGGTGCGATGATGATGATGCGATCGTTAACCTTAACCTTTGAGCGGGAAGTACGTTTAGTAGTTTCTATAGAAATTAGTTTTGAAATTTCAATTTCTTGGACAACTGGTCGGGGTGAGAGTGAAATTGAAATTTCGATAAAATCTTAGAACGTTACTATAATAAACAATGATTCCTGCTTCTTTCAAATAAACTAGCAAAAAACAGAAATTATAATCTCTATGGCCAGAGCCGTGCGAAGACAATTTGGCGCCCGGGGCAAAATTTTGATCAAGGCGCCGCCCCCACTTCATATCATATCTCTTTAAAACCAAACTCCAAATCATTTAGCAAACTCCATATTTCAATTTATATTTATACCGCCACACGATAATAAAATAGATTTTTACACTAAAAGTAATAATAATAATAATGGACTTAACCAATGTGCTACACTGCACTGCTACCTAGAAGAGGTATATTGTGCCATAGTCCATTAATTGAGAAGGTCGTCAACCAATTTAATAACACACTGATAACAAATAGCATAAAAAAGATAACACACCTTAATCATACAAATGCACAAAGAACGAATGACCATATAAATAAATTCCAAACAATAACATATGTACCCAAAGTAAGTGAAAAATTAGCGAAGATACTACCTAAAAAAATAACCAGAGAAGGAAATAACCATAATATTAATATAAAAACAACGTTTAAGCCAATTAATAAAATGAAAAACCACCTATACACTAATACTAAGGACAAAATAAATAAAGAAAATAATAAGAATGTTGTATACTGCATTCCATGTAAAACATGCAATGAACAGAACATCAAAACAGAATATTATGGATCAACAACTAGGAAATTATGTACTAGACTGAATGAACACAAAAGCAAATACAAAATGGATAACAATATGCACACAAAATTAGTCAAACACCAAGTTGAACAACAACATGTAATGGATTTCGGAAACACAAGAATCATAAATAAAGACAATCATAAAAATAAATTATTAATAAAAGAAGCCATATACATTAACAAAAATTATAAAAACTCTTTAAACATTAAAAACGAAATTGAAAAACAAGTTAGCAGATATACCAACTTAATAATAAATTGAAATAATATAAAAAAAAAATGGCACCACAATAATATGTATATTGTTGGCAATACTAAACTAAACGTCTATAAATGTCAAAAATAATCCAAATAGTAGGTAACATGGAGTAACGTAGGAAAAAATAGGTCGAAATACTAACTAATATCTATCTTTGTAAGTTATAAACAACATTAATTGTTAAGCAATATTAAATAACTTATTTGTAGCAACCTGACGATGCTCATAATGTAGAGCGAAACGTCGTGCAATAAAAAAAAAATAAGAAGCTGGAAAAGTGAATAACAACCGTGTCATTATTGTAAAACCAACATACCAGTGAACAAAGGAACTTTCATCAATTTAATAAAGGCTAGAAGATCCTTCAGAGAAGAACACCTAATCATCCTGGTGCTTAGTAAATCGCGTCCAAGGATTGATCTCCTGGACCTGGCGTTCGCTGGGCATTCCTATAATAAATGAATGGAGGCTTCGTCTTCCTCCAGGCAAAGGCGACTTTGAGTCTCCCTTGATAGACCAATTTTATGGAGATGGTAGCGGAGCCCGAAGTGACCCGTAAGAAAGCCTATCAATAGTCTAACCTCGGTTCTGCGCAGACATTTAATATCGGAGTAGCTGAAGGGGCACACTAGCTCTTTTGTAACGATGTCCAGTAATTAAGCCTCAGGAGCCTGAAGGAGATCAAAGCACTCGCTGACCATCTTCGAGATAAACTTGTGTGAAGCTAGCGCCTTAATTGCTGCATGGCTCTCAGTGCAAATGGCGATATGTGCACCACGGAGACCCGGTCCCAGGATCTCCCTGGCACAGATACCAATGCATTGAATTTCGGCTTGGAAGACGCTAGGCCATTTGCCCATTGAAGCCAAGATCCTGGTATTGGGTCCAAAGACTCCAGCACCTACACCGTTATCGGTCTTAGAGCCATCAGAGCCATCAAGTGATGCTTCTAGGATCCATACACGTGTTGCCATTAAAAGTAACTTATTCATTACACAGTGGAACTGCTTTGTAAGTCACATTAATCGAACAGTGATCTGTACTCTTGTAATTTTCAGTCTTCCTTTTACAGTGATTTTCATGTTTGTTGCTGTTGCAACAGCAACATGTTTGTTGCCCACTGTGTAGGTTCTCAACTCTTTTCTGTCCATGCTCCTTTTCGAGACCAGGAGTCTGGGGCCCCACTAAAAAATTTGTCTCAAAAAACGTTAAAACGGGGTGGAAATTTGTATTGTATTTTCACATGAGAACTATGTTAGAGGGACAAGCACAGATGACTCACAGATGGTGAATTTATTGTTTCATTCTTCAGACAATTCGATAAATAGTTTTTTATACCCATAAGATGGTATAGGGTATATTGTTTTTGTGACCCGATATTATGTAACACCTCTAAGGAGCTGCCGGAGGTATGGCAAAATATATATATAAATGATCAGGGTTGGTCCCTGATTCTGTCTGTCAGTTCGCTCGATAACTCCCGGAATAATGAATCTAGCGTTTTGAAATTTCGGTGAGATGTTTGTTTTGATAAAATCTTGGACGGTATTGAAAATTGGCCAAATCAGATCAAGGGTTCCCCTAGCTCCCATACAAATTATACCTCCTCGATATTTTAATTCGTCAATAAATTTCGACAGAATATGGCTAGCGACCTGAAATTTTGATCAATGCCTAATTGTGAATCATGCTTCAAGTTGATAGAAAATAGAGTAGGTCTGACTACCCCTACCTCCCCTGCATATAGTGCGCGCCCTTTGTTGACTATCAAAACTAGCCAATAGCCTCTCTCATCAGTTTCCTTGGTCACCATTTTGTGCTCGGAATACCTTCCAACTTTGAGCTTATCCTGTGCCCCCTAGAGAGCGCGTCCCAACGGTTGAGAATCACTGATCTACAATATTAAATTCGTGCGTGTATGGCAGTGTGCTCATGATATGCAAATCGCTATGAGAATACGCAACGTAGATGACTGTTTTAAATTGCAATCCGAATTTATAAAAGCCGCAAATTTGGTGCTAATAACATTTAAAATTGACATGTTAGTAAATTTAAAGTGATTAGCGTGTATAAATTGAGAATTTTGCTCTGAAAGATAGGATTTCTGAAATTGAAAAACATTTTTAAACGCTGACCTGTTTTGCTGTCATATGTATTGTGTGATATATTAAATAACTTTCAAGACGGAAATATTCCTCACAATTTACGGTGGAAGAACTTTCATGCTTACAGTAAAGTATGGGCTTAGAAAATGTATAACAAAGTCAATAATTGCATATGATATTTTAAAGTACAAAAGTTTACTTCTCTAAAAAAAATGTATGCATGTATGTAATGTATGTATGTAATGCCCTTTGACCACGGCGCCCGGGTCGAGTGCCCCCTTCGCCCCCCTCTTCGCACGGCCCTGTCTATGGCTATTGTGCAAACTGTGTTTCATAGGGTTACACATTTTACACTGGACCTCAATTTCTTTCTGAATTCAATTTTAACCAGTCTCTTTTTTAAAATTTAACCACACTTTCCATTTGTGATATTTTTAAAATAGGACCTTATCATCTGTTTTAGGCTAAGCTAGCCTTTAACTTATTTGGAAGAAAAGAAATCCCATCTGCATTAATTTCGAAACAAGGGCTAACTAAAACAAACACATTGACCAATAGGTGCAGTGGCGTACTTACAAATAGTCTGAATAGGTTGGAGCCTAGGGTGGCTGATTTTAGTGGGCAGCATATTTAGGGCGAATATTTTTTTTTTTTAATGAAGTAGATAACAGTAGCTGATAAATCTGACAAAGAAGCATGTTGGTTTAAACAAATTTCGTTTTTTTTTAGTTCGGCATATTACGGGCAAAAATTGAAGTGTGAAATTTTGAATTGGAAATCTTAAAAAAAACGAGACCGAGACTAATTTCGGGCGTGGCCGAAATTTGAATACCCGTCACATTTGAGTGAAACGTAAGCTTCTTTTGTGTTAAAAATTTCTACCGCGGCCCTATGACGTGTTCCGATTCCATCTGATCCTGGATGCGTTGAGGCTAAGCCAGGAACACACTTTGATGAATTTTCAAAATTCAAAAAGGAAAAAGTTTTTCTTACAAGAAACTAATATTTGGGAGTTGGTTTGTATGACAGCCCTATAACGTAATATTCCGATTTCATCCGTTCCTAGATATGTTTTGAGGCTTTACTGGGGACACATTTGGGGTAGGGTTTGTTAAGGTCGGATTAAAAAGAAAAAAGTTTTTCTTACAAGAACTTATTTTACAGAGGTTGCTTTGTATGGCAGCCCTATGACGTAATGTTCCGATTCCATTCCTTCCTAGATATGTTTTGAGGCTTTACTAGGAACACACTTGTGTGAAGTTTGGTTAAGTAAGATTGGTACATAAAGAAAAAAAAATTCTTAGAAGAACCTAATTGTCAGGGGTTGGTTTCTATGGCAGCCCCATGAGGCCATGGTCCGATTCCATTCGTTCCGACATGGATACAGCGTACACTAAAAACAAACTTTCATACAAAATTTCAGCCCGATAGCTTCTGTGCGTTGGAAACTTCCTGACAAAGTTAATATACCCTTTCACATAGTGACGGGTATAAAAAAGGTGAATCTTTAATATTGATCCACTAGTGATCTAGATAAAAAACATTTTGGGTGCTTATAAAGACCACAAACGAACTATGCGCGCATTGCTATTCAATTATGTATTTCATAATTCAACATTGTTTAAATTTATAAAACCGCAACTTGCTGGAGTATAAACAAAAATATTCTTTATTTGTTTACGAGTTTTGAAAAAAGTTGATTTAAAATTTGAAATCATCCAATGCGGCAGAATCCCTTTCAGCCCAAAAATTGTTCTGCTCACATAGAAATTGAAGCCGTCAAGTTTCATTGATGTTTTCAAGCACAAAAATAGCAAAACTTCAGCTGAATGTCCGACGAAAGGGAAATCATTTTTTTTTTGTTCTTTTAATACTTTTAAAGATTTATCTTGAACTTTTTAATGTCAAAAGCAAAAACAGAAAGTCTAAACATACTAAGTCAACTTTTGTCAACTCATAATAGATATGACAAATTAAATCGTTATCATTTAGTTTTTAATCATCGCCACAATATAATATACTCCTTGCATTGAATTTCGCTCTGAAATAAAGTTTGAAGAACGCTCACGACCTACCAAGCGGAAAGCTCGAGTCATATTATGTAATATGCCAAGGGTAAATTGCAAATTTGTGGATACAAATGAAATAAATCATTCTGAGTATTAATTTTCGACACAAAATAATAATAATGTTTTGCACATAAAGCGAAAAGCATCAGCCATTGGTCCCTACACAAATATACTTGTCAAATTCGGTAGGGCCACTGGCTGGAAATGTATAAATCTGGCACTTTACGCTACTTTCATGGAACATTATGTCAGATCTTAATGAGAAAATTTTCATCATTCCCATATTGCCACAGTACGGAATTCGTAAAATATTCGCTTGCATACTCCAAGCAAAAAATAGACAAAATTTTGTGTCACTAATTTCAAGTTATTTATTTAATACGTAACTAATGACACGCTCTGTGGCTCACTTGGTTGAGTCGCACTCTACGATGCTAGTAATCTAGAGGTCCGGAGATCGAATCTCGGCGTGGCAAAAAAAAAAATGTCCGTACATGTGCTTGCAAAATTTTATAACCTCCGAAATGATATGCAATGTAACGTTGACTCGAAATTGCCTATAAACGGCTGACTTAACGCACCATGGCCCCACATGAAGAAGAATACGTAACTCTCCGCCGATTATCCTCTATACGGAATGAGAATCCAATTTTCTGTTACATTTTTCGTTCGTTGAATGCAGCCAATGCATACCTACTCTTGCTCCAATCTGAACCCAAAATCGTAGGTTAATTAAAATTAGGATGACATTGGCCACAGAAATCTTCCGAAGGTTATACAAGTTGATGTTAAAAAATTCGCAGCTGAGCAATATTCCACCGTGAAAAGTAATTTTTATAATGGGGGTATTGAATTTCGAATCTTAAGAGGTGCTTGTCACCGCAATTGAAAAAATGTTTATTTTCGTTTCCGCTATATTCTCCAATCTGTCAAGAAAACTGCGGCGATTGTTGTATATTAAGGTAGGGTATCACTCACTGCTTGATTTTTTACTTGCCATTTTCTAAAGCTGGTTAGAGTCTCCTCACAATGCACAGAGAGCTTTGAAAATATCCTTACCGACCAATGCCAACATCCTATGACAAACCTTCCTACTCCTAGTGGTAAGATTTCCAGACAGAAAAATCCTGGCATAATCAGGAAAGTTATAGCATTCAGAGATATGTTTCTAAAGGATTCCTGGATGAATAGTGCAGTTCCAATCGATAAAATTCTTGGTAACACCGCATTCCCAGCCTTACGCCGTTGCTTTTAGGTAGAGCCAACCTCATGTTTAATCATGCAACTCCGCTATCAAACTTATCTTCTCCATGGGTATATTGGTCGCCTGACTGCATTAACTCCTTGTTAGTTTTTAAGCAATATTTTTGAGACCTCTTATTCTCTCCTTGGTCACCTTACAAGTTGAACAGTCATATGGAAGCACTGTTTTCACAATAGCAGCGAAGATTCGGATATTGATGCGGAAATAGCAAAAATCGCCTCCGAGTGCTGGCCCCAAACACGAATTCCGCTTTATTCTTCGGATCAATGATTTTAGTACTTACTTAGTCTTGGCATATATCGTACTGATTCAGGAACCTTGGGTTAAAGATGATCTCGTTAAGGGTCTCAAGTGTTTTGATTTTGCGGGTACCGCAATCTTGAATTCTTGTAAGGAAAACCGTGAAGGCTTTCCTGCTGCCGAATTCCAGTGATAAAGACTTCGTCTTAGTCTGTCTGGAGTTACGGAGTGCTTTGGGTTGCCTCGGCATACTTGCGATATGGTGGCAATATACCTTCGCCTAATTTAAAGCAAACCATTGCAGCAGCAAACGGCTTCTGTTACTAGCATAATCCTGGAATGTAACTCTAATGCACATCATGTTGTCCATACATTCATTCAGCTCCAATATAAATCATCGAGGTGAATTACTTCTCCAATTCCTTTAGGGAACTAACCTTCATGTCTGGAACGTGAACGAGAGCCCACGTTAATTACAAAAAAAAAAAAAAACAGGCAGGATATGTTAGACATCACACTCTAGCATCAGATGATGTCATGCATTTAATTAAAGACTGGATAGAGTCAGAGGTGCTCTTTCTCTGACCACCAATATATTCAATTCAGTCTTGTTGTGCGCCCTGAAGTAGCTCAGGGCTCAAGTTAATTGTAAATTGCAGGAAGACAAACTGGTCCAGTTTTCGGGATACTTTAATCGATAAGTTTCCCTCGCTTTCAAATAATCCAAATAATAGACAAGAGTTGGATATCATGGTGAACCTTTTCATTGACGCTATGAAAGCTTCGACTTCTGCATCGTGTCCTGTCGCCTCACATACGGGGAGGGAAAACCCTATTTGGTGAAACTCTAGGATTTCCAACTTAAGAGTCACGTGTAGGAGAGGCCTCAACAGAGCCAAGGCCTCAAGGCTTGAGTCAGGCTAGTATTCTTATAAAAGTAATCTTAGTTCTTTCAAAAAAGAGCTAAGAGTAGTGAACTGTCGCGCTTGGAGAAATTTCTGCGAAAACATCGAAGTGTCTTCCGAGAAATCTGGCTTCAAGAAAGTATTGGCGTCTAACCCGTCAATGCCCAGTTTGCTTCAAAAAGAAGACAGATCATGGACGTCTTCAAGTATCGAAACAATCACATATTCTTGAATAGAAAGCATACTAACAGCATGCTTGAACTTAGTACACATTCCTCGCATACGAAAACGGGCAGAAAATTACATGCAAGTCTACAGGACCTTCGGTATATAAGCCTTTCGTCAACTATGCTGAAATTACTAGAACGACTAATTGATCTTCATCTACCTAAGATTATCCCTCCAAACCTATTATCTATGTGAGATCGGTTGATATAGTCAGTTATATTGAAACATCCCTCCATTACAAGGAATACACGATAGTAGCGAACCTTGATATTGAGGTCGCTTTTAATAATGTTAGACCCAGGGCGGTAACAGATGCCTTTAGGAATCTTATTGGTCCGGTTCGATTTGAGCTCTACTTAATATGATACATAATTCTAGACGCATTCAAATTACCTTAGGGGCTTCGTCTGTTTGTAGGTTTGTTAGTAGGGGTACTCCAAAAGGAGGTATTCTATCTCCACTACTTTGGATTAGTACGATTTACTGGCCTGTGTCGAGCGCTGGATATCAGCGATTCTTCGCAATTTTTTCTGCGCCACCATCGACTGACTACACTGCTACTAAATATTTTTTTAGTAGGAACCACTGTACCTTCATTCCGTCGAGAGAAACTTGGAGCAATATCACACTCCTGGCCAGTGGATCCATTACAATCTACACTGATGGGTCCAAGAACGACATAAGAGTTGGTATCGGCATTTACTCGGAGGAACTGGATATTCACTCGTCTTTTCATCTTCCGAACTTTTGTACCGTCCTCCAAGCAGATGTCACAGGGGTTATGGGAGCCCTACTTGGGTTGGGTAATCACGTCGTCACTAGGGATGGGATGGATGGTGATGGGATATTTAGAAACGTCGAAGGCGACCACATATGAATTAATGACGAAGAAGAGGAAGAGAGTGTACATCACTTTCTATGTCACTGTCTGGCCTTGGCGGAGAAATGAAGGCGTTTTCTAGGTTCAAGATACTATGATTATGATACCAATTATCTTTGGGATGTATGCCTAACACAGCATGACAAATATATTGTTAGCAGGGGCTGGTTTAAAGCCATGTAGGCATGATTACCTCGATGGTATCACAACGGACCAATTCTGGTTTAAGTACGCTAAGGATAGACCTGGAGGCCCCTGTATCTTACCTATCTTAGTCTTGGCATCGTTTAAGCTATTTGAGTCACATCACCCTTTTTATTTGATAGAAGTCGAAGATCGTTAGCATAGTCCAGGTATTGAAATTAATCAAACATCTTCTATTTCTTTCCTCTGATTTTCAAGTGCGATCTTCTAGTACATACATTGTTAATGGGTACGGAAAAATAAAGGTGCCAAAATGCAGCCTTTCCTCACTCCTGTGTGCTCCTCAAAAGGTTCTCAAACCTTACCAGTGTTTTGACTTAATTTTTGAGGACTTATTTGTAGAGTTAGAAGTGCTGTCGTCCTGGGCGCCAGAGTTTAGTTCAAGTCAGTTTGAGCATTATTTAGTGTGACCTCACAAAAGGATCGAAGGAAATACGAATGCTAAGTGTTGATTGAATTTTGACTTTGACTCCCTAAAATAAATTCAAGTCACGTAATGGTTGATGGCTTTTTAGCTAAGCCAAAGATGTCTCTGTTAAGCGACGCGGTAAGGTTGCCCTTGTAACAGTGTTTTTGGTTTTATTTTCTAAACATTGCGAATTACTTCTTTTTTTCAATTGATGTTTCTCGTACATCGTACTTACGTTGCTTTAATATTTTTTAATCCTTAAAAATAATTTCGATTGATTCGATTCCATTCGTTGTCTGCTTATTACTCACGTAATCCTTTTTTTTTCTATTTTAGGCATTCTCTCCAACTGGCAAATACCTAGTATCAGTCGGCTCACAGCATGATATGATTGTGAACGTTTTCGATTGGAAACTGAATCTGAAAATTGCATCCAATAAAGTTAGTGCCAAAGTGGCAGCGGTTAGCTTTAGTGCAGATGGAAATTATTTTGTTACGGTCGGAAATCGACATGTCAAGTACTGGTACCTGGAAGGAAGTAGGAAGGTGAGTGAATTTTATTTGTGTATTTAACAGAGTATAAACACACGCCACTATTTGACTAGTTGCCAAAGTGATACCGAGTATGTGTATGTATTTGCAAATCCTTTTTTGTTTCATATCAAGTTCAATGTCCTTTCGCTCGTTAGGATTCATATTAACAGCGAGCGACTAGTCAAATATTGGGCGTGTGTGTTTTCTGTGCGTCAGTTCGTCTGTATGGCGTCCATTTATTAAATTAACACTTATCAAACCTTTTCGTTTCGATTTTCTATATGTGCAGTACAAAGAACCCATACCGTTAATGGGTAGGAGTGCCATTCTGGGTGAATTGCGAGACAACGATTTTTGTGCTGTTGCATGTGGCAAGGGTGATTATGCGGATAGTACGTATGCTATAACACGAGTTGGACACTTGGTCGAGTTTAATTCGAGACGATTGCTAGACAAATGGGTTGCATGCCGGACACAATCGGCTAATTGTATTTGCACCAATGCCCATTATATACTTGTGGGCTGTGCCGAAGCGATTATACGAATATTTAATGCCGCCACATTGGAATATGTTACAACGTTGCCCAGGACACATTATTTAGGCGTGGATGTTTCGAGTGGTGAGTAATAAGAGTAGTATAGTGATTAACGGGACCTTGTGTTGGGGTTGTTTTAAAAATTTTGGGAGTAATGAATGATTTGGTAATAAAGAATAAATTTCATTATTTTTGGGCGGCTGGTGGAAAGATTTATATGCTGGGACGAAAGCAACAAAAAAATCCATTAAAAACATACATATATGGAAATAAATTAGGGTTGTGGTTCTGTTATGAAATGCGGGCTCCAATAGACCTCACTTTTGCTAGGACCTCCCTAGCGCCCGTAATATACTGGTATGTCAGTAGACATTCATAGCGATCATCAGGCGATTCTTTTTTCGGTCGGCAACAGAACATGTCGAGCTGTGGCAAGACGTCCGCCCGTTGAAGGACGCCGCTAGGCGTTTTGATAAGGTGGCATTTAGGGCAGTCCTGCTGCAAGCAGATTCCGTCTAGGGATCGGTCGAACAAAGAACTCCACAAATCACAGAGCAATTGGAAGTAGCCTGCCATGCCTCTATGCCTAGGAAAAGCTCCGCTAAGGGGCGAGAAAAATACTGGTGGACCGAAGTAATTGCGGGTCTCCATCCAAAATGCCTGAAACTGCTATGGCTAAGCTAAAGGGCTATGTACGCACCGGCACACTAAATCTGCCGCATATGATTATGTGTGCCGGTGCGTGCATACCCCTTTAGCTAAGCCGTCGTACTTTCAAACATTTTGGGCGGAGATCCCTTTCTTCGGGCCACAAGTGTTTTTCTCAACCGCGCGTAAAATGCTAAAACTTGCTATTAAGAAGAACAAACCAGATTGCTTTAGGCAGCTCTGTGAGGATGCTAATACAAATCCGTGGGAAATGGCTTATTAGGGTGGTAATGAAGAAAGTAGGACAGCAAACTCCACCACTTAAATGCCGGGTATTGTTGGAAAAAATTGTCCCAACTCCACATGAGTTGGAGACCGAGGCGCCGTATTAACGGAAGCCCATCACAAAGATCTAAATACGCCAAGATGGATGACAGTAAATCCTCCAGGTCCGGACGGCATCCCATACAAAGGTCTAACAAAAACAGGTCAAACAATGCTGGAGAAGTTTATCGAGCTACCTAGAATATAACACTAGTGGACGAACAAAGGAGTTCCACAGGGTTCCGTGCTTCGTCCTACTACACACGTAGAGAATATATGCAAGACTCCCTGAACACTCTCTAAACAGACTTAAGCATCCACGTGTGAGTAGGCCCTAAATCGGGTAAGTAACAAGCCTGAAATTGCTGTGAACCCGCCAAGACGATTGGACCTAGGCAGTACATAGCAATTTTCTCTTCACTCTCTTGGCATACTTAGTGTAAAACGATACACATAAAGTAAAGTGTCGCATGTCTGTTACCAGTGCCCCGCATAATACAAATCCTAATTTTTAAAATACCCAATACGTAAATTTTAGGGCAAACTTTCAAACCGTTACTAACTTTCTCATTCTATTTCAGGCGTACACATCAATCACATTATGACAGCACCGCCCAATGCTCGATATCCCGACACAATTGCAATGGTCTTTGACGAAGTTCGCTCGAAAGTGGCATGCGTCTATAACGATCACAGTTTGTACATTTGGGACTTGCGAGACGTACGACGCGTTGGCAAAAGCCATTCGTTCCTCTACCATTCGGCATGCATTTGGGGCGTCGAAACAGTGCCATTAGATCTGGAGAATAATGCTAGTTCAGCGCTTCCGGAAAGTTGCTTCCTAACATGTTCCTCGGACGACACCATACGAGTTTGGGGTCTGGAAGAATGCGAAAATACGCCTGTCTATCGGAAGAATATTTACAGCAAGGATCTGTTAAAAGTTGTATATATTGACAATGATTTGAATTTTATCAAAGACACAGACAATCCTATTTTGAGTACGGAAAAGACGTCGAGTTATGATGGGCGCAACGGTGTCCGATGTATTCGAATCAATTCAGATAAAAATCATTTGGCCACAGGTGATCGTAGTGGAAATGTTCGAATCTATAATTTAGACACGCTAAAACAAATTACGATGATTGAAGCTCACGATTCGGAAGTGTTGTGTTTGGAATATTCGAATGATAAGATTGAACGAAAGCTCTTGGCGAGCGCAAGTCGCGATCGCCTAATTCACGTGTTCGATGTCGAGCAGGGCTATAACATCCTACAAACGCTGGACGATCATTCGAGTAGTATAACTTCAGTGAAGTTCATCGGAACCGGCATGAATTTCCAAATGATATCCTGCGGCGCTGATAAGTCAATTATGTTCCGAGCTTTCCAGAATAATCAATTTCTACGCGGCACAAATTGCTCAGGGAAAACAACACTGTATGACATGGAAGCGGACAGTAATGGCAAACACATTTTGACGGCATGTCAAGATCGTAACATTCGCGTGTATGGAACGCACAATGCAAAGCATACGAAAACATTCAAGGGCTCGCATTCGGACGAGGGTAGTTTGATCAAGCTTTGTCTGGATCCTAGCGGTATATACATCGCAACGTCGTGCACGGATAAAACACTTTCCGTGTACGACTACTATTCAAACGAGTGTATGGCACGAATGTACGGTCACAGTGAGCTGGTCACTGGTCTACGTTTTAGCAACGATTGTAAATATTTGATCTCAGCCAGTGGCGATGGATGTGTATTCATTTGGCAAATTCCGCACGACATGATCGTTACAATGCAGGCACGATTGTCGCAACAACGATTGCGTTCCGGTCATATGCCAATACCGCGACCTGTCTCCAATTCCGTTACAGATATTATTGTCGATACGCCGACAAAGGATATTGAGAATTTCAGTTCGTCTCCGTCACAGATGTTTATAGAGGATATTCCTCTGACGCCGGGCTATCGATTCTCCGATGTCGGTCAATTGCCGCAATGGGCCAAGCGGAAAACTCAAGACGAATCCCAAGTGAATACTACGCCGGTAGCATTAAGTTCTAGTCCTAGTCAAAGTCAAATTGCCAAGCCCCGCGGTAGATGGGCGCAGCGTGGCCAGGATCCGGATCCATTGGATTTACGAGGAACGGCTGATAGTTCGCTGAGCAGTACGTACACGAATGCTATGCAAACGTCGGACTATAATAGTGGCAGTTCCAAGGATATTTATAATCAGGCCAATTTGAGTGAGGATAGTTCAATTGATAGCGGAATGGAAAATCGAAAGGATAAGCCGTTTAGGACGAAAATTGTGAGTATTTTTCAGCATCACTGACTTTGAGAATATTAATTGAAATTTTTTGCCAGGTGGGAGAGCAAAAGAAAGGCACTAGTCTGCGATTTGAAAGCAATAATGACCATGACGGTGACGTAGAGGATATATCTGATGGTGAGCGAACTAGTTCAGATCACGGAATGATGTTCTATCAAAATGCAGCTCCTAGTACGCCAACGTAAGTACCCCCAAGAAAATGTAGCTTCCTTGTTTGAAAACCATATGCTACAAGTTTGAAGTAATGGGAACAGAACGGATAAGTCCGCAAAATTATTGAAACCAGTGAATGACCTGCGCCCCATGGTGAAGTCTTAAGCAAGCGTCACATTTGTAAAATTTTGTACAAACTTCTGTGTAAAAGGACATGAAATATACAGGGTGTCCGGAAACTGCCGCATAAACGCACCGGATTATGATTCCTCAGTTGATTACCAGCAAAAAAGTTGTACGGAACATACCCCCTCAGCTTAACCCTTTAGCTGCCACAGGCATTTAAAGATTTTTGAAAAAATCATTTTCTTGCACGACTTAAAGCCTAATATCTCCAAAGCTAGTCCAGCTAGAATAGTGAAATAAAATGATTATTACAGCCAACAAATTTACCTGTAAAATAAAACTAACCACGCTAAAATCGGATAAGAGGTTTGGTTTTTACAGAGCTTCAAAGTCAAATTTGCGTGATTTGACCCAAAAACAATCTTTTTTTCCATCTCAATTTTCTCCAACTTTTGCCAAGGTGAGGTGCTTGTACGATTCTTTTAAAAATTGGCGCATAGTCTTACGATCATATCTTTCTTACATCATTTTATTCTAGCTCCATTATTTCTAACAGTTTTAGTGCCTTAAATGCAGAAAACTAGGGTTAATTTTGGCTCGATTTCGACATACTTTGAATAGATTTTACCAATTGCAGATCTTTAGGGGCAGTGTGAATTGAATTGTATTGAATTCGAGCTAAAATTAACCCTAGTTTTCTACACTTAACGTATAAAAACTGTTAGAAGTAATGGAGCTAGATTAAAATGATGTATGGTGGAACCAGAAAAGTCGTCTGCCAAATCAACGAGCTATCCCTCCTTGCTGAGGTTACTAGAGGCTGCCCACAAGGGGGCGTAATCTCGCCCCTCCTGTGATGCCTGGTTGCGGACGAACTTTTGTGGAAGCTCACATCCAATGGCTTCTCCCTGCAGGGTTATGCCGACGATGTGGTTATAGTGGTGAAGGGTTTGTTTGAGGAAACATTACCTGATTTACTCGAACCAGCACTAAAATAGTTCAAGAATTGTGTAATGTGAACGGGCTCCGAGTGAACCCATCCAAATCGACTATCATACCATTCTCTAGGAATAGAAATCGGGCTGAACTCAGACGCCCGATAATGTACAACACCCAATTGGGAATCAAGTCAAATACCTCGGGGTAATCCTCGACAGTAAACTTTACTGGCAAAAGCATGTCGAAGCGGCGGCTGAAAAAGCCACCAGAGCCCTGTGGACATGCAAAAAATTCGTAGGGAAAACCTGAGGTATGAAACCCTCCATTATCTGGATTTACAGAGCAATAGTTAGACCCACTCTAGACTACGGTGCTGTGGTCTGATGGAAGGGAGCCCTGACTACGGAGGGTAAGTCTGTGTTAGGCAAGGTACAGAGACTAGCATGTCTCATTACCACCGGTGCCGTCCGATCTTGCCCTAGCAGCGCTCTAGAGGTGTTACTTCACCTACATCCAGTTGACATACACCTCGAAACCGAGGCAAAACTGGCACTGGCACGAGTCATCGCGAGCGATGCCAATTTGGAGCTTACCAAGGGGCAGCTAAAATCTCTCAACAACATAACTATTGCGAACATGCCTTCTGATCACCTTCCAAAGGTGATCTCATGGGGTCGCCGTTTCCAGGCTGAAACATAGAGCAGAGAGGAGTGGCAGCCTTATTTCGCTAAGCTGCACCCACAGACCATAAAATGGTTTACTGAGGGTTCCAAAACAACCGAAGGTTCAGGAGGAGGTGTGGTTGGTCCAGCTCACAGGGTGTCTATACCTATGGGGCAGTAGTGTTACTGTCTTTCAGGCAGAAGTGCACGCAATTGCAACCTGCGCCGATCTATGTTTGCGTGCTAACTATGTAAATAAACGAATAGCGATCTTCTCAGACAGCCAAGCGGCTATTAAGTCACTCACCAAATACACCGTTACGTCAGGGCTGGTTCAGTGTTGTCTGAATGCACTGAACAAACTAGGCGTGAACAATATATTAACACTCTTCTGGGTCCCAGGTCATATAGGCATCATGGGGAACGAACAGGCGGAGGAGTTAGCACGCACAGCCGCAGCAACCCACTTATGCGAACCAGAACCCTTTAGTAGCATCTCTACATGCTTAGTAAAAAGACTAATCAAGAACCAGGAACAAATTAAGGCATTTGAGCACTGGGGCAATCTACCCGGGCTCAGGCAATCCAAACTGTTCATAGCAGGATACTCCCATAAAAGAGCGGCTCAGCTGAGAAATAAGGTACGTACCATATGTGGGATTCTTACAGGCCACTCCTGCCTGAGATCACATCTGCGCACAATGAGGCTCGTGCAAGACGCTAGCTGCCGATTCTGCGAAGAGGATGACGAGACCTCGACTTACGTCCTATGCGAGTGTAATGCTCTGGCCGAACGCCGCTGGACACAATTTGGAGTGGCATATTCAGACACGGACGACATAGTGTCGACGTCAATCAGTAAACTCAGTTCATTCCTTAGCACGATCAAGCTCGATCGTCAGGCATAGTCCTGCCCACAGATGACCAGGGCGATAGTACAATAGGCCCATCGGCTTCAATGCTACGAACCCCCATCGGGTTCGCCCCCCCACAATCTAATCTACACAAAATTGCAAGGCGATTTTTGTACTAAAAAGGATACAATTTTTATTGGGAATTTTTGGCCAAATTTAAAGACGAAATTTGGTACAAAATCTTGAAAATGTGATGCTTGCCTTAAACACGACAAAATCATTTTCAACATTGAATATCTGATGCTTTGATTGTTGTGATTATTTAAAACACTGAATTGTACTTGTACACCTTTTCACGCTGCCCATTACCATTTACCTATTTGTCAACTTCCTTTCAGCGATTTCAAAGTGAACGCAATGAACGAGGATGAACTGAGAAAATCGGTGCGACGTCAAAAATTCGAAAAGCTCGGATTATCCTTGAAAGCAGCAGAGCAAAGTGCACCGTCCACGGGCACTGGCACCGGCACATCCGACACGGAAGATGAAGGATCAACACCTAGTGGCGAGAATGCTGATCGATCGTTGGCTTCCACGTTGGGCGGTAGCTCCGAGAGCATACCGCAACAAGCCTCGTCGAGTTTCTTGCTAGCCGCTCTGGATGGACCGGGCAGTCTGTCCGATAGAAGTGATAAAAGTATTTACTCAAATCTGATAATTTTTACGCACCGAGATCAAAACTCTAATTAAATTTCTCTTCTCCGTAACAGAACGTCGTAGTATAAGTGCAAAACATAATACAGAAAACAAAACGTCATCATTCTCGAAGTCCTATACAAACAGCAAAAAAGAGGAACTACTCAAAGTTATAAATGAAGCCAAAGCAAAATTGGAAAATGTAAGTTGTCGATTTTTCTTAATTTTTTCAATAATTTATTGGTATATCTCAGATCTATTTAATACTAGCATAATTATATTTTATCTTGCAATAGTTGAATCTAATCTAATCAAAAAACACAATAAAATACACTTTAAACTGTCATTTTTTCAGAATAGAATTTTTCGGTATTGTAGATATTTATTTAAATTTCAAAATTACCAAAAACATTTACAAACAAAAAACCATTTAAAACTATAAGCGGAAACCAAAAAACAAACAAATTTGTATTTTTATTATTTTAGGGTCAGAGAAATCGTAGTAGAATAGTCAGTATACATGAGGTGAGAACATTGTTAGTGGATGTGAACACAAAATGCAAAAAAGAAAGAGAGCAATACAGCAAAACAACCACAAACAAAACAATATTTTCAATTATTTCGCACTTACACTTCACATTTTCTTCTGTTCCTCCTATTAACCCTATGATAAAATGTTTTTCAAGTAATTTCTTTGTAACATACCTTTAATTTTGGATATGGGTTCGGTAATATTTTGTATTCGAAACTTTTGTTTCTAAAGGTCTGGATAGACCTCGGGCGGAATGAAAATGAAATTTTTTTCCGATGCGATTTTCTCAATGAAAATGCATGCTTACTGTCGTGGAACATGTCGGAAATGATGGGGAATTCCATAAGCTACAATCCGAATATGGTTCTAAAATTTTTCTCGGCAATTTTATGTATTATTTTTCGATTCCCCGGTCATTTCACCGTGGAAAATATCTAATGACCGCGGAATCGAAAAATAATATATAAAATGGCCGAGAAAAATTTTGGAACCATATTCGGATTGTAGCTTATTGAATTCCCCATCATTTCCGACATGTTCCACGACAGTAAGCATGCATGAGAAAATCGTACCGGCCAAATTTCATTTTCATTCCGCCCGAGGTCTATTCAGGCCTTTAATCTGAGATATGTATTCTTCTAGCAAAAAATTAAGTTCATGATTGAAAAAACTCTGCAAAACGAGATTATGTTTGTATGTATATATGTACTTGTCTATATCTTAGGGAGGGTTAAAGCTGTTTTTTAATCTGAAAAATATTAAATCTTAGGTTAGCTGTTTAGATAGGTCCTCTTACCTCGATTGGTCTAAAACTGTTGTTTATAATCCTGTTAGGAATTTTACCAAAAAGGTTGCGGGTTCAGTTACTTTTTTTAGTTCTTTATCAATATTATATAATGGTTCAGATTAGAACTGGTTATAGCACCCTATTTACTGTGTATGAGGTACGCCATGTCTTCGAAAAGTTTTTTGCGAGTTTCTGGGCGATATAATAAATAGTAAATTACTTTATGGAATTTTGATAAAGGCGTTGGGAAAGGGGTTGGCTTCTAATTTCCGGTGTTGTTTTACTTTAATATCTTAAGTCGCTTGGTTTAAATTTTGTTATGGCAAAACTTTGTTCTTATATCTTTAGATGATCATTTTGTTAGGCGATACCGCGATGGGTGCACAATAGTGGTGGTGGAGGTGATAATGTAATTTCTGCTCATTTTTAGTGTAATGAACTGTTATAGTAAACTGTGTTAACTGTAACGAATAGTAAATATTCGCCATATGCTTACTTTTTGTACAAATGTTAAATGTTGTATCTTGTATATGTGAATCTCTAATGGATATATTGTGGACTCACAACATTCTGTTGTAAACAAATTGTTCCGCTTAAATATGTTTAGAGTTGACTGGCATCAGTCCCACACCGTCTTACACTCAATCGTTTTTATCCGCGCTTTAATTGTTAAATCGTTCTTCAATGGTTACACATAAATAAATTTATTATTCGCATCATAATTTTTTCACCACGAACATTTTGGGATCTTGACACTGGGCTATACATAAAAGAAATTCGGCATTGAGTTAGGGTAAGCTGACCAGATGTACAGTATTTTGCTGTGCACTGCAGCATTTTGAAGTCGTACAGTATTGAGAAATGTATAGCAAAATATACAGCACTCCCCATGCCGCCCAATGAAACCAAATTCACAATATAATAAGCTCTTCGTTGAGGCCTGTTATTGTCTTGTCTGCTTTAAAGCTGCAATATTTAGCGAGATAATCCCATTTTTATGTTTGGTAATCATTCATGTTCGAAAGCTCGAGAAAACTTCCCTATCTTTCTGAAATTTAGTATACTTGTACACCCACTTTGCGCTTATATTTCCTCCAAATTACACGATCCTACCTACCCGCGTTCGGATGTTACGGCTGCCCATATCGTAATTTTGAGTTTTCTAATTGAAAATTGTCCATTACTCGGAAATTCGTGAACGAGAAATATTTGAAATTTAGAAAACTTGTAGAGTGCCGTACTGTTCACATCTGGTGAAAATTTCAAGGCTCTAAAGTTACAGGTCTTATCACAAAATGATGGAAAATCAGCTTCTGTTCTCCATCCGAACCGGATTGTTAAGGGGTATGAACCGCAAAATCTGGACAATGGTCATGGGCCTATTGTTCTAGCCCTGGTCATAAGTGACGAACTAAACCTAGCAATCCAGATATATCGGCTCACTGTAACGGAAGGAGTGCCATGGGACTTTGGGTAGGACACTCTTAGGAAGGTTAAGCGACGCGACGCGACGATACTAGAGCATATGACTCATAAGGCACTTCGTTCTCCTAACAGAATCGATAGCTTGAGCCTTGTCTGAGTCCTATTGTTTATTCTGAGGTCCCCGCAGGGGAGTCTGGGTGGGTCCTTGTGACATCACCGTCAAAAAGGCTGTGTATTGGGACAGAGATCGTACCTCAACAACGCAGAGAGGCCCCTGGTATAATTGATACGCCATGACGTGGATCTGTACAAAGACCATTCGGGCGATAACGTTCCCGAGCTCCCTAGTTATATACGGGTAGCTCTTGGCATGATCGACCTCCTCCCATAACATACGGGAGGGAAGTCATATAAAGGCCGAGGACGATAAACGGTCTTCCCTGGGGGGGGGGGGGGGGGGGGGGGTTCACCATACGGTTAATCGATGAGCCTCGGAGCTGGCGGCTTCGCATAACCCGAGCCTCGAAGGGGCTAGTTAGGGAGAACGGCTTTGGTGGAAGATGCCTACGCGCCTATATCTAACTGGTTTGTGGATTCATGACCACACGGCCCGAATCGCATTGCTGACTAGTATACTGAGCGGGCCGCCCGGATGTGAAAAGCAGCGCTACGAGTCTGCTTTAAGCAGACGAGTAGTTAAAGGTCCAACGAGCCTGGGATGTGTACATCTGAATTTGTACGTGAGGTCTAACCAATAGGGGTCGAAGGAAGATCACACCTGCTATAGAGAAGTCTTTAGCGAATAGTGTACCTCGGAGATGGGTGTGCCCAGGGGACTATGGTGCTTGCCCATCAAGGTGTTAGGCCTCGAGGTGGCTGTAGGTTGTTACCCGAGACATCGAACTGGGGATGCAGCCCCGGGGTTGGGTTTCAGAATGTGAGTGCATTCACTGGATGGAGAAATCCCCATCTGACAATAAGACCTTGTCAGTAAAACGCCGAAAGTCCAAACCGTCCGAAGGACCGGGAGATAAGACCGTAACGGCTAGGTGCTCCCCTGACGGTATACTTCGTAGATGGTATCTATGTTTATTCTGAGGCTAGAAAATTGGGATGCTACAGTTATACGCGCCGGCTCGTCTGCTGATTTGTGGCCTATTATGTTAATATAACCAGGAACAAAACGCAGCATTATTCTGTTTTTAGGGATCGATTTACTCGGCGCAATCAGGACACACAACGGAGGGGGTTGTTTCCTATGATTCAAATTCAAAATGTTTTTGATGCTATCCATCCTATATATTTTCTCCATTGTCCGAATGCTTCGAACGATCTAGATATATGATTGAGAAAAGCAGATCTACTTAGTATCGTTTTACATAAGAAGATCAAATGTTGAATTTGAATAAGAAAAGCAAGAGACGCGGTAGCGTCTCGCCTGCCAAAGGAAAATAAAAACACGAGACGCGAACAAGTAAGATTACCGGATGAAACATGGTTTTATCGATTGACAGGGCTACAGCCTTCCAGGCAATTTTCCGACAATTTTTTTTACCAAAATATTCGGCATATCAAATGCCCTGTGGCATGGGTCGCGAATAATGCCACCGCCTTTCCCGGCGTGTTGTAGAAGGCGACTAAAAAGGGACCTAATCCAAGGTGGATCAGCATGCGCCGAGGGATGCATGGTCAAGAGGGTGCTTGGCCGCTAGTATGCGAAGGTCGCAGGCAACCATGACATCTGAAGCCTGAGGCACATTTTAACATCAACAAGACCTCCCATAGGTTAGTGTGTGTATGGGTTGCCGTGTCTGGACGTAAAAGGAAAGTCCATAAATTTATTTATTTCCACACACTAGTGCCAAAATACACAACCTTTCTCCAAAAGGTGTAAAAGAATGGAAGGCCTTATGGAAATTGACGCAGATGCAAGCACTACCCCGCTGGGCACTACTTCTGCTATGCGGTTGAGTGATCCCGGGGCGAACCTAGTTCGCGCCAGAGCTCGACGGTTTCCGGGGGCGAGCAATATAAGGCAGTCCAATTACATTGTGGAGAAGCTGAGGGTTGCAAGCTGGATTGTCGGTTCCATGACGTCAAAGAGCGAGGAGATTGAGGATATCATGAAGCGGAGGGGGATAGACATTATGTGCGTGCAAGAGACGAAGTGGCGAAATACCCATATCGACAGAGCCCGGTTTCTTACGAATTCCATGAAGTACAAATTGTACTACTATGGAGTTACAAACCAAAGAAACGGAGTTGGCATTATTCTGGCGTCGTCTTTACTTGGCAGCATAATAAGTGTCGCGAAGAGAAGTGATCGCTTGATCAGCATCAAATTGGTTATCTGCGGAAGGGTGTGGAACGTAATAAGTGCCTACGATCCCCAAGTGGGACTGCCACCAGAAGAAAAAGAGGCATTTTGGAACGACGTTGACACCCTGATTCAGACCATTCCAAATACCGAATTGGTGTTCTTGGGAGGAGATTTAAATGGCCATGTGGGTGAATCAAATTATGATTACGAGGATTGCCATGGTGGAAAGGGTAGCCCTTCAACGGTCAGAAATGACGAAGGTGAAGCTATTCTGACTATGTACAGATCGCACGGTTTGGTCATCCTAAACACATGGTTTGTGAAAAACGAGAGACACCTGATACAGTAGTGGACACGGAGATAGGAAACACGAAACGCAGATCGATTATCACCTCTGCTTCGATTTTATGAGAACGTGGGTAAAAGACTGCAAGGTGATCTTGGGTGAATCTGTCGTTAGCCAACATCGATGGCTCCTGTCAGAATTTATTCTGAAAGTAGGAGGAGCAAGAAATAGAAGAACTCCCAAGCCTGTCGAAAAAATCAAGTGGCACAATCTCACAAACGACAACTTTGAACCTGTAGTAACTCCGTTCATTGATAAAATGACGGAGTGGTTTCAAAACAACACCAGTGCCTACACCGCAGGTCGAGCAACGCGAAACCGTGGAGCGGTATAAAGAACGAGGCAAGGAAGAAGAAGCTCTTCGTTGAGATAATCTGATTTTTATGTTTGGCAATTATTCATTTTCGATAGCTCGAGAAAAATTCCCTGTATTTCTGAAATTTGGTAAATCAGGCATTGTACTCCATCCGATTCCCTTATCAACCTCTACAGGTAAACACATTCAGCCCAATGAGGTATCAGTTTATCTATTGCAATAATAGCCGAAGAAGAATCATCCAAAATATGGCCATCGAGCGGCAAAAATCAAACATCTCTGGGTTTTTGCAGGATGGTTGCCCTCTGTTTATGGTCCCGATCGATTGGGTATCGGCAACGTTTAAAAAATGGGGAATAGGGTAGGTAGAGGTATTTTCTGAGTTTTTAGCGATTATTTCAAAAAGGGCAAAAGATACAGAAAAATTGTCTGAGGACGAAAAAAACTGCATAAAATCTTCTATGCAATGATATATAATACAATGAAACCTGTCTAAAGAGACCACCGTTCGTTCCCGAAAAAGTTGGTCGCTTAATAAGGGAAATGTACTAAGGGCCGAATTCATTAATTTCGAGGCAAAGTGCAACACCATTCCTAAATCGTAGCCACATGAGACATTCCAAAGCTACTAATCTACGCCCATCATTCCCATCCAGAATTGAAGAGGAAGAGGAACTTAACTTTCTTGACAGGAGGCTGGATAAATTTCTTACATTTAGTAAAGATGGATGGCTACGGACCACATATGCAAGAATGCAGCAGCTCTCCATCGTTTAAACTGAATCATTTTTAGAGGATTACGCCGAAATGACGAATACTTTGTAAAACAACCTCTTACCTAATAAAAGGGAACATTTGAATATCTGGAGATCTCTTTCAAGAATTATATTCAGCTCTCGTTAAAAAAAATTAAATTCCGATTTAAAAAAAAAAAAAACAAGCAAAAAAACGTCATTGGGTTCTGGCAATGGTAATTTTAATGCGTTATGGCATTTTCAATTCCCATTTGGCAACGCAACAATCTTTATGAATAAATTAAAAAACGGAATCTTCTCTATACACGAAAATGATCCTTCTGTCAAAAGATCGAAGGTCACCGCTAGAAAGAGGTCAATGCCATATCCTTACCTTCCTATCCTTACCTAAACTTGAAAATAGATCAGACACGCGTTAATAGCAACAGTGTGTGTTTGCTAGATTGGTGTTTGATGAATTATAATAAAAGCAGCAGTTGCATTAGGACCGAAAGACGCCTACATATACAAAATGCAAGGTCAAATTGGACATTTTTGCTATTGCTGCATACTGTGAATTTCGTGTGAATATTTACATTAAGTTGAAGATTTTTGTTGAAAATTGATTCGTTCCGATCAAGAACGCCCATTATCCCTTCCATTTGATTTTGGAAAAACGGCATGTTCATACCTCCCCCCAATGTTAAAGCAGAGAGCTAAAATTTCGTTTATTGCCATTGAAGGGCACCATTATACCACCCACCAAAAATCAGATTAATCGGATCGAAACTAAGGGTACCTCCCACAAGGAGTTTGTTCTACGCACTACTCATTTTATAAATCGACGAGTACTGTGGAACAAAGTTGTATTGTTAGTATGGCTGAGGATTTGCCTGAAAATCGGATTCCGCGAGTACATATGTGTACAGCATTGGGCCTTCCGGAGTCTGGTCACCTTATGTTAGGTATTTAACGGTTTTTTACAGTTATCACAATATTATAATTTTGTTTCATATTTTTTCTTTACTTGTTTTTCTAATCATTAACTAAGTCAAAAAGTCTGCAACCGATTGATAAAGATTGTGCGGTTGAATGACAATCAATGCGGCTTAGTCGAAGGTTGATCCTCAGTCGATGCAATTCAGTGCATTCGTGTTGCGACGGAAAAATATAGAGCAGCACGAAAGGGCTTGCACTTTGTATTCGTCGATTTGGAAAAGGTATTCGATAGAGTACCTCGTGATATAATATGCCTTGTGGCATTCGTCAGGATGATACGAGACATGTGTGATGGAGCTATGACTAAGGTTATGTGCACAGTCGCTGAATCTGAAGAATTTCCGGTGAATATCGGGGTAGCAGGGTAGTGTATTGAGTCCGTTCCGTTCCGGTCTTCAACATCATTATGTGCTACTTGTTAACACGTATCTCTGACGGCCTTTTGCCGATGATATAGTCCTCAGTAGCCCAAACATCGTTGCCTTGCAAGCTGAACTTAAAAAATGGTGTGACATTCTGGAGGAGCATAGACTGATGGTTGGTATAACAAAGACTGAGTTCTTATGCTTGCCCATTCTGAGACCCAGATGCCCCGATACCAGATATGTACATGAGAGGAGAGCGTAATCAGGACACATTACTAGTACTTATTATCGACATTAGGCCCAGTGCAACGGCGGAGGTTGTATCCTATGACGCAATTTCAAAACGTTTTTGATGCTTCCCATCCTATACATTTTTTCCATTGCCCCAATTCTTCGAACGACTTATAAATACGATTAAGGAAAACAAACAAATCTACGATCGACTAGTATCGATCTAAAAAAGAAGATACATTTTAAATTTTAATAAGAAAATCTCGACCGGCAAAGGAAAAAAACCGAGAGGCGAACAAGTAAGATTACCGGATGAAACATGGCTTACCGATTGACAGGGCTACAGCCTTCCAGGCAATTTTCCGACAATTTTTTTACCAAAATATTCAGTATATAAAAATCTAGTGCATTACTTAAGCGAGTAACCCGATTTTGCCATTGCGTAATTGATAATTAAAAATGGAAAATGGAAAATGAAAAATGAAAAATGAAAAATGAAAAAATGGTAATTGAAAAAAATCGAATAAAGAAAAACGGAAAATGGAGAATGAAAAAAAAAATGAAATTTAAAATAGAAAATAAAAAATTTAAAATGGAGAATGAAAAAATCGAAAAATAAAAACGGAAAATTTAAAATTGAAAATGGAAAAAGAAAAAGGGAAAATGAAAAAACTGAAAATTGTAAAATGTAGATGGGAAATGGTATCACAACGGGCCAAGTATTGGTCTAAGTGCGCTGGGTATAAATCAAGCGGCCCCTGTACCCAGCCTAACCTTTAATAGAAATTTGAAAAAATGAAAATCGAATATTGAAATCTGAAAGTGGGAAATCGAAAATTGAAATTTCAAAATTGAAAACTGTAAGTTGGACCTTTAACAGTGTGTTCAATGTTATTGAACAGTGTGTTCAATGTTGTTCAATGTTTTTAACATTTTTTCTCCATTTAAGTGATGTTTCTGCCACCATCTACTATACAAACATTATGAAATCTCCCAAAAAACAGCAAGTTGGAAAGGTGCTCGCCAAAAAAAACATTCATTCAAAACGAATTAATATCACTTCAATCCGCCAGCCACATTCAATTTCCATTTGGTTGGATACAGTGGATAAGCCAGCATTTACGCAGGCTATTGTGTAAATTTCGAACGCAATAGGTCGTATGAACAAACAATGCTATGCTTGATACTTGGCAAAACGGGTCGAAATAAAAGTAAAATCGACATGTTGAGTCAACCATTTAGCATATATGTACGTACTTTTACATACCATAAACCTTGCTCGAAAAAGGAAAAAAATTAAGCCCCTACACCACGGATTTGATGCCCCCTAGAAACTTCCGGGGTAACGAAGTGGCGACTGAAGGATCACGAATACTTTGCACATAACAGCACCTATCAATATTGTGTTTTTCATCAATGTATTTTACTACACTTTATTAATGTAAATTTGTAATACATGCACAGGAAAACAACCATAAATCACATTTAACTGTAAATTATAGTGATAAAATTTCCCACGACTCTATGTTTAAAAATCTTAATAGTCAGAAAACAATGTTTGTTTGCTTTGATAAAAATTGTATGATTTTAATAAATAATTCAAGAAAATAGTTTTGACGAATATCATCAGAGCGAGTTATAACAAAACATCAAAATCATGTAACAACATGCGCCGCCATTAATACATAAAAGAAAAATGCTTCGCTTCACTCATTTAAGTCAAATAAAGCTAAATGCATAAATATAATATGAAGCTCCGAGAAATGGGTAGAATTCAGGTGTTAATATTTTTAACGTAACTTTTATTAACTTAATTTTAATTGGATTCTAAACAATGCATTGTTTCTTATAATTTTAGGTTGGCTACCGATCAAATTTGCGTGGAAGCCAAAGTATCTCAGATCTAACACATGCTGCCAATACAACTGATCCTGCATCACGTATCAGTCGAATAAGTCGCGCAACAGGTACGTATTTTCCATATTATTGTTTATTTGTATTCGTTGAATCGAATGTATTTGATGGGTTTGATCATTTGTACATGTTGAAAAAGCAGAAAATGGTTGAACAATTAAGTGGAATTGAAATGGTTGAACACAACAACGAAACATGGTTGCATTTTACCTTATTACACAAAGCTCACACAGTGTTATATGTAAAAGTAATCTTTTTAGTGTAGTCGTTTCGTTTCGGCCTGGCTCACATGATGCACACAAGAGTTGTAGTATTTCACTATTTATTTCAAAGCTTCCTTCCTAAAGGTTATTTTGAGCGTGAACATATCAACTAGTTCAATTCCACGTCTAAAACGAATCAACCTAACTAATCATGCTTTTGATCACATTTTCTCTAACTACATCGAAATTTCCGATTTCTACTTTTTTTACGGCTGCTTTCCTTGAATCTCTAACAAACAAACTAACTAACTTCTGAACTAAAACCATCTATCTGACCGAATCAGGAGATAATTCTAACAACGCAAATAGTATTAGGCCTTCTTACAACTATTTCCACTGTGCGGCACCGCGATCGGTTCTTACGCAAAATCACAATACAATCAGTACAATTCGATCTATCTATCCGCCGTATCCCAGTGATATTGGCGTCTATGGTAATAATTCGCCAAAAGATGTATCCTCTCAGCCACAGCTACCACCAGCAACTCAATCGAAATCCAGACCGAGCAACTTGGAACTGAGCTCATCGAAAGATGGTAACGACAAGGATACATCTGTAAAGTCCCGAAAACATCCGAGCATCTTGAAAAATTATAAATCATGTCCCGTCTCACCGGTACACGAGGAAATGGACTGGAGCAATTTGCCTCAGAACACGGGCAGTATCGTTTTCAACGAGCCCAAGCGACATTCCATGTATAGTGACGATGCCAAAACCATTCTGGATATGATTCATTCGGATACGGAGAAAATGATTGCGGAAATCACACAAAAATATGGCGATCTGGAACAATTTGATCCAATTACAAGTTTGCCTGATCCGCCGCCGGCAATTGGTCAAAGTGATAAAGTGGAAGCGCCTAAACTGACAACTGGAAAAGAGAAGGAACACGGTTTCCTTTCGGAAGAGGAGGAAAACTTCAGTTCCGATTCGCTGGAAGATTGTAGTCTTGATTTAGATTGTCAAAAGCCTAAAACTAGAATTTATAAGAAACACAAGAAGACAGTATGCCAAAAGCACCAACAGCGAGCACAAAAATCCAGTTCACTGCCAAAACGTTCCGTCTCGGACTATTTCATTTATGAAGAATTCTATCAGCCACAATATCGAAATGTCTCGCTGTCCGACATTTTGAAAGAGGATGAGAATAAGGACAATATGTTTTTGGAAACGCAACGACATTCTAGTGCCAGTTTCTTTCTCGTTCAGTATCCGGATCAGAAGAGTCAAGAGAGCATACTCACAGATAATTTAAGCGGAATCAGTTGCTACAATAGTATGGAAAGTATTTTATCCGATGAATCGGATTGTAAAAGTGCACCATTGGAAATGCTTTTCAACAAGAGGAAAAAAGATTCACGACCATCACAGGACCCGGGCGGTGGAGTCGGATATTTTGATAAAATCGATACTTCATCAAAATCGTATGGATCCAGTCCGAACGCCACGAGTGGTTTCGACTATTACATGCAACAGCGCTATGCCGAGACGAACAATCACAATCACTACGATATTTCCAACTACGATCTGGAAGGATTCTATGAAAGTGGAAAATATTTGAATACAGGACGCAGTTCGTTGCCCACATCGCATACATATCCACGTTTTGATACAACCACGCACACGGATGACATACCCACCCTTAGCTGCAAAAATGCCGAATACAATTCGACCGTAAGTAAGAGTCTGAGCAAGGAGTTTGCGAATCAACGTACCAAAAACAATTCTAATCCCATCTACTTTGAAAAGGACGAACTGTCTGGACATTACATTGATGTCAATAGTCCGACCATTGGTCGACCGTTTCAAAACGACTCCATCTATGTGATGAAGAAATCGTGTAGTTTTGAAATTGAAATGAATGAGAATCGTAGATGTTCGCGATCGACAACGAAACGTTTTGAGCGGAATTTAGAGAAATTCGAAAGTGATCATGGCAAAGTATCGGCTGGCGGTCCAACGGGACCGATTGAAATGAACTACTGTCCACACAAACCTCCCGTTGCTGCCCGGCGATCTTCAAGCATGCGCTCGAGAAGTCGATCGCGAACAAAAGAACGTTACAATACCGTGGGACAGATAAGCTATCAGCCGGACAAAAGAAACAGCAGCGAAGTTCGCGATTTTGTCAACAAAGATCTGCAGGGCAACAAAAAGGAGCGCAACGACGAAAAAAGTTTTGAAATATTCATTACAGAAATCGGATCTAATGAGGACGACAATATGGACAGTCTCGAGCTGTACAAGAAGCCAAACTTACACAAAGAAAATTCCGTAGATTCTCTCGACGAGCCAAATCAGAAAAGTCTGAAAAATTCTCAAAACGAGAAGACATGCGTGCCAACTAGTCTCTCGGTGAATTTCGACGATAGTGAATATCCTAAATTTCAGGATATCGAGAAAAAGATTGAAATAATTAATAAACTAATCGAAATGGAAGAGACACGTCTCGAAAAAGATCGCTTACAAAAAGAGAATCGTATGAAGCCGTTCGAGTGTAGCCCGAAAGAAAGTGGCTATGTACGAAGCCTGACGCGCAATTTCGATCGGTTGGCACGCAATATTGAAGAGGAGATTGAACTTGAGCGTAATCGACAAATGGCCGCGTCACGTTTGAAACGGAATTATAGTTTGCCCGATGTGTTGGAGGGGGCGAAATTCGAATTGTTTGAATTTTCTGTGGATGTGGAGGCCCCGGAAAAGGACGACGATGCTGAAAGTGAGAAAATTTTAGCTGATTTCTTAGAGAAGGACACAGGTGTGATGAAGCAAAAATGCTTGTACTACTTACATATCTGTGTGCTGTTGTGTTGTGTATTGCATGCAAAATATAAGTTGTTTGAGATTGTTTTGCATGATTCGATCTTTAGGTTCAATTTATTTTAAATTTGATTTATTTAAATCATATTTCGTTTTGAAGAAGGTTAGCCCAGAGCCCTTTATTATAGGTATTGTAGGAAATTTAGATAATTTCAATATTTTACTTATTTCTCTGGTCTTGTAAGTTATTTTTCAACCAAAGAAGACATTATTTAAATTGTAGGTCCTTGCTGTTTAGTAGGCATGCAAACGTGAATACGCAACGCACAGAGAATCTGACCCAAGCAGAGACTGATTTTTTTAAGTGCATGATGCTTCGAGGTTAAGGTTTAATAAATTGATTTGATAGAGCATGAGCTACAATTCAAACACAAAGATTTGACTAGAAATAAAAAATTATTTCATTCTTATTTGTAGCTGAAAATTGGTGGATGCTCGTGTTTATCAAATAGAATAACTGGTTTCCTAATGGAACACTGCATATAATTCGTAATTTCTTTTAGGTTGCCCCCTATAATAAATTTTTGTATCTTGGATATTTTTTGATTAATTCAATTGTGGAGTAGTTAATGATTGCACGATGCCGGGCCATGCCTTGCTAAGTCTTCAATTGATTCGGCGCGTCTTTTGTCTTATGCATATCAAATCAAAACCACAGATACTTTTATTTTATGAGGAGAATTTGCTCCTACATACATATTTTGCACGATTGCCATCAGCACATTACGTATTACTACGCAGGTGGCGGCTTCGGCTAACTAGATTTCATTCAGATTTACTGCCATCCGACTTCTCTTCAAAGTTCTTTGTAAACAAACTTGAGAAACACGATCTGTTCCCATCGTTGTTTCCACTGACTTTAGAGTTCCGTCTAAATGATATTTGGATTCTTCCCTTAAAATGATGGTTTTCCTCTTATTTGGGACAAAAACCGAAAATGACCGGTAACCAAGCCTAAGGGTGCCCCGAAGATGAATGACATAACTGTCGGAATGGCCTGTCTAAACAGCGTCGGATTATGCTTGTTGTAGTTCTAAAAAACTGAAAACACATGCCTAGGGTAAGCCGCATAAGGGTTCTAATAAGAGAACAATTTTTTTAGTGGAATTGACAGCTAGCGTTTTCTATGTTCAATAGACACCAAGAACGGGGAACTTACCTGTTCTCCAAAAATTATCCCGCTCCATGTCTCCTCGTCACTTGGTTTTTTACGAACAAATCATTTACAACAATCGGAATAAACGCGTGCCGTTCACATGAGAACAGATGTAAGACTCCCCAACATCCGGCTTATTTCACTGTAGATTTTCTTTAATGGATCCAAATCAGGATAGTGTTTAGAGGTACTGGCCAGGAAAATAACTTTAATTGTTGCCGGCAACTTTCAATAGAGTATTTTCACCGTGGAAAATATCTAATGACGGGGGAATCGAAAAATAGTACATAAAATGGCCGAGAAAAATTTTGGAACCATATTCGGATTGTAGCTTATGGAATTCCCCATCATTACCGACATGTTCCACGACAGTAAGCATGCATTTTCTTTGAGAAAATCGCAGCGGACAAAAATTTCATTTTCATTCCGCCCGAGGTCTATTCAGGCCTTAAGTTTAGCACAGATGTTTTCAGCATAGGTGTTGAATTTGCCGGAGTTGTCAATGGTGACACCAAGGATTTTGGGTGTTCGTGTAGTTGGTATGACGTAGGTGTCGATATGGATCGGTAGTTGTGTGTTGTGCTTCTGGTTGAAGCTGGTGAATAATTTGGCGGAGGATTTAGGCGCTGATAGCTTCAGATTTTTATTCATGAAAAAAGCGTTAAGAACAAGCAGGTATTCATTAATGAGATCATTTCGGGAATGTCATTGCCGGTTGCCATGATGGTATAGTCGTCGCGTATGAAATGAGTTCGAGTCCCATTGGTGGTGTGGGAAGTCCATGTAAAGGTTGAAAAGGGTGGGAGATAGAACTCCACCCTGGGGGACGCCTTGTTCAATTTTCCTAAGCTTAGACTTCCCGTTCCTAAACTCTGTGCAGGATTAACGACCGGCAAGGTAATTTGCAATCCATTTGTGTATGTGAGGTGGAGTGGTGTTGCGGAGATCAGTCAGCAGTAATGTATTATTGACTGTGTTAAACGCTTTTGGCAGATCGAGAGCTACACGGATGGTGCGCTTGCATGGCTTTGGCTGGTTGAGTCCATTGGAGATGTTGGATGTTATACCATCAAGAGCAGAGGTAGTACTGTTCATCTTTCGAAAACCCTGTTGGTGATTTGCAAGGTGAATGTGTTCTATGGGTTTCGGCTTCACTAGCGCCTCAAGTATTTCGGCCACAGGAGACAGAAGCGTTATGGGACGGTATGATTCTCCAAGCGTGTGGTCTTTACCTCGTTTGGGTATGGGGGTGATGCGGCCTTTTTTTCATAACTCAGGTATGATTAAAGATTTATGGATAAGTTCATCGTAGCAGTGATATACTCAATGGCCGGTGAGTCAACGCGCTTGAACATGATCATGGCAATACCGTCTGGGCCGAAAGCTTTGGAGTTTTTGGCATTTTTTACTGAAGGCATAACTTGATTGGTGGTAACCTGAAGATGCTGAGCTGTTGCGGATAGCTCTGGTAATTACGCGCTTGAACTTGTCCTTTTCAGGATGTTCGACGAATTGTTGGTTAAATTTGTGAGAGCATTTTTCGTCGTTGGTGTAAGTCTTATCACCGAACTTTATGGCTATCTTTCCTTCGGATTAGATCGTAGTTGTTGACCGTAGATCAGCATTGATGAGCACAGAACAGTTCTTAAAATGGCACCTTTCTTTGCAGCACGATCATAGCACGGAGAGTTGTACGTTTGTGTAGATCATTTTACCATAAACTCAACACATCCTGGGGACCAGGATTTGTTTCGATGCCGGCGCGTATAAGTATATTTGGAGCAACTGGGCCGGCTTGAGTTGCTCCAGTAGTGTGAATGAGTGAATGTGCATAATTTTTTTTCCCCACTTGTGTTCACACACTTGTGTGTTTAGCTAGGAGTATCAACTTTTGCCGTTGTTATTGAGAAGGTTTCTTCAACATAGGAAAGTAGAAGCACAATCAAGCGCGTTTGAAAGACATTGAGGATTCTTACTGATGGCCAAAAGACGCCAGGTATCCTGCGCTATTAATGATATCCATTTGCGTCCGTATCGCATAATACTCCATTAGAAATCCATGTCTAAAAAAATATATGATTAATATAGTTAGTCATTGTGGTAACTACGGAGTTCTTAATTCGCCGGTTCAGCCAGTATCGAGTCTAGAGTATGGCTATCAACCGAGAAAGCTACAGCTCTCCTAACTGGTAATTCGCCTATTTTCGGTGCTCTTCTCATTCGAAGATCAGTGGAAAGTCAGTAGATTGTTTTAAACCTATTTCCATCTAACTTGAACAGTTCGAGGGTACGTTGGTATGATTAGCCTGCATTTAAGGAGGTTTACGTCGATAGTTTCCCGAAATAGCTCTGGGCTCGTCTCATCCATTACTACTAGCAAGATTTAAAATTATTATATTAATTCCAAACATTTGCAATTTCAAAACTGAACTGCTAAAATGCACAACTAGAACGGCCATTTCCAAAGTAACATAAAAAAAAAGAAGTCTGGGATGGTTCATTTGTGTGCTTTTCCTGACCATGCCAAATCGCCAAAACGAAAGATTTGACCAGAAACTGCTTGCTTCACAATATCCATTCTGGCGTCTACGCTCTTGCAGAGTACAGCGCCCCATTGCTTGTCTGTTTGTATTCTGCACCTGCCTAGTACGCAAATATCATATGATTGACGTACAACGCCATTTGTAACATCCGATAGGGTCATTAATTTTGCACCATCCTGTATGAATCCGGACGAGTTTCAATGAAAGGAGAACATTTTGACTCTATAACAACAGCAAGGATGTGCTGTGCCACCTTTTCCAATTTTCGTCAAACAAAAAACCGAACAGTGATCGTGGACCGTGGACCATTTCTCTGTATAGGAATGCCCTAGACCTAGACTGAAGTATTCCGAGCATCCTTCAATGTTTAAAATTTGTTTCGGTATTTTTAAACTGAGCCAAGATTGACGATTTGTTTTAGAAATTCATCATACTGATTATTGGGGATAACACCATTGTTACGTCGTTGATGATTCGTCTTTTTCTTGGTGGCGAACCGTTCGTTTTAAGATGAACCTTTTATTTTGTTATTAGTTGTTAATAATGCGCAATACGCTCGACAACTGAAAGCTCAGTCCCCATTCCACGTTGCAGGAAGTGCATCGATTATCGGTCGATTATAGTAGAGACAAAAAGTTCAAGGAAATTGTCAATAAGAATTGTTGAGAATATATATAAAATTTTTATTTTCTATAATATACTTTCCTCCTCCATCTATACCACATTTCCTACCATTTGAAACAGCTCCTGATCGTCGTTTTAGCTGCTTTTTTGCATGTTTATCCAAATTGGAAAAATCGTCAAATTCATCATAAAATCCATTTTAAACAGTGGCAATTGATCAAATTGGGTGGGTCAAGACCAACTGAATATGGAGAGCGATTAAGAATGGTAATGTTGCTCTTCACATTACTTCAGCAATAGATATCGATGTAAGGCGAATTCTGTAAAATTGGCAGAACATTATATTGATACTTGTTACGTTTCATGACCATGTTCGATCTCTACTATCCACCATTCCGGTGCACTGTCCATATTCTCCTGATTTTGCACTGTAAAATTTTTATTTGTTTCAGCAATTGAATATAAAGTAAAAGTGAATTTTGGTGTTTAATTCATAATTGGACAAAGCGACTTAATCTACTTTTGAAAAAGAAGGGCCTAGGAGTGGTTTCCATTAGAGTATGCTGAAATACATGATATAGATGCAGTAGAAGTTTATGTTAAAGCAGAATAATATAAGAATGCTTCACACATTTTTTATAGACATTTTGCGGGAACTTTTTGATTTTCCATAGACGTTAAAAATACATGTAGACAGGAAGTATGAGTATTAGTGGTTGTTTTTCATGACTCAGGGTTTTACTTCCCATGGACACGTTATTCCAGAAGCTCTAATAACAATCTACTACCGCAACAAATCGTTATTTAGCAATTGCCTCATGCAATGCACGTGGCGCAAATGTAATAAATGTGTTAATCTTAGAATTTAAATCTTTAACAAAAATACAAACTAAATAGTTTTACAAATCTTAATACAATAACATTTAAATAAATTATTTACTAGTAATAAAAACATTTAGATTACATGGGGATGCATGTGCTACAGCTTCAGCATATAAATATTAACTACATTAACTATTTTAATCATGATTACCAATTATTAAAAACGCCTTCTCAAGAAAACGTTTAGTTGTTTAAACAATCATAATCACCAAAATTCATAATTTTAATGTCACACAAATTTGTCCTTCGCCTCAATTTATTTGTCCTTTTAGTCCTTTTAAAACCATTAAAGAAAATTATCACTTAAAAAATTCTTCATGCAATTTCCTACGATTAAATAGAAAATTCACTTATTTCTCTCACAAACTAAATTCTCTCTTTAGGTTTTCCCCACAAAGTGGAAACTACATTCTACATTCATCAATTATCATATTCAATTTAATATTTCTTTTGTCTGTGTTTTCGTTTTATGTTGTTGTTTATTTTCTTTTTGACATATATATTTTGGTTGTTACTCTCTTTTTTATAGGGAATCCAAAAAGCTTAATGTCCGCGAATAATGATGATTCCCCTATTAGGCGTGCTTGTTCGCTTAGTGATTTAAGTTTGGGAAAAGGTAAAAAACTTTATGATGAAATCAAAAGAAATTAATAATAATCAACTCAATTAATACTAGACATAGGATAATAACTTGATCAGAATATTAAAAATTAGATTTTTTTTGTTTTCTTTTTTTTATTTGATCTTTGCAAATTTTGTTTGCTGTTATATTTTTTGTTTTTATTCAATTTTTCTTGTTGTTGTACAGTTTTGTTTTGTAAGAGTTGTTGTGGCTGTTATTTTGCTTAAACGTTTAATTGAAGCTATGGATTTGGTGACTGTTAAATTGATAGTATTTAATAAATTTTAAAGGTCAAACAAAACCAACGGCTTCCGTCAGAACGAATGTGCCGGTTCGAACGCCATCAAAACGGTCGAGCAGTGTGACGGCGAAAGGCAGTAGTAATCTGGGTTCAAGGAGTAATTCTGTTGGTGTGTTGAATCAGGTACGTTTCTTCATCTTCAAATGTATAGTATCGAATGAGATTTTAAAATTATTTATTTCTATCAAGAAACTGAGGATTTCATAAGCAAAATTTTCAAATAATTTACTTTATCTATGAACGTTTGAAGCTTATTACAAAAGCTCAAGTATTAATTTCAAATTCGAAATTCATGCTTAATGCTTTAATTTAATTCATTACGGGCAATGCAGCTTGTTTCTGCAAAGATTTGCAACGTTCTTGTTCTATAAATTTCTTAATAACCTGTTTTGCTTTTAAACGGCTTAATACATTTTTTCCAAAATTGAATTTTAATGGCTGTTTGTAATCAGCAACAGCACATGTTTCATCAATTCCAAGATTATTATTTGAAAAATATGCATCAAGTCCAGCAATTCAAAAAATGTTACCCTTTTTTGTTTCTTCGTGGGCATTTAGTTCTCGCTGTTGTTTTCAAGGCCCATAATAAACTTTATTGAAGAATAAATCTTTTTTATTTAAATAGTACACAATTAATGTGTCTAAATTTCATTTCCATTTTTTCACAGAGTGATTCGGAAAGTGACATGTTAACGACAAGAGGTGGTTTAATGAGACCAACTTTGGCGTCGCAAAACAGACAAGTAAATTCGAGTATGTATTGCGAGATTTGGTTTTTTGTCTCCCTTAGCAAATTTCTAACGTGTATTTCTCTAATTTGAATCAGGCTCGTCCCGACAATACATAAATAAAAACGGCACAGCAACACCGAGTCGACGAAAAGGATTACAGAACTCGTACAGTAGTGGTAAGTCCTAATTCGATCATTTCGTATTTTCCTTATAATTTTTAATAATTTTTGGCATCTATTTCAGTCAATTTATCCACTCCCGCTCAAGATGATTCCAGCTCAGAAGAGGCCCAATCCGGCCCGCCGAGTAGTGTAAAGCCTGCCGTGCCACCACGACCGCGTAGCATGATGTTGGATCATAAGAAAATGAACAATGTCACCGCGAAACCGCGAAATCTGGAAAATAGTTACAGTGGTGGCGGTGATTTATCAACTAGTCCCGATTGTAAGAAACTGATTTAACTCTTTTATGGGTTGAAACTTATTTGTGTTTTATATTTTAGCTACATCGCAACTGTGTTCCAATATTATAAGCATGTTAAACACAACGACGAATGCTGTGCTGCAACTTCATTCGCGGCTGAAATATAGCGATGAAACGTCGGGATCTAGAAATAATAATTTAATGTTAAAGGAATTGGAAAATGCTGTGATTATGACCCAAAATATGCTAACGAAAATTACAAATAAGTAAGTATCCATAGTATAGTAGTTTCATTACATTTTGTTATTATGTACTTCAATGGTTTACGGTTGTCCGGTTATCCGGCGAAATGAAGTTGATCTGCGAAACGTGAAAAGAAGCTATCGAAAACGACTACAAAGGCCTAAAGATGAAAACGAGCACCATTCTTTTCACTAAATTTGGTTTCGGGGAAAGTTTTGTAAAATTCTCATTTGTGTTGAGTGTTTTAGGGTCGAAACAAAACAAACCTTAGTTCCCATGGGTCACTCTGTATAATTGTTAAATTCACACTAAAAACGATGAATATAAGCCAATTACAATTTGAGAAATCAGTCCCGATGATGCTTCTAAGCATGTCTTGCTAGATGGTGATGGTTCCTGAAACTCGTTAACGTCTAAAAAGGATCACTGCTTGTAAACAACTTTATTTTCGAATTAATTAACTCCTTTCTAGTAGAGCATTGCGTGGCAAAATACTTCTGAAAGCTTGTCACTACTTAGAGGTGATAGAAATGTTTCGATTCTGTCGATGTTTTTGTGTAGCCACCCGATAATCTTCCTTGTAAGAAGTTGTGTAGTATTTTCAACCCTTCCTTGTGCTAGACTTTAAAATCCTGGTGAATCAAGCGATTTATAGCGCATCGTCCTCTACTGGGTTGTATACAGGGTGTCCCGCAACTGGTTAGCCATAGACGTAGACTCTACAGGATGTTTTAGGAAAAATGTCGCCAAAATTATTTCCCTAGCTTTTACCGTTAAGGAGCAATTACCTTTTTTGTGATTCTTGTCGAAAAGCACGACTTTTTTCGAAAAACTCCTATTTTCTAGCTTCCACTTTAATGTTTTTCATATTCTTCTGAAAGTACACAAAATTTCCAACAAAAGGACATATTGGACGTTTCGAACGGTTTCGTATCTTCCGAGATACGACGTTTTGAATTTTGCAGAAATGTCAATTTCAATTTTTAATGTCAAAATTAAACCCGAATTTCGTAACGGTACATTCTAGTGGCAAATCTGCAAAGTTGACAAAAGTTGGCGTAGTATCTTAGCTTTCGAACGGCATATAAGAATAAAGCGCAGGAGTCATCCAGTTTGTGAATAATGTGTGTAAAAGGGAAAAAAACATAGTCCGTAAGTGGAAGAAAAATCTTGCTTTTACGTGGTAATAGTTCAGTCATATAAAGCATTTCCAATAGAAAAAAATACAGTAAGGCTATTTTTTTCTTGGTCTTGGATCAGTGGGAGTCTAAACTCATTTTGCTAAAATAAATTTTATCGGAAAGTTCCCAAAAAGGACAAAAAAGGACACTATTTAATCCTTGACTGGAGGTCGGCAAGCGAGGTATCATATCAAAGGGGACGCCGAGTACATTACATGTCCGGTGTTTGATTCCTATTTCAAGGACCTTCAACGGAATAAATCGCGTTTGAATGGAAAATGTTCATGTCTCCCGTAACTTATCATCTGTATCTTTTCAAAGCCATAACTACGTGAATAATTCAAGTTGCCACTTCCTTTTTCATTTCTTAGAATCTAAGATTCTATCATTAAATTTGCTAAGGAAAAATTGGATCGGAAAGGACATAAAAGGACACTAATAAATACCTGACAAATTAAAATGTTTATCCTTTAGGCGATGAAAATGAAAAATACTCTCACAATATTAATGTGTACACAGCGAACCTTCGTACAAATAATTCAACACATAAAACAAATTTGTTTATACTTACCGTTATAATTAATAAAGTAGCATCTACAACAGTAGCGAAAAGTATTTTTCCATAATGCATAACATCCAAGTCTATTCTTGATGTAAAAATTTTACTTCCTTTTCAAGATTAAAGTCGGCTTGGTACATTTGCAGACTTTGGTTTTTTTTTCATTTATACGTGTTATTCAGAAAATTGATGACTCTGTGCTTTATTCTTATATGCCATTCGAAAGCTAAGATACTACGCCAACTTTTGTCAACTTTGCAGATTTGCCACTACAATGTACCGTTACGAAATTCGGGTTTAATTTTGACATTAAAAATTGAAATTGACATTTCTGCAAAATTCAAAACGTCGTATCTCGGAAGATACGAAACCGTTCGAAACGTTCGATATGTCCTTTTATTGGAAATTTTGTCTACTTTCAGAAGAATAGGAAAAGCATTGATTTGTTTAAAGTGGAAGCTAGAAAATAGGAGTTTTTCGAAAAAAGTTGTGTTTTTTGACAAGAATTACAATAAAGGCGATTACTCCTTAACGGTAAAAGCTAGAGAAATAATTTTGGCGACATTTTTCCTAAAACATCCTGTAGAGTCTACCATTGGTCTATGGCTAACCAGTTGCGGGACACCCTGTATAAAAATTTCCAAAATCGGTAGAGATTGTAGGATTCATCTGCTTAGCGCTATATTTAAAAATTCTTGCTGGGTGTCGAAATGATTCCTCCGGGATCGATTTACACCGAAGAACCGGCTGCCGTAGGAGCATTTTTTATAGACAACACAAACATCCATGGTCATAAGTGTGATTCGAATCCACGCTCCGGCAACTCAGAGATATAGTCTCATATCTACCACTGAACCATCGAATGCCCTGAACCCCTTTTTTAGTCGCATTCATCATATGATCACTTGCATTTTCCGTGCCACCGTCCGAGGCCACATCGCAGAAACGAGTACTGTGGGAATAGGACAAATAGAGATGCATCGTTTTAGTATAAAATTTAAGTAGCAAACGTAATTTGCGCAGCAGGCGCTGACATTCTTACAACTAGCTTGGCGTTTCTGTGTTGTTACTCTCTTCCTTCTCTCTGGTTTCTATACTTTTTCACATCTCTCTGATAGCAGCACTCAGTCGGCCTCATAATTTATCTATTAAACTTCCATCGACCTCAAAAGGCGTGCAACATGTATTTCTGGGTCGTCCCACAAAACAACTTATTTTAGTTGCTTGTAGCTTGGAATTTCAATAAAACGTTTTTTTTTTTGCAATGTTTGAACCTCTTTTTGGGGCGTGTACCCCATCTACTATGTCTTTTGAAGTCAGCATCTATCGCGTTTCATCCACCTATCCACCTATAATCCACATTGGATATTACTTCTGGTCATTGTTTGTTGTTTTTCTTGATATGTGTCATAGTAAAAAAAAAGGTGCCCAAGTCTTATTTATGCGCTAAAAGATATCGACATTATCCTCACCGTTTGCTGTCACTGCGCGCCCAAAAAAACAAAACTGTTTTGATTTCTTTTATTGATTATCCTGAAGAAATTATTCTTTACATTCCTTGAGGCAGGCTCGCGTATTTTATTTTTTGCAGAAATAGTTTCGAAAGTAGGCGAAGACACACTCAATCATGTTGCATCATTTAAGGCTTGATGTCTTCCCAGGGAAGATATGTTGGAACCTTTTGACCGTTTTTGAAGTACCTACCGTAGAACACTATGAACGCTGCCTCTTCGCGGCCTTGAGATGAGTTATTATCGTATGGACCAAATTCGTCCACCACGACATGTCAGAGAAAGGTTCAGGAAAGAGGAATCCTTTCGATGAAAACGCATCAGTTTGCCATCGTTGGTCTATTGCAATTTTAGGTCATCCAAAGCATGTGTCTCGAGATAGATTGATCTCCTTACTCAGTGTGAATCGCTGCAATGACAGCTCTAGAGTCTATGTCTATTGTGCAGGCCGCAGACCATAATAGGAGTTTTTTTTCCAACCAACACATCAATCTTCCACCAGCCATTCCTCGACCAGGTGGTAAGAAATGTCGCAGAGGGCTAAGACGTAGACAAGGAGTAAGTTGGAGCATTGTCTTTTCCCCCGGTGAGTACAATGCGCTCATTATAATAGATTTTCAGTTCAATTCCATCTGAGGGCTCTGGAATTCCGACTAAGTAGTAAGGTAGGAAATTGAACTTTTGCATCGAAACTCAGTGGAGCCTACCAGCTAGTTAGAAGCTCAATTTGATGCATTTGAGAGATCAATAGCTACCAGAATTGATATGCATGAGTGCCTCAAGTGTATTTGCGACAGAGGACAGCATTGTAACTGATCGGAATCGGCGAGAATTGCATTTTTTAAGGATTAACACAGGGAACAATTCGCCCTATTTTCCCAATGTGGTAGACGACATTGCAGTTGTGGTAGTAGCAAAGAAACTAAAGTGCGTGGAATTCACGCCAACGAAAGCTTTGGCTGTTAACGGTTGCTCACTCCTCTCGGCATGGGAAGTTCCAGAATGCCGTTGTACATTTTGCACGATTTGAAAGGTAGCTCCCGATTATAGCTGTAAGATATTTTGGAACATTCTTTCATTGCAAAGCCGCGTGAATGGAGGCCCAGTTTGTCGAATTAAAAGCGTTCTTGACATCGAGCGTCACCACAGAACAGCATGTATCGTTTCGATTCCTTTGGTTGATTGGTAACCAAGTCAATTGCTTCCACCGTAGACCGCGCTCGTCCAAAATCGTACTGTTAGTCTGACAAGCACCCTTTTTCTTCCACTACCGATAACAGTCTGTTAAAAATTATTCTCTCAAATAGTTTTCCGGAACAGGCAGATTGGTCGATATGAGCTTGGCTTTCCAGCTGATTTATTCGGTTTGGGAAGGAGCATCAACTTTTGGGCGTTTCCATGTCGTAGGAACGGTGCCTTCGACCAAGCAAGTTTCGAAAACGTCCGTAAACTTCTGAGGAATGGTGTGAACCTTCAGCGCCTTATTAGGGATCCCATCTGGTCCTGGAGCTTTGCCCTCCTCTAATCTTGAAGCAGCTTGCCAAAGTTCATCATCTGTTATAGCGCAGTAAACTCCGCGTGTTTTTATAAGACTCTAGTAGGACATCATGAGCGCATCTTTGAGTCGCCCGCAGCACAATTGCGTCTGAGCGTCACAATTTTCTCAGACTACCAGTAGCTCTCATTCCTTTGACTTGTTGACTTCTTCCGAGGCATAGATCCATCACAGGCCGTCATCATTTGCTTTGCGATCCGTGTTAACCTCTGTTCCGCAGTACCTTCACTTTGTTTCACTTTGAAGCAGGACTTGCTTGAAGAGTGCCTCGTCAAATCTGTTTGTAGACCATCCAAAGATGCGTGATTGGATATCTGGCCGATTTGTTCGTCTTGCTACGGAGTACAAAATTGCTTCGTAATCGCTTTGAGTATAAAGCTCACAGACGTGTCACTCTAGATTAGATTACATGAGGGCATCGGCATATTTGCCATAAGCACTGCGACTGGTGGTCTATTGTGCCATTGCCCACTCTACAGGTTAGATAAATTTATCTAACCGACATCTGTCGATAAATCGATTAATTTGTCCCATGCTAAGGGAGGCGATGTCCTCTGTGAGATGGAAAGTTATGCCGAAGCATTCCTCCCGTCGCATCGCCAGTCTTTCACACTCGCAAAGTATGTGAGTGGATGTTTCGTCATCCGCCTCGCAGAAACGGCAGGTCGCGTCTGCGACTAAGCGCATGGTTCTTAAATGCCCGTTCAGACGGGAGTGGCCTGTAAGGAGGCCACTTATGATTCTGACCCTGTTCCTACTGAGCTTAACTAACTCCAGAGTGCGTTTCTTAGAGTAGGTTGCTACAAAAAGCTTCAACTGCCTTAGTCCTGGAAGGGCCTCCCAGCATACGGTGGCTGTCGTCTTTTCCCACTCAGTGATTTCGTTTCTGCATAGACACAGTGGAATACCGCAGAAGGGTTCCGGGCCGCAGAAAGGGCTAGCAGAGGCTACCCTAGCGAGTTCGTCCGCGAGCTCATTCCCTTCTATTCCAGAGTGTCCGGGAACCCATAGGAGTGTAAGATCATTGCGAGATCCTACCGATTGAAGTATTTCCTGACATAGCCCCACTAGTTTTGAAGTAAAGGTATGTTTTGTAAGAGCTTTGATTGCCGCCTGACTGTCGGTAAAGATCGCTATCTTTCTGTTGACATATCCTTTGTTCTGACATTCTCTGGCACAAATTTCTATTGCATGTACTTCCGCCTGGAACACAGACGCTAATTTCCCCATAGGTACTGAGTAGCTTACACCTGGACCACTGATGCCCGCTCCAGAGCCTGTCTCAGTTTTAGATCCATCTGTGTAAAAGCTGATAGTGTTGGGGTGAAGGGACCTGAACATATCCGTCCAACTTTCCCTCGCCCAGATTGCTGATTTAAAGGACGCGTTGAAGCGTAATGTCTTGACTAGGTAGTCCGAAGGTAGGCAGAGGGTATTGCTACCTTGTAACCATCCTAGTTGATCATGGCTAAAAGTGACTGTCGTGCTGGACGCCCTGAGCCTACCAACAGCCAGCCTCGCCGAAGCTTCAATGTGAATGTGTAGTGGAATTAGGTCCAGAAGAACCTCCAGGGCAGCGGTGGGGCATGAAACAATAGCTCCAGTGATAATTAGACAGGCAAGCCTCTGGACCTTACCTAGATCCGACTTACCAGTGCTAGTTGAAGCCCTTTTCCACCACACCACCGCCACTCTATAAACAGCGCCAATGAACTGCTGCAAATGTGAAATCAATAATGGATCCCACATTTACCCTCCTAAAGATATTATTAGCCCCTGAATTCATGAGAGCAATATCCAGCTGTGAAAACGCGTCAAGAAGTACCCTCCCTCGCCTATTTGTCTCCCGGCTGCCCCACTCCGTGGCCCACGCGTTGGAGTCCCCCGCAATTATCGCTTTCCGTACTCGCGTCGTGCACCAGCCCGTATAGAGATTGTTCGAAATATACGTGGCTCCATCGAGGTGGGGCGTAGCAGCTGTACACATATACATATGCCGTTAACGTTTGCTCTTACGACTCCTCTGAGTTCTCCCGACATCCCTGGTTGGAAAGGATAGTCTCCGTACGTCCAGATGGCTACTTGATCATACCTATCTGCAACCCAAATTGCTCCCCTCAAATTTTTATATAAGTCACAGATGATTGCGACGTCGATAGCCTTCTCCCTCACAGCAGAAGATCCTGTGATGTTTGGTAATGGTTTTGATTTAACTGCAAGAATCTCATATAGGCATTTGCTTTAGTGCTTCCCGATGCAGTGGACACTTAACTCCTCTGGTTTGATGGTTCCAGATCTCCTTATCTGCTTCCAGGGGTCGCTATCACAGGATGCCGCTTTGTGTCCTTCTTTCGCATATTTAAAACACATTTTTAACATATCGTGCTTGCTGCTGCAGTGCTTCGCACAGCGTCCAACTGCAAAACACTTGTAGCATCTCTTCGAGACCAATAGAGGTATTAAGCTACAATTTGTCGCTTAATCGCCATATCTTCAAGCCGCACTTCATGCCATCGACAGCGTCAGGAAAATTTCCGCCAAAAATTGCAGATAGTGACGATAGTAACGGAATGCACTGTTAATCACCGTTGAGCCACTTTCATAGTCAGAGTCTTATCAAAACTGATTAATTAGTACTTATAGCACCGTGCACCACTCGTAGCAAACAAGTTTGGAAATGGTAAAATACCTGGGTAACACCCATTCTTGCAGTTCTATAAATTAAAACTCTTTGGTAGATTTATTTGACCAAATATCTAATGCTCGTAGGCAAAAAGGAATAATCGTTCAAGTTTCCGAAATTATCAGAAACTTATCATCTCATCAGTCCCATAAAACTGTATTTGGAGAAAGATAAGTTCAGCATACATGTCCTCTACGAGTGTTCAGTAGTTTCTAGGTCTTGTACAGTTTTGAAGCGTTGTGAGAAAGATTTTTCTTACACATAAAAATACATGCATGGCATGCAAGGAAACACAAACTTAATGCATCTAACCATCTAACCTCCCTGGCTCTTTTCAGGGCGATAAGGGTAGCTCTTCGCCGTTTTTTTTTGTAAGAAAAAAGAAGGTGTGGTCCACGACTGGGAAGTAGGTTGTAATAATTGTAGGTTGACGACTTTTGTCATCGCTACGCTTCAACAAGATTTGATTTTTTTTCTATTTTCATTTTCAATAATAACTTTTCAATTTTTTATGATTAATTTAAATAATTCGTTTCTCTATGTTTACAGATCCGACAACAACAATTTGCATGTAACATTTGCACCCACTGAACAACACAACAATAGTTTAGAGAACGGCGATTACCTGCTCATGATGAACAAATGTGCCGATCTTCTGAATAAAGTACGCAATAAGCACAAATCCAATGACTGTGAAGATGAGACTTGAATGCCAAAATTGAATTGAAACTAATCAAAATGGTAGCATATCCCCTCGCTTCCAGAGGGCCCATATACAAAAACAAAAGTAAATAGAACAGAAGAACAGCTTACAGAATAAAATTTCCCCGGATTCATGCTAACACATCACATCCGATATTGAGAAAATCCATACACACCGCCCGCATAAGGATATTACATACATATTATACAAAATGTCAATTTGGAGATCGTATAAGGATTTTTTTCAAAGCGATAGGCCAAAATAGATCTAGATTTGATGGAGATCGACGACGATAGTTGGATATGATGGCTGCAACGCAAATACAGCACACAAGTGTAGCAAAAATCACAGGAAATCTTTGAACGAAAGAGTGAACGAAATCTTCCTGCAGATAAAAAAAATATTATTCTGTTTTTAAATAAATAATTAAAATAGTTTTTTAAGTAGACAAAACGCCATAAAAGTAGACTATACATATACATTTACATAAACTGTTCGATGATCATGTTCTTGATGATTGCGATGATGACTAATATTGATGTACATCGTTCACACTCCACACAGTTTTTTTTTTTGACTAACTCTTAAGATGTAGTATATTTTCTATTGTATATGTTTATAATTAGGTAAATTCGTTTGATTTTTCTCGCGCGGTTTCTGACATAAATATTAATAATTATAAATTAATGTATGAGAAATATTGTATGTAATCATGTGGTCTTGTTTAGTTATTTTGTAAAACACATTTAAATAATGTTTCTGCGGAAACTTGATATTGAAACGTAAACGATCAATTTCAAATTGGTACGTAGTTTGTAGTCGTTGTACGAATGGACAAAATGATGTAAAAAAATAATTAACTAAGAGATGAGTCAAACATAACTAATTATGACTAATTAAATACTAAGTATGATAAATTAATTAAGGTGTTGTTTTATCTTGTTTTCAATTATTTTCCTTTGACAGTTTTATTGGTTCTACTGGTTATTATTTGTGTTGTTTTATTTTCTTTCTTTGCTTCTGTTGCGGGCTTTTGTTTAACGAAGAAAGGAAGAAGGATCAGCGCGTAGTGAATATGCATTTTAATCTCCCCAAATATGTACACCCATAACTTATTACATTTGAATAAAACATTATTAAATCATCGACAAGCTTCATAACTAATCGTAAGTGGCCAAAAATGGAAGATATCAATATAATACAATTACAAAACTAAAAAACATGAATTTTAAGAAATAACTAAAAGAAATACATATTTTTGCAATACCTACACACACATACTGACGACCTAATTACACTTCATATAAATGAACAAAACAGCAAGTAAATAATAAATTCATAAATTTTTAATATATTACGCTTAGAAGAGAACATTCGTAGAGAGAAGCGGCCAAGCTTATTAAAAACAACTAAACGACGTCCATAAATGATAGACTAAGTCTTTCACTCCTATTAGTTTTGAATGATTTAATCAACACACTAATATTAAATTTTTAATTGTTGAATTTTGTGTTATCTCCAACCGAAATAGGTTAGGCCTATTTTTACATGGATGATACTAGAATATTTGTTCATAATAATTAGATAGAATCATTTAGCCGTTAGTGTGCTTTGTTGTTTGATTTTGACAAACAGAGAGTTTACACTTTGTTTTATGATTTCTTGACTAATGTTTTGCTAATCTGTCGTTTTCATGTATGAATGCACCTAACAATATTGAAATTGATGTGTGAAATGTTGAGAGATGTGTAAAAGAGGAAGAGAAGCAAGCGATACTGGACAGTGGCGTTGGCACATGTTTTTCATTTTAGCAGTAATTTTTCAGCGTATAAACTGCAGACAACCCTATCTTTAATCGGGACGCGTATTTACAAACCCGTTCGCAGTTCGCGGTATCAATGCCTCCAAATTCGCATGGCTTTGTTTACAAATTTATCGCAACAAACCCGTGCGGAGTTCACGGCATTTTTGCCTTGAGTTGCATACGGAAATGTATATACAACGTACATACCCAATAAACCCGTGTCGAATTGAAAGACGAGTGCCTCATACTCAACACGGGTTTGTAGGCAACGATATGGCAACAAACCCGTTGGAAGCAATCATGACGCGTACTGAACACGGGGTATGTGATGCTGCTGGTTGCCAGATATAGGGAGCTGGAAAAAATAAACTTTTCTTCTCGCTCCAATGGCGATTATGATACAACTAAGGAAGCTGGAACTAGACTTCAGCGTCTGCCTAAGTACCAACTCTCAATTATATTTTGAAAGATAGAAATGTAGTGAGGATGCAATGGCATAATGAACCTTCACAGTAAACCAAGAACAAATTCTAATTGAACGATGGGATTACCGGTCAGTTGTCTTTTGAAAGAATTAAATTATTACTACACTCAGGACGTCTCACAGAGAAGGTAGAAGAAGACTAGAAGTTTACCATCAACTGTGGTGCGTCCTGACAAACTTGATACTTCCTGCTTAATTAATTAGAATGCGCTCAGTCATTTCTGAACACAGCGACTGTACTCGTGTGTTAATTCATATCAGTATCAAGGTCGATCCATACTTTTCAGTCACGGTCATTTTCCATACAAGTTGACAGATTGTCAGTTAATTGATAGACTGACAATCTGTCAACTTGTATGAAAAATGACTGTGACTGATGACTGAAAAGTTTGGATCAACCTTTACACGATTTTAATTTAGTTTGCTATCTAAGGTAATCTCTTTAGTTAAGACGACAGGCTATGTCCCACAATTACGGTTACGGTAATCAACGAATATTGGAAAAATCATTTGCCAACTTGTTAGTTTTGTCTATACTTTACCGTACACCTTCTCAACAACACACCAATTACCCAATGCACCATATAACACCTTGTGCCAAACAATTGCTTTGGTTTGACAAATTTAGCTGCTTCAAATAATGCTTAAGGCATCCACTTTCCATACACCAAACATGAATGGGGTAAAATTAATAAACTAATAATATTTTTTAAAATTTTTGTCCATACGCATGAAACCCAAAAAAGAATTGATGCCAACCTGATTTAAAGCTAAATGATAAATAAAAGAATGAGTGAAAAAAAGAGAGAGATAAAAAGAAAACACATTCACTCGTAATGGAACACAACAGAGGATTTGATAGCGAACTACAGAATAGCATAAAAGTATGTAGTGAGAAATCGTAAACCAAATTTTTGATATGATGTGTGTGAAAACTCTTACGATTTGCCAAGATAGTTTTAAACAAAAAAAAAAAATACTTTACATCATTTTTGATGATATTCTGATTGATGAATGAATGGTATACATTGGTAAGTATCAGACACAGTGAGAGAAAGAAAGCTAAAAATTAAATTTCTCAACATTTTGTTTATTATCATGGAATTTAAACTCAAAATAAACAAACAAAAAATCTTACATTTAACTTATGAATCACTCATGTACTTGTATATTTGCAATAATATAAATTCTGTTAATAAACGATTTTTAAATACATTTGATGATACAAATTCATAATGAATAAAAAACAAAGTTGGTTTTAATTTTATATGCAAAAGTTTGACTTTACTTTATTTGCGAAGTACTATTATGAATCACTTTGCCTCACTTCGTTGGGTACTTTTTGAATAAACAATCTTAAGAATTCTTCCTAAACAAAGTATCGAAAAACGGTTTTCTTTACAGAATAACTGACTTCACGTGGAAAACTTTTTTTCATACCCTTCGCTCTATGAGTGAAAGGGTATATGTATTAACTTTGTCATGAAGTTTGTAACGCATTGAAGGAAGCATCACCGACCATATAAAATATGTATACATATATGAATATGATCATTATGACGAGGGGAGTCGATTGGGTGATGTCCGTCTGTCTGTTCGTCTGTTGCAACGCGTTTTCTCGCCCGTTATAAACGGTATTGAGCTGAAATTTTGTACACATGCTGTCGCGACCACAGTAAATGCGATATACAGAGCAAACATACATTGGGCACAGGCCGTCACATTTTTCATGAGAAGTGCAATTTGTGTTCTTTATTATTTACACTAAATGAATACCGGTTCGCGACTTGTTTGCAATGTATTTGCCGGTGGGTTTGCTGATTGATTTTCGGAGTGCATTGCAATGCGGTAGTCAGTCTTAGTCAGATATAGGCAGCCGTTCGCGGCAAATGGGTGGCAGCGGTTAATATTTTGGGGGTCGAATTGGGATTTCGGAAAAAAAAACAAGAAAATTGGTAAAACGCAAAGGAATTTGTTTAAACGAAAAAAATTATTTCCAGTGGTGCTAGAATAATTGCAAAGTTGCCTGATGTGCTCCTCTTGTTGGTAATTTGGTTCTTTTCGTGCCCAATCGGACGGCTTTCCAATGCCACCCGTGAATTTGAAACTTGCCTTTGTGAAAATTCTAATAATGATATTGTGAGTGGATGGTTCAACCCTGGCCTTGAGTAATATCGGGAAAACGAAATGGACGGATGATATTTTGTGTTGCTGAGTACGCGGAAAGTTTACTCGGATACTGGCGATACGATACTGATCTCAACCCTGCGGAGGACTATTTTTTTTTTAACTATTTATAGTAGTAGCTGGAATAATTTTTCCCTTTGGATTGTTTGCTTTGCCATTATTATAGTTTTGTTTACTGATTTTTTTTTGTAGCCTAGCTGTGGTGCATAAACGATCGATCGTCGACGTCGTCAGAACGTAGGTTTTTTTTCTATATTCTAATAATTTCCGTCATTTTTTTTTTAATTCTTTTTTTTTATTAGACTTGAATTACTATTGTTTGAATTAATTTGAATTTTTTGTTTTATTCTTCAAGGGTTTTTAACTTTTCATTTTTTATTCATTTTACTGTAATCTTGTTTTTGTAAAGTTATTGCTTTGTTTTCATTAAATAAATCGATGCAAAACCAGTAATTTTCAGTTACGTTTTTTATGTTCGTGTCCGGAAGTATGGACACTTCGTCCCCTCGCCCGGTCTTTTTAGTTTGTCTTTATTAATATGTCGGACTAGCAAGGACCGCAGCGCTCTGGCCCAAATAACTCTCGACACTCGCTGACCTCGCCGGGTCAAATGCCACCGTGTCAGTAGCGCTTTGATTATTTTTTTTTTGTTGCAGTGACGGTGGACCGCGACAATGATTTATTATTTCTATTGCAGGCTGTTTGCATGTTTGAATAGCTGAAATCGGACCATGGGGAAGCATAACTTCATTATCATTAGTCCGATTCTGAAAAAAATACTGATAAAAAAAATGTTCTCGCTGGCCCCGTTGATATGGGTACCCACAATCCCCTCTATAAAGAAAAACAGTAAAGTTTTGGTTCACCCCTTTCCTTTCCTTTCCCCTGTCCTACTTCCTGAAATAACGTTTGAGATAATAGTCATTCTCATTACTATTCCTTATAATCATAATCCCACCAAAAAGCATGTTGATCGGTTTAAGTACTCATGAAATATTTACTAGAGAAAGGCAGACCGACTGAGAATGTCGATTTTATGAAGTTTTGGAACCCCTGAAAAAGAAAATTTAAGTTTTTTTTTATCCAGTGACTACGAAAAGGATGACCATAAAGTTGACAAAAATAATAGAAATGACATTTAAGCTCCAAAAGAGCTCAGCTCAGGTCCACATCCAATTTAGGTCCCGTACAGGACATGCGGACTTTTATACAAAGTTTCAGAGATGTTCTTTTCCGTTTTTCTGTATTCTGTATACACACTATTAAGTTTGTATGTATACAGGTTACTCTTTCCTGGACGGGTGTGAAAGAATCGAGAATAGTCCACAGCTATGCATATACTGCATTTGACAGAGAAACAACTTTCAATTATTATGCTCCATTCAGAATTAATGCAGAAAGCAATTAGCAGAAGTAGCAATAGCTAAAAAAATCGCTAGCGGTGAAAAGAAGTGCGGTCGATCTCATTTAGCGAAATGGCTACTTTATATTCTGATTTTTTTTTTATAATAGGCAATAAATATTTTTTTTTATTCAAATTAAAATTTAAGTTGTTTCTTATCTTTCAAAAAAGGACGGCCCTTGGGCGACCCGTTTAGCCTCTACGCCGGGGGGAAATTGCCCCTGATGTCCCCTCTCTGCGCGCATCTGCAAACATCGTAAAAATGTGTTTCTATTAGGTGTGTCACAAAATGGATATAATCGGACCATGGAGTCATGGGGCTATGCCGTTCAAACTCAACCGCCCGATTTGGTTCTTTTCAGAATTTTTATGCACTAAAGTGTCTTTTATCACGCTCTCTGGCTTACTTGGTTGAGTCGCACTCTACGATGCTAGTGATCTAGAGATCCGGAAATCGAATCTCGGCGGGGTCCAAAATTTCCATACATGTGCGGATAGGAAATATATATAGTGCTTGCAACATTATATACACTCCGAATTTATATGCAATGTAACGTTGACTCGAAATAGCATATAAACGGCTGAGTGAACGCACCATGCTCCACAAGGGGTTACGGTACAGAGAGAGAGAAAGTGTTTTTACTGAAATCACAAAAAAAAAACTCCGAGAAGTTTTCCCTTAGGGGAAAAATCTTAGATCATGTACATATATGTGTCTACTTTATTGTTTACAAAATAATCCACATTGCATCACCCTTAATCTTGTCACTCCAGAAGCCCAAAAATCCTTTCAAACAGATTACATACAGTACCCCAAATATCACCTTTCGAACGACACCCATAATGCCTATACTCTGTTTCCTATGCAAGAAAAATGTCCTTTGTGTTGGTAATATTCTTTAACAAAACTCAAAATCAACTTGTCGTGATTTTAGAAGACTCGTCGCAACGGATTCTGTATTTTGATATCCATATCCTTAAACATAGCGTCTATAAAAAAAGGACATTTTGTGTCCAAGGACATCTTCCTCATAAGAAGTGCTGGCACCAAAATATTAAGGATCGCACCACTTAACTTCCATCCGAGTTTCGTCGACATCGGTCCACCGGAAGAGCTAGGACCTAGGAGAACCAATTGAAGGATGAATTTTCGTTCGCTTCAATGGCGAATTTACCGCTATTCCCGCAACTTATCGAAATCGTAATTGTCGATTCTGAGTCAGAGCAATCAAAGGATAAAATAAATAAATAAATAACAGGCGCGACAATCCAGCATTGGACTAAGGCCGCAGGATGTGTTAGTGACATCCTATTTCCAAGATCTTATCTGCTTTTTGTTGAGGTAATGAGATCAGCATCACGCTCAGCAGTGTTGTTTATCCCCATAAATGGGTACTCGTTTAACATCTGAGTGAGATCATAGTCCGTCACAAGCTCGTGAGTTCGAAAAACACCATGATCCACGGTGAGATTCGAACTCATGACCCTGTGCACCGAAGGTGCGCGCACTAACCGCTAGACCAGCCAGACTACTAATCGAAGGATAATGTATACCAAATTTGGTGAAGATCGAACTACGGGAAGGTCGATTTTAAGCGTTAAATGTTTTCGTTACAGTTTTTCGCGACGCTTTTTTACGGAACGACACCCAGTATTTCTCAGGTAGCCTCTGCAAAGCCATATACATGTCAATATGTAAAACCAAATGGAATGCTACTTTGGGAACACGGGGCTGCTATACAACCATCCCTCTAAAAAAGTTAATGCGAGAACATGCGGGAGCCAATAAAATAACTCAGTATTTTCTTCGTAGCGTCCTTTCCACCAATAAAAAGGAATATTTACAAAGTCTAAATTATCTTGGTAAAATTGGTGCACGAGTTTTGACATTTGAACTTGAGGCTTTCGATTTATAGGTTGTACACTTTAGGGTAACATAACACCGCCAAAGCGTAATTTTAGCAGGTTACTTTATATTTCACCGTATCAATTAAAGATGTAAATTTGTAATTATTTATTGTTTACACACTTGTGTAATTAGAAAAATCCAGCTAAATTCCCTTTAGATGGCAGCTTCAGCAATTTTGGATAGTTGACCTCGTTTGCAATATGTTTGTCCTTGGGTCACATTTTTAGGCCATGAAAAATTAGATATTTTGTCGGCAATAATTGTGTATCTTTGATTTTTTTGCAGGATTATTAGGGATGGTTTCCTGATTATGTCTTTTTTTTAAGTCTTTGGCCTTTATTTTAAAAACAGTAAAAGCTACAGCAAATTGTTCTAAACTACACAAAATTTCCTGCGTATTGATACCCTAGATTTATCTTAGAAAAATTATATACAAGACCGGAAAATGAAATAAGAGTATTTTCATTTTTTGACACTTACATATTGGTGTATAACTCCAAAAACAATCAACTTATGTAGATTATGAAATATTGTATAAAAAGTGTTGACATCAAGTTGTAAATTACTTTTGCGGGGAATTAAGTTGCTTCTTTCCCATTCCCAATTACCTATTTTTTCAAAATCGAACCCTTTTGCGCTTGATTCCCTCTTTCCGACTTTTTGTCCTTGAGTCGCATCTTTGGACGCAGGCAGCAAGGATTCTAAAATTTTCAGAAAAAGTGCAGAATAATATCTTGATCTCGACGAAATTTGAATTTAACGATAATTCCAAGCAGTTTACTTTGTTTGCAATCCAAAAAAAAACTAAAGTCTAAATTTTGATTAATGGGGAGTGGGGAGTGAAAAATTCTGATTTGATAGAAGAAGTCGTGACAGACAAAACACTAAACAAACAAATGAAACGTACTATTTAAACGCGAAGACGTCACTGAGACTGAGAGACATCAAATCGCATAATATATAGATATTAAAAAGCCCGTAAGCAGATACATATGTACCTTTATTTGAAATCAACAGCTGCCGTCGCTGTTCCTCAATAACCCTAGGACTGGACCCTATGACGCCAACGATTTTTCACCTATATTTTGGCAAATTAACGAAATCATTTCATCACTATTTTCTGTTGCACCAATGGAAAAGAATTAACTTTTCTGTAATTTCTTAAAATGTAAGTGAAACGTTGCGATAGGACCCCGGTAAATATGAATAACCTTTCTTCAATTTCGCTACTGGCAGGATTTACTAAAACCAATACATTAATCGAGTCTGAATCCCCCTTTCTTTTCATTCATTCCCATCTATAACATAAATTCAAAAAGATTCGCGGTGTGTCAAGCTGCTGGAGTATTATTTAAGCCAATCAACCATGGTTCTTATAACCCATTTTATTTAGTATTTCTTGGTAAAATTTTTTTGACCATTTTAGTAATGCAAAACTATACAACTTGAGTAGCTATTTACATCAACTAAAACCATGTCATGGCAAAAACCCAACTTCATCCATTTTCAAATTAAAATCCTTTTCACTGCTTCCTATACCTTTCATCAGCACCAAACTAAAAGACACCGAGATCACATAACGAGATGCTCACGTTGAGATAAACAACATCCATTATCCCTTTCCATTTTAATTAAAACTAAATGGACATTACAACCGTTCATCCTGAACAAAGTGATGGTGTCCTGCTCCAGTTTGCTAAGCGCACAAAAGCTGCCCCAAACATCGTTAACCATTTCTGATTTCTGTTTATAGAGGACGATCCACCCGCAGCGTGGGTGGTCGTGGTAGACGGTATCATTGAAGCTATCAGGACAAACCGAAACACGAGCAATCGGACGGCGTACAAATAATGCCAAAGCTAAAATGCGCATATTCATATCGTGGACTGTGAGGGAGGTGGTAAGTCCATTTTACTGGCTCTCAAGTTCAGACAATATGCCCTGCCATATCATGTCCTTTGGCCTTATACTCGTACCTACATTCTTATGTATTTACTTTAGTAAAGCGATGCAGTAGTCCGTCCTTATCGTAGCCACTTTGCGTTTTCCCATATAGGAACATAATATAATGACGGTGTCCACGTGAAACATATAAGTCACCTCTAGTCCGGTGGCAGCGACAACGGTGGCTTCCAATCAAAATACACGGGCTGAACGTCTCCATCCATCCATACATCGTTCGTTTCGTCCTGTGTCGGGTGGTCTATAAATCACCCTCGCAGTCAAGTTATGAGGGCGTGTCAACAAAACGATACAAATCATATAACTAGTGCAGATATTCACTTGAAACATTGAAACATAAGGGTGAGAAAGTTAATAGGGAACACACCCTGGAAACCGTATAAAAATGTTTGTGCCAGGATATGCTTCGTAGATTCGTTCTATTCGTGCGCTTCGTCCCCCGCAAAACGATTTGCCACTTGCCGACCGAAAAGTGTTTGCACGTGCGCTTGAAATGATGTTTGCTTTCTTGGCGAAATTGGCGAGAGCAAATAGTGTTAGTGGGCAGTGGGGTTACGACCTTGGCACCGTACATGTAGGATGTGTAGGTATTATATAGGATGACACGATATGGAAAACCGATACTAGGAAATTATTAATACCTACCCTAATTTCAGTCAATGGAAGAGCTGGAAGCATGGACATTTAGATTGTGGCGTGATGATGTATGGCGTACCTTAGTGTGGACATTCTCATGGAAATTCTAAGGACGAATATTACATAGGGAGATGGTATCGAGATAGGAAAGCGGTTTTTACATGATATGTATGGTTATATGCAATATTTATCTACATTTCTTCTTCTTTTGTTTTCGTGCAAAATATGATATCGAATAAATTTTATAAATTACCTACTTACTACTCGTATAACAAAAAGAATTTTATTTATGACTCGCAAAAAAATCACTGGTCCAAACAGGATTTGATATTGATGCGGCCCCTTCACTTCTTTCTTGATCATGATGTCAGTATTTTGCATAGAATCAGACAATTTTTCGAATCAGACAAATCGGTACATGGTACCCGGTACATTTTGCGAGTTACCTTTTCTAATTACCAAGGGGAATGGACATTAGTTGTTCCACAAGTAAACGTGAAACTGAAAGTAGATGATAGCGCTACGAATAAATAAATAAAAAAAATAATTTGCCTATTTTTACAGATACCTATACACAATCAAAAGAAAGCTAAAAATGCGCGGCTTGCTTTAATTGTTCACGTAGGGTATGGCGGGGCTAGTTGAGCATAGGAGCAAGTTGAGCAATCAAAATATCTCCGAAACTATTCACCGCACGCAAAATCAACACATAGCGGAAATAACGGGTAGCGGGAGTAGAACTTATCGCACGAAAGTCGGTAGCGACTCGTCGATCAACTGAAGTACCCGCGCGCATTGTTTATTTAGTGACCAAAAAGTGAAATAATCTTAAGCCTCAATATTTCGTCTGTAAAAGTCAAATATTATCCTTCTTTAATCAGGTAAATATTAAAAGTTCATACATTTATTGTACTTTTGTATGTATATAGTTATTTTGAGTATAATACTAACCGTTTTTTTATAACCTCAATTTTGTTTCAAAATTTCGGGTTGGGGTTAGTTGAGCTATAGTTGCTCAACTAGCGTCAACCCTAAATTTTGAAGCTATAGTTGCTCAACTAACCCCAACCTTAAATTTTGAAATTGGTTTAAGTTTTGTTGTTTTGTCATTTAAAGTCTATAAATAAAAAGTTGATTATGAAACGGAAATGTTATTTCATGCCTAGCTAACATTGAACACTTGGTTCGGCTAAACTTTCTATGTGCTCAATTTGCCCCACACTCTTGCTCAACTTACCTCACCTATGGGCTAGGTTGAGCATATTTGACTTTCAACATTTAAACAAATACAGCTCCTTAATTTGACATTTTAGAAATAATTTCGTGGGGCACATTTACAAAGGGATATACCACCAATCTATCAGTGTGCATAAGAAGCCATTAAGACTTACCTTTGAGGAGCTATAAACGCTCAAGTAAAAAATTGCTCAACTAGCCCCGCCCTACCCTACTGTAAGCTGACCAGACGTACAGCATTTTGCTGTACAGTACATCATTTCGACCTGCCGTACAGCATTGGGAAATGTACAGCAAAGTGTACAGCATTCGCCATGCTACACAATTACTCACTACAGTATATTATGTAATAAGCTCGCTTCAGTGAGCCTGTGATCAGTCTTGTCTGCTTTTAAGGTGTAAAATTTGACTTTTGTACCCTGTACGACATTTAGCGAAATAATCGCAATTTTATGTTTGGCAATCGTTAATTCTCGGGAACTCTTCTCGATTTTTCTAGAATCCGGAAAACTTGTAGAGCTACTTGGCGCTCACATTTGCTCCAAATGACACAGTCCTACCTATCTGCGTTCGGAAGTTACGGCTGCCCAAATCACAATTTTGAATTTTCTAATCGAAAATTGTCCATAACTTGGAAATTCCTAAGCGAAATTTTAAAATTTGGCAGACTTGTAGAGCACCGCACTGTCGATATTTGGTGGACACTTTAAGGCTCCAGCTTCCAAGGTTCAAAAGTTGCAGACGTCGAAAGATGCGATTTTAATTTATTTTTCCTATATTAAAAAACGATGTATAATAAGCCACTGTACTCCATCCGATTACCCTATCAACCTCTATAGGTAAAGCATACTAAGGAAAGGACACTGCCAGGGGTTTTTAAAAATTTGTTTCCACCATATGTCTTTCGAATCAGGTTAAAATGGCGTCAGAGCCCATAGAACCATAGTGTAACAACACTATGTAACCACGAAGAACTGCATACTTTGCTCCAGAAATATCGCAACCGCAGGATAAGCAACCCTTCCACCGCTTTAGAGGTATACTCTATAGCTTCCCTGTTATAGCTTAAAACATTCGTTTCTGCTTCAGATTGTAGAGGGTTTGTTTGGAACTCCAAAGTTATCATCTGGCCTAAACCGAAATGTTCGAAATTTATCGTTTCAATGAGTCAATGCAATTGGATCCAATTGAAGGAATACATTCGCGAAGAGCTGGGATGAATTTAATAAAAAACTGTTCAATTGGACCAATGAAGGGAACGATCAAATTTGGTCTGATTAGCAGGTGGTCCCATTAGCAAATCATGAAAATTATATACAAATGTTTCTGTAGTACCTATCTGTACTGCAAATTTAGACCACTTAACCATGAACATCGGACTTGATTGTGTAGGTGTGCGTGTGCCTAATGGTTGGTCCGATTGTGGAGGTTGTCTAGTACTGCTTCAGCTAAATAGAGTCACAAATTCATGGTCCGTGGTTCGATTGGAGGGTGGCATGGGCGTAGCCAGGATTTCGGTCAGGGGGGGGGGCAAGCCCAACATTTTTTCAACATCATGATTTCCTGGGAGTTTCGGTCGCAGAAATATTGTTAGCAAATTTTTGAGTAGCCTGGCTTGTGGTTGGATTGGTGCACAGCCACAGAGTCATGGATTCCAGACTCACCGTGAACGAATCCATTTTATGGTGTTTTTGGAACACTCATTCATCTGCGGCCCTAGCTTACTGGTGGACTGTCACTCATGTTATTTCTTTTTTTTGCTAATTTTAGAGCCAAATTTAAAAACGGTGATGAGAATGATTTTCTTCTGCATTCTGATTACTAGAGACCGGATTATATGCAAATGCATAACTGCATATGCATTTGCATATATTGCCCATTTTACTGGCTTTTTGCATATTATATTGATAATGCATTGATGATGCATATTTTTTAGTATAATTCTCGATTTGGACATTTGAAAATAGAGAAAAAGAAAGCATTACCATCAACTGCGAGTACTCAATTCTATGCCAACCTTGAGAATATAGCATCTCCTAGTTAAAGGACTCTATCGAACTAACGAAAAGTGTAGAAAGATTGAACGCTGAGCTACCCGCTATATTCCCAGAAAAACTCAAGGAAAAATTTGACGAAATCCTTAATAACAACCCTGGGAACGAAGAAATGTGTGAAATTGACAATTATATCAACGGTACCGGCAAAACTTTACCTGGCAAAATATCTGCTAATATGGCGCCTAAATTTAAATATTGTCCAGTGACATTGGCTGATGTTGAACGTTCCTTCTCAAATTATAAGACAATTAAATGACAGGAGACACTTTGTCTTTTGTCTTACTACGGAGCATTTCCCAAGTAACAATTTTATTCCTATAATACTTCGTAAAATACTCTCTTCTAACAATAATAGGGGCGTTTTACAATGTATAACCACTGAATAATAGTGGCATTTGGCGCCGTTTTTTAATCCAATTGTACCTTATTGTAGCACTAAATTATGCTTCAAAAAAGGTGTACGTCATTTGCTTTATATCATCATTTTCTGTCATTAAACGAATTTGCAACAACAACAAAAAATGAAAAACAAAATTTCCGCAGCTAGCATCGAACCCGTGTCCGTCCTACAGGCTACCACTCAGCCAACCTCACATATAGTCAGCATTGCTCGTAAACACTAAAAATGGTTAGTTGATTCTATAGAAATGCTTGACAATTCTTTATCGAATCTTCTGCAATGCACCCTATATCAATCAGGTGACGTTGATTAAATCCACACATTTCTCAATAAAAAGCAGTCAATTTCTCCGCAGAGATCACCTTAATTGGTTCCGAAGATAACAATGAGTAAGTGTTTCATGCAAAATTTCAAGGATTTCTATTGAAGAAATTATGTATTTCAGAGCACTTCATAAGTGTCAATTCATTAAAAAATCAGAAATTCCATCCTTCTATAAAACTACGGTGAAAAATTTATTGGATGACCATACGAATGTCACACTATAAAAATAAAACCGACTGTGCTATAGAAGAATATATGCATGTGTGTGAGTTAACTTGGAGAGACTATATTGCATGTGTGTGCTGCATCATCCAATAAACCATGTGTTGGAGTGGAGTATTTAAAGGAGTACCTTTTTAGGTTACCGTTTAGAGATAGTTTTATCGAAGTCTTATACCACCATCTTTAAATTTATTCCATAATGATGATAGAAGCTTTCTGGAAAATGCTTTAAGGCTGTTTTATCGGATCAAAATATTTATTTAAGCGATGTCACACGATAAATTGATTTCGTGGTACTATATGAATGCTACAGTGTGAAGTGCTTCTTTAAAGCTAACGAATTGTTGCTTGGGTTTGAACAATATAATCGTTAATTACTATAAAAACAACCAATCTTTGGCTGGAACCAACTAAAATGTGTTTTCCGTGCTAATAAAAACTGAATAATAAGTCTTTTATTTCATTTTATATTGCATATTTTGTCATTTTAGTTGCATATTTCAAAAGTTTATTATGCATATTTGCATGCTTATTTCAGCCTTTTTAAGTTGCATATAATCCGGTCCCTACTGATTACATTCAACTGGCCTCCAATATCTGCCTTTTAAAGCGTAGTTTGTCTATTTTCAGTGCAATTCTTGTATCTCGGACTGCATATTCCACTTGTACATTATGTAGTTTGGGGTGAAGAACCTGAATCCGCAAATTTCCACCAAAATTTCGTTGCAAAACGGTCAAAATTGCAAAAAACGCGAAAAAAAATAACTATCAATTGTGGCTATACCGCTTAACACATTTTATTAATTGATAGCGCGTTGGAACCGCAATTATATTTTCTCTAATGTTTTCATGGACAGGTTTTCGGAGAAATGTTCACTTTCGGAGTTATAAGCAAAAAAACGGGAAAACTCCGAAAGGATACAGGAATTATTTAGGAAAAAGAGATTAGTTGTGACGTCATCTTCACTCAACCAACGCCATCTACTCAGCTCAGCTGTACGATGATGGTGTGGATCTTGCATAAATTCACACTGTAGCAATCATATAGTACCACGAAATTCATTTATCGTGTGACAGCGCTTAAAGTAATGTTTTGATCCGATAAAACACCCTTAAAGTATTTTCCGGAAAGCTTTTATCATCATTATGGAATAAATTTAAAGATGGTGGTATAAAACTTCGATAAAACTGTCTCTAAACGTTAACCTAAAAAGACACTCCTTTAAATACTCCACTCTTGTGTTTATTGGATGATACACCAGACACATGCAATAGTCTCTCTAAGCTAACTCACACACATGCATATATTCTTCTATAGCACAGCCGGTGTCATTTTTATAGTGTGACATTCGTATGGTCATCCAATAAATTGTTCACCTTAGTTTTATACAAGGATGGACTTTGTGATTTTTTAATGAATTGACACTTGACACAGTTTTCTGAAATATACAATTTCTGCATTAGAAATCCTTGAAATCTTTAATGAAACCCACACGTAGGAACTCGTTGTAATCTTTGAAATTAATTAATGTGATCTCTGCGCAGAAATTCACTCTATTTTATTGATAAATGTATGATAGGGTACATTTGCAGAAAAGTCGACAAAGAATTGTCAAGCATTTCTATAGTAGCAACAACCATGTAGTGTTTCCGAGCAATGCCGACCATATGTGAGGTTAGCTGAGTGGTAGCGTGAAGGACGGGCAATCAACAGACATTGGTTCGATGCCAGCTGCGGAAATTTTGTTTTTCTATTTTTTTTTTTAAATTCGTTCAATAACAGAAAATGATGATATAAAGCAAATGACGTACGCCTTTTTAAAGCATAATTTAGTGCTACAATAAGGTTCTATTGGATTAAAAAACGGCGCCGAATGCCATTATTGGACTGTTATTCAGTGATTATACCTCGCAAAGTGCCCCTATTAATGCTAGAAGAGAATATTTTACGAAGTATTATAGGAATGAAATTGTTACTTGGGCAATGTCAATCGTTTTGGAAATTATGACCTGAATAAATAAATTTTGCCATTGGCTTTATATTTGTCGCAAAAACATCATGCTTGTTCTGTTCTCTTTGTGACAAATCGATTTCGAGAGATTTTTTTCAATAAAAAAGAAACGAAAAAAAAACGAGACCGAGTTCTAATCGTGCGAATAGCACGATGAGTGTATACCCTATACCCATGTACAGACCTAGAATGCGCGTAAAACCGAAATATTCAATTTAATTTTTTTTAAGGGGGAAGGGGTAACTGGGCTGAATCTCACACATCTTTAATATCTTATAACGGCTTCCAGCAGCTATCATTTGTGATAAATTTCAAGTTTTTCGGGGCATTCTATCAAAAGATAGGTATGGCGGAATATTGCTTTGTAGGGGATGTAGGGGTAGGGGATGTCAGACCTTCTCCACTTTCCACTAACTTCAAGCATATGTCACAATTAGGCATTGATGAAAGTTTCAGGTCCCTAGCGACATTCTGTCGAAAAATATGGCCGAATTACATTATCACGGAGGGGTTATTTGTATGGGAGGTAGGGGAACCCTTGGTCCGATTTGGGCCATTTTCAATACCATCCAAGCTTTTATCAAAGCAATCATCTGATCGCAAATTTCAAAACGCTAGCTCCATTATTTCGGGAGTTATCGTGCGAACTGACAGACACACGGACGGACAGACAGACATACAGACAGACAGACGGACATGGCTTATTCGAATCAGGGACCGACCCTGATCATTTATATATATACTTTGCCATACCTCCGGTGGCTCCTTTGAGGTGTTACATAAATCGTCGTAACAAAAACAATATACCCTATACCATATTATGGGTATAGGGTATAAAAATGAAAATAGAAGCTTGTTACTCAGCTAAATTAATCCGGGCGCCTTAAAAGTATTTCGTTTTGCAGATTTAATTATTTTAAATAGTTTGCAATGAAATTTGTGTAATATGTAAATATGGATGAATTTAGCCTCCTCCAGAACAAAATTCTGGTTGCGCCACTGCCTGTCAATGTTACAAGCATCAATGCGATTGCAACAAACAGAAGGAATTCGCGAAGAGCGGGCGAATTTATATTTAATTGATGCGCAAAGTGGAAGTGATCGAAAACGACTCCGTAAAATTAGTGATGCAAAATGCATGAAATTTTTCAGAGGAGTGCGTTTTTTAACGCTTATGTGCTAAGTGCGATTCCTTATCTAATTTCCTATCAATTTCTTCAGGGGCTCAATATTTATTGAGTGTACGTGCGCTCCTGTGATACAACAAGCTAAACACCTACCGGAAATCAAATTGTGAAATATCTCATAGCATCCCTTCACTTAAGAAAGAATTAGGGATCATGCAACGAAATACAATACTACTTAGAATCCTTTATTCTGGTGAAAGGAATTAAATTCTCAATTGAAAAATTATCGCATAATTCGCCAATAACTCATTTTTTAAAGAAGAATTAAATTAGCACATTATTAAGCATTTCAGGATTCTAGTTGCAGCACCTCGTCAAATGAAAGCATCGCATGGACTTTAAAATACAACTTTTAACAGAGAACGAATAAAACATTTGATAAATAAAAAACATATTTAATGCCTTTTTTAAATTAATATATGTGTTTCTTAACCTAAAAAAAATATTTCGCCGTATCTAAAATGTAAAAGGCTTTTTGTGGGTGTTAATTGGTTTCCTGCCTTCCGACATCTTATTTCGCCCATTGTTATTTCATCTGTAATTTCTACGGTTTCTTTTCTCGACTAAATGCATGTTAATATTAAATTTGTCTTTTCGGCTATATGCAATTTTTATTTTATTCCAGCGCTAGCCAAAAAGCCGGCCCGAAAATTTAGCGACCGCCCGGCTTGCCCCCCTTTAGAGCGGGCGCGGGGGATAACACATAACACTAGACATATTTCTGAAACTCATATTTTTCGCATTGATTTAAAGCTTTTACGAAGAAACTGTTTACAGGATTTAAACTAGAAATTAAACTACAAAAGAGGTCGGTATCAGGCGAACAAGGCCCGACGTCGGACTTTCGAAATACATTGACGAAAAGTGGTCGCTTTAATCAGTGGAAGCATTGTATATTTGCCACCATTGTAAATTTTCGCATCCCTTATTTTTACAATCCAACGATTTATTCACTGATTTCTGACTTTTTCAATATGACTGGCTAAAAACATTGCCTTAAGCTAAGACTTTTCAAATCGGAAAAACTTTCCTTTTTTCCTTCGAAAATGAGGCCTTTGAATACATTAAGATCTATCTGCCAAATCCAGGAGCAAACTTTAAAATTAACTAGGTTTGGTGGCGAAATTGTAATTAAAAATTAACTGCAATTTTCGGCGGTTTTGTCAACTTTGGGGAATTTTTGGAGGCTTGTTGTCGGGAAATCAAGAGTTCGCGGCCAAGTACCGTCTAAAATTTAATGTTGGTTCAGGATTTATTTGATTGTTAAAAATGGAGACAAAAGCATATGCTGTTCCTGTTCTTGTTTAAAGTGAAGCCAATGCGTTACGATTTCTACTCCTATGATAGTAGGAGTGAATTCTATAAAAGAATTTTGCGTGAATAAGTCCCAAGTTTTGAAGGCGGAGTCACATTACAATTGTCTAACTATGTCAACTGCTCCATGAGTTTTCAAATGCATGCATCTTTCACAGCGCCGGTCCTAGGTATTATGGCGCCCTGTTCACATACTAAAAAGTCGCCCTTCTATACAGGGTGTCCGGAAACTGTCGCATAAACGCACCGGATTGTGATTCTCCAAATAATTTCCAGTAAAAAAGTAGTACGAAACATATCTCCAATTCTTAACCCTTTAGCTGCCACAGGCATTTGAAGATTTTTGAAAAAATCATTGTTTTATACGACTAGAAATCGGATAAGAGGTTGGCTTCAACAATTTCTTATGTGCACAATTTCTGCAATGCACAACTCTTCACTTCTGCCAAGCATACAATCTATGAAACTAGTGCCCATAGGGCGCCCATCCCGCATATGAAGTGTATGAATTAATTGGAGCATGATTGCAGTGATGCACAAGTACAAGATATGCGAAGCTTTTTTGAACGCGGACGGATGCAAAGACGTCTCTCGCTCTTCCTCTCGCGTAAATACAATGCGGAAAAGTTTGAAGATGTGCCTTTTAAGGTTTCACGAGTTGCGACTGCGTCGATAGGTCGGTCAAATGGAATGGAATACGATTAGCATGCGAATTGAGTTTGGCTGTTAGCGGAGTTTCTATGTAATTTCTAGAGTCGCGGATCTTTGGGAAAACACACCCTTAGATAATAATTGAGCCAGTTCTAGTTCATTTAATATGTACAATACGTGGACGACGTGTATCAATCAATATAAATATATATAAATAAATGCTATAGAACAGAGAAGAGAATTGATTTGAGGCGGTGCGCGGCAAAACTCGCTCCTTCCATTTCTCGTAATTTTGCAGAAACCGAAAAAAACGTTTAGCAAGATGAAAAAGTATTGTACCATATTTGTTTTGCAATTAAACGGAAGCTATATGCACTAAGATTGATTTGTAAAACAGAAAAGTGATATTTAATAATAATTTTGGCGTCAATTTCGAATTATAAATTGGAACGAACGAGTTTTGATGAGTCCTGGTGGAACAACATGGTTTTTTACCAAGTTGGTGGTGTATTTAGTCCAATTTGGTCCAAGAAAGTGTCTAAGGACGAAAGCAATAAGCCCTAACCTAATAATATTAATGATAATGCAATAATTTCCATTTTTGGTAATACAAATTTTTACTGGAAAGAAACAGTTTTGATGATTCCGCTATGCCAAGAAAAGAGTTTTGATCAAAATGGATGGAAGGAAAGAGTTTTGATGGGTACCATTACCTGGAAGAAGTAAGTTTTGCAACGAACTGCAAATTTCAAAGCCTCGAAAAATACGAAAGAAATGTGTTTTGATAAAAACTGAGCTCAGGACTGTGTAGAGCAGGAACAATACTTTCGAATGCAATTCATAACTGAATTTTGTAAAAAAAAGTGGAAGAAGCTAGTTTTGCCGCGCACCGCCTCATTTGATCATGCATTTGTCATTAAAGGAAGTCTTGATCTTAAAGGCATATTTAATTTGTGAATTTGGCGCCCCTTTCGGTTGGCGCCCTGTTCAAGTGCACAGTCTGCACATATAGTAGAGCCGGCCCTGATCTTTCAGAGAATTTAAAACCAGTGGGAAGTTTCAAAAATTTTCTGTTGTTCGCCCATTCACATTATTTGTGTAATAACTCATCATATTATTGAGCATAACCCAATTATATTGCTTACAAAAAGTATTTTAATAAAACAGGTAACTATGCAACCGCTTCAAACATATCATTGAATTGGGAAAGGAGTTCAAATTCATATCTTCCACTTAATTGATTTCAATTCAATAACATGTCTACATACAGTTGCTTCCAATAAGTGCCTCGACTTATAAAATGCGAAAAAAAGTTCATAAAAAAATAATAATCTTTTCACTACGGACAACAATAACTCGAGTTCACATAAGCCGGAAATTACCGTTCAAAAAAGAGCCAATAAATGTATTAATCCATCTTATAAACGAATAATCTCTTCGATTTTCGACCCCAAGCAGTGATGTTTCCGTACACTCTGCACCTTCGTCATTCACATTAAACCCCTATAGAAACATACTGATATCTTGTCTTTAGGCGAATATTTCTTGCGAGTCGAGTCCTCTCCGATCGGGATGCGATGACGACAGCGACGACCGTCATACACAAATGTGGGGGAAGTTTAGAACAGAAGGTTTCAGGATAAGATCCCATTTGCAAGTTTCTCGTCACACTATAGATAGATAGCAATTCAGTCATGTCTATATAACAAGGATCAATTATCCTAGTTCACTGCCTTTGAAAGGATCCCAATGCGAGGACATATCTTCTTTTCACACCTGACAACAATTGCACAAAATGAAAATTTTCATGTTGTGCCTAAATAAAGGACATTCAGATCATTCCGGGCATGTTGGATCCATGGAAGCGCGTTGCTATTCTATTCATTCGGAATTAAAATGGCGTGATGTACTCACTCTCGTGTATGCTATCATACACACGGACTATGATGCTCTTGGTATGTTTAGTGTTGTATCTTTTGTGTATCCCTTATATGCAATAGGATACGAGAGTATATCACAAAATCATGCCTCGACGATTTCAAATTTCATATACATACATAAATACAACAACGTCGAACGACATATGGAAGCGTATCGTATCCTTGCTATTCGCAAAAATTTTTGCTCCAGTTATTTTGATTTTGTTGCAAGTATCCTGTCCTGTGATATACTCGAACAAATGCTTTGAATATCTGGCAGGTATGCATGCGCTTGAACACAAAACGGATTCATATCTTTTGGATACATTTTCTCCACTCTTTGTGTATAATAGTGAGGATGCACTCGTACTCTAATGCAATGTTGTTGTTTTGTGCAAAACATTAATTATTGCAGTTGTCAGGTGAACGAATGATACAGGAGAGAGATTGCAATGAGTTGTTGTATCCTTTCATCAATTTTATTGGAGAAGGTTTTCCACCGAAGAACATATTCAATAGGGGGTAGTGCATAATAAAAACCATTCAATAGTAAAAATATACGAGTATTTTTCAAAAGAATCTTCTGATAGTAGCAAGGCGTTTTTCCTTCATTGTGTTAAAGTGGTGGATATTTTATAATCATTTTTAATTTGAAAATATAATTGTAAGGTACCGAAGCTAGTCAGTATTATATTTGAGAGGTAATTATTAATATTACACCGAGACGGCTAGGCTTATGAATGAACTGGAATCTATAGTGCCCTGCAGAGCCAGACTATCTTGATTTCGAACAAAACTTTTTAAAAGAGTAGGCCAAAGTAGGGCTAAGGCCGGCTTTAAGAAGTGACTAGATTGCGTAACCTATAGCAATAGGGGTTTAGAATCAATTTATTTATTCGAAACATAGGATGAGTACTCAAGTGAGGGGTGTAAAGAATACGACATAGGCGACGATTTTTAAATTCAGGGTGTTGTTAGGAAAGTCAGAAAGGAATCACACTTAAAGATCCCGAACCTGGGAGTTGAGGTCACGTCTCCCATGTTGGCGCTTCCTGGATAAAACTCTGTGAGCGAGTGCGAAAGCTATAAATTTTAACCTTCATGTCATACACTGTAAAAACATGGTTGAATTTTACATCGAAAATTCGTTGAATTTTACACCTTTTTACTCGCAAAATTACAGTAAACGTTTATTTTTCAACAAAATTTCCAGTATACTAACAAAATAGTGTAATATTACACATATTTTTTAATATTACTCTATTTTGGTGTGATTTTACACCACATTTGGTGTGAAGATGTGTCATTACTTTATTTTTGTGTAACTTCATTTTTTCAGTGTATATTTACCAATTGGAAGTTGTAATTGCATTGCATTTGTGTCAAACTGAGTGAGAATACTTTTGTGCATTATTGCATTTTCCTGTATCTCACAAGTGACAAGTGTTCTGTGTGCAGTTAGTCTGTTCCGTCCGAAGTGCGTTCGTGTCAGCATCATATTATTATTGTGTTGTAGCGCTTTTTTGTCCTTGAACCAAAGGGGGTGTGGCAGCTCTTGGCCGTTGGAATAACGGGTATCTCAAGGACGATTTAGATCGAAGAACTGGCTGCCGTAAATATTATTATAAACCCGGATGTAAATTTACATATTTGCCGGTGTAAATTCACATTTTTTCCAGTGCAAATTGTTTGTAGATTTACACCAATTTTGTAGTAAATATTTACACCGTAAAGCGTAAAATTACTCTAGTTCATATCGTGGTGTAAATTTACTACTATAATAGAAGGAAAAAAAGTTTCCTCCTATTATTGGAGTAAAATTTTTTAGAGTGTATGTCGTTCGAATTCCAGAGTTTTCAATAAGCTACATCGGGAAGCTTATTGAAAAATCTGGAGGTTTTCTCAACCTAAGCCTACATATGTATGATCAATGTGACCTATATTTTGAATCCGGGACACTATCCACCTCATCACTAGACTGGTTTGGATTGGATTATCAATAAATTTAAGGTAAGCCCTAAACGCGAAAGTTTCTTCCCATCACACCTGCCGGCGCGGAAATTTTAAATTAGAAATTCGGATTAAAGAGGTATTCGCACAAGAGATGTCAAAAACCTCCCACGAAATTGGTTTCCTGTTTTCCGGTTATTTTTTCAACAAACCGTTCAATTAACACCGGACAGAAAGTACCGGTTTTCAGAGTCATGTTACTTAACCTGTAGTTTAAGGCAAAAAAAAAAGAATTGAGAAAATTCGTTAACGTGTTGGTTTATTGCTTGGGAATTTCTTTGATAATGCACCCGTTGGAGTTTTTGATAGAGATTTTGCTCACCGTAATAGGCATTCTGTACAATTTGCGAACTGCCCCCATATTTTTTAGACGATAAATCTACATTTTATAAATTCGCTGGCGCAGGGTCAGTAGCGCAACCAGGATTCTGTCCTGGAGGGGACTAATCACTAATTTGCGC